>CP125975.1:23997370-24717370 GCA_030063025.1 Avena longiglumis
AACGTGTGACCGACTGCGGAAGCGCTGTCGGAACGCAGCGCCGGAAGGATCGTCTACGCGATCTTGAGATCGGCAAGAGTACGACTACATCACCCACGAGAATCCGCTCTCGTTAAACACTTTGGAATCTTCGAGGGTGAGTTATTCCATCGACTCGTTGCTACAATCTAGTAGATAGATATTGGCTTGTTTGTTTGTATGCGGTAGAAATTTTTTGTTTTCCATGCTACGAACCCCTACATAAAGAGCATCCCCAGACGGCTGATAGCGCTGACGAAGATGTTCCCACTGAGCGGCAACAGTAGGGAGACTCATGAACTCAAGACATCTTTGGGCGAACCTTGGAGGTGAGAACAAAGAAGACGAGCATCCTCATCGACCCACTGAGTGTAGGCAGTCAGATCGTGGCGATAGGTCTCGAGATCAACAGAGTACTGCTTGAACTTCATGTCATAAGCAGCAACAACACTATCATCGGCACTCTGAGCAGCATCCTTGGCCTCCTGAGAAGCATCAACGCCATCGAGCAGGGGGGCACGACGGACAGGAGACCTCGCCGGAGAGCACACCCCAAATACGGAGACCGCGCATATGAACGCGCATAAAGGCAGCGAAATCAGGATAATTCGCGCCATCGAAGATCACCGGGCAGCGAGGAATCGCAACATAGCCCGATGCAGAAGACATCGCTCAATTTTTTTGGGTCAACGGTCAGATCCGACGAAACAATGCTCAGATCTGAATTCGCCGGGAAAGAGCCGAGGGAGACAATGAGGCGGCGGTGAGGGGCCCAAGCAACCCGTCGATTAACAGCAGACGGGGCAGCGGCCAGGTGAGGGCCCAGCCAGTCAGTGACGGGCGGGCATGTAACATCCCAAAAATCATGGTTTCAAAACTCATTTCAACCATATATGCATCTCATTCATTCATTTAGGGTTTATCAAAAATCACTTAGAAACAGAAGTTGAGTCTATGATTTCATGTGGACATTTGATTCCAAGATGACCATCACACTTTGAAATTTGGAAGCTTAAGTACTTGTTTATTTGACTCCATTGTTGGAATGATTGTGTGAAACTCTACCATGATTCAAAACTTAGAAGTGATTCAAAACCCTAAGTTCAAATAATTACAACTATAGCAAAAATCTCTGTTCATTTTGAAGACCAAGCATAACCAAACCCTACAAAGTAACCACTTGGTTAAATAACTGCATTTGAAACCACAGAACCCTACAAGGATCCCCAAATTTGTTTGAATTCAAAAAGGATTTTGAAAACATATCAAAATCAATTCAGAAAATAGAAAAGAAAAGAAAAGGGCAAAAGAAATGGAAAAGGCCAGCGCCGATCTGGCCCAGCAACCAATCCAGCCCAGTAAGCCCACCCGGGCATTTCTTTTCCTCTCCTCACGCACGGACGCACGCACTGAACCGCTGACCGCCGGACCCCACCGAAAACCTGCGCATATCACTGACAAGTGGGCCAACCCCACGACAGCGTCGTCTCCACCCGCACGACCCATTCATTCCTCAAATCAAGCGGGCGTTTCGGTCTTGATTCGCGCATCAATTCGAGTTATTGGCTCGGTGATTCTCGCATGAGCAAGCTATAAGAAACCCCTCTGTCCCTCTCTTTTCCCCAAAACCCCGAGCACCGAACGCCCCAGTCGCGCATTGCTCGCAACCCCGCCTCCGACGATCGCCGGCAAATTCGTGAGTATCGAGCTCCCTCATCTCTCATTCACACTATCTTGTTCGGTGAACTCGTACGCATCTTCCGACACTCGCCGTTGCTTTCGCATGATCCCTAGCCTTGTAGCGTCCAACAACTGGCCGCCACCGTCTCTGCAAGAACTCCGCGACCTCTCCGTAGGTAACCACCACCCCTGGCCCTCTGGTTGACACGCATAGCATACTTGTCATCGTGCGCATCTGACAGTGTCCTTATTTTGGCCTAGCGCAACGAGGAACCACGCCAACGACGACAACTGACCGTAGCTGACATTTTCGCGAACTCCGGCGAGCAATTCCAGTAAGTTTCGAGCGCCCCCTGCCTTCTTATTCACCCGAACATGTTCGTAGTTGTCCTGCGCATCCTCTAAACCCATTGATCCGTGCTCAGGCGACGCGGAACGTCGGCAGCAACTCCGACAACCCTCGCCTGACGCCAGACGAAACTCCGACGAGGTCCAGAGCCCATTTCCGAGCGCCCCTTCGCGAACGAGTACCACGTCGAGCTTCAGCACGCCTTCACGGATCTGGTAAGCGCATCCTTGCATCCTAGAACGGCCCAGAGCGCCGGCACCACCGTAGACAGACACGCCGCCGCCGGTCAAACACCGCCAGCGCCGCCCATTTCTGGTTGATAGATTGTAGCCGTTAGATCTTGATCCCACGCGTAGAAACAGATCACTTAACGAAGGGGTAAGGACAGATCTGAGCCGCGCATCGTTAGTTAGATCCAACGGCACAGAGAGACGATCCGGTGCGAAGCGGTACGGGCGAATGAAAACATGACGCGTGGCTAGGTTTAGTTTAAAAACAGAAATTAAAACCAGATTTAGATTCAAACTTCAAATGCTTATAACTTTTGAATGCCACGTTGGATTTTTGCAAACTTTATATCGTTGAACTCAGCAAGACAAGGCCTATCAGAATATACTTTTGGATTAGCATATAGTAACAGTTAAAAATGATTTTTATTGTGAAACATGTTTAGGGCTATTTTAGATATAGTTTTATTCTTGTAGTTATTTTTGGGCCAAATAAGTGTAGTTGGCAATTTTGAGCCTTGTTAAGTTTCTGTGCTCATGAACATACTTGGTATAATTTTCAAAAATCACCATTTAGTAAATTCTTGCATGCATGCATTCATATTATTTTTGATTGTATTTATATTGTGTGTAATTGTGTGCTATTGTCTCTTGTGTAGATTTTGATAGTGATTGTGATTGTGAGGAGTGCTACTCCCCACTACCAAGGCAAGTGATATTATCATGAATTTCCTATCCTAAGTTTTATACTTGCATTAGATATTTTGCTAAAGTAAATGCATGATATTTTGCTTGGTGCCAAGATGGGAAATCCTAAGTAGAGTGAAGTAGTAGAATTGCTAGGGAAATTTTCCTAAGTTAAGATACCATACTTTGCTTAGCCTAGCTTATAGTAAACTAGGGTGGTGAACATCTATATGGTTATGATAAAAATATTCTAAGTCAATAGACTTATATTTCCTTAATAAAACAACTAAGTCAAATAAATCTCCTGGGTGGAATGGATTGATTGGGTTATGTTGAGTGGTTACACAAGGCCATGGACTTGGGTTGTGTATCTCACTTGTGGAATGCCACCCAGGCACAAAGGGATTTGGAGGCCAAATGTTGAGAAAGCTTACAGTGCAACCACTTGGCAATATGGGCTCTGCCATGATCACATAGGTTGCTAGAACTTAGTCATTTGGACAGTTGGTGGTAGATGGGATGATAGGTTGGAACGTCCATTTGACTAAGGAAAGGCTTCAAAGGTCCTGTCTTGGGAAACCAAGTCTGGTGGGGAAAGTGCACAACCTCTGCAGATGGAAAACCTAAGTACTTAGCCTTGTCCAAGGAAATGGACACTTGAGCATCAAGACATGGAAGCCACAAGAATCTCATCACTCCAACTTCTAAACTAAAAACTTGTGGGTGAACAAGGGTGAAGGACCTCAATATCTATTGATGGTTTCCTTGGGTATGTTTTGACAAAAGAAAACTTAGCAATTTCAACTAATAAGTAAAACTTAATTTTGAGCAAAGCAAGCCAAGCTACACTAGCCAAATGCATATAGAACTATAGACCACTTAAAATATACTAAGGTATCACTTGCCAATACTATTCCAAAGTATTGACCCTCTGTGGCTGTAACTTGTGATGTTGCAGGTTACTCCGATGATGAGTAGGAGTCATGAGTCTACACTCAACATGCTTGCCTGTGGCACATGAAGATGAAGACTTGTGTTTAATTACTTATTCCTAAAAACTCTTGTATTAGGCCTATGGCCCTGAGTTGTAAAAGACTATGTTTATCTCTGGAATGAATGTAATAAACGACCTTTGTATCTGTGTACTTCATCTTAAACTGTGGAAGCTAGCATTGATCCAGGGACTAGCATTGCAATCACAGGGATCCTATCCTTATAAAGGAGGGGTCTAACAGATGGTATCAGAGCAATGTGTTGCCTGTAGGATTATGACCCTAGGATTGGAAAAACCACTAAGGAAAAAGTTTTTCAACTACTTCTACACTTGTCTATTCTTCTCGTAAAACTTTTCTAATCTCTTTCAACTTCCTTTGTAGATGAACTCCATCAACGAAGCTGTGAAGAAAGGACCACTCATGACCATGACCTTGGAATGTGAAACTGAGTTTCCCAATATTCTCAAGGACCTCATGGAAGCTATGGATGCACATGGTGAAGCCGTACAAGGGCTTTCCAGTGATGGATGAAGGAGTGGAGTATTGGTGGGTGCAACTACACTTGTACAAAAACAAGGAGACAACCACAAAGAAAGGGGATTCTGCATGTACACCAACACTACCATGCACACCACATTCTTTGAGTCAGCCAGGGATGCAGCTTGGAGGACTATCAAGGAACTAAGTGCTAGAGTCAAGTGCAGAATGCTCAACCTCCAAAAGGACTTAGAAAAAGAGAAAGAACTTACTCAAGAATTGGAAGACAACAACCAAGAAATAAGGGAAGATGTATTAGACTTAGTGATAGAGTCAAGGGAACAAGATTGGTGGATTGCCTCTAGGAACATAGTGTTCAATAATAGGTCCCGTGAGATTGGACTGTAATGACATTTCGTTAGTTGGACCACCACTTATCACCTTATTTTCAAAAGATATTTTAATAAGTATGGACCTTGAATAATGTAACGAATTCATGTATGCATGGCTTGTATGACAATTATGTTTCATGGATATGTGTGAATGTTGTCTTGATCTATCTTGAATTGCTTTGTTCTAACTTTTTAATCTTATAAATAGATGCCTGTTGCCATCAGCACCGTTGAGGAGTTTCGAGTTACTCGTTTTGGTCCCCGTATCGTTGAGCTTACCACTGCTGACCTCCCTCTTCCCACCATTACGGTGTACCCACTCACCAAGTTCGAGAGGAAGGACCTGCAGGGCTTCAAGGTGACCCAGCCAGACGCCAGATCGAGCCCACTCTGAGGCCATCGTCTTCAAGTTGATGCACGATGGCAGGAGAGAGGCATGGAGGTAGTCATGCAGACCCGATAGGACGATCATAGGCCGTCACCCGCATGAGTTAGGGGTACTCACTTTCACGTCTTCTAAGACGTGATGATGACGGAGAGTCCATCGACTTTGAGGACGACTCGAGGAGCGCCATGAGCCGATACATCTTTATCTTCGTGACTTGGAGACTCTTCTCGCACGTAGATACGGACAGACGAACGTCATGCTTGGTAATGACGAGCTTGGTGCAGCCATGAGAAGGACAAGCTTTTATGCAGCAGGATGAGATGATCAAAGAGATGGAGACAAAATTTGAGACCAGGACCGCAGATTCAAGAGTCAAGAGAAACGCGTCCGGGATAGGAACAAGAGAATCCGGGACATGACAGAGGAGCTGAAGTCTAAGGACTTGAGCTTGAGCAGCAGATGGTTATTGAGAGGCTTCGCCCGGAAGAGGGCTCTCAAGGCCAAGATCGATTCCTTGACCACTACGATTGAGGAGAACAAGACCGCGATGGAGAACGCAGGTCTTACCTTCGTCGAGGAGGAGATTGACGTTGATGAGTAGACATGATCACTCGTTTATCTTGTTATTCATACTTGTTTTGTGAACTCGTTTTGGACCATCCGACATGTGGATGGCTTGCCACTTGTGTGTAACACTTCATGAACTTGTTATGTGGTTGTTGAACTTTATTTTCTTGTGTTGCTTATTATGTGCTTGTTTATGTTGTATTGTGCATAAAACATCTATGGGTATCTCATTCTTATCTATGTGAATAAACCACAGATGCCTCCCCGTCGCAAAACCCCAACCCCAACAACATCACCCTAAATGCAACAAATGATGAATGCGCAAACACGACTTATGCAAATGATGACAACGTTCATCCAAAACCAGAATAACAACAACAACAACAACAACAACAATGACCCAACAACAACAACAACAACAACAACAACAACAACAACAACAACAACAACCTCCGGTTTCGATATGCTCACCAGATTTTTAAATGCGAGGCCAAAGAAAGTTTTCGGGAACAATCGATCCCATGGCAGCCAATGACTGGTTGCGCTCGTGAACAAAGACTTGGTGATGAGGTACATGCGATGCTGAAAAAGTCGATTCAGCACATCTGTTGGAAGGACCAGCCACATGGTGGGATAACTTCCAAATCACCACCCATTGATGAAGTGACATGGGACATATTTGAGGATGGGTTTGCACCGCTCATATCTCGTCAGGATAATGAGTCTGAAAAAGAAGGAGTTTCACAACTTGAAGCAGCGCCATCGCAGTGTGGCAGAATATGTAGAAGAATTCAACAATTTGGCGCGCTATGCACCGGACGAGGTTGATACTGATGCCAAGAGAAAGGAAAAGTTCTTGGAAGGCTTGAATGATGAACTGAACCTACGGTTATCGGTAGCATATGTTCCAACTTATCGGTCCGTGTGACAAGGCTGCTATTTTGGAGAGTAAAGGAAACAAGTCGAGAGTAGGAAGAGGAAACACTCCGACAAACACATCGGGATCGTCTCAAACGGTCCCATTATGATGATGCAGACTCTGATCCCATAAACATGGGAAGTTCAACAAGCACCACAACCACAACCGTCATGACAAACATCGTAGTCATGACAATGATAAGTACAAGAACCACAAGGGTGGACATAAGAGCCACCACAGTGGAAATGGTAGTGGAGGTGGAGGTCAGTATGTCAAAAAGGACCTCAGTCAGGTTGAGTGCTACAAATGCAAGAAGCTGGGGCATTATGCTAATGAGTGCCCTGAAAAGAAAGTTGAAGGACCTAACAAGCCAAATCCATTTCAGAAAGGACAGGTTAACCACATCAATGTGGAGGAGGTCTATGAAGAACCTGATGCCGTGGTAAGTTCGAGACTCAATACAATTTCAGCATTTGTACTCTTTGATCTTGGTGCATCTCATTCATTCATATCAAAGGCATTTGTTGAAAAGAATGAAATACCAGTAGAAACCATTGGGTGTCCTATAAGAGTAAGTTCTCCAGGGGGAGAAATGATAGTAAACTCAGGATGTCATGACTTAGTCATAGAGTTTGGAAAACATAAGTTTCCGGTGAATCTAATAATCCTGAATTCCCAAGGGTTGGATGTAATATTGGGAATGGATTGGATGGCTAAGTATGAAGGAGTATTAGATTGTGCCAATCGTACCGTTACACTCACAACCCCCGAAGGAAAAAGAATAAAGTTTAAGTCAAATTTTGAATTTAAAGGAAGTAAGCTAAATTCTCTTAAGGGGGTTAGCATGGAAAGTGTACCAGTTGTGTGTGAATATCCGGATGTGTTTCCGGAAGAATTGCCAGGAATGCCACCGGATAGAGATGTGGAGTTTCTGATAGATTTGGTGCCAGGATCAGGACCAATAGCTAAGAGACCGTACAAAATGTCAGTTGATGAATTGAAGGAGCTCAAGAAACAACTAGGGGAACAGTTACAGAAAGGGTTTATTCAACCAAGTTCTTCATCTTGGGGAGCCCCAGTTTTGTTCGTAGAGAAGAAAGATAGAACCCAAAGATTATGTATTGACTACCGTTCTCTCAACGAGGTTACAATCAAGAACAAGTATCCTTTGCCAAGAATCAATGACTTATTTGATCAGCTAGAAGGAGCATGTGTATTCTCGAAGATTGATCTTCGGTCAGGTTATTTTCAACTCAAGATACGAGAGCAAGACATACCAAAAACAGCATTCACCACAAGGTATGGATTGTATGAGTATACTGTGATGCCTTTTGGATTAACCAACGCTCCAGCATACTTCATGAATATGATGAACAAGGTGTTCATGGAGTTCCTTGACAAGTTCGTTGTCGTTTTCATCGATGACATCTTAGTCTACTCCAAGAGCAAGGAAGAGCATGAAAGTCACTTACGCTTGATACTTGAGAAACTGAGGGAACATAAACTATATGCCAAATTCAGCAAGTGTGAGTTTTGGTTAGAGAAGGTTGGTTTTCTTGGTCATGTGATGACAAAAGATGGTGTGGCAGTTGATCCTGCTAAGGTTTCAGCTGTGACAGATTGGGAATCACCTAAAAATGTGAAAGAAGTTCGTAGTTTCCTCGGCTTAGCAGGTTACTACAGAAGGTTCATTGAGAATTTCTCAAAAGTTGCTAAGCCTATGACAGAATTACTAAAGAAAGACAAGAAGTTTGCTTGGTCTGAAGGTTGCGAAGTCAGTTTCCAAGAATTGAAGAAGAGACTTGTAACAGCACCAGTTCTATGTCTACCAGATTTGGAAAAGGATTTCCAAGTGTATTGTGATGCTTCTCATCAAGGCTTGGGTGCTGTACTTATGCAAGATGGTAGAGTCGTAGCTTATGCTTCGAGGCAACTCAAAACTCATGAAGTAAACTACCCTACTCATGATTTGGAGTTGGCCTCTGTTGTTCATGCACTCAAAACATGGAGGCATTACATTAGGTAAGCGGTGAAGTATTCACCGATCATAAGAGTTTGAAATATATCTTCACCCAGAAGGAGATCAACATCAGACAAAGAAGATGGCTAGAACTTATCAAGGATTATGATTTAAGTTTGCAATACCACCCCGGTAAAGCAAATGTAGCCGATGCTTTAAGTCGTAAGACGCTTTGTAAATGGTCTTACCAAAGGAGAGCGCGAGAAGACCTCGTAAACAATTCAAGGAACTCGATTAGAGATTGTACCAAAAGGGCATCTCATGTCTTTGGATGTCCAACCCACTTTTGGACAAGATCCGAGAAGTTCAAAAGATCGTGAAGAAATTGAAAAGATTAAAGTAAACATTGGTCTAGGGAAAGCCAAGAGTTTCCATGTTGACGAGCAGGTACATTATGGCACGGAAACGTATATGTGTTCCACAAGACCACGAGTTGCGAAAACCGATCTTACAAGAAGGTCACAACTCTCCATATTCTATTCATCCGGAAACACCAAGATGTACATGGATATGAAAGAAAGATTTTGGTGGAACAATCTCAAAAGGGACATAGCCGAACATATCGCTTTGTGTGATGTATGTAGTCAAAGCGAGCACGAAACCAGCAGTCTGCTTCAACCATTGCCTATTCCTGAATGGAAGTGGGAAAATATTGGTATGGATTTCATTACGGATTACCAAGGACTAGATCGGGATACGATTCCATATGGGTAGTGGATCGCCTAACCAAAGTGGCTCATTTTATACCCGTGAAGACAACTTATACAAGTGCTAAGTTAGCAAAAATTTACATGAGCAGGATTGTATGCCTTCACGGTGTGCCAAAGAGTATTGTGTCGATAGGGAACCCGGTTCACATCTCACTTTTGGAGACAACTTCATGAATCCTTAGGAGCGAGATTGGAGTTTAATCGCTTTTCATCCTCAAACGGATGGACAAGCGGAAAGAACCAACCAAATTCTTGAAGACATGTTGAGAGCTTGTGCTCTAGATTATGGAGCAAGTTGGGATGAAAGTTTGCCTTACGCGGAGTTCTCTTACAATAACAGCCATCAATCAAGTATTGGAATGGCACCGTTTGAGTTACTCTACTGGAAGTGTACCACCCCATTGTTATGGAATGGTGTGGGAGAAAGAAGTTTATTTGGACCTGATCTTATCAAGGACGCCAAGAAAAGTTAAATTGGTTAAGGACAGGTTGAAGATAGCACAATCCCGATGAAAAGCTACGGATTCTAAGCGAGAGAAGTCACCTACGAAGTTGGGGATAGAGCCTATCTCAGGTATCACCACTCCGTGGAGTGAAAAGATTTGGAGTCAAAGGAAAGTTGGCACCAAGATACGTCGGCCATTCAAGATTCTAAGTCGTAAGGAGAAGTTGCATATGAAGTGGAATTACCGTAATCTCTATCGTAGTCCATAACGTATTTCATGTGAGTCACTTAAAAGTGTCACCCAGAAATGGAAGAGTCTTCTTTAAAGGATACCATACCTTTGGAGGAAGTTCAGCTAGAAAGTGATCTCACTTATGAGGAAAAGCTCAAAATTCTAGAGACAGCAGAAGAGTCACCAGGACCAAGACTATCAAATTTTGTAAAGTGCAATGGAACCATCACTCGAAGAGGAAGCAACATGGGAAAGAGAAGATGATCTTGAAAGGACCACCCTCACCTATTTGCTAGCCAAACCAATCTCGAGGGCTAGATTCATCTTAAGGGGTTAGATTTGTAACATCCCAAAATCATGGTTTCAAAACTCATTTCAACCATATATGCATCTCATTCATTCATTTAGGGTTTATCAAAAAAATCACTTAGAAGCAGAAGTTGAGTCTATGATTTCATGTGGACATTTGATTCCAAAATGTCCATCACACTTTGAAATTTGGAAGCTTAAGTACTTGTTTACTTGACTCCATTGTTGGAATGATTGTGTGAAACTCTACCATGATTCAAAACTTAGAAGTGATTCAAAACCCTAAGTTCAAATAATTACAACTATAGCAAAATCTCTGCTCATTTTGAAGACCAAGCATAACCAAACCCTACAAAGTAACCACTTGGTTAAATAACGCATTTGAAACCACGTAACCCTACAAGGATCCCCAAATTTGTTTGAATTCAAAAGGATTTTGAAAACATATCAAAATCAATTCAGAAAAAAAGTAAAAAAGAAAAGGGCAAAGAAATGGAAAAGGCCAAGCGTGATCCGCCCAAAGAACAATCCAAAGAAGCCCACCCGGCATTTCTTTTCCTCTCTCACGCACGGACGACGCCTTGAACTGGCCGCGGACCCCACCCAAAACTCGCGCATATCACGACAAGTGGGCCAACCCCACAGCGTCGTCTCCACCCGACGACCCATTCATTCCTCAAATCAAGCGGGCGTTCGGTCTTGATTCGCGGCATCAATTCGAGTTATTGGCTCGGTGATTCTCGCCGCGAGCAAGCTATAAGAAACCCCTCTGTCCCTCTCTTTCCCAAAACCCCGAAACCTGAACGCCCAGTGCCGCGCGCATTGCTCTCTGCAACCCCGCCTCCGACGATCGCTACCGCAAATTCGGTGAGTATCGAGCTCCTCTGTCTCTCATTCACACTATCTTGTTCAGTGAACTCGTACGCATCTTCTGACACTCGCCGTTTGCTTTCGCATGATCCCTAGCCTTGGCAACGTCAACAACTGGCCGCCACCGTCTCCTGCAAGAACTCCGGCGACCCCTCTCCGTAGGTAACCACCACCCCTGGCCCTCTGGTTGACACGCATAGCATACTTGTCATCGTGCGCATCTGACAGTGTCCTTATTTTGGCCTAGCGCAACGAGGAACCACGCCAACGACGACGACTGACCGTAGCTGACATTTTCGCGAACTCCGGCGAGCAATTCCAGTAAGTTTCGAGCGCCCCCTGCCTTCTTATTCACCCGAACATGTTCGTAGTTGTCCTGCGCATCCTCTAAACCCATTGATCCGTGCTCAGGCGACGCGGAACGTCGGCAGCAACTCCGACAACCTCGCCGACGCTTTGAAACTCGACGAGGTCGAGCCCATTTCCGAGCGCCTTCGCGAGCAGTACCACGTCGAGCTTAAGACGCCTTCACGGATCTGGTAAGCGCATCCTTGCATCCTAGAACGCCCAGCGCCCGGCACCACCAGAACAGACACGCCGCCCGGTCAAACACCGCCGCCCATTTCTGGTTGATAGATTGTAGCGTAGATCTTGATCCCACGCGTAGAAACAGATCACTTAACGAAGGGGTAAGGACTGATCTGAGCCGAGCCTCGTTATTTAGATCCAACGGCACAGAGAGCGATCCGGTGCAAGCGATGCGGGCGAATGAAAACATGACGTGGCTAGGTTTAGTTTAAAAGCAGAAATTAAAACCAGATTTAGGTTCAAACTTCAAATGCTTATAACTTTTGAATGCCACGTTGGATTTTTGCAAACTTTATATCGTTGAACTCAGCAAGACAAGGCCTATCAGAATATACTTTTGGATTAGCATATAGTAACAGTTAAAATGATTTTATTGTGAAACATGTTTAGGGCTATTTTAGATATAGTTTTATTCTTGTAGTTATTTTGGGCCAAATAAGTGTAGTTGGCAATTTTGAGCCTTGTTAAGTTTCTGTGCTCATGAACATACTTGGTATAATTTTCAAAATCACCATTTAGTAAATTCTTGCATGCATGCATTCATATTATTTTGATTGTATTTATATTGTGTGTAATTGTGTGCTATTGTCTCTTGTGTAGATTTTGATAGTGATTGTGATTGTGAGGAGTGCTACTCTCCCCACTACCAAGGCAAGTGATATTATCATGAATTTCCTATCCTAAGTTTTATACTTGCATTAGATATTTTGCTAAAGTAAATGCATGATATTTTGCTTGCTGCCAAGATGGGAAATCCTAAGTAGAGTGAAGTAGTAGAATTGCTAGGGAAATTTTCCTAAGTTAAGATACCATACTTTGCTTAGCCTAGCTTATAGTAAACTAGGGTGGTGAACATCTATATGGTTATGATAAACATATTCTCAGTCAATCGAATTATATTTCCTAAATAAAACAACTAAGTCAAATAAATCTCACAGGTGGAATGGATTGATTGGGTTATGTTGAGTGGTTACACAAGGCCATGGACTTGGGTTGTGTATCTCACTTGTGGAATGCCACCCAGCACAAAGGGATTTGGAGGCCAAATGTTGAGAAAGCTTACAGTGCAACCACTTGGCAATATGGGCTCTGCCATGATCACATAGGTTGCTAGAACTTAGTCATTTGGACAGTTGGTGGTAGATGGGATGATAGGTTGGAACGCGTCCATTTGACTAAGGAAAGGCTTCTGAAAGGTCCTGTCTTGGGAAACCAAGTGCAGTGGGAAAGTGCACAACCTCTGCAGATGGAAAACCTAAGTACTTAGCCTTGTCCAAGGAAATGGACACTTGAGCATCAAGACATGGAAGCCACAAGAATCTCATCACTCCAACTTCTAAACTAAAAACTTGTGGGTGAACAAGGGTGAAGGACCTCAATATCTATTGATGGTTTCCTTGGGTATGTTTTGACAAAAGAAAACTTAGCAATTTCAACTAATAAGTAAAACTTAATTTTGAGCAAAGCAAGCCAAGCTACACTAGCCAAATGCATATAGAACTATAGACCACTTAAAATATACTAAGGTATCACTTGCCAATACTATTCCAAAGTATTGACCCTCTGTGGCTGTAACTTGTGATGTTGCAGGTTACTCCGATGATGAGTAGGAGTCATGAGTCTACACTCAACATGCTTGCCTGTGGCACATGAAGATGAAGACTTGTGTTTAATTACTTATTCCTAAAAACTCTTGTATTAGGCCTATGGCCCTGAGTTGTAAAAGACTATGTTTATCTCTGGAATGAATGTAATAAACGACCTTTGTATCTGTGTACTTCATCTTAAACTGTGGATGCTAGCATTGATCCAGGGACTAGCATTGCAATCACAGGGATCCTATCCTTATAAAGGAGGGGTCTAACAGGGCAGCAGGGGTAGATGCAGAGTTGGTCAACCGCATGTGGACGGCGGGGTGTAGGTGCAAAGGACGGCGGGTGTATGTGCACCAGGACGCGGGGCCCGTGCGCGTGCAGACGCGGGGCAGGAGGGTGGCCCTTCGAGCAGGTGGTAGGGCAGGTGGCGGTGGGCAGAGTAGCAGGCGGTGCAGGAGGTGGCGAGGGGGGGGCAGAGTAGCAGGCGGTGCAGGAGGTAGCGGGGCCAATCGGTAGTAGGAACGAGGCGGTGCAGGAGGGCCCGACGAGTAGCATAGCAGGATGGTGGCAGTTCCGATCGGGAAGCAGAGGACTAGATCCGATCGAGAAGCAGAGGACGAGAGGACTTCACGCAGGCGGCCAGAACGGGAACCGGTGATGGCCGGGGCGATCTGACGGTGGCAGTGATCACAAGCAGAGGACCGGTGGGCACGGGAACCCTAAAACCGGCTCTGATACCATGTTAGGAATAGACAAGTTATATTCCTCTGGGGGGCCAAAGGCCACAATATATAGTACAGGTACAGGGCAAATATGCAGGAAGCCCCCTAACATATGGGAGAAATACAATATACAGATATATACATCTAACACTCACTACCTCCACCCTCATTTCTCTCCCCTTCACCACAACCATGACCAAAGGCGTAGCCAGGAATTGTTGATGCCCCGGGCAAAAACTAAGGGCTCAAAATTACCCAAAATATTACCCTAGTTTTAATGCATAACGGGATGGAATCTCAGTTGCGTAACAAATACGAATTTAAACACAATATTCCATGGTGTTTCAACTCATAATGTAAGGTATAACAAAAGATAATATAAAGCACAAGATGGTACCAAATCAAAGATCTGGTTGTCCTTGTTGAAATATAGGGTGGTCTTTAGGCGCATCTAACAATTTCAGAAAAAATCCTAAGAGCTCATTCATGGCGAGAGGAGTGGTGGAAATTTAGTCCCACATGGCTAGTTGGGAGAGATTTCTACCAACATATAAGGTGATCTCTCCTCCCACTAGTATGACTTGGTGTGTAGTGAGGAGAGGCGTTCCACACGCGCGCTCCTCCTCCACCGCTCGCCCTGCCTCGCCGCAGGTTGCGGGAATCCGCCTTTGCCTACATATTGAAGAGTTCTCTCCTCTCCGGCGATAGAGAACATCATCACTGCCTCCACGCGTGATTGCTACTTCTGTTTCTTCTATTGTTGCTGCCACGGGTGATCCCACTCCGTCCACCGCGTACACGGCTGACGGAAGAGCAGTCCTCTGCATACTCGGTAGGGTTGGCCTCGCTCGAAAAATCCCCTCCGCACCCTCGTACTTGAGCCGAAACCCAGCAAGGGTCAACCGCCCTCGCCCCTCATTTGCCCCCAACCAGCTCTCACCCACTCCACCTCTGCCTCCTCCGCCCAAACGAGCATCGTCGCCACCTCCTTGACGGTCGCCTACGCCGCCTCCTCCTCTTCGACGCCGGACTCCGTCGCACCAGCACCCCGCACCATCGCCTCCATGGCCAGCACCGCCCCGTCTAGAGCCTCCACCAGCCTTCGTCGCACCAGCGCCCTCCTCCCCCGCACCTCGACGAGCACAGCCGAGCACCACCCGGTCTAGAGCCTCCATTGCCAGCCACGGACAGCGCCTCCTCCTCGTCAACGACATCACAGCAGGCTGGCCGCACCCTGATCTGCACCGCCTCCGGCACCTTGACGAGCAGGACAAGCACCACCCCGGCCAACACCTCCATGGACAGCCCTGCCCCGTCCAGAGCCTCGACTGCCAGCCACAGGCCCCGATTGCGTTTTTATTTCTGTTGACAAGGACCTGGTTGCTTTTTTTGTACAAGGAACCTAATTGTATTTTATTTTTGTATTCAGGGTTTTTATACAAGTATTAGACCTTCTCAGCATTTCTTCCCCTGTAAAACCTACGAAACAACAGGCACACTTAACATGTCTAAACAAACATAATCTACCAAACATGTGTAAACATCTGAGGTGAGCCAAGCTAAGGTCATATAGCTGACCGGGCTACCCAAACACACCCTTACACTTTCAAAGAGAAATCACGTGGACCCAAATAAGCATACATACCCCGCCACACTTAATTTTTTTAGACAACCTGCTAGACTTTATTGATTAAAAAAATGTTTACATGGATATTTTCAAAATATGGAGTAGCACAGAGCCAAACATGGCGGCCAACTCCCTGAGAAAGCATAAATCTAGCTAGGTTTTGGGCTTCGAAATTAGAGGATCGTCCCTAAAAAATAAAGGTATACTGCTGGAACTGCACTGCTCTTGCATTAATCTCTGAGATGATAGTAGCATTCCTTCCCAAGCTAGTTCAGAGATGTCCGATCTTACCGCTTTGCAATCGGACGCCACATAGATCTATGTTGCTGCCAAATCATCAGCGAGCGCTAAGGCTTCATAGACATGCCAGCGTTTCCAGAATTGATGGATCAATGATTCCCTTGAAGACAATAGCCAAGGCTCCAAGATAGATACCATCATGAGTATGGCATAATATTGCAGCAGCAGTAACCCCCTTATCATCTGGCTTAGATACACCAGCATCCACATTGATCTTCGAGACAGAAATAGGTGAAGCAATCCAAGCAGCTCTGTCCTGCCGATCAACCGTGGTAGGGGGATTCGATGCGGCCAAATCATTGGGAGGATTTTTGATATCATTTAACTCTTTGATGTATGAATTGATGAAGTCAAATGTAGACAGAGGGCTCTGAAAAATTCCCTCATGTATAGCCTTCCTGCATGCTGACCAAATTTCGCATAGTATTATCACCATCGTGATGAACTGCTCATGGAGAAGGGTTCTCATCACATGAAATATCCACTATTTAGCACTTTATTCTCTATACATCACCAGATGGTCTTCAGACAACACCCATACGCTATGTGCCATGTTGCAATCAATCAGGGAGTGCCACCATGAATCGGACCCTCAACATAGGCTACTGGTACTCGATCGCGACATATTCCTCCTATGCAAAACATCAGCAGAAGGGATTGACTGTCTAGCCAGCCTCCACAAAAACACTCATAGTTTCGAGGAAACTGTAGTTTTCCACAAAGTTGTCCAGTTATCCTCTTCTGCACCCACATTAGATGAACTAGTGGCACTATCAAAGTAATCCTCACGGGTCACTTTGGCCTTGATGATCATGCGATATGCCGATCTAACTGAGAATTTCCCTTTCCGATCGAAGTGCCAAGCCTAGAAGTCAGGTTGTCTATTCGTACAAAGAGGAATGCCAAGGATAACCTTTGCGTCCATCGGGAGAAAGGCTTGCCGGACCACGTCCTCCTTCCAGCTCGTCGAAGTTTCATCGATTAATTCCGAAACCATCTGAGGTGGACTGTCCATGATACAAGCACTCGGTTTTAGGTTGTTATCATGAGGTAGCCAATTATCTGTCCAAATATTTGTGTTGCGCCCATCTCCAATACTCTTGATCAGCCCCTGCACAAGAGCATCTCTTCCATCTAATATAGATCTCAATATCTGAGAGGAGTGAGACCCCAGCTCTGCCGCTAGAATGGAATTTTTTTTGGGTAATATATGGCCTTTAAGATACGAGCACTAAGCGAACTAGGCTCTTGTAGCTGATACTTCGGAAACGTATCTATAATTTTTGATACGACCAGGAGTTAAGCTTGGGGATGCTTGATACGTCGGAAACGTATCTATAATTTTTGATGTTCCATGCTTGTTTAGTATCTACTTTGCTTTGCTTTGTCTACACTTTGAGGTGTTTTTATATCTTTTCTGGAACTAGCCTATTAACAAGTTGTCACAGTGCCAGTTGCCTGTTTTCTTCTGTTTTTGTTTCAAGAAAGGCAGAAAATCAATATTCTCGAAATTGGACAGGACAAAAGCCAAAGTCAATATTTTATCGTGGGCGACACGAAGTCCAGAGGAGAGACGAGGGGGCGAGCCAGGGCTGCCACACCACCTAGGCACGACCAGGGTGGGCCCGCACCTGGGCAGGGTGTGGGCCCTCTGGCCGCCTCCCAACCTCGCCTCTTTGCCTATAAGAAGTCCCCGATGCAGAAACCCTAGGGACCCGGTCGAAACTCCACGAAACCGTTTGTAGCCGCCGCCACCATTTTCCCTAGATCGGGGGGATCTGAAGTTCTTCCCGGCAGCCTGCCGGAGGGGAAATCATCCCGGAGGCCTTCTTCTCCGGTATGAAGCGTGAGTAGTTCCACCTTGGACTACGGGTCCATGTAGTAGCTAGATGGTTGTATCTCCTCCTTGTGCTTTCATGTATAGCTCTATCTTGTGAGCTCCGTTCATGATCAAGATCTAATCTATTTGTAATCATGCATGTTGTGTTTGCGGGGATCCGATGGATATTGAGATTACTATGTCAGATTGATTAATGGTTTTGTCTTATGATTCTATCATGTCTGTGTTGTTTGTGATCTTGCATGCTCTCCGTTGTTAGTAGCTATCTTGGCCAAGTAGTTGCTAGTGACTCCAAGAGGGGGTATTTATGCTCGATAGTGGGTTCGTGCCTCTAGTTTCCAAGGGAAGTGACATAAATCTCTTCGGTTGTAGATGTGATGTTGCTACTAAGGAGAAAACAACGGTCTCTTGTTCATGGAACAAGTGGATTGTTTACCTTACACACTTTGCTTAAAGTGGTTGTCTGTTGCTTGCAACTTAATACTAGAGGGGGTTCGGATGGTAACCTGAAGGTGGACTTCTAGTCATAGATGCATTTGGATGGCGGTCTATGTATATTATTGTATTGATCAATCGAATCTCATAGGATCTTTTTGAAGGGAATATGCCCTGAGAGGCAATAATAAATTGTTTATTATGTGTATTCCAAGTATATGATAGATGTTTATTTTGCATGCTATAATTGTATTAATACGGAAACGTTAATACATGTGTGTTTAATAAACAAACAGAAAGTTCCTAGTTAAGCCTCTCTCATAAACTAGCTCGTTGATTAACAAGATGATCAAGGTTTCCTGATCATGGACATTGGATGTTGTTAATAACGGGATCGCAACATTAGTGTAATGATGTGATGAACATTCATCCGAAGTATAGCATTACGATCAAAGTCATTGAGTTTATATTGCTATAACAACTTACGAAGTGATCCTAATCCTTAGACCATGAGATCATGTCAATCACTAACACCTAAGAGTTTCTTGATAACATCAAACGTCACACCGCAATGTGGTGATTATAAAGATGGGTTCAGAACTAATAAAGTGTTATGTTGAGGCTCATGGATCAAGAGTGGAATTTGTTCATCCCGATGACGGATAGATATACTGGGCCCTCTCGGTGATATCACATTGATTAGCTTGCAAGCAAGTGATTTGATCACTAGAATGTTATATCACGGAACGAGAAAGAGTGCATGTCAGAACGAGATCAAACTAGGTATGGAGATACCGATGATCGAATCTCGGACATGTAATATATCGTGAGACAAAGGGATTAAGATACTAGCGTAAAAGGTTCCGACGATCACAAGAAAGTCATCGTTGAATGTGTGGAGTCATGGGTCTCGAGATCCCGCTTCGATTATTGATCCGAGAGGGGTCTCGATCATGTCCGCATTATTCACGAACCGTAGGGTGACACACTTAAGAGACACCGATCCGGTTGGAGCAAAAGTTTCATGCCGAAAGAATAAACAAGCGCAGGAATTTATTTCACTAGATACAAACAGTTTTGGTGAAATTGCATAAAGTGGTTATGCATGTGAAATAGAATTCTAGCAAGGGGTTATTTGTGAATGTTTGTCATTAAAGTAATTGACAAAATTCTGAATAAAATAAAAGAGTTTTATTTAATGAGAGTTTGCATTAAATTTGGTGGAAATTTAATGGGATCTTTGAGTGGGATTTTGAGTGGAGGAATTTGGAGGAGTTTTGTGAGTGGAGTGTCCACCCACATGATGAGGGGAGGGCAAGGGGGCAGCCCCCATGCGCCGGCCACCCCCTTGGGGTTCCCCCCCCTCCTCCTATAAAAGGAGCCCCTCCTCTCACTTCTCACACACCTCCTCATGAAGGATCTCTCTCCCTCTAGAATTTATCCCCATGGTCTCGACTAGCGAGATACATGTTCCGTGGCTATTCGGCAAGAAAGAGTTGTGCTTCCGCTGCATCGCTGGAGCGAGGAGGCGAGGTTGCTCGGTGCCTCGAGCGTGTGTGCGAGCACGGATGCTGGCGATTTTGGCGCTAGGACTTCCTCTCGATCTTGAGATCGGCAAGAGATCGTCTACTTCAACCACGAGTTTGGACTCGTTAAACTTTGTCGGCCTTCAAGGGTATGTTCTCTACGGATATACATCCGCCTTGTTTGTATCTAGTATAAATAGATCTTGGTATATAGTTCACATCGTAGGAAAATTTTTGTTTTCTATGCGCGAACCCTTCAAAGGGTATCAGAGCCGGATCTATGCGTAGATACTTTACACGGGTAGTACACATATGAGTATGTGGGCGATGATGATCATGTTGTTGATCCTTTCTTGTGATTTTGGATATTGGTGGCATAGTGGGATGAAGCGGCCCGGACAAACTTTACATGTCCTCGCACATGAGACTGTTCCACGCTTGACATGCAACTAGTTTGCATAAGTGGCTAGCGGGTGTCTGCTCTCCTACTATAGTCAATATCTATTTTGCAAGCGAGTTGTCAACAATTTGATTATCCTCGTTAGGTTCATGTTCGAGGTAAGAACGGTTCTATCTCGAAAGCCCTCGACCACGTAAAACTTGCAATGGATAAATTAGAGGCGTCTAGTTTAGATTGTTCTGGGCTAGTGTTATGATATGGTAGTGTTGTAAGTAGAAGTATGAGATGATACTCTTACACACACATAGCGTGTAAAACCCATAGATTGTGGATTTACATATAGGTATGATAGTGATCATACCACGATGCACATGATAGAGATCATCTGGGAACCATATAATTTCACTATTAAACATATGATGTTTGATTGCATCTTATATTGCTTGTTTAGCGCTTTGTTAAGCATAATAAGATGATCCCTCATTTTAAATATCAAGATAAGAATGTGTTCTCCTTTAGTATGCACCGATTATGTTTTCGTCGCTCCAAGACATCACGTGATGATCGGGTGTACTTGGATCCTCGACCATACTTGGTGTAAGACAGTTACACACGCAAAAATACTAAGGTTCTAACTTGGCGAGCCTAGCATGTATGCAGACATGGCCTCGAACACGTAAGAAAGGTTAAGCATGAGTCATATAGTTGATATGATGCCCATTTGATGCTCGCCTTTGAAGCTATACCGACTCACGTGATGATCGGACTTGGTGTAGTGGATTTGGTTCATGTAATCACCAAAAGGACACGAGGGATGTCGCTTTTGAGTGGGAGTTCATTCGTAATATAGATTAGTTGAACTCAATCTATCATACACTTAGTCTAAACTTTACAAATTCTTGTAGATGGCACCACCGCTTTTAATTTCAATGCGTTCATGGAGAAAGAGAAACTAGCAAGCGGTAGCAACTTTCTTGAATGGGCCATGAATTTGAGGATTCTCCTCTCTTGCACAAAAGCAATATGTGCTAGAAGCGCCGTTAGGCCCCCACCTTTGACGATGCCCCGACGAGGAGAAGAATGTCTATCGACTCGTCGGAGGACCACAACTTAGTTCATTGCGGCATATTGTATGGGCTAGAGCCGAACTTGAAAGCGTTTCAAAACGGCAATGCTTTTGATACAATGGGTGAGTTGAAAATGATTTTCGACACACATGTCTTTGTAGAGAGCTACAATGCTTGAAAAGTTCTTTAGCGCATGATGGAAGAGAACAGCTCGTTAGTGAGCATGTACTCAAGATGTCAAGATTCTGCCGATAAGCTTGTGTCCTTGGGAATAACGATTCCCATTGACTTAGGCATCCATCGTGTTCTGCCTCTCGCCACCTAGCTATAAGAGCTTCGTGATGAACTATAATATGCAAGGCATGAAGAAGTCTCCCGAGCTTACAATGCTTAAAACTGCGAAGTGGAGATCAAAAGGAACATCAAGTGTTGATGATCAATAGGAACACCGGTTTCAAGAAAGACAAGAAGGGAAAGCGGAAGGGAAGTAAGGGCGGCAAGCTGTTGCAGCGCTGAAAAGAAACCCGAGTTGGACCTAAGTCGATACCGAGTGCTACTATTGTAAGGGGCCAGCCGAATGGGCGAATCGCCCCAAGTATCTGGCGGAGACAAGAAGGCCGGCAAGGCAAACAAAGGTATATATGATATACATGTTATTGATGTGTACTTGACTAGTGCTTTCATGAGCTTTGGGTATTTGATCCGGTTCGGTTGCTAATATTTGTAACTCGAATCGTGGAAATGCGACCGCTAGCAAGGGTGAGGTCAAGATGCGTGTCGGCAATGGATCAAACGTTGATGTGATCGCCGTTTAACGCTACCTCTCCACTTACCGTCGGGATTAGTTATAAACTTAAATAAGCTGTTATTTGGTGCACCTTGAGCATGAACATTATCTGGATCATGTTTAATGCAAAGTGGTTTTTCATTCAAATCGAGAACAATGGTTGTTCCATTTATATGAATGAAATCTTTTATGGTCATGCACCAATGTTGAATGGTTTATTTCTTGGATCTCGATGATAATGTTACACATATTCATAATATTGATGCTAAAAGGATTAAACTTAGTGATGATATATCCGCATATATGTGGCACCGTCTAGGTCATATTGGCGTTAAGCATGAAGAAGCTCCATTCGGATGGACTTTTAGAATCACTTGATTATGAATCATTTGATACATGTGAGCCATGCCTTATGGGCAAGATGACTAGAACGCCGTTTTCGGTTCAATGGAGCAGGCAGATTTATTGGAAATCATACATTCGGATGTATGTGGTCCAATGAGTGTGTCGTGAGGTGGATATCGTTATTTTGTTACTTTCACGGATGATTTGAGTAGATACGGTTATATCTACTTGATGAAACACAAGTCGAAACCTTTGAAAAGTTCAAGGAATTTGAATGAAGTGGAAAATCATCGTAATAGAAAGATCAAATTTCTCTGATCGGCCGTGGAGGTGAGTATCTAAGTTACGAGTTTAGCACTCACATGAAAGAGTGTGGAATTGTTTCACAACTCACACTGTAGGAACACCACAATGAAATGGTGTGTCGAACGTCGTGTCGTACTTTATTAGATATGGTTCGATCTATGATGTCTCCGCGGACTTGCCGTTGTCATTTTGGGGTTATGCACTAGAAAGCTGCATTCACTTTAAATCGGGCACCATCTAAATCCGTTGAAAAGACACCGTATGAATTGTGGTTTGAAACAAACCTAGCTGTCATTTCTTAAAGTTTGGGGTTGCGATGTTTATGTGAAGAAACTTCAACCGGATAAACTCGAACCCAAAGCGGAAAAATGCGTCTTCATAGGATACCCTAAAGAAACTATTGGGTATTCCTTCTATCACGAATCCGAGGGCAAGGTTTTTGTTGCCAAGAATGGATCCTTTCTAGAGAAAGAGTTTCTCGAAAGGTGTGAGTAGTCGGAAGGTAGAACTCGAAGAGGTTATGGAACCTTCTCTTCAAAGTATGGCGAGTAGCCTTGTTGGAAGTCGTTCGAGTTGGCTCCACTGTTGAAGAAGGAACTAATGATAATGATCATGAAACTCGAAGAGAGTACTACCGAACCTCGCAGTCAAGCAGACGCAGCGTGCGACTCCAGTCACGGAAATCCTGTCATAAAATTTCATGGTTGATGAAAATAATGACCTGCGACGTATGAAGAAGCGATGATGAGCCGGATTCCAACAAATGGTTAGAAGCCATGAAATCCGAGATGGAATCCATGTATGAAAATCAAGTTTGGAACTTGGTGGAATTACCTCACCGAAAGGCCGTGGAGAACAAATGGATTTTCAAAAGGAAAGCGTCTTTGATGGTAATGTGACCATCTATAAAGCTCGACTTGTCGCAAAGGGTTTCGACAAATTCAAGGAGTTGACTACGATGAGACTTTCTCTCCGTAGCGATGCTAAAGTCGATTAGGATTATGTTAGCAATTGCTGCTGCATATTTCGATTATGAAATATGGCAGATGGATGTCAAAACCGCGTTTCTCAATGGTAATATTGAAGAAGAGTTGTATATGATACAACCAAAGGGTTTTGTCGATCCTAAGGATGCTAACAAGGTGTGCAAGCTTCAACGATCCATCTATGGATTGAAGCAAGCATCACGAAGTTGGAATCTCCGCTTTGATGAGGTGATCAAAGAGTTTGGATTTGTCCAAACTTATGGAGAAGCTTGTATTTACAAGAAAGTGAGTGGGAGCAATGTGGCATTTCTGATACTATATGTGGATGACATATTATTGATCGGAAATGATATAGAACTTTAACAGTGTTAAAAGTTATCTAAACGACAAATTTTCAATGAAGGACCTAGGTGAGCGTCTTACATATTAGGCATAAAGATCTATAGAGATAGATCTAGGCGCCTAATAGGGCTATCATAAAGTACATACCTTGATAAGATTTTAAAGAAGTTTAAAATGGACGGAAGAAGGGTTCTTACCTATGTTGCAAGGCAAGACATTGAGTAAGACTCAAAGTCAACCGGCTTGGAAGAAAGAGAGATAATGGACAAAGTCCCTATGCTTGACCATAGGCTCTATAATGTACGCCATGCTATGTACAAGACCGGATGTGGCACACGCTATTAGTTTGACTAGTAGGTACCAATCGGATCCAGTTCGTAACCTGGATAGCGGTCAAGAATATCCTTAAGTACTTAAGAAGAACTAAGGATATGTTTCTTGTATCTGAGGTGAAGAAGAGCTCGTCGCTAAGTGTTATGTCGGCTAGCTTTGACACCGATCCGGATGACTCTAAGTCTCAATCCGGATCGTATTTCTCATGAATGGCGGGCGGTTAGTTGGAGGAGCTCCAAACAACCTGTGGTAGCGGGATCAACAACGGAGGCGAATATGTTCTTTGCTTGAGCGGCTCGAAGCGATTTGGATGAAGGAGTTCATATCCGAACTAGGAGTTGTGGCAAGTGCGTTGGACCCAATGGTGATCTATTGTGACAACAATGGTGCCATTGCCAATGCCAAAGAGCCAAGGTCTCACAAGCATTCCAAGCATATTAAGCGCGGTTTCACTCCATCCATGAGCATGTCAAGGATGGAGATATAAAGATTTGTAAAGTACATACGGATCTCAATGTAGCAGATCCGTTGACTAAAACTCTCCTAGAGCAAAACATGATCAACACGAACTCAATGGGTGTTAGATATATCACTATGTAACTAGATTATTGTCTCTAGTGCAAGTGGGAGGCAAGGAATATGCCGAGAGGCAATAATAAATTGTTTATTATGTGTATTCCAAGTATATGATAGATGTTTATTTTGCATGCTATAATTGTATTAATACGGAAGCGTTAATACATGTGTGTTTAATAAACAAACAGAAAGTTCCTAGTTAAGCCTCTCTCATAAACTAGCTCGTTGATTAACAAGATGATCAAGGTTTCCTGATCATGGACATTGGATGTTGTTAATAACGGGATCGCAACATTAGTGTAATGATGTGATGAACATTCATCCGAAGTATAGCATTACGATCAAAGTCATTGAGTTTATATTGCTATAACAACTTACGAAGTGATCCTAATCCTTAGACCATGAGATCATGTCAATCACTAACACCGGAAGAGTTTCTTGATAACATCAAACGTCACACCGTAACAGGGTGATTATAAAGATGGGTTCGAACTAATAAAGTGTTATGTTGAGGCTCATGGATCAAGAGTGGAATTTGTTCATCCCGATGGCGGATAGATATACTCAGGCCCTCTCGGTGATATCACATTGATTAGCTTGCAAGCAAGTGATTTGATCACTAGAATGTTATATCACGAGCGAGAAAAGAGTGCATGTCGATAGCGAGATCAAACTAGGTATGGAGATACCGATGATCGAATCTCGGACATGTAATATATCGTGAGACAAAGGGATTAAGATACTAGCGTAAAAGGTTCCGCGATCACAAGAAAGTCATCGTTGAATGTGTGGGAGTCGGTATGGGTCTCGGATCCGCTTCGATTATTGATCGAGAGGGTCTCGATCATGTCCGCATTATTCACGAACCGTAGGGTGACACACTTAAGAGACACCGACATCCGGTTGGAGCAAAAGTTTCATGCCGAAAGAATAAACAAGCGCAGGAATTTATTTCACTAGATACCAAAGCAGGTTTTGGTGAAATTGCATAAAGTGGTTATGCATGTGAAATAGAATTCTAGCAAGGGGTTATTGTGAATGTTTGTCATTAAAGTAATTGACAAAATTCTGAATAAAATAAAAGAGTTTTATTTAATGAGAGTTTGCATTAAATTTGGTGGAAATTTAATGGGATCTTTGAGTGGGATTTTGAGTGGAGGAATTTGGAGGAGTTTTGTGAGTGGAGTGTCCACCCACATGATGAGGGAGGCAAGGGCAGCCCCCATGCGGCCACCCCTTGGGGTTCCCCTCCTCCTATAAAGGAGCCCTCCTCTCACTTCTCACTCACACCTCCTCGTGAAGGATCTCTCTCCCCTCTAGAATTTATCCCCATGGTCTCGGACTAGCGAGATACATGTTTCCGGTGGCTATTCGGCAAGAAAGAGTTGTGCTTCGCTGCATCGCTGGGCGAGGCGGAGGTTGCTCGTGCCTCGAGCGTGTGTGCGAGCACGGATGCCGCTGATTTGCGGCGCTAGGACTTCCTCTCGATCTTGAGATCGGCAAGAGATCGTCTACATCAACCACGAGTTTGGACTCGTTAAACTTTGTCGGTCTTCAAGGGTATGTTCTCTACGGATATACATCCGCCCGTTGTTTGTATCTAGTATAAATAGATCTTGGTATATAGTTCACATCGTAGGAAATTTTTTGTTTTCTATGCTGCGAACCCTTCACTTTTTCTCTGGTATTGCATTGTTATGCCTAGCTCAGTTTCTGTCAATTGCCCTGCTGTAATTTGTTTACCCTTCATGCCATGTTGTTTATCTAAGGAGAGCACCTATAGTGAACTATGGACCCCTGTCCAATATTTACCATTGATACATATTCCACTGTTACTTGTTTACTTGTTGCAAACCATCATCTGATTTGTTCTTGGGGTTTAATCCTTTGTTACAGAAAACCGGTGAGCTTGACAACCTCACTGATTTGTTGGGGCAAAGTCTTGAGTTTGTGTTGTGCAGGTTTCCACGTTGCTTGGAACACCTGTGTGATGTTTCCTTCCTCCTACTGGTTCGATAACCTTGGTTTCTTACTGAGGGAAAACTTGTTGCTGTGCTGCTTCACACCTTGCTCTTGGGTTTCCCAACGAAGCGCTCCTACATCAACTCAGCGCTGCATCAAGCTTTTCTAGCGCCGTTGCCGGGGACATATTTAGAACAGCTTCAACCTTTTCCTCCCAGTCAAGCACCAACAAGTTTTCTGGCGTCGTTGCCGGGGAGGCCAAGGACGTATACACAAGGGGAGTCCTCCACTTTCTTTCTCTTTACTTTGTTTTTAGTTTGCTTAGTTTCTTTTGCTTGGTTTTGTTTGCCTCTTGTATTCAAAAACTCCAAAAAATTAGTTTAGTTTGTTTTGCTTTCTCTATTCAAAAACACAAAAAAAAATAGTTCCTGCTCTAGCTGTTGCTGCTGTTTTTGGCTTGCCCACTTTTGCCAAAATGAACTCTGATGAGAACACCAAGTTGTGTGACTTCACTATCACCAACAAAAATGGTTTCCTTAGCACTCCTATTGCTCCACCTGCTCCTGATGCTACCTTTTATGAAATTAAACCTACTTTGTTGAATTTTGTGATGAGAGAGCAATTTTCTGGTGCTAGTTCTGATGATTTTGCTACCCATCTCAATAGCTTTGTTGAACTTTGTGAGATGCAAAAGTATAAGGATGTAGATGGAGATATTATTAAGCTCAAGATTTTTCCTTTCTCCTTGAGAGGAAAAGCCAAAGAATGGTTGTTATCCATGCCTAGAAATAGTATTGATTCTTGGACTAAGTGCAAAGATGCTTTTATTGGAAAGTACTACCCTCCTGCTAAGATTATATCTATGAGAAGTGACATTATGAAATTTAAACAACTTGATAATGAACATGTTTCTCAAGCTTGGGAAAGAATGAAATCTTTGGTTAAGAATTTTCCCAATCATGGCCTCACTGCTTGGATGATTATCCAGACTTTTTATGCAGGTTTGAACTTCTCTTCAAGAAACCTGTTGGATCAGCTGCTGGAGGCACCTTTATGGGCATCACTTTAGGTGCTGCAACAAGACTCCTTGATAATATGATGGTTAACTACTCTGAATGGCACACTAAAAGAGCTCCACATGGTAAGAAGGTAAATTATGTTGAAGAAACCTCCTCTTTGAGTGATAAGATTGATGTTATTATGACTATGCTTGTTAATGGGAAAGATCCTTTAGATCCTAATCATGTTCCCTTAGCCTCTTTGGTTGCTCAAGAAGATAAAGTTGATATTACTTCATTAGAAACAACAATTTCAACAACAATGCTTATAGGAGTAATTTTGGTGGTAACAACTATAGGCCTTATCCTCCTAATAATGGCAATTCCTATGGAAACTCTTACAACAATGCTAGAAGTGCCATCTCTGAACTTGAAGTCATGCTCAAAGACTTTATTAGTAAACAAACCACTTTCAACAAGGCTATAAAGGAAAATCTTTTAAATGTTGAGAAAAATATATCCTGTTTGTCTGAAGCACATTCCTCCTTGATTAATAAAATGGCTGCTAAACGCGAAACCATGGAAATCACCTTTGCTGCTACTCATGCCATACAAGTTACTATTGATGAAAATGTTAGACTGTTAGCTCAACTTCATGCTAAGTGGGAAAGGGAAGCTGAAATTGATAGAAACAATAGTGTGTGCACCATCACCACTAAACCACAAGAAGTCCCTATTCCTCCTCCTACAGTGCCTAAGCCTAATGAGTCTAATACTAGTGATGCCATGTTTGATTTTGATATAGATGGTTGCAATATTTATGAAGTGATTATGTTCCTACAAAAGCTTGCTAGAAGTCCGAATGCTAGTGATATGCATGTTGCTTTCACCAAACACATTACAGATGCTCTTGTTAAGATAAAGGAAGAGAAGTTAAAACACAAAGCTTCTATTCCTAGGAAAGTAGAAGATAGTTGGGAATCCATTATTAATATGCAAGTGAATGACTTTGATCTCAAAGCTTCATGTGATCTTGGTTCTAGTGTCTCTATTATGCCTAGGAAGATTTATGAAATGCTTGATTTGCCACCTTTGGAAGATTGTTATTTGGATGTCCCACTTAATGATAATGCTAAGAAGAAACTCATGGGAAATATTAATGATGTTCTCATTATGGTTAACATTGCTTATGTCCCTGTTGATTTCTATGTTTTGGATGTTGAATACAATTCTTCTTGTCCTATTACTTTGGGAAGACCTTTTCTTAGAACTGTTGATGCCATCATTGATATGAAAGAAGGCACCATTAAATATCATTTTCTAGTCAATAAAGGTATTGAAAACTTCCCTATGATGAGAGAGAAGTTTCTTTTTGATCCTCCTTTGAAAGCAAGGTTTGATGTTAATGCTTCCTCATTTGAAAATACTTGATTCTTCTTACTTCTTGTGCCTAACTTAAAGGCGTTAAAGAAAAGTACTTGTTGGGAGATAATCCAAGAGTTTCCTTGAGTCTTGGAATTTATTAACTTCCATAATGACCTCTCCTTATCCTTTTTGTTTGCTTGTTGTGCCAAGAATGACCTCTAATGAGAGGGAAGTAAGATTTGGGGAGTTGTTGTCCCGAAACAGATTTCTGTCCTCCACCATAAAAAATCGTGAGGAGTATCTGTAAGTCAGATTGAGCTGATATTTTACGAATAAATCCCCCAGTATGTTATCTAACTTTTGTTAGTTAAACACTTTTTGATTTGATCAACAGAAGATTTTCGAAAAAATCGGTTTCTACCTGCTGGTCTGTTTTGACAAATTTCTGTCATTATTTGCATTTGCTTCTTATCGATTTCCTTTTGAGTTCTCTTTTGGGGAATTGAGCTTTTTAAAGGAATTTGCTTTAGTATCTTGTGTTTTTAGTGAAAAGTTTTGTTGTTCCAAAGCTTTGCCCAAAGGTCTATTATCTTTTGAATACACTAACGTTGCTAATGAAGATTGTGTGAAGTTTTGTATGAAGGAAAAATTTAGGTGTAGAGAGAGAATGATGTAATGAGATGAAGAATGGACAAAAGCTCAAGCTTGGGGAAGCCACCATGGTGTCACCCAAAATGTTGCTAATGTTGCATGCTTGTTTCTAAAAAAATCGAAAACACCAAAAATATTTGTTGCTCTTCTTTGGTTTTGTGAGTTTTTTGCAGGGTTCAGCCGTCCTCAGTGGATTTTGGTTTCATGTTATCATTCAAGTCACACAAGTGAAGAGAAATAATGAATATTAAGACAACTCGAGGAGTGGTAAGAGGTTGATAACGAACTCTATCTGTTTTCATTTTTGTACATATACTCATCATTGTGATCACGCTTAGCCTATTTGTGTAAGGTGTATGTCATTATGGATGCTTAGTAGTTCTTGCTTGCCTATGATTAGCTCCAGGTTTCTAATAGTTTGTGGCATGTCATATGAATGTTGCTTGCATTGTTTTATTCATACTTTGGTATGATATTGTGGTATCCTCCTCTGACTGTTCATGTGAATCGACTTGGCACATGCTCACGCATGCATATGACTAAACAACAGTCAGTAAGCCTCGCTGATGTATTTTGCCTCAGAGTTCTTGTATCACTTTCATGCCATAATTAGTCCTGTTTTGTTGCAAGCATGATTATGACAGTTATTGCTCTCTCGTTTGTCGCTCCCTTTCTATTTCTAGCCTTCACTTGCACTGAGTATGATCTCTACATGTGCTTCCAACTCCCTAAAACCATTATTGCCAGTTGTGTCCACCTTACCCACCTATTAGCATCATTTGCTAAAGTGTTGAAACCATTATTCAATATGTCATATTTTCTTCCAAAATAAAATGTTTGTCTGCTTTGAGAAAGTTAGTTAGTAAAGCTCTCACGAACTTGATGGCACACTTTATTCCGTGCACTGAATAATTCTGAACCATTGTGACATGTCCATGAAATTTATATGCTTGCAAATTATATGCTGGGAGTTAGCAGAACCGTGTTGTCATGGGGAACGCTTTCAACACTTTTTGGATATTTATATCCAGTTGATACCTTGCTCTTTTGTTTGCGGATGTCGTCGATGTGAAATAAAAGGGGGACTTGTGAGTTCATGGAGTTTATACATTGTGTTAGACAAACGCCTGGGCCACTAGCCTAAGCCATGCCTAATCATGGTGGAAACTTGCAGCATCACCATAATGATCATTTATGAAGCATCCTCAATAAAAAGCTATACACATAGTAAATAAAAAGATAGCTGAGATGCTCATTGTCTGCTTGCCTTGTCATTTTGATCATGGGATAGCTCATGTATCATGTGTAAGGGGTACCCCGTTGGCGTTTCTCTATGATATGCATGTATTTGCAATGACAAGAACTTACAGGTAACCAAAGTTGAGTAGCATGCGGAGCGGCCCTCGTACTCAAGGGACTTGGGATTTCCAGTTTATGGTCTGTCAAGCATATGATTCAGAGTGGACCTCACTTTCACTTTAACCATATGTAGATGCCTATGATAGGGCAATGAGAGCTCAAAGCTAATGAGTACCTTTCTTTCAGCATTTGGAAGCCTTTCAAACTTTTCAAAACCTTTTCATAACTTTGTTGAGTCACACTTATTCTATGAGCACCTTCTGGAGAGCATAGTTGTCATTCTTGTGTTTGTTTCAAAACTTGGTTAATTATGTCATGACTTCGATGCTTGTATCTCTGATATCTTTTATCTCTAGTCTTCACTTGAACTTCAGAGGTGCCTCGGCATTTATTGTGCTCTTCAAACAAAGGCAAGCGAGATACCACTCTATCATACCTTATTATGAGCATTGCAATGTTGCTTATGTTTATGTTTCTTGCTACTTATTATTCTTGAATTGGTTTCTCTTCATAGCTTGCAATGACTATTGAGTAGACTTAGTTGCATGCTTCTTACTATGAATTGTCTAGGCATCTACTCATGTGCTGAGAATATATACATCATATGAAGCAAAGTGTTCGTGAAAGTTCTTTTATCGCACTCAGTTTTCAACTGAATTGCTTGAGGACAAGCAATAAGCTAAGCTTGGGGGGAGTTGATATGTCTAAAACGTATCTAATTTCTCTAACTCTTTGCTATTGTTTCTCCTCTAAACTTATGTGATTTGGATACAAATAACACAAACTGACGTTGTTTTTAGCAGAATTACCTTGATGTCTAGTTTTTGTGCAGAAAATCAACTATCAAGAAAAATCCCGGAAAATATGCCAAAAATCCTATTTCACCAGAAGATCCACGGAGCCAGAAGACGAGATGGAGAAGGGGCCTAGGGGGCCCACACCCCTTCTAGGCGCGGGCCCACCACTGATCGCGCCTAGGGGGTGTAGCCACCCCAGGCACCCCCTCGGCCTCCCTCTGCGCCTATAAGTTGCCCCTCGACCTAAAAACCGAGAGGGGTTCGATAGTTTTTCCAAAAAGAGTTCCGCTACGCCACCGCCACCAGAAACCAAGATTCAGATCCAGAAACTCCGTTCTGGCACCCGGCCGGGACGGGAAATTTGGAGAGGATCATCGCCATCGTCATCACCAATGCATCTGCATCAACCATCCATGTTTCCCTCATCTATGAGTGAGTAATCCCCCGCTGTAGGCTTGGGGATGGTAGGCATTGGATGAGTTCTGTCATGTAATCGAATAAGATTGTTAGGGCATAGTGCCTAGTATCTCTATTAGTGCTATTTGACTTTGTTGCAACTTGTTGTGCTTAATGCTTGTCACTAGGGCTCGAGTGCCATGATCTCATATCTGAACTTATTATTGAATCATTATGATAGTATTGTTTGTGATCTTACCTGCAAGTTGTATACACATATCATTGTCTGGATCCAAAGGCCCCAAAGTGACAATTATTGGGACAACCGGAGGGGATGGCTGTGGTATGAGGATCACATGTGTTCATGGAGTGTTAATGCTTTGCTCTGGTGCTCTATTAAAAGGAGCACCTTAATTTCTAGTAGTTCCCTAGAGGCCCCGCTGCCACGGGCTGGCTGGACAGAATATGTTGTGCAAGTTCTCATTGCGAGCACGTATGACTATATTTGGACCACATGCCAAGGATTGTGTAGTACTTGGATGCTTGTTATTATTTATCTGCAATGCCCTAGATCTTGAAGTTACATGTTTAGACTCGTCCATGCAACGCCCGTCCATCCATCCCTATGCCTACCACACTCGAATCCCACTATTTACTGTTATTGTTACTATTGCTCTTGTCCCACTGTTGCTGTTGCTTTGCTGTTGCTACTACAAACTATTGCTACTGATAAACTTCTATGAGCAAGAACTATTTCCAGGTGCAGCTGAATTGACAACTCAGTTGTTAAGGCTTGCAAGTATTCTTTGGCTCCCCTTGTGTCGAATCAATAAATTGGGTAATACTACCCGCGAAGACTGTTGCGATCCCCTACACTTGTGGGTCATCATTCATGCACTGTTGTGTTGTTCTTAGAGCGTCTTAGTTTTTGTTTTAGTTTGTTTAGTTTGCTTAAATAAAGTATTTTGGACCCTTGTTCTCGCTGTGTTGTTTCAAATAAGTCAATTGGTGTTGGAAAGGAGTAGAAAGTTCTTCTTGAAAGTTCAAGAGGAGCTTGCATTGACTATGACTTAGACTTTAGCATGGCATGCTAGGTGTTGTTTTGACCTTATGCTTACTGATTATCATTGTAGCATGTCTTGTTCCAAACATTTGGGATTGCTTAGTGTGCCTTGAAGAAATCATGCGTTGTTTTAGCATGCAAAAGCATAGTATTGTGGTATTCTCCTTTGATGCTTTGTTTGGGTTGAATTGGCACATGCTCACACCATGTTATGACTATGAAAAAGTCATCATAGCCTCTATGATCATTTAGTCCTTGACTTGTAGTACCACTCTATGCTTTGATTAGTAATATTTTGTCATTCTGCATGATTATGGCCATTATCGCTCTCTTAGTTGGTTGCTCCCAGTCTTTTTCTAGCCTCCACTTGTTTGAGTAAGTTCTACTCATGCTTCCAACTCCCAAGAAACCCATTTATTCCAAAGTGTCCACTATAAATTCTTATGCATGGTTTGTTACACCATTCCAAGTATATTCTTGTTTTCAGCTATCTTCCAATTAAAAAGTATTTTGTTATGTGAAAACTTAGTGATTAAAGCCCTCACGAACTTGATGGCACACTTTATATTCTTTGCACCTAATAAACTTGAACCATTGTGTCGTATATGTTGTATATATTTGCACTTATACGTTGGAATTAGCAGAACCATGTTGTCATGGGGAACATTTTCAACATTGCACTTGTACTTTGTACATAGTTCATATCATGCTCTTTTGTCTATGGATGTCACCGATGTGAAATAAAGAGGGAGCTTGTAAGTACATGGAGTTATGTATTTTGTGTTAGAGAAACGCTTGGGCCGCTAGACTAAGCCATGCCTAAACATGGTGGAAACTTGCAGCATCACCATAGTGAGCTATCTATGAAGCATCCTCAATAAAAATTATGCATATAGTAGATAAAAAGATCGCTGAGATGCTCATTGTCTGCTTGCCTTGTCATATTGGTTATGGGATAGCTCCTGTACCATGTGTAAGGGGTACCCCGTTGACGGTTCTCTTTGATACGCATATACTTAATTACAATGATAAGAACTTACAGGTGACTGAAGTTGAGTAGCATGAGGTGTGGCCCTCGTATTCAAGGGACATGAGATTGCCAGCTTATACTTTGTTAAGCATATACTCCATAGTTTGTTCACTTTAACCTTAATCACTTCAAGATGCTTATGATAGGGGAAATGAGGGCTGAAAGCTAATAAGTACCATAATTTTTGGAAGCTCGTTTTGAAACTTGAAATCCCTGCTTCTCTTTATGAAGGGCCTTTCTTCCACTATTATTGAGTCTCCACGTTCTACCTTTAGGCACCATTAAGAGAGCATAGTTGCCATTTTGTGTGCAGTGTCCCAAAACTTATTGATTGATGCATATTGTGATATTACTTTTTCTTGTGCTATTTGTATCTAGTCACTCTTATGAACTTTGAAGGTGTCCTATGCATATATTTTCTACTCCATGAGGGACAATCTGAATGCCACTATGCCATGTTTTCTGTATGTGAATCAAACAAATGTTTTTCAATGCATGTTATTCATGATCTTTGTTTGTAGCCTTTCATGTTGCATGTATAGTTACTTTGTCTTACTGTTATAACTCCATATTTCATGCACATTGATGGCGCCCACCACTTATCGTGGGACGCTTCGTTGGAAACCCCAAGAGCAAGGTATGAAGCAGCACAACAACAAGTTTTTCTCGGTAAGAAACCGAGGTTATCGAACCAGTAGGAGGAAGGAAACATCACACAGGTGTTGCTGGCAACGTGGAGACTTGCATAACACAAACTCAAGACTTTGCCCCAAAGAATCAGTGAGGTTGTCAAGCTCACTGGTTTGCTGTAACAAAGGATTAAACGTATGGTGTGGAAGGTAATGGTTTGCAGCAAGTAAACAAGTAACAGTGGGGGATGTATCAATGGTAAAGATTGGACCGGGGTACATAGTTCACTAGAGGTTCTCTCTTTAGATAAACAACATAGCATGAAGGGTAAAGAAAATACAGTAGGACAATTGACAGGAACTGAGCAAGGCATAACAATGCAATTACTACTCAGAAAGATCCTATGAGATTCGATTGAGCAATACAACAAGATACATAGATGTAACACCCCGTCCACTGGGCCCGGGGGGTGTCACTCCTGATGGCTTATTAGGATATCTAAACTGGCCCCATAGACCAACACTAGTCTTTTCTGCGCACTTTGTCCTCACCCATCCTAGAATTGCTCTAGGCCAAGCACGCTTAACCTTAGAGTTATTTTCGAATGAGCTTTCGAAAAAGAAGTTGCAACTTGTTGGTATGAGTATACTATCAATCATATTAAGACATGTGTTGGATCTCACAATAGACCGCCATCCAACTGCATCTATGACTAGAAGTCCACCTTCAGGTTATCATCCGAACCCCCTCCAGTATTAAGTTGCAAGCAACAGACAATTGCTTTAAGCAAAGTGTGTAAGGTAAACAGTCCACATGTTCCATGAACAAGAGACCATTGTTTTCTCCCTAGTAGCAACAACACATCTACAACCGAAGATATTATTGTCACTTCCCTTGGAAACTAGAGGCATGAACCCACTATCAAGCATAAATACTCCCTCTTGGAGTCACTAGCAACTACTTCGCCAAGATAGCTACTAACAACGGAGAGCATGCAAGATCACAAACAACACAAACATGATAGAATCATAAACATGCCTCTAGTCGGAAACATATCTATAATTTCTGATGTTCGATGCTTGTTTAGTATCTACTTTGCTTTGCTTTATCTACACTTTGAGGTGTTTTTATATATTTTCTGGAACTAACCTATTAACAAGTTGTCACAGTGTGAGTTGCATGTTTTCTTCTGTTTTTGGTTCCAGAAAGGCAAAAAATTAATATTCTCGGAATTGGACGGGACAAAAGTCAGTCAATATTTTACCGTGAGCGACACGAAGTCTAGAGGAGAGATGAGGGTGCGAGCCAGGGCTGCCACACCCCCCTAGGCATGACCAGGGTGGTACCATGCCTGGGTAGGGTGTGGGCCCTCTGGCCGCCTACCAACCTAGCCTCTTCGCCTATAAGAAGCCCTCGATGCAGAAACCCTAGGGACCCGATCAAAACTCCACGAAACCATCTGTAGCCGCCGCCACCATCGTACCTAGATCGTGGGGATCTAAAGTTCTTCCCGGCAGCCTGTCGGAGGGGAAATCATCCCGGAGGCCTTCTTCTCCGGTATGAAGCGTGAGTAGTTCCACCTTGGACTACGGGTCCATGTAGTAGCTAGATGGTTGTATCTCCTCCTTGTGCTTTCATGTATAGATCTATCTTGTGAGATCCGTTCATGATCAAGATCTAATCTATTTGTAATCATGCATGTTGTGTTTGCCGGGATCCGATAGATATTGAGATTACTATGTCAGATTGATTAATGGTTTTGTCTTATGATTCTATCATGTCTGTGTTGTTTGTGATCTTACATGCTCTCCGTTGTTAGTAGCTATCTTGGCCAAGTAGTTTCTAGTGACTCCAAGAGGGGGTATTTATGCTCGATTGTGGGTTCATGCCTCTAGTTTCCAAGGTAAGTGACAGAAATCTCTTCGGTTGTAGATGTGATGTTGCTACTAGGGAGAAAACAACGGTCTCTTGTTCATGGAACAAGTGGATTGTTTACCTTACACACTTTGCTTAAAGTAGTTGTCTGTTGCTTGCAATTTAATACTGGAGGGGGTTCAGATGGTAACCTGAAGGTGGACTTCTTGTCATAGATGCAGTTGGATGACGGTCTATGTATATTTTTGTATTGCTTAATCGAATCTCATAGGATCTTTTTGTCTAGTTTTGCATTGTTATGCCTAGCTTAGTTCCTGTCAATTGCCCTGCTGTAATTTGTTTACCCTTCATGCCATGTTGTTTATCTAAGGAGAGCACCTCTATTGAACTATGGACCCCGGTCCAATCTTTACCATTGATACATCTTCCACTGTTACTTGTTTACTTGTTGCAAACCGTTATCAGCTTCCACACCATACGTTTAATCCTTTGTTACAGCAAACCGGTGAGCTTGACAACCTCACTGATTCATTGGGGGAAAGTCTTGAGTTTGTGTTGTGCAGGTTTCCACGTTGCTTGCAACACCTGTGTGACGTTTCCTTACTCCTACTGGTTCGATAACCTCGGTTTCTTATTGAGGGAAAACTTGCTGCTGTGCTGCTTTACACCTTGCTCTTGGGGTTCCCAACTCAGCGCTCCTACATCAACTCAACGCTGCATCAACAGCAACCTCCATGAATGTCGGGCTAGCATACACAGATTGAATAGCTCCATGTCTTTGAATCCCAAGCCTCCCATGTGTTTAGGCCTAGTCATGACATCCCATGAAACCCAACATGGTTTCCTTTTCCCCTCCTTTCTTGTAACATCCCTAAAAATCATGTTTCAAACTCATGCATATCATCCATGCATCCATGATCATATAGAGTTCATTTCAAACAAAACAATTCAAAAACAGGAGCATATGAGCTCATTATTTTATGTGATCATCATTTGAAACAAATGCTACTCTTTCTATGAGAGGTTGTTGTTCATGAAACCAAACTTTGTGCCTTGTTGTTTTCAGAATGTGTTGCTAGTTTGCTGAGGTTCAAACCAAGAGTCCAAAGCAAATACAATTTGAAAATCCATTTCAAAGTCAATATAAAACAAAGTGCTATGTCACTGTTTATTTTATTTTTCCAAATGACCAAGCCAATTCAAAGTGACCACTTGGTTTTATGCCAAGAATTGTGACTATTGCACACTGCAAAAATCCTGAATAGATTTGAATTCAAATAGCTTTTGAATTCATTTGAAAAACATTCCAGAAAATCAAATTAGAAATAGAAAAGGAATAAAGAAAAAGAAAAGGGTCGGCGGGACTTTGGGCCCAACAATGAAACCAGCCAGCTAGCCCAGGGTTTTCCTCTCTCTCTCACGCAGACGCACTCCAGTAGTCGGCGCCAGACCCACACCCTTCATTCCTCTCATGAACAGCTGGGCCCTCTCCACGTCGACTCCTTCTTCCCCAAATCTCGTGCTTGACGCCGTCGCTGGCCGTTCTTGCGTTGATTCCATGGCGTATTGCCATTGATTCACCAGCGTTTCTTGTCGAGCCTCGACTACTTAAACCCCTCCTTACTCGCTCCATTCCCTCACTCAATTTTCTCTCCACGCCAGTGCTGCTCGTAACTTCGCCAAACACCGCGCAGCTCGGCGATCTCCGGCAAATTCCGGTGAGTCCCGCCCTGTGCCTCTGATTCAAACGAGTGTGTCCAGCATGACCTCGTGCATCTTCTGATACCCTTTGCTTGCCTGCTTGTGACCCAGGACGCCGTCCCCGTTCGTTCCTGCAAACGTCCGAGCCGCCACTCAACTCCGGCGACCGATTACGGTAAGCACTGCGCGCCCCTTGATCTCTCTCGCATACGAGGTTGTTCGCCACTGTCTTGCGCATCTCCTAAACCACCTGGTTCGTGCTAGGGCGACGCGGAACTTCGGCAACGACTTCGACAGCAACCACCTGACGCCGTGCACGACTCCGACGAGCTCCCTCAGCCACTACAGCGCGCCACTTGACCAGCCATCACCACCTTGAGCATCAGCATCGCACGGCGAGCTCGGTAAGCCCCTTCCCCCTCTCCCGTGCGACCTAGAACGCCAGCTCCGCCACTGATAGAGGCTCCGCCGCCAGTCGCCGCCGCTAGCGCCGCTCGACTTTGGTCAGGGCAACGGCAGTCGTTAGATCTGTATCGTAGGGACTAGATTAGATCTGGAGCGAAGCGTTTTCTTTAGATCTGGAGCGTTGGATCTAACTTGATCCGACGGCACGGAAGCGTGATCCTGAGCGAAACGGTACCGGCCAATAGGATAGCGTCGCGTGGCAGTAGTTTAGATTTAAAACAGATTTTGAATCAGATTATAGTTCAAATTTGTTTTGTTTGTAACTTTTGATTCCCACGTTAGATTTTGGCAAATTTTATACCGTTGGAATCAGGAGATCAAGCCCTTTAGAATATGCAATGTGTTTAATGTTTTGCATCTGTTAAAATGGTTTCTTTTGCAAAAACATGTGTAGGGCTTATTTGAGCATATGAATTGTTTAGGAATTAATTTAGGGTTTAAATTATTGTTGTGTGGCAAGTTTTTGACTTGTTTAGGATTCAGTACTATGCACTTGCTTGGTTGAGTTTTAAAAATCATCACTTAGCATTTTTCATGCATGCATATATTTTTGTTTGTTTGTATATGTTATGTGTGTAATTTGTTGCTACCATTCTTTGTGTAGACTTTGGTGCTAGTGATTGTGATTGTGAAGAGTGCTACTCTCCCAACTACCAAGGCAAGTGGTACATCATGAATAATTCTATCCCTATATTTTATACTAAGCATTATAAATATTTTGCTAAGTCTTGCATGTTATTATTTTGCCTATATGCCATGTTGGGAAATCCTAAGTAGTTGTAGAATTGCTAGGAAATTTCTAAGTTAAGTTACTATCTATGCCATGCTTAGCCTAGCTAATAGCAAACAAGGGTTGGTGAAATATACATGCTATGATAAAAATATTTCTAAGTCTTTGGACTTGTTTTTCTTAATAAAACAACTAAGTCAATGAATCACCTGGGTGGAAAGGGACTTGATTGGTGGTTTTGGTTGAGTGGTTACACAAGGCCCATGGCTATGGTTTACCTTGTGTATCTCACTTGTGGTAAGCCACCCAGGATAAGAGATTTTAGAGGCCAAGTGTTAAGAAGCTTCTAGTGCAGCCACTTGGCAATATGGGCTCTGCTTGGATCACATAAGTTGCTAGAACTTAGCCATTTGGACAGTTGGTGGTAGTGGGAATGATAGGTTGGAACGCGTCCATTTGGTCTAAGGGAAGGCTTCTGAAAGGTCCTGTCTTGGTGAAACCAAGTCTGGTAGGGAAAGTGCACAACCTCTGCAGATGGAAAAATCTAAGTACTTAGCCAAGTCCATGGCAATGGGCAACTTGAGCATCAAGGCATGGAAGCTATCAAGAATCTACTCATCCCAATTTCTAATTAAAAATTTGTGGGTGAACAAGGGTGAAGGACCTCAATGTATATTGGTGGTTCCTTGGGAAAAGTTTTGACAAAGAAAAACTTAGTGATTTCAACTAATAGGAAAAACCTATTTTGAGCAAAGCAAGCCAAGATACACTTAGCCAAATTTGCATATAGTATCTAGTCCACTTAAAATATACTAAGGTATCACTTGCCAATACTATTCCAAAGTATTGACCCACTGTGGCTGTAACTTGTGATGTTGCAGGTTACTCTGATGAGGATTAGGTGTCATGAGTCTACACTCAACATGTTTGCCTGTGGCACATGAAGATGAAGACTTATATTTATTTACTTATTCAAACTCTTGTATTAGTCCTGTGGCCTTGAGTTGTAAAGACTATGTTTATCTCTGGAATGGATGTAATGAATGACCTTTGTATATGTGTACTTCATCTTAAACTGTGGATGCTAGCAATGATCCAGGGACTACCATTGCAATCACAGGGATCCTTTTCCTTTATAAAGGAGGGATCTTACATTTCTACCCTACCAAAACTGTCGGATTAGAGAGTTGATGTGCTCACATATTCCTTTAGGTAATCTGAAGCATGCCATTGAGAAAACTGGGATAGCTTGAGCAATAGATTTGATCAAAACCTCCTTACTCCTGCTGACAGAATCTTCTCTATCCACCCCTTTATTTTGCTCCATACTCGATCTTTCAAGAATTTAAATGTGCCATATCTCTAAGAGCCAACATATGTGGGCATACCGAGGTACCTCTCATTTAGAGACTCGTTGCTAACATCCAGGATGTTCTTTATTACTTCATGTTGGAGATATGCCCAAGAGGCAATAATAAAGTGGTTATTATCATATCTTCATGCTTATGATAAATGTTTACATACCATGCTATAATTGTATTAATCGGAAACATTAATACTTGTGTGATTTGTAAACATAAAAGAGTCCCTAGTAAAGCCTCTTGTTAAACTAGCTTGTTGGTTAATATATGATCATGGTTTCCTGATCATGAACATAGAGATGTTATTAACAACAGGGTCATATCATTAGGAGAATGATGTGATGGACATACTCCTATAGTTAAGCATAGCATAAAGATCAAGTCATTTAATATAGTTCACTTGCTATAAGCTTTCTGATACATAGTAACCTAATTCCTTCGACCATGAGATCATGATAATCACCATCATCGGAAGTATGCTTTGATGACATCAAACACCACACCGTAACTGGGTGGCTATAAAGGTGGCATTGAGTGTTCGGAAAGTATGTGTTGAGGCACATGGATCAAGATTGGGATTTGTCCATCCATATGACAGATAGATATACTCTGGGCCCTCTCGGTGGAATATCATCCAATTAGCTTGCAAGCATGTGACTGGCTCACAAGGGATCACATATCACGCGAACGAGAAAAGAGTACTTATTGGTAACGAGGTTGAACTAGGTATGCAGAGATACCGACGATCAAACCTCAGATAAGTAAAGTATCGTGAGATAAAGGGAAATTGGTATCGTATGTAAATGGTTCATTCAATCACGAAGTAATCGTAGAGATATGTGGGAGCCATATGAATTTCCATATTCCTCTATTGGTTATTGATCGGAGAAGAGTCTCGATCATGTCTGCATAATTCACGAACCGTAGGGAGACACACTTAAGGATTCGATGTTGTTTAGTAGATATGGAATGTGAGTAAAGAGACCGAATGTTGTTCGGAGTCTCAGATGGGATCCGGGATATCACGAGGAGATCCGGAATGGTACGAAGAATAAGATTCATATAAGGAAAGTCCAATTTCGGAGTTCGGGAATGATTCCTGTATTTTCACCGGAATGTTCTTGAAGGTTCTAGAAGGTTCACCGATCCGGAAGGGCAAGGGTACATGGATGTGTCATGACAAAGTTTAATGGTTGCATCATGTCCTAGGTCACTTGGCTGGACACTTGGAAGAGAGAAATCAAACTCTAATTTGAAAGTCAAAAAGGCAGTTTGAAAAGGTCAAATCCCAACATGGTTTCCGAGTTAGGGAGGGTTTCTGAGTTAGGGAGGGTTTCCACCTGGGTTGGGAACACCCTTGGAAGATCCCCACCTATATAAGGAGGGGTAGGGCGCACCCCAAGGTATCCCCCTTGCCCTAGGCGCCCAAGAAACCCTAGGTTGGCCGCCGCCCCCTCTCTAGTTGCGACCACTCTAGATCTCCTCTAAACCGCTACCGACTAGCTAAACTCTAGTTGCTAGCTACCTCTAAACCTCGGCCCTCTAAACCCTAGATCGCCGGGGCTCCCTCTACTCCACCATACTCGCTCTGGATTAGGCGAAGCCTTCCGGGATCTCCCCTCTATCATGCTGCCGGAATCGCGAGGAGAGAGCTACAACCTCCGCTGCCTGCTAGAACAAGGGACATGAAGGTCTTCATCGAGTATCGTACGTGTGACCGACTGCGGGAGCGCTGCCGGAACGCGCCGGAAGGATCGTCTACACGATCTTGAGATCGGCAAGTGAACGACTACATCACCCACGAGAATCTGCTCTCGTTAACCGCTTTGGATCTTCGAGGGTTAGTACTCTATCAACTTGTTGCACCGATCTAGTAGATATATCTTGGCTTGATCATAGATTAGATCTTGATTGTGTGTTCATGCGGTAGAATTTTTTTGTTTTCCATGCTACGAACCCCTACAGTGGTATCAGAGCTGTGTCTATATGTAGATCTGTTGCACGAGTAGAACACAATGGTCATTATGGGCGGTGGTGCTTTTATTATCAATTGCTTCTTGTGTACTTTGCATCTTGCGGTATGGTGGGATGAAGCGGCCCGGGCTAACCTTACATGACATCGTTCATGAGACTTGCTCCACGCTCGACATGCAACTTGTATTGCATAAGTGGCTTTGCGGGTGTCTGTCTCTCCCATCATAGTAAAGATTCAATTTACAACGGGCACTTGATAGTTCAAGCATCAACGTTTTGGTTCTTGTTCGTAAGTTAGAATGAGACTTATTGAAAGCCCCAAACCACGTAAAACATGCAAAGAAAATTAGAGGCGTCTAACTTTGTTTTAAAGGGGTGTGTTGTGATGTGATATGGCCATGATTGTGATTATATATGATGTATGCAATGTTCCTTATTGTAAGTCGGCAATCGGCAAGAGCCATATGGTTGTTTTTTAATTTCGTCTAGACCTGCGTGTCTATTATTCAAAGTAGTTGTAATAGCTGATGCTGGTGGACGACAACCATGGAGCGGCGCCATTGACCTTGACGCCACGCCGGTGATGATGGAGATCATGTTCATGCTTGAAGATGGAGATCGGAAGCACAAGAAGAAAGGCCATATCATATCACATATTTTGAATTGCATGTGATGTTAATCCTTTTCTGCATCTTGTATTTCTTAGTTCGTGACGGTAGCAATATAAGATGACCCCTCTTAAAAAATCAAGCTATAGAGTGTTCGTCCTTAGTAGGCACCATTGCCAAAGCTCGTTGTATCGAAGCACCACGTGATGATCGGGTGTATTAGATTATGCGAGTGTATACAATGGGAGCAAGCCTGATTTGCTCATGCGGAAGATAAGGTTTGATCTTGACGAGCCTAGCATGTACAGACATGGTCTCGGAACACGGAATACCGAAAGGTAAAGCATGAGTCATATAGATGATATGATGAACATGTTGATTGTTCGCCTTTGAAACTATATCATGTCACGTGATGATCGGACTTGGTGTAGTGAATGTGGTTCGTGTGATCCCTAAAACAATGTGAGGGATATTGTTTTGAGTGGGAGTTCAATAGAAATTTGATTAAAAGTTGAACACTATTTATCATAAATTAAATCAAAGTAAATTTGCACAGTTGTTGTAGTCATTGGCATCTGTTTACCACCTCGCGCTTAGTTATAATTGAGATAATAGAACTATAAAATTCTGGTTAGTTACTTTATGAACTGGTATCGTATTGTTTTGAAGTGTTAATATAAAGTTTAAAAGTCCTATTGCAAACTTTCAGTAAGTTCCGGTTACTCCGTGAAGTTTAATAATTGGTATTAAATCAAGAGTGACAATTCCAGTGTTAGTATATAAGTATCATGTTTGTCTCCATGATTCTTGATATTCAAAAGATTGTTTTAATATCAAGGTTATCTAGGATCTGAAAGAGTTGTTTCAGAAACGATGATGTGTGGAAGATATTGCGATATCTGAAATGATGTTTTGGTTGCAACATGAGAGAGTACAATATGGCAAAGTTTATGTTCTCATATTTGATGAGAATTTGAAAAAGGTTGGAGACGCTTGTCGTCCTAATCCTCCAAAAGGTTTTGGAGAGCAACATTATACTCGCGATTCACCGTTATAAGCTAAAAATAGCTTGATCATGAATAGTTCCATGATAAGGGCGAATATTTGATAAAATGTTTACTACACTAAAAGATTACTAAAGAATGGAATTTGAAAGAACACCAAGTATTTGATAATGGTGATCTACTTCAAAGTGCAAGTCCAAATACATTGGTATTTAACTATACATGCTTTGGACTATGTGTCATGTCATGGCTCCACTATTGATATTGATAGATTCTTTCGAACAGAAAAGGAAATACTGAAAGAGAATCTCAGAAATATATGGCAGAAAAGAAAAGACTAGAATTGTTTAGCTTAGGTATATAGAGGATATACATGTTATGGCTATATTCTTTGCTTATTAAACGATGTGGTTCTTAAGTATTTGATACTGAATTTGTTGGTGTGAATCGTCATACGAAAAACACAATTCATGAACTACAATGGCCTAAGTAATTAGCAAAAGAATATGTGATGATGTTCATCGAGAACAAATAAAGGTTGTTGTGTTGCTCGTTAACATCAAAGCTTGCCTTCAAGATTTGTTTTATCAGGTATTATGAGAACAAAAGGGTTGTTCAAATAATTTCCGTAATCCATAAAATATGGATGATTTACAAATCTCGTTGCATAAATCACATCCATAAAAAGATTGCTAAAAATGTCAAAAGACAATTGATAAGAAAGATCACTTAGGAAGTGACATCGCCGTTTAAATTATATTGGAAATAAAACATGAAGAAACTCCATGTGGATGGAATTTTGGAGTCTTTTGATTTTTGATCAAATGACGCTTATGAAATTTTCCTAGAGATAATTAAAACTCCGCTCATAGGCCAAAGGGAACGGATGGCTAGCTTATTGGAACTTGTACATATTGTTATATGAAGTCCATTATGTGTAGTCAAGAGCGATAGATTTCAACTTCATATGCTTTCTCCGAAAATTTGAGTGAATATATGAATATTTACTTAATAAGGATGAAGTCTGAAACATTTGAAAAGTTTAAAGACTTTCAAGATGAAGTGCAAAATCAATGTAACAAGAAAATAAAGAATTTATGATAGGATCATAAAGGAAGATATTTGAGTTGTAAAGTTTAGCATAACACCTACAATTTGAGGAATCGTTCCATGGATTTGCGTTTCCCGAAACACCATATGAGTATGGAATAATCAAGATATGCAATGAAACCTTGTTTGACATGGTAAGATCAAAGGTGTAATTGATAAAACTGCCATTATATTTTAAAGATTAAAGCTTTAGAGACTACCGTTTTTCCACTGAAAAGAGCTCCATCATAATCCGTTGAAATGACACCGTATAAAATTATGGTTTGGGATAAAACCCAAGTTGTCCTTTCTTAAACATTGGTATGCTATGCATAAGAAAGATGTTTGCAACCAAAATCGTATGAACATATCTTTGTATGTTATTTTGAATAATCGTTGAGTATTCCTCCATAACACCAAATACAAAAATGTTTGTCTCTTAGAATGTCAAGTTTCTTTGAGAAAGGAATTTTCCGTGAAAAGTTAAGTGGGAGGACAATAGAACTTTGATAAGGTTAAAAGAACCTTAGCTATATGTGCAAAGTTGCGCAACGCTGAAAAGTGTTCCTGAGGCAGCAACGATGCTCATGGCTCACGTGCCTCAAAGGTTGTGGTCACGGAGGTCTAAGTTCCTATTGAAACAAGTAGGTCGGGTAACCAATCAAATACCAAGATTTGAGAGTTAAATCATTATTTGACAATAATGATCCGACTACATGGAAAGAAGCAATGATGGGACCTGACTCCGTCAAATGGTTTGAAGCCATAAAATCCGTGATAGTTCCATATACGAGAGATCAAGCTTTGAATTTGAAAGACCCTCTAAAAAGGTGCAAGATCTTACAGTCGTATTTGGATCTATAAATAAATAGACATGGATATTTCACATCTATGAAATTATCGACATGTCGGGAAAGAGTTCACGACAATGTTCAAAGAGTTGACTATGACAAGATCTGATCTTTTATTAAGCGATATTTAGTCTAGACGGATTAATGTAGCAACCACTACATGTAATTTTGTTATGTGGTAGTTGAATAAACAAAACAATTTCTTCTAATAGAATGGTTACCTAGGACGTGTGCATGACACGGTCCAAAGAGTTTTGTTAATTCAAAGGATTCTAAAATCATATGCAAACTTCAATGGTTGAAGTAAGCATCATGGAGTGGGAATCTTCACTATGATGAAACTATTAAAAGAGTTTAATTTCATCGGAGACGATGAAGATGCTTGTATTTACAAGAAATTAAGTGGGAGCGCTAAGAGATGTTTCTAATACATTATGTGGAAGACATATTGTTGATTGGAAATGATGTATCTTTTTATTGACACAGTTAAGAATTTCATCTCGATGAAAGGCTTAGGCAGAACCCGAATATTTGGCATCAATGTATATATGAATAAATTGAGACGCTAATATGGTTGTGCCAGAAGTACATAGATGATGTATTGAATGAGTTCAATATAGAAACTACAAGAAATGTTCTTGTTGCACAAGAAGGATTGAATAAAGATTTTCAAGTATTTTTATACTTGATATATAAAATCACAAAGAGTACTTTATCAATCATGATGTGATGTGTACAAATCCAGATATGTCATATTCTCTAAATGTTATGAGCGTATACCAGAATGATTCATAAGATGATTATTGGACGATAGTAAAGATATTCTTATGATATTTTAGAAGAACTAAGAATATATTATTTCGTAAAAGTGACAAATAGATGGTTAATTCATTGTAATAGTATTACATTGATACTAGTTTTGTCAAAAAGTACAAATTAAGTTTATCTCTATCTAAACTAAGGGTGGCACAATATGATGGAAAGTAAGTTCCATAATGGTTCTGGATGGGTTCCAAAGTTAAGACATTGTGATAGATACTACAACAAAAGGCTAAATATATGACTGATATAATAGCAGCAAAAGAGGGCATTTGTGTCAAGTAGTTTGTTATCAAACTAGGTGTGGTTCACAGCAAGATAGTACTATGAAGATATATTGTACAACAATATTATCAACATGTTTTAACCCCAAGGAACTAAAGGTCTCACCAAAGGACCAAATTTATACAAAGCCATCTCATTAGAGAATGAGTGATGCGTAGAGACGCAAAGACATGCGATTACACACGGACCTGAAAGTGTCAGATCCGGAGATCAGTTGACCACTAGCAATCGTGTACATACAACACCGAAAAGCCATAGGTGTTTAATGCACAAAGGTTTGAGACTAGATTATTCACTCTAGTGCAAGTGGGAGTGTTGGATTTATGCCCAAGAGGCGATAATAAAGTGGTTATTATCATATCTTTATGCTTATAATAAATGTTTACATACCATGCTATAATTGTATTAACCGGAAACATTAATACTTGTGTGATTTGTAAACATAAAAGAGTCCCTAGTAAAGCCTCTTGTTATACTAGCTTGTTGGTTAATATATGATCATGGTTTCCTGATCATGAACATAGAGATGTTATTAACAACAGGGTCATATCATTAGGAGAATGATGTGATGGACATACTCCTATAGTTAAGCGTAGCATAAAGATCAAGTCATTTAATATAGTTCACTTGCTATAAGCTTTCTGATACATAGTAACCTAATTCCTTCGACCATGAGATCATGCTAATCACCATCACCGGAAGGATGCTTTGATGACATCAAACATCACACCGTAACTGGGTGGCTATAAAGGTGGCATTGAGTGTTCGGAAAGTATGTGTTGAGGCACATGGATCAAGATTGGGATTTGTACATCCATATGACAGATCGATATACTCTAGACCCTCTCGGTGGAATGTCATCCAATTAGCTTGCAAGCATGTGACTGGCTCACAAGGGATCACATATCACGCGAACGAGAAAAGAGTACTTATTGGTAACGAGGTTGAACTAGGTATGCAGAGATACCGACGATCAAACCTCGGATAAGTAAAGTATCGTGAGACAAAGGGAAATTGGTATCGTATGTAAATGGTTCATTCAATCACGAAGTAATCGTAGAGATATGTGGGAGCCATATGAATTTCCATATTCCTCTATTGGTTATTGATCGGAGAAGAGTCTCGATCATGTCTGCATAATTCACGAACCGTAGGGAGACACACTTAAGGATTCAATGTTGTTTAGTAGATATGGAATGTGAGTAAAGAGACCGAATGTTGTTCGGAGTCTCGGATGGGATCCGGGATATCACGAGGAGATCCGGAATGGTCCGAAGAATAAGATTCATATAAGGAAAGTCCAATTTCGGGGTTCGGGAATGATTCCGGTGTTTTCACCGGAATGTTCTAGAAGGGTCTAGAAGGTTCACCAATACAGAAGGGTAAGGGTACATGGATGTGTCATGACAAAGTGTAATGGTTGCATCATGTCCTAGGTCACTTGGCTGGACACTTGGAAGAGAGAAATCAAACTCTAATTTGAAAGTCAAAAAGGCAGTTTGAAAAAGTCAAATCCCAACATGGTTTACGAGTTAGGGAGGGTTTCTGAGTTAGGGAGGGTTCCCACCTGGGTTGGGAACACCCTTGGACGCCCCCACCTATATACGGAGGGGTAGGGGCGATCCCCAAGGTATCCCCCTTGCCCTTGGCGCCCAAGAAACCCTAGGTTGGTCGCTGCCCCTCTCTCTAGTTGCGACCAATCTAGATCTCCTCTAAACCGCTACCGACTAGCTAAAATCTAGTTGCTAGCTACCTCTAAACCTCGGCCCTCTAAACCCTAGAACGTCGGGGCTCCCTTTACTCCACCATACCCACTCTGGCTTAGGCGAAGCCCTGCGGGATCTCCCCTCTACTTTCGACACCACGCCGCCGTGCTGCCGAAATCGCGAGGAGAGAGCTACAACCTCCGCTGCCTGCTGGAACAAGGGAGAGGAAAGTCTTCATCGAGTACTGTATGTGTGACCGACAGCGGGAGCGTTGCCGAAACGCGGCGCCGGAAGGATCGTCTACACGATCTTGAGATCGACAAGTGAACGACTACATCACCCACGAGAATCTGCTCTCGTTAACCGCTTTGGATCTTCGAGGGTTAGTACTCTATCAACTTGTTGCACCGATCTAGTAGATAGATCTTGGCTTGATCATAGAGTAGATCTTGATTGTGTGTTCATGCGATAGAATTTTTTTGTTTTCCATGCTACGAACCCCTAGACTTCACGCATATCCTGATGGGGGAATACCAAATGCGGTATATCCACGAAGCGGTTTCGCCATCTGGTATCGAGCCGACTGATGCCAAGCCCAGAGCGGGTCGACTCGCCGAATACGGCGACTGGCGCATGCTGGACCTAGACGAGTGGCGCCGACTGGAGGCCCAAGACGGCGACTTCAATACAAGGCCCACCAAATACTTGTAAACCGTAACTGGCTGCATATATAAAGCCACCAGGGGCACCCCCACGGGGTATGCCATATTAGATCTTCTCCCACATCTCTCATTAGATCCAATCTCCCCCGCCTACGATGGCTCCCATGTAAACTAATCTATGATCATATACTGGATTGATAGCAGGACGTAGCGATCCTCCACCAAGGGGACGTGAACCTAGGTACATCGTGTGCCAATCTCGCTCCCGGATTCTCCTACGTCGCCTTGCTCCCTCTACGTAAGCTACCCCCAGTAGCATCTGCCGTGTAATACCACGACAGTTGGCGCCCACCGTAGGGCTCGCGGTGCTTGGAGGGTGATAATCCGGACGGGATCCCTCATCTTCGTCAACACAATCGTCACCGGATTCAACCCGCCGGTATATGCAGTTTCTTCGTCAAGTACAAGTTACGGCATCTTCGTTAGCCTCAAAAGATCCAAATCTGGCTTGACACCGATCAGCCAGATTGAGTCACTCAAGGAAATCTTGGAGAAAAAAAGAATTGCTGCATCAAATTCCGAGAAAGTGCAGTCTCGATCGGACTAAACCAAAAAAATACTGCAAGTCGGCGACACCCGCGTGCGGCCAACTCGTCGCCGGACATGTGTTCTGCAACGGAAGCCAGATCGATTCGTTGTGCTGCAGAATTAGTCGCCACATGTCCGAGTGACATGACTCAATGGTCCATCTACTAGCGACAAAGGGGTCAAAATCCCCATGCTACGACTCAAGACATGAAATCAACCAGTTCCCTTGTTGGAGTTCTCACGTGAAAGGACATGGCGGTTTTTCCTTTCCAATCTAATCTTTCTAATACTTAAATAAATTATTTTATTTAGATCTAACTTTTACTCATTTGTTTTAAAATACATGTGCCGCATGACGTCAATTGGCGAGACGCATTCGCCTCGGAATCATCTGTCCGTGTTTCTGCAATTATCTTCAACCAATTCACCACGCTCGCAGACTCGCTTGTCGCGGACTCATCCGGACTTGCCATACTAACAGCTAAGTTTCTTTACACTCGTATATGTTATGTTATTGGTCCAAAACATGTATTTATTATCCAACGCCGACCATGCTGTCGACCCTTTCAGGGACCAAAATCATACTTGGAATTGGTTTCAGTTTTTCTGTTGTTTATTCGCGTTCATCGAAGTAGTGAGGCTGGGTACCAAAAGGCCGACCTTGTCTCCGGATTCAACAGTCTGACATTGCGCCCCTGTTATCCGGCAAGCGTTTGATGCTAGAGGTCTGCCTACTCATGAAAAGACACGCATAAACCTTACATACTGTCCATCGATCCACATAGCAAAAGTGCATTTTCTTTAACATCTACAATTCGCATGTCTTACAAATGTTCAATATATTTTATAAATACACCTTATTGCAGTCGTACTTTTTCCTCCTTCTCAGCAAAACAACGTCTTTCTCGCCACTCGCCGCGCTCGGGAACTCGGCGCTCACCGGTCGCTCGGCCTCACCGCTCGCCGCTCACGGGGACTCGGCGCTCTCCGGTCGCTCGACCTTGACGCTCGCCGTGCTCGGGGACTCGGTGCTCGCCGGTCGCTCGACCTCGCCGCTCGCCGCGCTCGCCGATCGCTCGACCTCGCTGCTCGCCGCGCTCGTGTAGCATCCCAGTTGTCTAACACCTGTAATGCTACTTGATCTAGTAATAAAAGGGCCACTTCCTACATATAATTGTTGCATCATCATCATATCATGCTCATGTCATCATGTCACCTTGCATTTGAGCACCATACAAAAACTCTTTTGTTTGGTTCTTATCTCATATGCATTAATATTTGTATTTGTCTCTGGATATTGTATTTGGTTCTTGATATATTGTTAAGTGCCCAAGTTGAGTTGGGGGCATATCTCTTATTGACTCCACCACCTTATCTTCACCACCTTATAATTCCACCATTCCACCTTACATGAGCTTGGCTATTTGGTTTTACCTCTAGCTCATGTGGGTTGGGATGGATCATATTCTAGCTCCACATGCTCCCATGTATGCACCATGTTGTTTTCACAATATTGGTATATGAGAGCCACATGGCCACCTTTGCATGCCTTGTGAGTGGAACCTTTTCTTAGTCTCCATATGGGTTGTATTGGGGGTTATTATCATGTTGGAATGTTTTGGGACTATAAAATATCTAGTGGCACCTACACACTAGCATGTCCCCTTATTATTCAAATATGGTTCTCCTCTTTCACTCCACATGGAACTTTTCCTTCTTTCTCTTGCTTGGACCTTACTCCATCTTGTGAGGTTGCAAATACATAATGCCATGCTTATTATTTTTGTTTTCACAAGGATGGTACATGGCATTTAATGTTTTTGCATGGCCCATGCAAGTATCACCTTTGCTTGTCTTTTGGTTTATTTTGGTGTTTGCTTGGATCATTTATCTCTCCCCATCTCTCTCCCTCCTTTGGCTTGATCTTGTTTGTTTTTGCTTAAAACCCTAATCCAACCCTAAACCTTCCCTCTCTCTAATCTCCCCCTCCTTCTACAAACCCTAAACCGAAGCCACCAACCCTCCCCGAGCCTCACCTCTCCTCTCTCCCTAGCATGCATGCCCCACTTAGCCCCCTCTCTCTCTTGGCCGAGCTACCCATACCCAACCCTACCAAACCCTAAGACCAACCCTAAACCGAGCCATCCCTCTAACCTAGCTCCTAACCGAACCCACCCCCTCTCCTTTCTCTCTCTCTCTGCCTGGCCTGCCCCACCCCGAGCTCCCTCCTCCCTGGCCCTACCTGGCAGCCTCTTCCCCCAGCTCTCCCCACCTAGCTACCCCCTGCCCTGGCCGATCACGTGAGGGAGGAGAAAAGGTGGCACCGAGGCCACCTTTTCCCATCTTCCCCTCCCCCACGCCAACCACCTCACGCCTCCGCCCTTATCTACATCCCACAGCCCCCTCTGCCTCCCCAGATCCGCCCAGGGCGACGCCCTCGCCCCTCCTTCCTTCCCACCTCTAAGCAGCACCCACGCCGGCCACCGTCGGTCTCCTTATCCCCCGTCGTTCCAGGAGGCGCAGGCGGGCAGCAGAGTGTCAGCGAGGACGAGAAGACCGCTCTGCTTCGCCCCTGTACCTGCAGACGGAGGAGGAGAACGCCCAGGCCGAGGAGCACCCGCCGCCCGACGAAACCCTAGCTACGTCGGCCTCGCCGTCGCCGATCGCGCGCTTCCCTGCTCCAACCACACCATCGCCCACGGTAAGCCCTGCTACCTCCTAGACATGGTCTCGCCCGCTCTACCAATCTAGCGCCGCTGCGATCCGTCGAGCACTCTCGGTGCACACTGGCCGCTTCCTCGGCGCAGAAACCCTACCTAGCCGTGCCCCCCCTACTGGACAGCTCCCACCTACCTACCGCAGCGGTAGCCGCCTCTGCCGCGTGCTGGTTCGAACCCCGCCATGGCTTTTCTCCTTTTTCCGCCGAGGCGAGCTAGGAGAACAACAGTAGCCGTGGCCACTTTACACATACCCCCCCCCCCTCTTTTGTTTTCCTAAGCCGCGGTCCAGCCCAGGCCCACAGTCAGCGTCAGAGGCGTTTTTGTAAAAAGGATCCCGTGGTTTCTAGGAATTAACCCGCAGTCCCCCCTCTCCTGTGCGCGCGTGTGGTGCTGAGTCAGCACAGGGCCCACCTGTCATTGACAGAGGCTGGGCTCCCCTGAGTATAAAAAGTAGATATGTTTGTCTATTTTAATTTAAACCATTTTTTTAAATTAATTCAAATTCAAATATAAATCTGTTTTCAAATAACTTTTCAATTATAAAACCAAATAATGCATATAATATATGTTTTTGAATCAGAAAAATGTGAGGAATTCAAATATGCCATCCAAATTAGAGTTTGAACTTTGTATTTTCCAAGTTGTTTAAAATTACCACAAATGCCACTAGACTTAATAAATTAATAACTTTTGATTCATAACTCCGAATTTAACAAGTGATATATCTAAAATGGTCAGCTCGACGAGACCTTTCTGTTTATGCTATCCATGACTTCAATTGCAGCATGCATCATATAAAAATATAGTGTACAACAACTATTATGACAACAAAATGTGATCCAGAACCCCATTAAAATGTTATTTCTTGTCTTCCACACCTCACCCATGCCATGCTACATTATTGCCATGCAACTTGTGCATCATTCATCATGGCATGATTGTTTGCTTGATGCATTTTATTCATATGCTTGCGCACTTTAATTATGTTGGCCTTGTTTGTTTGGTTCTTTTCGAATAGACGCTGAGCAGGGGATATATCAAGAGAACCAGGAGCACTACCTGATCCGTCTCTCGCTTCAACGAGTTGCTGTGCAAGCACTACCACATGCTTGCATACATACTGCATCTATTGCCTAAATCTTATCCTTGCATCATTGAGTCGCGACTGCATTAATCTGAATCCTACGTATCGCATAGCCTTTACTTTTAACCCCCACCAAGCTTGTTCCTCCATCCCATGAGCCATTACTACAGGAGTTGTTTGAGCCATGCGAGTCGAGAACAAAGATGTGTAGGGTATGTGAGTGTCGATGGATAATGAGGTACCTAAACAACTTAACTCGAGTAGTAATGGGATAACTAATGAAAGTGGCACCGGTGAGCAACATCGCTATTTGGTTTTTCCTGCTCACTTGTGTCGTAAGACCCCGAGTACTTGATTCTGTTCCAAGATTATTCGCGCTATCCACATCCGGAGGCTTATGGGACCCCCGAGCGAGCTTGATTCCGTCTTATTCCTTGGGGCCACAAACTAGTTTGAGGTTTTATTTACTATCCTGTACTTATACCATGCTACCGCTTTATTTACGATTATGCGCGAGGAGCACACTGCATCGCTTTAGGTAAGCGGAATGTTTTCGGTATCGACAAGCCCAGCCACACTTTCGGGTTCGATGCCGTTACGACCATTGACGCAAACCTTGAGTCCGTCTCGAGTCACTAACTCCGCTTGGGTCTACTCAATGGGTGGCCTCGGAATAATTCAATCGTGATTGCTTTGTCGTGAAGGCCTCGTTGGGTTTTGATTTGGTTTTCCGAGGTTGATCGAGTGTGTGTTGCTATTTGTGCACCCTCAGGTAAAACTTTCTGAAAGCCGTGTCCGCGTTATGAACGACTTGGAGCAGCTCGATCATAGACAAGCATAACTAAAGTACCGCTTTAATCGACTAAGTAATTTGACTAGTAAATAATGGAACACTCATGGAATGGTTAATAAAATTGCCAACGGATGGGGTTGTTCGTCCGCTTCCTCGTGTAGCGAGGAGGAGGATGGATCCGATGAAATTGCTGTTATAATTGTTGTCATTAATTCACGGACATCCGCTCATCATTGGTTAGGCGGATGGTTAGCGTTATCCATAGAACTGTAGGGTTTATCTTTCGCTGCAATTGGCCACCCTGTGTTGTGTCCCTTTAGAGGCATTAAGACTTGCTGAGTACCCTTAGGGTCTCACACGATAAATTATTGGTTCAGATGAACAGGTACATTCACAGGACGAATACTGGGTGGAAGAGGCTGATGATGTGGGCAACGATCGTTCGGTGTAGAGATTCCTGGAACGGGGATCCGTGAGATCTGTGGGCGGGATGTGCTTACTTCTGTGGCATCTTATGCCGATTTGCTTCTTATCCGTACTCGGACTTGTTTGTCGCTTCCGCTTGATACTCTGATGTGTGATGTATGGGGAATTATCCTAAAATATTATATCTATTTAGGTCATTTGAATCTTGCCGTATGGCGTTGCTATATTTCCTTTCTTTCTAGATGGAATGGCTCTGATATACTCTTGTATGGTGGCTTGCATACATACTCATTTGTGTATGTAGTTGATCCCTTCGCCGACACGCTTCCAGACAGGTCCCGATGAATTGGAAGTGGTTGGGACGGCCGAAAGGTCTACCCGTGAGCGGCTTTTGGGGCCCCACCGTACTATTTCAACCACTACCGTTCATCCAGGCTTGTATCTAGGAGCGTAATTCACCGAGGTAGTTACAGCTCGGGACTCGGCGCTTGCCGGTCACTCGGGACTCGGCGCTCGCCGGTCACCCGACCTCGCCACTCGCCGCGCTTGAGGACTCGGCCCTCGCCGGTCGCCGACCGCCGCCCGCCGGGACTCGGCGCTGTCGCGCTCGTGGCTCGGCGCTCGCTGGTCGCCGCCTCGCCGCTTCGGGACTCGGCGCCGCTGGTCGCCGACCTGCCGCCGCTCGGAGCTTCGCCGCTTGCTCGACTCGCCGTTCGCCGCTTCAGGACTCGATGCTTCGCCGTCGCCGACGCCGCTGGCCGGACTCGGGCGCTGTCGCCGACTCGCCACGGGGACTCGACGCCGCGTCGCCGACCGCCACTGCCGCGCCAGTGAACTCGAACTCGCCGGTCGCCGACCGCCACTGCCGCGCTTCGGGGACTCAACGCTGCCGTCGCCGACCTCGCCTTCGCCGCCGGGACTCGGCCATCGCACTTAGGCTCGGCGCTAGGGTCGCTTCGGCCCGCCGCCGCGCTTCGGGACTCGCGCCGCCCGCCGACCTTGCCGCCGCGCTAGAGGCTCGGCCGGTTGATCGACCTGCCGTTCGCCGCGCCAGGACTTCGGCGTTCGCCGCCGCGCCGGGCCTCGACGCCCGTCGGTCGCCGGGACTCGGCACTGCTTGGTCGCTCGACCGTCTTCCACGCCGGGGACTCAGCACTTCGGTCGCCGACCTCGCCACTCGCCGTGCTCGGGACTTAGCGCCGCGCGCTCGGGACTTCGGCCGCCGGTCGCTCGACCTCGCCGCTCGCCGTGCTCGGGGACTTAGCGCTCGCCGGTCGCTCGACCTCGTCACTCTCCGCGCTCGAGGACTCGACGCCCGTCGATCGCTCGTCCTCAACGCCGCGGTCGCCGACCTCGTCACCGCCGCTGGGACTCGGCGCCACGTCGCCGACCGCCACTCGCCATGCTCGGCAGCAACCACTACTATTGTCAGATTATGCATCTCTAAAGAGCCTCAAGTCGCCTCTACAAGCCAACTCGAGCCTCGGGGACTACACCTAGGCATGCTGCGTGTACGCATGGTTCCGCGACCGTGGCTTGCCCTCGTCGAATTGCCACCGCGGACTCGCCCTCGTGTACTCTCCACGTTCAGGGACTCGCCACCGCGAACTCGCCCTCGCGTACTCAACACGCTCGGGGACTCGCCATCATGACTCGCCCTCGCATTTCCACGCCGAACTTCGCCATCGCGGACTCGCCACAGATTAACACGCCGGGACTCGCCATCATGACTCGCCTCGCATACTACCACGCCGGGGACTCGGCGACTACGAGCGCCACTCGCGGTCGCTGACTCGCCACTTTCGGCCGGCGTGACGCTCCACGTTCTGGGACTCGCCGTAACTGGCGGCTTCATCGACACCCCGAGTCTATCGCCAACTGGCCACCCCCGACTGGCTTACGCCGACCGCCCCCCGCTTCACGGTTCTTTTCTATTCAGAGCTCGCCGATTCGCCACGACCCATCGTCAAGACTCTCCGCGTCCTGCCTCAAGCCCGCGTCGAATCGGCAACGCGCTCGGGGACTACTGATGGGGGGATACCAAATGGGGTATACCCACGAAGCGGTTTCGCCATCTGGTATCGAGCCGACTGAAGCCAAGCCAGAAGGGTCGACGCCGAACACGGGCGATCGCATGCTGGACCTAGACGAGAGGCGCCGACTGGAGGCCCAAGACGGCGACTTCAATACAAGGCCCACCAAATACTTGTAAACCCTAACTGGCTGCATATATAAAGCCACCAGGGGCACCCCCACGGGGTATGTCATATTAGATCTTCTCCCACATCTCTCATTAGATCCAATCTCCCCCGCCTACGATGGCTCCCATGTAAACCAATCTATGATCATATACTATATTGATAGCATGACGTAGCGATCCTCCACCGAGGGGACGTGAACCTGGGTACATCGTGTGCCAATCTCGCTCCCGGATTCTCCTACGTCGCCTTTCTCCCTCTACGTAAGCTACCCCCAGTAGCATCTGCCGTGTAATACCATGACATATCCTGATTGCACAATTTTGTGAAGAAAATAGAAGATTTATCTATGTTAATCCGCTGGCCCGAGGCTTGACAATTCTCCAACAAGTTAGAAAACTCTTCCGCTCCTTCTCTACTACCATTAAAAAATAGCAGGTTGTCATCCGCAAATAGAAAGTGGTTTATCGGCGGGGCCAAAGCTGCCACTTTGATACCTCCCAACTGCGACGACTCATCATGAACTTTTAACTGGCACGAAACGCCCTCTGCTGCCAATAAGAATAAATAGTGTGAGACAGGATCACCTTGTCTAATACCTCTTGATGGTTTGAATCTCTCCAACCTAGTACCATTAAAAAGGACAGAGAATGTGACTGGGCGCATCATTCCCATAACCACACTGATCCACCGATGGGCGAAGCCCATTTTTTCCATGATAGCCTCCAAATAGTCCCATTCGACGCGATCATATGCTTTCATCACGTCTAGTTTCAGAGCACAGTAAGCATTTCTCTTTGATCTATTATGTTTCAAAAAATACAAACACTCATATGCCGAGATAATGTTGTCAGTTATCAACCTTCCTCCAACAAAAATAGCTCCTCCGAGATGTCTTCAGGGAGGATCATCTTCAAACGGTTAGCCATAACCTTGAAGGCAATCTTATAAAAGACGTTGCATAAGCTTATCGGACGGAAAACCCACCCCACTTACTGCCTTGGTAGCTAATTCAATCTACACCTAATAATAAAGGAAGGAGTGTTTCTTGTAGTTCGTACACTTTTTGGATGACTTTACCCCTGCCAGTTAGGGATAATTACCCACCGTGTCACCCATAAGTCAAAGTAAGGAAGGAGTGTTTCTTGTAGTTCCTACACTTTTTGGACGACTTTACCCCTGCCAGTTAGGGATAATTACCCACCGTGTCACCCATAAGTCAAAGTAGTTTCTACACTTTTTTGGATGACTTTATCCCTGCCAGTTAGGGACAATTACCCACTGTGTCACCCATAAGTCAAATCATGTGTTTCTTGTAGTTTCTACACTTTTTTGGATGACTTTACCCCTACCAGTTAGGGATAATTACCCACCGTTTCACCCATAAGTCAAATAATGATTTTTTTCATGATCGGTCGCTCGCTTGCTTTGTACCTTGCATCTCTAACTCGATCCGCCGCAACTGGGAAAGATTGGAGCCGGATCGAGTGGGGCACCACCGGAGGGAGAGAGCGAGGAGCGAGAGGGCTTTGACCTCTCGCTACAGAATCCCCATCCACCCGGCCCCGTCGTCCGTGTTCTTCACCTGGATACACAGCGCCCATGTTCTTCACCTGCATACACAGCGCCGCCGTCGGATCTGCAGCCTTCCGCATGTCGCACATGACGCGCGCAAAAATGCAGGCCAAAGAGCGGCTCGGCGAGGCAAGCCGAAGCGCATCAACTTAGGCTTGCTGGCGGGATCAGTGAAGCAACGAGCAGAGTCCATCTTCGTCCGCTCTCAGCGGGACGTCCAGGTCTCCCAAACTCGAGCATGACACAACGAAGAGGAGAGATCCCTGCCAAGATGCCGCATCTGGTTTGCTTTCCAGCTTGCAGAGCTGGCCTCACACACACAATGCCTCTGGAATTAACCTTCACGTGCGTATCCATAGGCAGCCACACTTCGACACTCCGCCTCTGTCCCTGAGGTCCTCTTGCCGAATTGCTCAAGCCGTCTGGTGTTGTTGTCAACAAGCTCGTGAATTGGGACTGCTGCGATCGAGAATCGACATCCCAGGTCCTGGTCCTGGCTAGACAGTTAACATCCTTCCGGCTCTATCGCTCCTTAATCCATTCAAGTGTTGCTGCTTCTATATTTGGGGTTACTACATCATACGCGGTGGCTAAAAGTGGGGAAAAAGAAGATGTAAGGAAGTTGTGTGTGGTGGAGAATAATCTAATTTTTCTTAAAAATACTAGATGTCAAGGAACAAACTTGACCAGTATATGGTGCAACAATACTTTAGATTTCTCCTTCATTTTATAAATCATTGATTTTGAGAGGAGATCAAACACTTTATATATATTTGTTAATAAATGACAACTACATACCACTGGACTATTCATTTTTCTTCTTCTTCTTACGCTGTGATGCACGCACACCACCAGAGCCGGACATTTTTTGTTTGGGTCAGACTAAAATGGCCGGAGAGGCGGCTTCTATCAACGATGGGGTGAATGCGCATGAGGAAGCCTTGAACGGCCGAGAAGGTGGTTATGAGCTCCTGGCGACGGAGCTGGCGAGATGGTGTAGCAACCGGAGCTCGACACAAAGAGAGTAGAAGGAGGCATCTGTATAGAGTCGGCAGGCGGAATGTGACGAACTATCAGGGGCGCCCTGCGTGGTCCTTGCGACGAGGGAGCGCGGAGATGGGAGGACAAAAGGTAGGGGTGGCATGGAGAGGGGCAAGCTGGTTGGCGAAGCTGGCGGAAACAAACAGAGCAGGTGGCTGCAGGCGTTGTGACGATAAAAACTGGACAAGAAATATTGTTTTATTTATTTTATTTTTCACTTACTTAAACTATTTATGTTTTTATTTTCTGCAATTTGTACGGGCAGTGAAAGAAAAAGACCCAAGCTAACGATTCAATGAAAAAAGGCGAAGCTAACAGAGGAAGAAAAGGCCCTACCCAAGTACCTAACGAAAGGAAACAAAGCCCAAGTCCTAGTCCACCGGGAAACAGCACAACGCTTGTCCTCGTCTCTCTGAACATTATTACGACAGAAAAACTCGACATGCTTCTAAATTTCTAATGGCGGCTCCAGATTTGTCCTCCCATCCTCGGCCGCTCTATACCCCCCACCCCCCAGGGCCGGGCCTGGACGAGAGAGAAGGTCGGTGTTGGACATCAAGTCACCGATGGGCAAGGTTGCGGAGGAGCTCTACCCCTTTGTAGATGCTCTCCGCCGCATGATTTTGTCTCTGGAAAAGGGCGAGATTGATCCGGGGGCTCAAGACAGCATCAAGCAGGAATTGGGGGCCACCGAGGGTATTCTGAAGAGGTGAGGGAGGAATTGGTGGTGGTGAAGACTATGGGGAGGCGACGGAGCAGGGGAGGATGGTCGAAAGGACGGACACCCAGGTGATGTTGAGCCACTCCGAGTTTGTGTTCGATTCGATCTTCCATAAGTTGATGCTGTTCGACGGAATCCTGAATTCCACTTCCGTCTTGGATTCCAATCCAATAATCTCCGAGTTGATCAAGAAGACGGTGGACAACCTCAAAAGAATAAAACTGGAGGTCACCATGGAGACGGTCGAGGGGAGCCAAGGCACTACTTTGCACCGAGACCGCAGAATTGGAGATTGAGAAAGCCGATGCGATGGGAGAGGAAAGCGCCACTTGCATTGAGGCGGCAGAATTGGAGATTGAGGCTGTTAAGGGGATGATGGAGGAGAAGATGCAGACTAACCAGTTCTCTGATATCAGCTGTCGCATCTTTCTATCCAAGTTGTACGATTTGTTTAGAAGACCCTCCGAAGATACGAGTGAGTACTGCTTTAATTTCCTGCATACTGCATCTCACAAGGGATTTACTTTACTTGTACTAGTGATCGATCTAAATCTTATTTTTTTTCATTCTCGGCGGGCGTCTGGCTGCAGCCTCATTGAGTTCGATGCACTTCACGCACACTACACAGCCAGGCGATGCTGCTTCAGTTGCCAGCACCCTGCAAATCTTCTCTGTCAAACTCGAAGAGATGAATGAGGAAGCTCTCGGGTCGAATTGGCCACTGCGTGTGTACGGCACGGTTGCCGCCCGAGACACCGTGGATCACAAACGCAACATTCTCTTCCACCGTGCAAGGGATAACTGCCAAATACTCACTAAAAAGGTTTTCTCCTCCCCGAAGTTTCTCTTTACTTCCTTTTTTGTTTGCATATTTGTTGGTCTGTTTCTTATATTGGGACGGGAATTGCAGGATCCTTGTTTGGAATTGACTGGCCCGTCTCGTGCAATTGTTGCTATTGACCCTGTTGACTTCGAAATCGAACTGAAAGTAAAGGGCAGCAGAAAAAAGGCATCAGAAGATAGAGTGCTGATGCGGCAGACCTTCGTCTACAGCGGCGATGAGACCACTCTGTTGAACAATAACCACTGCAAAATCATGTTACGGTGTGCCAAGTTAGAAAACACGGTCCAAGCAACCGTAGTGGCTGTCCGTGTTATTAATTGGAGGAAGAGGGCATGGCCTTTTAAACATGGCGGTAAAGTTAGCTGCATTGCCAAGGGACCCGTCGTTAAACCTGAAGACGAAGAAGAGGTTGTACTTCAACATCACTTGGTGGCGTCTAACAATTCCCATGATGGTTACCTTCATCTGTCAAGGCGTGTTGTTTCTGTAGAGTTAAACGGACAGCTGAGAGTTACCATCCATTCATCCAAATTCCGTGGCCATGTCTTCTTCCTGCCCCAGGAATGCAAATCAAGTACGCGCAAATGCCATCTTGGCCCCTATGAGGTGGAGGTTACTGTTGCTTGGTCACTGCTTATTCAAGACAAGCGGTGTTTTATCCCGAGGGAGGAATGTGTGGATGGTGGTCAGGTGTTCAAACATACTGCCAAGGAGATCCGGAGGGGGAAGACAACATTGGAGACTCAGTCGGCCATGGAGATCTACTCCTTACTCGATCTTATATCCAAGAATGCCACAAAACTGAAAACCGAGCCGAAGCTGAGGATTAGCGACTATAGCATTAGCGAGATCAAGATCCACATGGATTACATGTACAGAGACGTGACGAGTTTGCTGCAGATGATGGAGAAAGTGGACAACAACAGGTGCCAAGAGTCATTCATGGAAAAGATGGGTGTGAAGACTAGGATGGAAGACAAGGGAAAATCAACAACTGAGATGCAGTCGCCTAAGACCTACTACAAATATGGATCAAATGCAATCTTCAACGGGTTGGACCAGCTCTGCAGCCAGTTGGATCAGATGGGGCTTCTTAGTTACAAGGGGAAATCCCAATTGCTGTTCAAGGACAACACCACCAAAATCAAATCGGATGAAATAGAGACTGTGGAGGCAGCCAAGGGAAAGGACGAGGTCTCACCAAGGATTTCCTCTTCCACAAACATTAAATTGGAGATACAGGAAGCCAAGAAGATGAATGCATATAAGACTGAGGAGGAGTGCTTTGATAAGTACCGCCAGAGCTGGGTATACAATTGGTCCATATTTTGCGGTACCTTCACAGAGACGAGTGAGTAAACTTCCGTTCACACTACTTATCTCCTACTGCATTTGGTACCATTCTTTCATTCTTTAACAAGGAAAGGTATTAACTTTATTATTCCTAGTAGCCAGGCGAATAATTCTCTAACAGTCTTCTTTTTTTATGGCTGCAGCGTCATTGAGTCCTATGCAGTTTACGTACAGTACACCGGGACAAAGTCCTTCTGCTGCTTTGGTTGACAGCACTCTGCAGATATACTCCATCAAAGTCGCAGAAATAGAAAGGAATTCTGGCTTGAGCTGGCCGCTGCGAGTGTACGGCGTGGTTGCTGCAAGAGACACGGTGGATCGCAATCGCAACATTCTCTTCTCCCGTCAGAGGGATAACTGCCAAATACTCACTCCAAAGGTCAGTATAGTATATATTTTATCTCCTTGATTGGTTATGAAGAGATACTTTTAGAAATAGCATGTACTTAAGAACACATATCAAGCACTAAACAATAGACAAGAAGGAGAAATAATGCAAAACTGAATAATTGCAGGATCCATTTTTGCGCTTGACTGGTCCGTCTCGTGTAATTGTGACTCGGGAACCTGCTCATGTGGAAATCGAGCTGAAAGTGAAGGGCGCAAAAAAGTCTGAAGATAGTGTGCTGATGAGCCATGTCTGGTACTACAGCAGTAGTTATCATGGGTTACACACTATATACCCCTCTGGAAGGAGACTATTGCACAATGGTGTTAAGCGCAGAACCACTTGGAGCCTCAGTTCAGGCGACGATCGTGGGTATCCATGTCCATGTTCCAGAAGGGAGACCAAGTCCTTTTGAGTATGGCGGCCGAGTTGTTTGCTGCTCTCTGCCTCGGAGGAAAGGAAAGTTGCCTGATTCTCAACACATAGCTGCTGACCCCTCGTTTCGGCAAGTTGTTCTTCAAGATGGAGAAATGCCTATTTGTCCAAAGGGTTACCTTAATCTATCAAGGCATGCTGTCTCTGTAAAATTACGGGGAAAGCTAGAAGTTGCGATAGAAGCCAGATTGAAATGTGGGGCTGTGGCTGATCAGGTAGTAGTATCCATGGATGCCCAGGAGTGCAATATAACTCAGGATGTATGTCACCTTGGCGACTCTAAGCTGGAGATCACTGTTGCTTGGTCCCGTCTTGTTGAGAGCAAGGCGTTGATCTCGATGTTATGAAAGAAGTTGTATTTTCTTTAGTGTTTCCAGTAGTGTATGTTCTAAAAATATTTGTGTGTATATATATTATGTACTCACTAGCGTGAAGGACCTCGACTGATGAATCTTTGTTTGTGGTATATCTGTCTGGTTCTATTTTATACTCCCTCCATCCTAAAAGCAATGTCTCAACTTTGTTTAACTACATATGTATCTAGATGCATTTTAGTTTGTATAGATACAAACAAATCTAAACAAAGTTGAGACATCCTTTTTTAGGACAGAGGTCAGAGGGAGTAGAATGTTTCTAGCAGAGCATTGTTCTTTGCTACTAAAATGAACAATCTGCTGGTAATACTTTATCGAGCCAGTCGTATGTTGCTGTCTCAGTACATATGCATCAGATAACAAATTTTTTTTTTGACAATCAATACCATATATATTTATACCGACAAATAGTACATGGTAGAGATACACAAGCTGACTTCAGCGTTTATAAAATAAAGTTTAAAAGAAAATAAGCAACTCTTCGAGGTCTTCAAATTCTTCTTCCATGACACGATCTTGTACTTTACTGAAGGTAGCCGAAGAAACATGATCAGACCTGTAAATACCAACGATGGTTCTCCCATAATTTTAATTTGAGCCGCAGTGCCAAGGTTCCGTGCACGCATGCAACCATTAAAGTAATCAACCAACATCGGCAAGAGTACCAACACGAGTATTCCAGGGAAAATAAACCGAAAAGCCTTGTCGACGTCGCCGGGGAGCCGAGAGTACGAATCACCATTGTCGAAGACGTAGCAGCCGGGACAAATATTGCGAGGATAATCATCCTCGCGACAACCTTGAAAAAAGCTTCAAAACCGATCTGACGAAGCAAGATCTGAAAGACCGTAACTATAGAACTTGAATCTTATAGCACCATCATTGACGCTGGAAAAAAGATCGCGTAGTCGCAGGAAGGGCCGAAGATCTCTTATTATGAACGATGACATCTCCATTGACATAGGCCCAGTTCTTTTAGAGGCTTCTCTGAGAAGCAGTCTTCTCCCAGCTTTCTGGAGAAGACGGTCTAAAAAATTTGCGAGGCTTTTAAAATAGTTAAGTCTAAATAAATTTGAAAGCCTCGCAATTTTTTTGAACCGGCTTCTCCAGGAAGCTGGGGGTAGGGCAGCTTCGGGGAGAAGCCGCCAAAAGAACTAGGTCATAGATGCCCAACAAAAAGATGATTACCAAATCCTAATCAAATCTTTAAAAAACACTATTTTTTATTAAAAACTCCACCCATAGATCGGGTTCCCCACCCCTCCTACCGGCTAGGCCGGCCGGAGGAGCAGGAACCGATCTATGAAGGAGGCGGAGGTGGAGATGACGGCTAGGTCAGAAAGGTCTTGTTGAAAAAATTAGCAGTTTTCGCATGAATTTAATCCAAATGTAAATCATGACAGAACAATTTCCAAGACTAACTAGCATACGCATAGTAGACATGCACCATACAGGCAAGTGAAAACCTAGTATATCTACGCATACTGCAATACTAGTAATCATCATAGAAAATATCAGGAGAGCATAGAACACGTACGAGTTCGTCGATGGTATGACCAACGGCGCAACAGAAGTGGAGCCACCACTAGGCCTAAGCTTCTTTTTGAACACCCACTTACATCCTACAGGTTTGCACCCATAAGGACGATCAGTGATCTCCCAAGTTTTGTTTGCCATGATGGAATCCATCTCGCTGCGAACAGCCTCTTTCCAGTAGTCTGCATCAGGGGATGCATAAGCCTCTGAAATAGAGGTGGGAGTATCATCCACGAGATAGACAATGAAATCATCACCAAAGGACTTTGCAATCCTCTGTCTCTTGTTCCTTACAGGAACTTCATTGTCTACCTCCTCAGGAATTTCATCATGTGCTCGTTCATAATATTCCATGGGAATAGCAGGTTCAGGAGTTTCAACAGATTCCTGTCTAGATGTACTAGGCATATCTTTCATCGGAAAAATATCCTCAAAGAATGTAGCATCCTTAAACTCCATAATTGTACCGACCTTCATGTCGGGTACCTCAGATTTCACCACTAGAAATTTGTATCCAACACTATGTTGAGCATAGCCAAAAAAGATATAGTCTACGGTCTTTGGTCCAAGTTTACGCTTTTTGGGAATTGGCAAATTCACCATTGCCAAACAGCCCCAAGTACGTAAGTACGAGAGTGTTAGTTTTCTCTTCTCCCATAATTCATAGGGAGCAGTTTCATTGTCTTTTGTGGAAACTTTATTCAGGACATGACATTGTTGGAGATATGCCCTAGAGGCAATAATAAATGTAGTTATTATTATATCTTTGTGTTTATGATAAATGTTTACATTCATGCTATAATAGTATTAACAAGGAAACCATTAATACTTGTGTGATTTGTAAACTTAATTTGAAGTCCCTAGTATAGCCTCTATACTTCACTAGCTTGTTGGTTGATTAATGATTGTGGTTTCCCTATCATGAACATTGAGATGTTATCAACAACAAGATCATATCGTTAGGAGAATGGTATGGTGGACATACTCCTATAGATAAGCGTAGCATAAAGATCAAGTCATTTCAATAGTTCAATTGCTATATGCTTTCTGATACATAGTAACCTAATTCCTTCGACCATGAGATCATGCATATCACCTTTACGGATGGATGCTTTGATGACATCAAACACCACACCGAATCGGGTGGCTATAAAGGTGGCATTAAGTGTTCGGAAAGTATTGGTTGAAACACATGGATCAAGAGTGGGATTTGTCCATCCACATGACGGATAGATATACTGGGCCCTCTCGGTGGAATGTCATCCAATTGGCTTGCAAGCATGTGACTTGGTCACAAGGGATCACATATCACGGAACGAGAAAGAGTACTTGTCGAACGAGGTTGAACTAGGTATGCGAGATACCGATCATAACCTCGGATAAGTAACATATCGTGAGACAAAGGGAAATTGGTATCGTATGTAAGTGGTTCATTCGATCGCAAAGTAATCGTGAGAAATATGTGGGAGCCATATGAATTTCGATTCCTCTATTGGTTATTGTTCGGAGAGGTGTCTCGATCATGTCCGCATAATTCACGAACCGTAGGGAGACACACTTAAGGATTCGACGTTGTTTGAGTAGTTATGGTATTATGAGAAAGAGACGAATGTTGTTCGAGTCTCGGATGGGATCCGGATATCACGAGGTGATCCGGAATGGTCCGGAGAATAAGATTCATATAAGGAAAGTCCTGCTTTGAGTTCGGGAATGATTCCTGTTTTCATCGGGAATGTTCTAGAAGGTTCGGATTGTCCAAGACCGGGGAAGGGTACATGAATGTGTCATTACTTATTGGAATGATTGCATCATGTACTAAGTGTTCTTGCTGTCCCAAATAAAGGATTAAATTGAATCCTAAAACAGAAAAGTCAAATGTCCAGCTTTGAAAGTCAAACGCCAAAACAAGAAACTGTGGGAAACAAGCAAGAGGAGTTGAACCAACTTTGGAGGAGGAGTTGGACTCCAGCCGGCGCCAGCCCTAGGCCGAGTTGGGACGGACTCCTCCTCCCTCAAGCGCCAAGACCCTCCCATAAAAGGAGGGGGCTCCTCTAGAGACACACAACTTTCGCTTCTAAATCTCCGTTTAGAGCCGCTTTTGGTTTAGAGCTTCTAATTGCTTTAGCCAGCGGTTTAGAGCCTTCTAATTGGTTTAGAGCCTTCTAATTGGTGTGTCTAATTACTAGACCACTAATAGCCTCTCTCATAAGCTCCACCATACCGCACCGGCTTAAGACGAAGCCTGGATTTCCCTCTACTTTCGGTACCACGCCCGTTGCCTTAGGAATCGCGAGGAGAGTGCTACAACCTCCGCCTTCACTGGAACAAGGGAGAGGAAGGTCTTCGTCGAAAATCGAACGATGTGACCGATTGGGAGCGCCGCGAACGTGGCGCTGGAAGGATCGTCTACACGATCTTGAGATCGGAAAGAGTACGACTACATCACCCACGAGAATCCGCTCTCGTTAAACACTTTGGAATCTTCGAGGGTAAGTTATTCTATCGACTCGTTGCTACAATCTAGTAGATAGATCTTGGCTTGTTTGTTTGTATGCGATAGAAAATTTTTGTTTTCCATGCTACGAACCCCTACAAAGGGTATCAGAGCCGTGTCTATATGTAGATCTGTTGCACGAGTAGAACACAATGGTCATTGTGGGCGTTGATGCTTTTATTGTCGATTGCTGCTTGTGTACTTTGCATCTTGCGGTATGTTGGGATGAAGCGGCCCGGGCTAACCTTACATGACATCGTTCATGAGACTTGCTCCACGCTTGACATGCAACTTGTATTGCATAAGTGGCTTTGCGGGTGCCTGTTTCTCCTAGCATAGTTAAGATCCAATTTACAACGGGTGATCAACAATGCTAGTATTGATGTTGTGGTTCTTGTTCGTAAGTTAGAACGACACTTATTGAAAGCCCCAAACCACGTAAAATATGCAAAGAAAGTAGAGGCGTCTAACTTTGTTTTGCAGGGGTGTGCAGTGATGTGATATGGCCATGATTGTGATTATATTTGATGTATGCAATGTTCCTTATTGTAAGTCGGCAACCGGCAGGAGCCATATGGTTGTATTTAATTTATGTTAAGACCCGCGTGTCTATTCAAAGTAGTTGTAATAGTTGAAGCCGGTGGACGACAACCATGGAGAAGCGTCATTGACCTTGATGCAATGCCGGTGATGATGGAGATCATGTTCGTGCTTGAAGATGGAGATCGGAGGCACAAAGAAGAAAGGCCATATCATATCACAAATATATTGAATTGCATGTGATGTTAATCCTTTATGCATCTTGTATTGCTTAGTAGACGACGGTAGCATTATAAGATGATCCCTCATGCACATCAATTTCAAATCATAAAGTGTTCACCCTTAGTTAGCACCGTTGCTAAAGCTTGTTGTTTCGAAGCACCATGTGATGATCGGGTGTGTTAGATTCTGCAAGTGTATACAACGTGAGCAAGCCAGATTTGCTCATGCAGAAACTAAGGTTTGATCTTGACGAGCCTAGCATGTACAAACATGGTCTCGGAACACGGATCACCGAAAGGTAAAGCATGAATCATATAGTAGATGTGATGAACATGTCGATTGTTCGCCATTGAAACTATGTCAACTCTCGTGATGATCGGTGTTGATATGGTGGATTTGGTTCTGTGATCACTAAAACAATGTGAGGGATATTGTTTTGAGGAGTTCACCAAGTTTAATTTTATTATTAATTTGAACTCAATTTGTCATAAACTTAGTCTAAACTATTGCAAATATGTTGTAGATCAATGGCAGCCCTACCATCAATTTTAATGCGTTCCTAGAGAAAGAAACGTTGAAAACAATGGAAGCAACTTCATGGATTGGTTCCGCAATTTGAGGATTGTCCTCACAAATGGTAATTTGACCTATGTCTGGATGCACCATTGGTGACCCACTGCAGCCAATGCTTCCGATGAAGTAAAGAATGTTTACCTCGCCGGAAGAATCAAGACTCCATAGTTCAAGGTGCTATCTTGTATGGTTTAGAATCGAGCTTGTAAAAGGTTTGAGGATTCAGACCCATATGATATTGTCGAGGATCTCAAATTGATTTTTGAGACTCATGCGGCAATTGAAAGCTATGAGGCTTCGAAAAGTTCTTTAACCGCAAGATGGAAGAGGGCAGCTCCACGGTGAGCATGTGCTTAAGATGTCCGGCACGCAAACAAACTTCAAAGCTTGGGTATAGTGATTCCTAATGCTTTGGGATTTACCGTGTCCTCCAATCACTACCACCAAGTTACAAGAACTTTGTGATGAACTACAACATGCGAACATGAACAAGACGTTGCGTAACTCTTTGCCATGTTGAAATCTGCGAAGTGGAGATCAAGAAAGAGCACCAAGTGTTGTTGGTCAATAAGACCACCAAATTCAAGAAAGGCAAGTCTAAGCAAAGGACACTTCAAGAAGGGTGGTAAGAAAGCTACCACGCCGAAGAAGACCAGGCTGGACCTAAGCACGATAATCGAGTGCTTTTACCGCAAGGGAGAAGGTCATCGAAGCGGAATTGCCCAAAGTACTTGGCGGATTTGAAGAACGGCAACATCAAGAAGAAAGGTATATCGATATACATGTTATTGATGTGTATCTCACTAGTACTCGTAGTAGTGCTCGGTATTTGATAATCGTCTTGGTTGCTCATATTTGTAACTCAAACAGTGCCGCAGAATAAACGGAAGCTAGCGAAGAACGAGGTGACGATGCGCTGGGAAACGGATCAAAGGTTGATGTGATCATGTCGGCACGCTACCCTTCATATACCATCGGATTAGTTTTATACTTAAATAATTGTTATTTGGTGCTGCGTTGAGCATGAACATTATATCGGGATCTTGTTTATTGTAGACGGTTACTTGTTTAAACTGAGAATAATGGTTGTTCTATTTATATGAGTAATATGTTTTATGCACATACACCTTTGATAGATGGTCTATTCTTATTGAATCTCGATAGTGGAAATACACATATCAACAACATTGAGGCTAAACGATTGAAATCAAGCGATAATTCGACCTATATGTGGCAATCGCTGCCTTGGTCACATCGAGTGAAAAGTATGAAGAAAATCCATTAAGATGGACTTCTTGAATCACTTGATTTTGAATCACTTGAAAGATGCGAAGCATGTCTGATGGGTAAAATGACTAAGACTCCATTTTCTGGTATGATGGAGCGAGCTACGGACTTATTGGAAATCATACATACCGATGTGTGTGGTCCAATGAGTGTAGCATCGCGCGGTGGTTATCGTTATGTTCTTACCTTCACGGATGACTTGAGTAGATATGGGTATATCTATTTCATGAAACATAAGTCCGAAACTTTCGAGAAGTTTAAGGAGTTTCAAAGTGAGGTAGAGAATCAACGTAACAAAAGGATTAAATTTCTACGTTCTGATCGTGGAGGTGAATATCTAAGTTACGAGTTTGGCGAGCATTTAAAGAAGTGCGGAATACTTTCACAATTGACACCGTCGGGAACACCACAGCGTAATGGTGTGTCCGAACGTCGTAATCGAACTCTCTTAGATATGGTTCGTTCTGTGATGTCACTTACAGATTTACCGCTATCATTTTGGGGTTATGCATTAGAAACAGCCGCATTCACTTTAAATAGGGCACCGTCTAAATCCGTTGAAACGACACCATATGAATTATGGTTTGGGACAAAACCTAAATTGTCGTTCCTTAAAGTTTGGGGATGCGAAGCCTATGTAAAGAAGTTACAGCCGGACAAGCTTGAACCCAAAGCGGAAAAATGCGTCTTCATAGGATACCCAAAGGAAACTATTGGGTATACCTTCTATCATAGATCCGAAGGCAAAACATTCGTTGCCAAGAATGGATCCTTTCTAGAGAAGGAATTTCTCTCGAAAGAAGTGACTGGAAGGAAAGTAGAACTCGACGAGGTTGTCGAACCTTCTCTCGAAATTGCGAGTAGCGCAAAGACGGAAGAAGTTCTGGTGCCTGCACCAATAAGAGAGGAAGCTAATGATGATGATCATGAAACTTCGGTTGAAGTTGCTACAGAGCCTCGGAGGTCAACGAGAACTCGTACCACTCCAGATTGGTATGATTCCGTTATGAATGTCATGGTGGTGGACAACACCGATGACCCCGAGACATATGAGGAAGCGATGATGAGCCCAGATTCCAATAAATGGCAAGAAGCCATGAAATCCGAGATTGGATCCATGTACGAAAACCAAGTATGGACTTTGGTGGACTTACCGGATGGCCGTAAGGCTGTCGAGAACAAATGGATTTTCAAGAAGAAAACAGATGCTGATGGTAATGTTACTGTCTATAAAGCTCGACTTGTCGCAAAAGGGTTTCGACAAATTCAAGGAGTTGACTACGATGAGACTTTCTCACCAGTAGCGAAGCTAAAGTCCGTGAGGATTATGTTAGCAATCGCATATTATGATTATGAGATATGGCGATGGATGTCAAAACAAAGATTCCTCAATGGAGACATTGATGAAGAGTTGTATATGATGCAACCCAAAGGTTTTGTCGATCCTAAAGATGCTAACAAGGTATGCAAACTTCAACGGTCCATCTATGGATTGAAGCATCCCGGTTGGAATCAATGTTTTGATAAGGTAATCAAAAGTTTTGGTTTTATACAAACTTATGGAGAAGCTTGTATTTACAAGAAAGTGAGTGGGAGCTCAGAGCATTCTTAATACTATATGTGGATGACATATTGTTGATTGGGAATGATGTAGACCTTATTAATAGTATCAAGGAATATTTGAATAATAGTTTTTCAATGAAGGATCTTGGCGAAGCGACTTACATATTAGGCATAAAGATTTATAGAGATAGATCAAAACGCCAAATATCATTGTCACAGAGTACATATTTGGACAAAGTTCTAAAGAGATTTGGAATGGAAGAAAGCAAGAAAGGGTTCTTGCCCATGTTGCTCAATACGACCTTGAGTAAAACTCAAAGTCCGACATCGAGAAGATAGAGAAAGGATGAGTAAGACTCCTATGCCTCACCCATAGGATCTCTAATGTATGCCATGCTATGTACTAGACCCGACATTGCATATCTCGTTAGTTTAACTAGCAGATATCAAAGTGATCCAGAGTGGATCATTGGACAACGTCAAAACATCCTTAAGTACTTGAGAAGAACTAAGGATATGGTTCTTTCTTATGGAGGTGATGAACAGCTCGTTGTTAATGGTTACACCGATGCTAGTTGGAACACCGATCCGATGATTCTAAATCACAATCCGGATACGTATTTATTTTGAATGGTGCGGCGATTAGTGGAGGAGTGCAAAGCAAAGCGTTGTGGCGAGATCTTCAACCGAATCGGAATACATGGTGCCCGGAGGCTTCACAAGAAGCGATATGGATGAAAGAGTTCATTACAGAGCTGGGTGTGGTTCCAAGTGCGCTGGACCCAATGTCTATCTACTGTGATAACATGGGCGCCATAGCCAATGCGCAAGAACCAAGGTCACACAAGAAGCTGAAGCATATCAAGCTGCGTTTTCACGCTATTCGAGAACATGTCCAGGATGGGGATATAAAGATTTGCAAAGTACACACATATCTGAATGTGGCGGATCCGTTGACTAAACCTCTCCCGAGGGCAAAACATGACCAACACCAAACTGCCATGGGTGTTCGGTATATTACCATGTAATCTAGATTAGATGACTCTAGTGCAAGTGGGAGACTGTTGGAGATATGCCCTAGAGGCAATAATAAATGTAGTTATTATTATATATTTGTGTTTATGATAAATGTTTACATTCATGCTATAATAGTATTAACAAGGAAACCATTAATACTTGTGTGATTTGTAAACTTAATTTGAAGTCCCTAGTATAGCCTCTATACTTCACTAGCTTGTTGGTTGATTAATGATTGTGGTTTCCCTATCATGAACATTGAGATGTTATCAACAACAAGATCATATCGTTAGGAGAATGGTATGGTGGACATACTCCTATAGATAAGCGTAGCATAAAGATCAAGTCATTTCAATAGTTCAATTGCTATATGCTTTCTGATACATAGTAACCTAATTCCTTCGACCATGAGATCATGCATATCACCTTTACCGGATGGATGCTTTGATGACATCAAACACCACACCGTAATCGGGTGGCTATAAAGGTGGCATTAAGTGTTCGGAAAGTATTGGTTGAAACACATGGATCAAGAGTGGATTTGTCCATCCACATGACGGATAGATATACTCTGGGCCCTCTCGGTGGAATGTCATCCAATTGGCTTGCAAGCATGTGACTTGGTCACAAGGGATCACATATCACGGAAGAAAAGAGTACTTATCAGTAACGAGGTTGAACTAGGTATGCAGAGATACCGACGATCATAACCTCGGATAAGTAACATATCGTGAGACAAAGGGAAATTGGTATCGTATGTAAGTGGTTCATTCGATCGCAAAGTAATCGTAGAAATATGTGGGAGCCATATGAATTTCCAGATTCCTCTATTGGTTATTGTTCGGAGAGGTGTCTCGATCATGTCCGCATAATTCACGAACCGTAGGGAGACACACTTAAGGATTCGACGTTGTTTGAGTAGTTATGGTATTATGAGAAATAGACCGAATGTTGTTCGAGTCTCGGATGGGATCCGGATATCACGAGGTGATCCGGAATGGTCCAGAGAATAAGATTCATATAAGGAAAGTCCCGCTTTGAGTTCGGGAATGATTCCGTGTTTTCATCGGAATGTTCTAGAAGGTTCGGATTGTCCCAAGCACCAGGGAGGAAGGGGTACATGAATGTGTCATTACTTATTGGAATGATTGCATCATGTACTAAGTGTTCTTGCTGTCCCAAATAAAGGATTAAATTGAATCCTAAAACAGAAAAGTCAAATGTCCAGTTTGAAAGTCAAACTGCCAAAACAAGAAACTGTGGGAAACAAGCAAGAGGAGTTGGAACCAACCTGGAGGAGGAGTTGGACTCCTCCAGGCCGGCGCCAGCCCTAGGCCGAGTTGGGGACGGACTCCCTCCCTCCCCTGGCGCGCCAAGACCCCCCTCCCATAAAAGGAGGGGCAGGGCTCCTCCTAGAGACACACAACTTTCTGCTTCTAAATCTCCGGTTTAGAGCCGTTTTGGTTTAGAGCTTCTAATTGCTTTAGCCAGCGGTTTAGAGCCTTCTAATTGGTTTAGAGCCTTCTAATTGGTGTGTCTAATTACTAGACCACTAATAGCCTCTCTCATAAGCTCCACCATACTCGCACCGGCTTAAGACGAAGCCCTGCGGGATTTCCCCTCTACTTCCGGTACCACGCCGTTGTGCTGCCGGAATCGCGAGAGAGTGCTACAACCTCCGCTCACCTTTGGAACAAGGAGAGGAAGGTCTTCGCCGAGTACCGAACGTGACCGATCATGAGCGCTAGGAACGTGGGCTGGAAGGATCGTCACACGATCTTGAGATCGGAAGAGTACGACTACATCACCCACGAATCCGCTCGTTAAACACTTTGGAATCTTCGAGGGTAAGTTATTCCATCGACTCGTTGCTACAATCTAGTAGATAGATCTTGGCTTGTTTGTTTGTATGCGATAGAAAATTTTTGTTTTCCATGCTACGAACCCCTACAGACATGATGTCAATATCGCCTCCCCCCACCATGCCTTGGATAAACCCGAAGTACCTAACATGGCGTTAACCAAGTCTGTTAGAGTACAGTTTTCCTTTCGGCAACTCCGTTAGATTGGGGAGAATGGGGAGGCGTCCTCTCATGAATAATGCCATGTCCCGCACAAAATAAATCAAACTCATTATAGAAATACTCTCCACCACGATCTGACCGGACTCTCTTAATCTTTCTCTCAAGTTGATTTTCAACTTCTGCCTTATAGTTTTTAAAGTGGTCTAGAGCCTCATCTTTAGTTTTCAAAAGATATACATAGCAAAATCTAGTAGAATCATCAATCAACGTCATGAAGTATTTCTTTCCACCTTTGGTCAACACACCATTCATCTCATATAGATCTGAATGTATAAGCTCTAGTGGTGCCAAGTTTCTTGCTTCCTGCACAGGCTTGTGAGGCTTGCGCGGTTGCTTAGTTTGAACCAGTGGCGGACACAGGATTGGAGCAAGCCCCGGGCCAAAAAACTAAGAGCCAGAAAAACTTCTAAAAAAACTCATGTAATGACACAATTTTTTTGGTACGATCGCTAACATGAGCATATATATATTCGTATCACTTGTTAACGGTCCAAGAAAACACACACACACACACACACATATATATATATAAGAGACGACAAAAAAAAGAAATAGTAGTACAGGGATACAGAAGATAGTACCAATCAATGGTTTAGTTCATCCAAAACTTGAACATATTACCAAATCAATGGATTTATTATTCCGAGTCCAAATCTTCCATGACTTCATCAACCGTAGAAGAACCAATACCTTCAATAAAGCAAACATTATTTCATTAGAAAGTACACAAACATCAAGTGAAATAGTCAATACATACAAATATGAGAACTTACCAAAACGCCGAGGTAAAATTCCTCTACGGTTCTTGTATCCTTGAAAACGATATAGAATATCATCATCATTGATGGAGTGAAATACATCTCGCTCAATATAGCAAACCATGCTATAATTCATCCAATCATCACCCATTTTATTCCTCAACTCGGTCTTGATAATGTTCATAGCTGAGAAAGCTCTCTCCACTGATGTCGTTGCAACCGGTAAAATCAATGCCAACTCAATGAGATGATACACCAAAGGAAAAACTGTGTGTCTACCGGTCTGAACCATCTTCACAGCAAGATTACCAAGGTCATGACAACTCACAAAATCTGAATCGCCTCTAACATCAGCAATGAATGTCTCAAGTTGATTTCTAAGGAGAAACGAAATCTCATATATGGAGAAGTCATCAGCATACATCTGAGCAAGTTCAACAAGTTTGTCCTCATCAAAATTAGCAAATGAGTTCTTTGGATCAAGACAAGCAATGCACCTCAACAATTGAGTAGATTTTTCAGCAAAGCGGTTATTCAACTCAACAATAATTTGGTTATGGACAACATTGAATATTTCATATCTAAAGCGATGATAGTAGGTCACCATTGTACTTCCACGACCCCTTGAGCGACCTCGAGCGGGTATAGTATCATCCATGTTTGGCACTACAATGTTATATTTGATACAAAATTCAGTTGTCTCTTTGAAGAGTTCATCCCAACCATGTTCTCTAATACCTTGAAGCTTCTCCAATGTTACACCAATAAAACTCACAGCACGAACAATGTTTTGATCTTTCTTTTGCAAACAATGTGACAACTCATTAGTTTTTCCCAATAGTCTGATCATAAGATGCAATATGAGAACAAATTCAAAGCTCTCCATCTGAGAAATCAAACCACCCGCTGTGGTTCTTTGTGTAAGACTTTCTCCATCATCATGAACATTCTCTAATACATGAAGAACATTTTCCCACATCATAATGAATCTACACAATGTTTTATGGTGTGTGCCCCACCTTGTATCCCCGGGTTTTACAAGGTTGGTTGCTTGGTTTTTCCCTCTTCCTGAAAAAATTGACCCAGATTCCAATTGACTAACAATAATGTCATGTTGATGTTGGAGGACTTCATCATGTCTTTTACAAGAAGCATTAACAGTGTTGACAATTAAAGTGGTGTGGTTAAAGAAATCCAATACGGAGGAACAACACTTGGCAACAGCAACAACCACTAACTGCAACTGATGGGCAAAGCAATGGATGTAAAATGCATATGGATTTTCATCCAATATCAACCTTTGCAACCCACGAAACTTCCCCCTCATGTTAGAAGCTCCATCATACCCTTGCCCTCTCAATTTAGACATAGATAAGCCATGCTTAAGAAACATACCATCCAAAGCTTCCTTTAGTGAAGCGGCTTTCGTGTCAGGAACATGCTTTATCCCAATAAATCTCTCAATCACATAACCTTGTTTGTCAACATACCTACATAAGACAAAGAATCATAAGTAATGAATCAATTAACTAACATGTAAATGACAAAAAAACAAACAAGCTACTAACCTCAAGACCATAGCCATTTGCTCCTTTATAGACCCATCTCTAGACTCATCAACAAGTAGAGCAAAATTCCTACCTCCAATATCGGAGATAATGGATTTGGTGGTCTCTTCCGCGCAAGCCCGACATATATCCTTTTGTATCTTATGACAAGTCATCAAATGGTTCCCACCGGCACTATCAAGCAAAGTCCTAGCATTAGGATCTTTTTTCTTGTACCAACTCATCATCTCCAAAAAGTTCCCCTTATTCTTTGAGCTCGGAGTCTCATCATGACCACGGAAAGCGAGTGCTTGCAACATAAGAAATCTGACAACACCTAAAATAATGATAAGACGAGCTTTGTATTCTTGTTGATCCTTTTCGGTCATTTGTTCCATCACATGTGCCACAGATTGCCTTTGATTTTTAAAAGCCTCATAACATTGTCTAGCTTTATTGTGAGCACTGTCGACTTTACCAACATGCTCACCAAGAACACTAGGTCCATCTTTCCAATTTTTAAAGCCCGCCTTTGTGAATGATTCAATGCCAAAGTTGTGTGCTTTAGGTTGCTTAAAAAGAAAGAAATAGAAACAAAATGCCGCATCTTTAGCAACACTATACTCCAACCAATCACCATGATCCTTGAACCAACTATCATGAAAGCTTCTAAGTTTACCGGCTTTTCCAAAAGGTGTCCTTTTATATTTGTGACCAAAAGGTTGGCATGGACCCAAATTAATGTACTCTCTTCTAGCAATATCTTTAATGTTTGGATCCAATTCCTCAATAGGTGTCCTAAGACCAGGATCAGAAACAATAATATCCATACCAAGACGAGTATTAGCATTGGCAACACGATATGAAAGGTTGTCACTTGCTTTACTTGAGATTGAAGCCGAAGATCCACTTTGTGAAGTTGAATCAGTTCTAGTTGGTTCTTCTACTTGAGGAATTTCTTCCGCTTGAGGAGCTTCTTCGGTTTGAGGATTTGCATTTGTTGAGTGGCGCGGTTTTGAGACCAACGGATAAAATCTCTTCATCTTGTGTTCCTGCAATCAACATTGAATCGATTACAAACATTTACCAAATCAACAAATTAGTTTAATCAATAATCAGTGCATCCAATTAAAACAAAGGGGACAAACTAATGGAGAACTAACTTTTGCCAGGGAAGGCAGTGGGCAGCAGGGCACATGGACTGGCCGGGCAGGCGAGGCGCAAGCCTGTGGATGTGACAGGGCGGCACAGTGGAAGGTCAAGCGGCGGCGTGGTCGGGCACTGCAGAGGCGCAGACGGGCACCTAGGTCGGGGGAGGGAGCAGAGAAGAGCAAGGGGAATCTGAGGGAGAGGACGGGAGGAGGACTGGAGCCTGGAGGCCTCCTGCCGGCGTGGCTCGTCGCCCTGGCCCCTGGCCTCGTCGGTGTGCAGTGGCGGACTGGTGGCGCCGCGCACTCCTGACTCCCGAGATCCCGAGCGACGGAGCGAGCGAGGAGGGCAGGAGACGACCACGACGCGTCGACGCCCCGGGCCAAAAAAAAATTCGTGGATGGTAAGTAGTAATTTGGGCCACGACCCGGGCCAGGGCCCTGGTTGCCCTGGGCCTAGGTCTGCCCCTGGTTTGAACACACTCTTGACATTTAGAGCCTTTGGCTAAAGTGAAACTCAGAATTAAATTCATCTTAGCTAGTCGCGTCATACAACCAAAATTAATGTGATAAAGTCGTGAATGCCAAATATCGGTATCATTGCCAGGGGCACAAATATGGTTCACAACCTTATTACAAAAATCTGATAGAGAAAGACGGAACAAACCGCCGCACTCATAACCTTTACCAATAAATTTTCCATACTTAGATATGACTACTTTATTGGACTCAAATACCAACTTAAAACCTTCTTTGCAAAGAAGGGAACCACTAACGAGATTCTTATTTATTGAGGGCACATGCTGCACGTCCTTCAGCTGCACGATCTTTCCCGAAGTAAACTTCAGATCCACCATGCCAACACCACGAACATAAGCATGCGATCCATTTTCCATCAAGACGGAGAGATCTCTTGTGATCTGATAAGAAGAAAACAAAGAGATATTAGCACACACACATGAATATTAGCACCGGTGTCGATCCACCAATCTGTAGATTGACAAATTGACAAAACAGTAGGTAAATTACCATACCCGGATGCACCCTTATCATTGTTGCTCATAGTCACGTTGACAGACTTAGAGTTCTGTCCATTTGGATTCTTCCTTCCTTTGAGCTGCTTGCAGTTTGGAGCCCAATGTCCAACCTCGCCGCACACAAAGCAGGGATCCTGTGACTTGTCCTTCTTATTCTTTTTGAAGTTGGTAGTACGAACGGCCTTGGTCTTCCCCTTGAACTTGTTGTGGAAGTTCTTCTGCACCACATTGGCGCTTGACTGGGGTGCCTCGGCTCCCTTTGGGTGTGCGTCTTTTGCCTTTGCCTTTTCCTCAAGGTCCAGAAACCCAATGAGATTCTCAAGAGACATCTCTTGCCTCTGGTGTTTGAGGTTAGTGGCAACACTCCTCCAGGATTGAGGAAGCTTTGCAATGATGCATCCCGCAATAAATTTGCCGGGCAACGCACACTTCAGGAGCTCAAGTTCTTTTGCAATGCACTGAATCTCATGAGCCTATTCAACGACAGAACGGTTTTCAACCATCCTATAGTCATGAAACTGCTCCATGGCATACAGTTCACTGTCAGCATCAGTAGCACCGAATTTTGCTTCGAGTGCATCCCACAGTTCTTTGGCATTGCGCATATGTAAATATGCATCCACCAACTTGTCCCTAATGACGCTTATGACACAGCCCACAAAGAATATGGTGGTCTCCTTGAACGTCTTCTCCTGTTCAGGAGTGATCGTTCCTTCAGGATTAACAGCCGATACCCAGAAGGCGTCCATAGCCATCAGCCAGAGGGTACACTTGGTTTGCCAGCGCTTAAAGTGCGCACCCGTAAACGGGTTCGGTTTCAGACAAGCGGCAAAGCCTTGACGCGAAAACAACCTAAAATAAGGTTTTTGGATTGTTGAAAAAATTAGCAGTTTTCGCATGAATTTAATCCAAATATAAATCATGACAGAACAATTTCCAAAACTAACTAGCATACGCATAGTAGACATGCACCATACAGAAAAGTGAAAACCTAGTACATCTACGCATACTGCAATACTAGTAATCATCATAGGAAATATCAGGAGGGCATTGAACACGTACGAGTTCGTTGATGGTATGACCAACGGCGCAACAGAAGTGGAGCCACCACCAGCGGCAGCGTCGTCAGACATGGCGATGAAATCGAGGAAGCCGAACGAAGAAGAGCTTGAGCAGTCGCGTCTAGACGCTCCCCAAAAACCTTATTACCTCTCTCCCGGTGCAGGATTAGAGAGACGGGGTTCCAGAGGCCTGCTCTCCCGGACGACCGTGCACGCAGCCGGCGGGATGGAGTAGCAGAGGGCAGCACAGAGAGGTGGAACGATGATGCAATGGTAATTGCTGGTAACTGATACGGTTCGCGTATGCCTGCTTCTATAGTGCGGCTTGGGTAGGACGTGGGCAACAACAGTGCACGACCGAGTCAGTGCATCAGCCCACGATCTGGAAACGGCCGGTTAATTAACGCGTCCGTAATGACGTATTAATGACTCATAATTAATACACAATTAATTTTTCCAAAGAGCAAAATAAAGCTCGGCTCGGCGAGATTCCCGCGTGGCGTGGCGTGGCGAGATGAGGCGGGCGTCGGAGGAGGAGTGCGCGAGGGCTTCTCTTCTTCTCACACCTTAGCGAGTGGTGCAACACTCTACTATATAAGGTGGTCCAACTCCCCTTCCACTAGCAATGTGGGACAAAACTTTGGCACCACTAGCACACACATAAGCTGTCACGATAATGGGCCAAAAAGAATTTCAAAATTTGTATTTGTTATGGGCCAAAAACCCAACATCAAATATGCCTCAACTTCCAACAGGTCTCACGTACGGGAGAAGCCGCTTCCCCTTGCTGGTTGCATCAGATAACAATTTGGTTATGCATGACTGAAGCATAGACGTCGCTTACCCTTGCTGGTTGCATCAGATAACAATTTGGTTATGCATGACTGTTTGTATACGAATGGCTGATCTGTTGCCTGACTTAATGGAGATTAATACTACAATCGGATCTTTTTATTTTCAAAGTTTGAAAGTTGTGGAGACCACATGAACAATATAGCTAACAGGAATGGCATTGCAATTTGTTTGTATCAAATTTCTAATTATGGATGGTGGTACTGTATGTTAGAGTTGCAAAGCGGTTCGTGAGCAAAAGTTGATAGTTTAGTTCATCTTTTCAATAAAATTTGTCTAGTTTGAACTAAATTTTGCTTTCGCAGGTTTATGTAGGTTGCCGCTCGCAACCCTACTGTATGTACAGACAAGCAAAAAACATGAAAAAATCTACTGGTAGCTGAGTAGCTAGTTTCATGAACACGGGTATCATAAACTGATGATACATCATGGGGTAATTCACTTCCACGAATAGGCAAGTTGAATATTTGATACTCCGTCCGATCCAAATTACTTGATTCAGATTTGTCTAGATTCGGATATATCAAGACATGTTTTAGTGCAAGATACATCCGAAACTAGACAAAACCAAGTCAACTAATTTGGATTGGAGGGAGTATCAGACACTACACAGATGTATTGATCACTTATATGCAGGGGCCAGTGCATGCAAGGATATATCAGCTGTTTGTTCACAAAGCCTTCCTCAAACTAGTAGGAGAGATACAGGGCTTGCTCTTTGCAGTCGGATCCTTCTGTCAGTGTTCAGATTTCACTTTGGAATCTCCATTAGGCAAAACACTTTGGGACTGGGCCAACCGCTTCGATTCCTGGACAAAAACGAGTTAAGAAACTAATGCAGTAAAGTACAAATAAACTGTCAAAAAACATTTACTTTCAGTGGACAAGTAAAATCTTGAAGCTAAAAACTAGTAGGACAAAGAATATGCATTGGCAATGGAAAAAATATCAACGTTTAAATGGCAGGTTCTAATCCAGCACATAAATAGTCAGACCAACTTAAGCTAACACTTGTACAAGGGTGAAAAGATGCACTGAGCATTGTGATAACTGGAACATAAAACCACATATGATTACTATACATTAGTTGGTGATCATATTGTTTTTGTCTCATTGGCATATTTGTGTTGAGCAACATTGTAAACAAATAAACATACTCCCTCCGTTTCAAAATATAGATGTTTTAGCTTTGTGAAGCAAATGTATCTGCTTTTAGTATGTAGGTTCACTTAGGTTTGGAGTGAATCTACACACTAAAAGAAGTTTAGATACATTTTCTTCACAAACCTTAAACATTTGATATTTTGAAACGGAGGGAGTATATCTTAAAAATAAAGGCGCATTTCGACTTACAGCAGCAGAAGTAGCACGTATCTGCCTGTATGCTTCAACGTCTTCAGGAAAAGCTTCTTCAAGCTCCTCAAGAAGATGCTTCCTCAGACTCTGAAACAAACATGTTCAGAACATTATTTTGTCATTGCAATCGAGAGCTAGTTCCTCTACAAGTACTTATAAAAGACTAACTTAAAAGAATCAGAATAGTAGAGGAAACAGTTAAAAAGAACTCATGTATAATTTCTGTCAGAAGTTCGGGACAAATATCAGCGAACAAAGTCATAAGAACTCAATACTTGTGAGTTGCGACGAAAACATTATACAAGGAAAATGGCAGGGAAAATTAACGCCACGGCTCAAATTGTAGTCACAAGTACACAACCACGAGGAAACCAGGTGTTGAAATAAGTCCTCTCCTAATTTTAATCAATGGCAAGACGTTTTTATCACAAAGTGAATTGTTCGGGAAACAGAACACTGATAAATCATGGCAAACCCTAAAAATAGGTGGGCCTTACAACTATACATCCATACAATAAATGCTATACAGATACATATACAAAATTGTCATCTATCAATTCTTATACAGCTAGATTATACAGAGACACGAATCTGCATGGGCAGTACAACAAACACAGGCCCCATATATAATGTTTGGTTCATGTCCAAATCGGCCTTGCCAATTTTTTGGCCAGACCTAAATAATTTTTTTAATCAAGCTTGGCTCATCCATTCAAACAAACATTCAGCGTTTACAAGGTCCTTGATACAACCAGGGGCACAATGCCATAGCACTAATATTGGTCCTTGTGCATGGTTGCCAAAATTTAGCATTCCTACGCCAGTTTACAAACTCTAGTTCATTTTTTTCCCAACATTGGCCAAATCATTGGCACATATTTTGGCTAGCCAAATATTTGGTAGGGTAAACTTGGGCTCAAACATCTATTCAGTAAATGTTATACAGATACTGGATACAAAATTGCCATCTATCCATTCTTATACAGCTAGATGGTACAGAGATAGAATCCGCATGGGCAGTACAACAAACACTGGCCGCACATTTCACTTAAATTTATCTATGGATGTCAGTCAATGGGAGTAACAGCAGGGTCAGGTTTGAAAATGAGAAGTATCCTTAAAAAGGATGGGATGTAGTCTGTTTACCAGAACAAACTTAAGTGGATGGAGAGGGAGTGATTCCATTCTTCTTGAGAATAAGCTGATACAGTGCAACTAAATTTCATAAAGCAATGCTAAACTCATGAAAGACACCATGTATTTCCTTCATCTATGGTTTGGAGGCCACTATATGGAAGATAAGGTATGCGATACAGAAAGCTCTATGGTGGTTTGTATTCATGAAGGGGATACAAGAAGGTATCCCCTTCGATTTTAACCAATATCATTCATATCAAAAGCATGTATTCTCTTTTACACGAAAAACAGTACTACTTGTTGTTTTCATCCCCCTAACAACCCACCAGCAAGCTTCGATCCACCGTACTCTATGCTGCTACAAAGATTTCAGACATTTCTATCGTCATGTTTTGTTCATGGCTGAACTTTATCACATTTGTATCAACAATTCGATCTAAAATTTGAGCCATCCGTACCTTGAAAGCATCAGTTTTGCCCTTGGTGATCTGGTTTTTGGCGATGCAGCTGTTGAGCACGTCCCTGGTGAACTCATCGGGGTTCTTCCCGTCGTCAATCAAACTGATAGAACCAGCAGCAACCGTTAGCACACGTTTCAGGCAAGGGTCAACAACAGGCATGAGCAGGTCAGTAAGAGACGAGACTGAACACGATCTCCTCACTTGACGACCTCCATGGGCACCTGGATGTTGCACCCATCGGCGAGCTTCTGCATCGTGTCGAGCTCCGCCACAAGCGCGTTCCTGCATCGTATGACAAGACCAAACCCTAAGAAATCCGCACGCGCAGAAAAGCCGTGGCACGAAAGCGGGGTCGTAGGGGAGGTTTGGGCGAGGGTACGAGGGTGCCGAGGGAGGGAGCTCACAGGCGCTGGAGGAGGGGGAGCTGCGAGGCCGAGCTGAAGGAGGAGACGTTGAGGTTGAGCTGGTGGAGGAGCCCCAGGGTCTTCTGGATCGAACCCGTCACCTGCGCCAGGTTTTGCTTCGAGGCGTCTTCGGGACGGTCGCCTACTGCGCCACCTTGTACACCGTTACCGGAAGCGGACGCAGCAGCCGCCGCCGCCGCGGCGGCGCCGGAGGAGGAGTTCGAGGCGGCGCTGTCCATGGCGAGGTCGGAGAGGGAGAAGAGAGACGAGGGGGAACAGCCTATACACGGACTCCCAGTTCGCTTCGAGCGAGTCGCCCGGGGAGCCTGGCTCCAGTCCTTCCGTACGTGGGCCGGCCCAGCAGGGGACTGAACTACTGAAGTGCCAGTTCGCGAGCTCGAGCATATGCGTGCTTTTTTTACTGTTTCTTGTTCATTTTGCTGTTTTCTTTTTGTTTAACGTTTTTATTTAGTTTAAAAGAAATTCACGTTTAAAAAAAGGGTTCAGATCAAAAAAGTTCATGTCCAGAATTTATTTTTCCAATTTGGTTCATGATTTTTGAATGTTGGTTAAAAATTGTACAGTACATCTTTTTTGAAAAAAATAACGTTTGGTTTTCGAATTTGGTTCACGGATTTCGAAACTGGTTCATGTTTTTAGAAATTAGTTCATGAATTTAGAAATTGGTTCATGGTTTCCAAATTTTGTTCACAAATTTCAAAATTGGTCCATCTTTTTCGAAATTGATTTATGAATTTCTAAATTGGTTTAATTTTATGGTGCTTAAAATTTTTCACCAGGTAAACAAAAAATAAACAAAAATAAAAAGGAAAGTGGAATAGAGGAAAATAAAATTTAAAATGGAAAAGAAAGAAAAACAATAAAAATTAAATAGGAAGGAATGAAATAACAAAAAGAAAACCCCAAAAAAGCGAAAGATAAAACAACGAAAATAGAAAAAAAAAGGAAGAACAAAAATAAAGAACTCGGCCATGACAGGTTGGACTCACAATAAAGCATTTTTTTAATAATATGATTTTTAATTAAATTTCACGAATAATACACAATTTTGATAAATTCCAAATCTAGCGCGGCCTCGGGGTTTGAACTCCCGACAAGGACCTATCCGGAGTTTAACTCTTGACCAGTTGGTCAGAGGCGGGCGCCATTAGATAGACCGGCGTGGATTCCACCGCTAGAGCATGTATGAAGGTGAACATTGTTGCTACAACGTGTTGTGTTTGGAGGGGAAGATGGATATTTCATTAGCGCATCATCGGTGGTGTTTAGTGGGGCGATTGACACGGAGACTCCCATGGCGTGCTGGGAGGGTTTAGCAATTGATGTTGATCTCCTCTTACAAAACTTCAAGAGTGTCAACTGATTGCAGCAATACTAATACACACTCTGCAAGGGGAAGGGAAAGGTTCGTATGGCCATGTCATTCAGGAAACGGAATTGCTTCACATACGATGTTACACGTCCGATAACTGTATGAAACCTCCTTCCTTTCCAATCGAGATAGTTACAGCTTTGCGCTAATTACTCATGTCGATGTCAAGTCCCAGCCCAAAGCCAAACCCGTGCTACTCTATGTTAAAAAAGAAACCTAAAATCATACTACTCTGATTTTTTTAACCCCACCAAAATCTGTCCACGACCAAAATCTCTCTGAAAGAGTTCACGAAGCTAGCTTGCACTCACCTCTTTCTTAGAGCTTACCAACATATCACCTCATATGCTATGGACCATCTCCGAAAAACTCAAACATCATCATCTCCGAAGAACTCATCTCCACCCCCACCTCCTCGGCCAACTCCAAAACCTTGAAGGATTGGCGGCAGCGACGGTCAGACGATGGAGGGGGGCTCGGGGAGGGTTCGTCGGAGAGGCCTTGCGAGCTACTAGAGTCGGTGCTGCCATCGGAATCGCTGTCACGGTCTTCTTCCTATGCCTAGGATTGTTTAGTACTTGGATGCTTGTTATTATTTATCTATAATGCCCTAGATCTTAAAGTTACATGTTTAGACTCGTCCATGCAACGCCCGTCCATCCATCCCTATGCCTACCGCACTCGAATCCTACTATTACCGCTATCTTTATATTACTACTTTCACTGTGGTTACTTTGTTGCTTTGTTGTTGCTACTACCAAACTCTTGATAAACTTCTGCGAGCAAGAACTATTTCCAAATTGCGGTGAATTGACAACTCATTTGTTAAGGCTTGCAAGTATTCTTTGGCTCCCTTGTATCGAATCAATAAATTGGGTAATACTACCCGTGAAGATTGCTATGATCCCCTACACTTGTGGGTCATCAAGACTATTTTAAAGCGCTGTCGGGAGCATAGCTTTATTTGTAAGTTCACTTGGATCTATTATTGTTCGCTGCTACTCCTTTCATCACGGGGAAGACTCGTGATGGAAAGTTCCCTATTTTACCATCCACTACAAGAAGAGGTATATTCCTAAACACCTCTGCTGCTCTTGATTCACTGTCTGTTATAAGTAAGCTTGTCACACCACCACCACATGGTCATGCTACACACACTGCTACTACTGCTGAATCTGAAACTGCTTTTGATACTCGTGATGTTACTTCTATTGTGCTTGATGCGAGTGGTTAATTAGGTCCTTTTCTAGATGCTACTATGGCTAGTCTAGGAAATACCGAAACTCCTAGTGAAGACATTGTTACACCCGTTAGCTCACCTGAGGCTAGTGAGAGTTATGATATTAATGATGGTTACATTGAGCTCACTGATGAATTTGTTGAAGAGTGCCGAAACACACATGGTACTAGTTCTATTAAGAGTCTCCTTGCTAGACGTACTATTATGCCTAAGTTGTCCTCTGATCCTAAGTTTTGCTACTTCTCCCATAGATATTAAAGATAAAGATTATGATTTATCTCTTCATTTATCTTATTTAGATATTGTTGATAAAGAACCTTTTTGTGGAACTGAAAATGAGAGTATTGTGGCTCATATGAATGAGCTTTCTACTATGAGTGCTTTATTCTCTGATGATTTTAAAATGCGCAAGTACTTTGTTACTAAGATCTTCCCTTTTTCACTAAAATAAGAAGCTAGGGCTTGGTTTAATAGATTACCTCATGGTTCCATTGATAGCCCTGATTGTTTGATTGCTTCTTTCTTCCAGAAATATTTTCCTCCTAGTGCTAGACATGCTGCTTTGCATAGACTTTTTGATTTTAAACAAGGAGAAGAAGAGAAATTGCCTGAGTCGTGGACAAGGTTCCGTGCCTTGATTCATGCATATCCTGGATGTCCATTACCTAAGAATGAGTTGCTTGATATTTATTATAATGGACTAACTAATGATTCTAGGACCTACCTAGATAGCTTTGCTGATTGTGTTTTCAGGAAAAGAACTCCTACAAATGCTGAAGAATTAATGAACAAGATAAGCAAGAATTATGATGATTGGACTTCAACTGAGCAGAATACACTTGAGCCTATTAATCCTGAACCAGTTGTTCCTGAACCAGCTCCAACACCAACAACAAAGAAGAGGGGAGTTATTGCATTAAATGATGAAGTGATGAAGGAAGCTAAAAAGTGTCTAAAGGAGAATGGTATTAGAGCTGAAGATGTGAAGAATATACCTCCTATAGAAGAATTATGTAAGCCAATTCCCCACTCATCTACTATTGAGGTACACTCTCTCCAACACTTTGATGAAAGTGATATTCCCTATAGTAAGCCTCCTGATCAATGCTTAGAGGAACCTGGCATTTTTATTGTTAAACAAGGTAATTTTAATAAACAAGTTCAGAATCATTTATTGGAAAACTCTAGAACTATCAATGAGTTGAAAGATATTGTGGAAAGAACTTCTAATGATATTAAAATGCTTTGTAAACACTTTCAAATGGTTCAAACCCAACTTGATCAACTTGCTAAGGTACAAAACGATATGCTAGTTAATGCCCCAGGAGATAAACATTCTTATGGAATTAGAACTAGGAGTTGTATGACTACTTGTAACATCCCAAAAATATGAAACAATGATCCTCAAACTCTAATCACTAAAATTAGGGTTAACAAAAACTTTGATTAATTTAAAATCATATGAATGCATGTATGTATGTGATGATTTGATAAATGCATGAATGGACTTGTGTGATTCAACTAAATAGTAAAGAATGGTTCAAAGATGAATATAACATCATCTAAAACATTTCCAAACAGAAACAAATCAAGAGAAAATCAAAAACAAATCAATTAAAGCAAATGGTCATTTTTGACAATCTTGCTCACTAGGTCACTTTGAGTGTTTCTAGTCCAAGATTTCAAACATAAACTTTTCCAATTCTTTTCACCCCTTGCTAGACCAAGTAAAAGTGAAGCAAAGCCCATATCTCAAACTTGCAGAAACATTTGGCAACCTCATTCAAATCACAAGTAAAAATTGAATCATTAACATATGTGAAGATCACACCTTTTCAAAACCCAACCAAACCAGTGCCCCTTGACTAATCCAACTAAACAGAGACTCCCTAGTATGTGCCTAGCAAACCCACCAAGTTTGAATCCAAAATTCAAATTTGAATTTCTTTCGGCCATTTCATCAAACACCTTGTTAGCAACAAACAACAAAACATCAAACACTATTTGCAACAATGAATTTGGCCAAACTTGTTCCCTCTCTGGTTGCAACCAGCTCTTAGTAGATCATCTAGCCTCTTTAACAATCTTTAGCACCACTGTGAGCAAGCCTAGCCATCAATGTTGAGCATGCCGAGAGCAAACCTGCCACCCCCATGTCGCCAGCGAGCTAGAGGAGGAACTAGCCTCGCCAACCTTGTCTAGCTGGCACTCCACCGTCCACCGCCACCCGCTGTCCCAGCCCCGAGCATAGCCAACCCCTGGACCACCCAGAACGCGCGCGACCATTCTCTCTGTGACCATGCCGAGAGTGCGCCAGAGTGCCGCGCTCGACACACTCGCACAAACCACGCGTCGTCTTCACCTCTTGCAGACGTGATCACCAACACCCCAGCACCCAGCCAGACATGCTCGTTCGCCGCCATGCGGACCGTAGACGATGTGCACCATTAAAATCGTTGTCGGACCCTCCCAGAGCATCGACGTGTTCTGACCACTCAGCACCGCCCTATGCCTCGCCACCACGCCGTTGAGCTTCGCCAGGGAGCACCGCACCGTCCCCTATCGTCGCCCATGCAAGTAGACCTCTATGTCGTCGACCACCACGAGCTCGGCCCGCACCCGTCGGTCCCCTTCAGCCACTATAAATAGAGGCTCCACCGCTCGTTTTCTTCACACCAGTTCACTCCCCACCTCTCACTGATCACACCCACTCACCCCCGGAGCAAGGCGAGCAGCGTATCGCCGGAATTTCACCGGAGTTCGCCGCTGCAGAGGAGGAGAGGCGTCGTCGATTGGAGCCGCCCAAGGAGGAGCTGCCGATTCCAGGAGAACCGTCGTCGTCGACTTGGTCATTCGCCCCCGTCGCCGACCATCGCCTGAGCCCCGGTGAGCCTCCCACTACCCCCACCTGTCGCGTTAGGGTTCTCTCTCGCTGGCGCTGCCCGACGTGGACGATGAACCAGAGCCGTTCGATTAGAGTTAGATCCTACGGTCCTAATCGCCCCATTCCGCTTCGCCACTCGTTGTTTCACTGACGAGTGGGTTCGCTCACTTAACCAGCCTACGCGTGCGCTGTGCGTAGTGGGCCAGCCCAGTTAGACATCCCGCACGACCCAACAATTCAAATTTAGTTTTATTCATTTAATTTCAAACACAGTTCTGTACCTAGATTCAAAAATCAACCCAGCTCGATTCACTGAACCAAAATGCATGAAACCAATTTTGTTAGAAATATACTAGAATGCTTAATCCAAGCCCATTGGATTCAAACCATTTAGATTTGTAGATCACTCATGGTAAAAATAACAAGGCAGAAGCTTTTCTGCATTCAAACATTTTTCAAAATTAAACCATAAGAGCTTTTGAGTTGATTCCAACTCTCAAAAATCACATTTGACCATACCTTTCAGAATATATAAAAATATATAAGTTTACTTACCGAAATAATGGTCAAGTAATAAAAGAATGCCACATAGGCATTTCTAGTCATTTTAATTAATTAAAATAAAAAGGTTAAACTTTATTAAATTGTGACACCACTTTAAATCACATTCCCATGTACTGAAATATGTGGTAATCACATGCGTCAACATGATCCCATGTTTTAGTTGGAGAATATTAAATCTTAAGTAATTTTTCAATGAGTAGAAATTACTTTTCTCAAATAAAATAAATGAGACAAGTGCTTTAATCTTGTAATGTTAGTGATGATGCTAGATCATCTAATGTGAACCTTTGTGTGATGATTATAAATACTTAAGTATTGTTTGGTGATTGTGTACATCATATTTATTTTTTTAGACGATAGTACCGACCAAGGATACGTGGAGGAAGGAGGATACTACAAGGAAGAAGCCGAGGAGAACTTCAACCACTGCTCTGCACAAGGCAAGCTAACACTTGCAACTTAGCAAGCTTATACTGATATCTTAGCAAGTCTATACTTGCAACCTTTCAAGCTCTACATGCAAACTTATACCCACTTGACACACCATCCTAGTTCTACTTGCAAGCTTAGTATTTTATTTTTCTTTATTAAAAGCTTTCTATCAAAAGTTTACTTAGTGACTTGTAGATTCTAGAAAGATAATTGAAGGTAGCATAAAGAGCATAAAACTTGGCCTAAGTTAGATAATATTAATGTCATCCAGAGGCATGAGATTTTACTTAGATAATATACACTTGTTTACCACCCCTCATTAGTAGTTACCCCCACTTGTAGATGCTAGTGCTAATCATAAAACTTGATCAACTTCAGATTGGGAATACTTGGTGAAAATGGTTATGAAAACCTTAGAATGATGAGTAATTCTACTGAAATGTTTTGACATGTGTTTACGAACACCAGATGATTTTGATGATGAAAATTTTAAGGCATGAGCCTTAGCCCTTTATAAAACTGATGGTTGTCTGGATGCGATACCATTCTAATTTTACCGTACAACCATAATACCCGAAAATGGGTAGGGCTTGACTGAAAGTTTATATACCTTAGTATGGGTTTCCTTGTGGCCAAGGTCTGAGATGAGGCTACCTTGTGAAGATTGTCCACCTGTGCAGTACCCAAGATGACAGTTGGTCATGGTTGGGAGGCCAAACTCACGGGAGAGGTTCCTATACTAGGGTGTGTAATTGAAAGGTTAGGATTGATTATCCGCATACTGAGTATGGTGAATTCAGGATTTGTTCCTAACGAATGTATCGAATGTTGTGGTGAAAGTGTACAATCTCTACAGAGTGTCAAACTATTCGAATAGCCGCGTCCGCGGTTATGGACAGTTGGAGTGGCCATACTGTTCCCCCGTCAGATGTTTTCAAAAAGACTTGTGAAATGATTTGTGACTTTGACTTGACCACAATATAGTTGTGATATGAAATGCAAGTTCCCACTTAGGTGTTATAAATCTCTCAACTAGCTTTCTTTGATTTTGAACTTAGTAGAGGTAAATCTCGCTTTTGCAAAACAACCCTAGAGCTCAGTATATCCTGTTCAAAACCACTTCACTTGTTAGTACTAGTTTGCCAGTACTTAAAGAGTACTCATGGCTTTGTCCCTGTCTATTCCCGTGGCCAGACTATGGAGAGGAGTATGAGGAAGAAGGACAACATGAAGGTTACGACAACTAGGATCATCTCCCATCATCAGCATTGCCTATGACCATGAAGATGGAGCTTCGCCTACGCTATCGTTACTACTACATTATTCCGCTGCTTAAATTGTATTAAGAACTAGATCATGAGATCCTTATTTGTGTAAGACCTTATGTATGTTTTATAATGGATGATGTACTGTGATATCCAATCTGTTATGTCTAGGATTGCGATGTATGGCATAACAGGCATCTGTGATTAAAAATCTGGGTGTTGACACTACTCAAGATCCTTTATATCCTGAAGGACACCCTAAAAGAATTGAGCAGGATTCCCAACAAGTAGATAGTGGTAGTCCTCGTAAGAGAAAGAAAAAGAAACATAAGATAGTTGAGGAACCACTTGAACCTGCTGTAGATCCTAATAGTATCTCTGTCTCTGATGCTGAAACTGAGAGTGGTAATGATAAAAATGATGCTCCCGAGGGAGAAGTTGAGGAAGAACCTGAGAAACACACTAAGAACACTAGGTACACTAAGGAATATTTTATTGCTAATAAACATGGTAAAGAGAGAGAACCTTGGGTGCAGAAATCTATGCCTTTTCCAGGTAAGAAACACAAGTCAAAGGAGGAAGAACACTACAACAAGTTTTGTGAGTGGATGAAACCTTTATTCTTGTAAATTCCTTTGACTGATGCTATTAAGTTGCCTCCTTATTCAAAGTATATGAAGGATATTGTCTCTAATAAAAGGAAGATTCCTAATGAGGAGATTTCTACTTTGCTTGCTAATTACTCCTTCAATGGTAAGGTTCCAAAGAAACTTGGTGATCCAGGTATACCAACTATTCCTTGCTCTATTAAGAATAATTATGTTAGAACTGCTTTATGTGATTTGGGAGCTGGAGTTAGTGTTATGCCTTTCTCTCTCTATAAGAGACTATAGCTAGAAAAGTTAATACTAACTGATATATCTTTGCAAATGGCTGATAAGTCAACTACTGTTCCTGCTGGTATATGTGAGGATGTTCCTGTTCAAGTAGCTCATAATTGCATGGTTTTAACTGATTTTGTTGTGCTTAAAATTCCTGAAGATGATAATATGTCTATTATTCTTGGGAGACCTTTTCTTAATACTGCAGGTGCTGTCATCATTTGTAATCAAGGAAAAGTAACATTCATTATTAATGACAAAGAGCACACTGTATATTTCCCCAAGAAGGTTGCCAAAAGCTATTGCCTAAACTCCATTGAAAATATTGAGAGCATCAAGGTTGGACAAATATATTGTCCCATTCCACAAGAAATTTTGAAACTATTATGATTGGGACCATTGCTATCAAGCTTGAGGTAACATAATCACATGGCGGAATACAAAGTTTTGCTTCATCTAAGATTTTTTTGGTAACAAGACTTGGTTAACCTTGTTAACAAAAGGATTTTAATGAACAAAATAATGTTTTCACTATGATTATTCCTTGCTTTCTTTTACTTTTCTCTTTCCTAGTCTTTGCTTTAGCTTTAGTTTTGCTAGTTGTTTGTTTGTTTGAGCTTCTTAGAGCTCCTGTAGTTTGGCTTTTACTTCTTCTGTAAAAATTGTTTCTGCGAGAAAATCAATTTTCATACCCTGAAAATTGGCCAAAAATAAAGTTTCCTGAAAAATCCTAGAAAATTCAATATAATTTTTCCTCGAAAAAAAGGGATAGAGAGGTACTTGGAGTGACCCAGGGGGCCACCCTAGGGCCCCACACCCATGGTAGGCGCGGCCTACTAGGAGGTGGCGCCTAGGGGGGTCTGGCCCACCTAGGCCCCTCTAGGTTACCTCCTCAAAGCCACCTTCTTTATCTCTCTCGAGAAACACCGGAAAACTTGCTCAAGCTCGAGTTCTTGTTGTTCTTGCTCGCGATTTTCGATCTCCTTGTTCTGCCCATCTCAAGTGCCTCCTCCACTTGTCCAATTAGATTTGTGATTGGTAGATTGTATATTGAGTATTTTGCTACTATATATGTTAGGTTGTTTGAGATTGCATGCTTGTTCTATGCTTAGAAACTTTATTTTGATTCATGTGTAGTCCTCTAGCAAGTTCCTATAGTAGTTGCTCATCATTTATCAACTTAGAAATCACTTGGTTTGATGGTTGTCTAAAAATTTCAGCAAGGAAGATGAGTGCTTATCCACTAAACCAATATGACTTGATGGTGCAGGAGCCAATGAAGGTTCATCGTGAGGAGGCAGTTTTTCCTTCAATATATCCACGCCATGAATTTATGAGAACCGCGGGGATCCTCCAAGATTTCCAAACTATGGTCACAAATGCAGGGCTGGAACAATTTGTTGAAGGTGAACCATTCCAATATGTTAAGCTAACCATGGCTTTTGTGCAGGACTTCCGGTTCACTTGGTCCACTTCTAATCCCATGTTCCATTACAAAATATATAATATATATGTCGACCTGCCTCTTGCTGATTTCTGTGCAGCCATTAGAGTACCTTAGTGGGGATCTTATGAGAAGATCAAGGAAAGTCCCAAGTCACTTATTGGTTTGTATTTTGAGATTTGCCAAGGTTTCGGCTTCTCAAAGGAAAGTGGTAAAATTCGGAACATTCAGCTCCTAGCTATTAGATACTTTGCCTATTTAATTACCAAGTGTGTTCTTGCTAGAAACTTATCTTCTTTTGATCTAGCTTTTATTGCAGCTGCTCTAAATAGGAATAGATCTTATAGCCTGGGTTCTCTGATAGCTCACCGTCTCACCACTAACCGTGAGAAGGGTGGACTTTGTGGAGGTCTCATTGCTTCTAGGTTGCTAGCTTTCCATGGTTTAGAGCCTCACTTTTCAGATTATCGGTTTCCCATTGAGAGGCTTGATATTGAATCCATGATTTAGCATGGTTTTGTTTCCTTGGGGGCTAACATAAGAAGTCTACCATATGAATTGTATTTTGCCCAGCAAGGACGGAGAAAAGGTAGGATTGAGAAAATAGTTTATTTGCCTGCACCTGCTTTGTTTAATTTTGATAACAGGCAAGGATGGTCGCTTATGGAGGAGGAGGTTGACACATATGTGGGGGAACTTTCCCAACAAGAATAGAATGTTGAAGAGGATGCCAAATACAATTCGGTTCAGCCCTCCAACTTGGGAGAATCTTCATACCAGAAGCCCTCATTTGATTGGGGGCGCGTCTTCTTCTTCATCACAAGCGCCTGACTATGATCATTCCTATGATGGCCCACCAGCTTGGAGTTACTACGCGCGCTATTGAGCCCCACTTAGGCCAAACGCCTAAGCTTGGGAGGAGATATGCTGACATCGCACTCATATATATCATGTTTGGTCGGTTCTTTGTATATCCATTGTTTTCGCTTTCTTTTTGGTTCTTATTGCTTCTTTCTCAAAAACACAAAAATACCAAAAATATTTTCGTTGTTTCTCTTGGTTTGTTTCTTTGCTTTGGTTTGCCTTAAAATAAAAATCCAAAAATATTTTACTTTGTTTGTTTCTTTTGCTTTTGCTTTGTTTGCTTCTTGTTTGGTTTATTTTTATTTGTTTGCTTGTTTCTAAAAAATCAAAAACACCAAAAATATTTGTTGTTTTTCTTTGGTTTTGTGAGTTCTTTGCAGGGTTCAGCCGTCCTCAGTGGATTATGGTTTCATGTTATCATTCAAGTCACACAAGCGAAGAGCAATAATGAAGATTAAGACAACTCGAGGAGTGGTAAGAGGCTGGTAACGAACTCTATTTGTTTCATTTTTGTACATATACTCATCCTTTGTGAGCATGTAGCCTTTGTAAGGTGTATGTCATTATGGATGCTTAGTAGTTCTTGCTTGTCTATGATTAGCTCCAGCTTGCTAATAGTTTGTAGCATGTCATATGAATGTTGCTTGCATTGTTTTATTCATACTTTGGTATTATATTGTGGTATCCTCCTCTGACTGTTCATGTGAATCGACTTGGCACATGCTCACGCATGCACATGACTAATCAATAGTCAATAATCCTCGATGATTTATTTTGCCTCAGAGTTCTTGTATCACTTTCATGCCATAATTAGTCATGTTTTGTTGCAAGCATGATTATGACAGTTATCGCTCTCTCGTTTGTCGCTCCCTCTCTATTTCTAGCCTTCACTTGCACTGAGTATGTGATCTACCTGTGCTTCTAACTCCCCAAAACCAATATTGCCAGCTGTGTCCACCATACCTACCTATTAGCATTATTTGCTACTTCAGTGCATATTTTATATGCCGTGTTTTCTTCCAAAATAAAATGTTTGTCTGTTTTGAGAAACTTAGTTAGTAAATCTCTCACGAACTTGATGGCACACTTTATTCCTTGCACTTAATAATCTTGAACCATTGTGACTAGTCCATGAAAGTTATATGCTTGCAAATTATATGCTGGGATTCAGCAGAACCGTGCTATCATGGTGAACGTTTTCAACACCTTTTAGATATATTTATATCTAGTTGATACTTTGCTCTTTTGTTTGCGGATGTCAATGATGCGAAATGAAAGGGGTACTTGTGAGTCCATGGAGTTTGTATTCTGTGTTAGAAAAACGCCTGGGCCGCTAGCCTAAGCCATGCCTAATCATGGTGGAAACTTGCAGCATCACCATAGTAAGTCATCTATGAAGCATCCTCAATAAAAAACTATGCATATAGTAAATAAAAATATTGCTGAGATGCTCATTGTCTGCTTGGCTTGTCATTTTGGTTATGGGAAAGCTCCTGTACCATATGCAAGGGGTACCCCGTTGGCGGTTCTCGATGATATGCAAATACTTACAATGACAAGAACTTGCCTGGACCCAAAGTTGAGTAGTACGCGGAGTGGCCCTCGCACTCAAGGGACTTGGGATTTCCAGTCTATGGTCTGTCAAGCATATAATTCAGAGTGGACCTCACTTTCACCTTAACCACATAAAGATGCTTATGATAGGGGCAATGAGATCTTAAAGCTAATGAGTACCTTCCTTTCAGCATTTGGAAGCCTTTCAAACCTTTCAAAAACCGTTTTCACCACCTTGTTGATTCACCACTTATTCTATGAGCACCTTCTTGAGAGCATAGTTGTCATTCTTGTGTTGGTCTCAAAACTTGGTTAATTATGTCATGACTTTGATTCTTGTATCTCTGATATCTTTATTTCTAGTCTTCATGTGAACTTTAGAGGTGCCTTGGCATTTATTGTGCTCTTCAAACAAAGGCAAGCAAGATACCACTCTATCATACCTTATTATGAGTATTGCAATGTTACTTATGTTTATGTTTCATGCTACTTATTATTCTTGAGTTGGTTTCTCTTCATAGCTTGCAATGACTATTGAGTAGACTTAGTTGCATACTCCTTATTATGAATTGTCTAAGCATATACTCCTATGCTGAGAATATTTACATCATATGAAGCAATGTGTTTGTGAAAGTTCTTTTATCGCACTCATTTTTCAACTGAATTGCTTGAGGACAAGCAATAAGCTAAGCTTGGGGGGGAGTTGATACGTCCAAAACGTATCTACTTTCTCGAACACTTTGCTATTGTTTCTTCTCTAAACTTGTGTGATTTGGATACAACTAACATGGACTAACGCTGTTTTCAACAGAATTACTTTGGTGTCTTGTTTTTGTGCAGAAAATCAACTATCAGGAAAAATCCCAGAAAATATGCCAAAATTAATATTTCACCAGAGGATCCACGGAGCCAGAAGGAGAGACGGAGAGGGGGCCTGGGGGGGCCCACACCCACCCCAGGCATGGGCCCACCACTGGCCGCGCCTGGAGGGGGTGCAGCCACCCCAGGCACCCCCTCGGCCTCCCTCTGCGCCTATAAGTTGCCTTTCGACCTAAAAACCGAGCGAGGGTATGATAGTTTTCCAGAAAGAGTTCCGCTATGCCGCTGCCACCAGAAACCAAGATTCGGATCCAGAAACTTCGTTCTGGCACCCTGCCGGGACGAGGAATTTGGAGAGGATCATCGCCATCGTCATCACCAACGCATCTCCATCAACCACCGATGTTTCCCTCATCCATGAGTGAGTAATCCCCCGATGTAGGCTTGGGGATGGTAGGGATTGGATGAGTTCTATCATGTAATCGAATATGATTGTTAGGGCATAGTGCCTAGTATCTCTTGTGCTATTTGACTTTGTTGCAACTTGTTGTGCTTAATGCTTGTCACTAGGGCCTGAGTTCCATGATCTCAGATCTGAACTTATTATTGAATCATTATGATAGTATTGTTTGTGATCTTATCTGCAAGTTGTGTACACATATCATTGTCCGGATCCAAAGGCCCCAAAGTGACAATAATTGGGACAACCGGAGGGGATGGCTGTGGTGTGAGGATCACATGTGTTCATGGAGTGTTAATGCTTTGCTCCGGTGCTCTATTAAAAGGATCACCTTAATTGCCAGTAGTTCCCTAGAGGCCCCTCACGCCATGGGTACGGATGAAGATGTTGTGCAAGTTCTCGTTGCGAGCACGTATGACTATATTTGGAGCATATGCCTAGGATTGTTTAGTACTTGGATGCTTGCTATTATTTATCTACAATGCCCTAGATCTTGAAGTTACATGTTTATACTCATCCATGCAACGCCCGTCCATCCATCCCTATGCCTACCGCACTTGAATCCTACTATTACCGTTACTGTTACTATTGCTACTGTTCACTGTTGCTGTTATTGCTATTGTTGCTTTGCTGTTGCTACTACCAAACTGTTGCTACTGATAAACTTCTGTGAGCAAGAACTATTTCCAGGTGCAGCTAAATTGACAACTCAGTTGTTAAGGCTTGCAAGTATTCTTTGGCTCCCCTTGTGTCGAATCAATAAATTAGGTAATACTACGCGCGAAGACTGTTGCGATCCCCTACACTTGTGGGTCATCATTTTGTTGCAAATAAGTTGCTTGGTGTTGGAAAGGAGTAGTAAGTTCTTGCTTGAAGTGCAAGAGGAGCTTGCATTGAGTGTGACTTAGACTTTAGCATGACATGCTAGGTGTTGTTTTGACCTTATGCTTAGTGATTATTGATGTAGCATGGCTTGCTCCAAGTCATTGGGATTGCTTAGTGTGCCTTGAAGAAATTATGCGTTGTTTTAGCGTGCAAAAGCATAGTATTGTGGTATTCTCCTTTGATGCTTTGTTTGGGTTGACTTGGCACATGCTCACACCATGTTATGACTATGAACAAGTCACTATAGCCTCTATGATCATTTAGTCCTTGACTTGTAGTACCACTCTATGCTTTGATTAGTAATGCTTTGTTGCTCTGCATGATTATGGCCATTATTTCTCTCTTAGTTGGTTGCTCCCAGTATTTTGCTAGCCTCCACTTGTATGAGTAAGCTATACTCATGCTTCCAACTCCCAAGAAACCAAGTTATTCCAAAGTGTCCACTATAAACTCCTATGCACGGTGTGTTACACCATTCCAAGTATATTCTTGTTTTCAACTATCTTCCAATTAAAAACTATTTTGTTATGTGAAAACTTAGTGATTAAAGCTCTCACGAACTTGATGGCACACTTTATATTCTTTGCCCCTAATAAACTTGAACCATTGTGGAGCTATGTTGTATATGCTTGCACTTATACGTTGGAATTAGCAGAACCATGCTGCCACGAGGAATGTTTTCAACATTGCACTTGTACTCTGTACTCAGTTGATATCATGCTCTTTTGTCTATGGATGTGTAACACCCTCAGAATCGGCCCTATGCAAGTTTTAGCGCTTCCCGCCAAACCCGCATAGAAACGATTCAAAGGTGCCCACCAGGCACTTTCGTGCGGGTGGAAAACGAAGTAATATCATTACACAATAGTCCTCGATGGAACCCACAAAACATATATACAACAACGACTCAATGAGTCAAGAATATAGATATACAGTACAAAGATCCAAATCACCTTGAAAACGATACAGCGTCCGAGTACGGACAAGATGCAAATTGAGCTAAGAGCCCTGAAGAATAACCAATGGCGTCCATTACCCTTCCCAGGCCAAGCCGGAAGGGTAACCCTGCTAACGACGTCGATCTCAAAACCTGCTTAAACAAAAGGGGTGCCGACAAAGGGCAAAGGAAAAAGAGAGAGCGGTCAAGATCGAGGCCAAGACAGCGAGGCTAGAATTCGCCCTCGCCTACATAGGTATGGTGGACTGAAACGGCAACGCAGTATGCACTAAACAACCTATAGAGACTCGATATAACTGTCGGCTATCAGAGAGGGATAAGAAAGACCTATTCGGAACCAACCTGATGCTACCACCAAACATACCCATCCTGGTATTTCCCCCTCGAGACCAAACGAGGAAGTCAACCGAGGAACTCACACAGTTGGCAGTTTTATTTATTCAGTTATCGTTGCAGCAATTACTAGTCAGGTATAGATAGTCATCCTGATATAATAATCAGTGGGCAGTTTTAGTTAACCATTCCGTTGTAGTTGCAACACTTACTAGTCAGATACAATAAGCATGAGATATCCCAAACCCAACAGTTGTTGGTACTTTTATTTAGCCATTCCGTTGTAGTGAAGCTGATTACTAGTCATATCGGATACAAGTCAAATTATAACAGTAAAATTTAGTTATAGTTGTCTATGATCGAGAACTGTGCTCCAAGTCGTCCATAACCGTGGACACGGCTTCTCGAAAATATTTAACCCTGCAGGGGTGCACCAAAGTTTCCACACGCACCTACACCCTTGTTGTCAGATCAGGTAGGTACAAGATCACAAAACATACACCCAATGATATGTCGACGGGGTTTCGGACACGACGTTTCCCAGACCCAAAGCAAGCACATGGGGGGCCACCCCACTAAGCTACCCGTAACGAAGTCGGCCGGTCTCCGAGATGGACCCAGGGTTTGCGAGAACGGCTGTAAACGACTCGGAACCCGATAGTGTGACTGGGCTTGTCGATACCGCGAAATCGTGCCGCGATCCAAACAGTACAGGCGCTCCACGCGCAATCATAAATAAAGCATTAAAACATGGCATAAGTACATGATAGTAATAAAGCCCCCAACTACTTTGTGGCCCACGGTACAGTACTTTGAAATCAGGTACTAATCGATGGGGGTGCCCACACACCCCACCTGTGGTTAGCGCGCTCGATCTCGGAACAGGTGTCAAGGTCCAACGGGACACCAAAGGAGCGTTAAAACCAAATATTGTCTATTACCCACCGGTGCCTCTACATTTACCTACTTTCAATTTTAGTTATTAAACGGTAATTAAATCCATGATCATCTCCAACATTAAACATGCGGAATTACTCCAACAACTGTGGTACTTAACGACACGCAACAACACTTGAGCAAGCGACTACGACGCGCAAGTCCAACTATCTACCAAACAACAGGTTATAGGATGTGTCCAAGGCAATATAAGGTTGCAAGGGATATCAAGGGTACGAAAACTAGAGCATCGCAACACAGATAGCAATAGATCAAAAGGAAGAAATAAAGACTAGAAATGTAAAATAGGTAGAAAGGGGGAGATGCTCGCCTGAAAACATTGTCGAAGGTTCATCCAAAGATCGGGTCGACACTCGCATCAACTCATCGGCCTAATCCGTGAAGAAGCAAAGCACTAGAAGAAACACCGGATGCACTATTTAATACTACGGCAGAAAAATCGAGCATGATGCATATATGATATATGGCATGGCAAAGATGCGATGCAATTAGACAATATTAAGCGGAACCGGGGTCCCGACAATTATTTAATAGGTTCAAGTTGTTTAGATACCCCACAATTTAAATGTTGTCTTAATAAGGCAAAATATAACACCGGTTCGCTACACAAATTTAAATGGAGCCAATATTAGACTAGATTCGCCCGCATGTGGCCTCCATATTTAATTTTATGGTGAATCGACATAAGGCCCCCAACCCACATGACAATATGTATGCAAGCATGGCAATTTTATATGCAACAAGTAATATCATTTATAAAATATAGGTCACGGAAAAGAGGGTCACACTTTGGGGTTCGGCGAACTTGGTGTTCGGGCTCGGTCATAGCGGGATCGGTCTTCGGGGTCCGGGGCATCGGGGCTTCTTGTGACGAGGAAAACTTGGCTAGAGTGGACGAGATGAAAACACCGAAGACAGAGAGCTTGGCGTGAAACGGAGTTCGAATGAGGCAGTTGTCGGCAGAACATGTGGTAGCTACACTTGCCAGAATATAGGCCTAATTCACATAGTACACATGCACAGAGATAGGTGTCGGCAACTGATTAAAACATACAAACACGCATGCTCATACATGAACACACGCACACGAGCTTGAAGGGGTCGCACGGATGGAGGCACGGCTGGCGGAACACGCACCGGCGAGGAAGCACGAGTGCAGCGGAGACGGGCGTGGCCTTGTAGTGGTAGGGAGGTCATAGGCGGGGCATATGGTGTTGCAGGAGCCGGGAGGTGGCAGTCACGCAGAGGGCGCCATGGCCACGGCCGGCGGCAGGCAGAGGCGGTGGTCGCGTGGCACCGAGGAGGGGCGTCGGATGCTGGAGGAGCGGCCGACGGCGGCCCAAAGCGTAGAGCTCGCTGGTGCAGGAGGAGGACGACAGGAGGCGCTCGGACGGCGGCGAGGGAAGCCCGCGGGTGGCGCGGGTGTGGCCAGCCAGAGGAGGAGGACGGGTCGTGGGGATCGCGGTCTTGGCGACGACATGCCTGTCGATGGGGGGGATCAAGGAGGAAGGGCTCGGCCCTGGCAGCGGAAATTGAGAGCAGGGGAGGGGAAGGGCAATGCGTGAGGACGACGCGAGGCTGGGGGTTGCGGGAGAGGGCCAGGAGCATGGCGACGGGGTGGGTCCAGCGATGGGAAACGAGCAGGTGGGGTGGACGTGTTGGCGATCGTGTCGGGGAGAGGAAGGTGCGTGTGTGTGTGATGCTGCAGGTGGGTGGTTGCGGTGCACCGCAATGGAGGTGGCCGCGCACACGATCAAGTAGGGTGTGTGGCTGGCGGCGGCTAAGGAATAGATGGGGTGGTGGTTGGAGGTAGGGGGTCTAGGGTTAGGGTTTTATATATGGGTAGTAGGTGGTCTGTCTAGTTGGGCCTTTGGGCCTGACTGGATGGACTGCCTCCCCCTAACAAAATATTTAAATTATTTACTTTCTTTTCTTTTCTTTAAAACAAAACATTTACAAATATGTTTTTAGGCAAAAATAAGGATCCGAGAGGAACATGGTTTTATATTTGAATTAGAGAAGGGGTATTTGTAGAAAACAAAATAGGGCTTTTAGCAAAATAGTTTTAGGCAAAAAGATGCATGCTGATGTCATGATGATGCTCAAAGTCTAAACAACAACAATTTTCTAATAGTGGATTCACCTGGGGTGCTACAATTCGACACCATTAACAATGGATCTCGCCCTCGAGATCCGCCTCATGGTACAGGAAAGAAGGCCGACAATCTGAATCGTATCACTTTGTGTAGATCTCTGTGACACCACTAACAAAGGTTCTTTGTCCGTCTTGAATTCGGCGACACCACCAACAAGGGTCGGTGCTCAGGTTCATTGCGAGAATACTCCGGATAAACAAAGAACGAAGGTAAAGGTATCAAACGATAAGGCCACCTCTAACTCCGGCGAACGGAGTAGAATTTCTTGACCCACCGATTCAATGCACAAGAGCGAATGTTAAGAGTAGTCGGATGGTGATCAGTCCATCGCGCACCTAAAGCATTACTCTGCACATGCATAGGAGAATTATGCAACCAATTCTCGGAATCAAACTGAAGATCTCGACAAGAGAAATTCGGAAACAAAGGGAGTGACGCGGAATCTTTATCGGATCTGATGCAGATGATTTCGTCGCGAAGGAAAACACCGGAAGATACAAAGAAAATTTTAGTGGATTTTCTGTCCACCAAAAGATACAGCAGAGGAAGATTCCTCAGATAGCATGAAGACCAGATGTCAAAGCACCGTTACAAGAGGTTGGAAGCGAAAACCTGAAGGTACGACAGAAACCCATCCACGAGAATTCCTGGACTCGAATAAAAGGTAAGAGGGTAGATTCAAAACACACAGAGGTAAGAGGAGAATAGCAGAGGGGTAAGGAGTAAAAGCAGACCTAATCAGATCTAATCCAACCGATTTTCCAAAATAGTTTTGACACTCTACAACGTCCGTTAGCTAGGTTATCCTATAGGCTGGACCAGTGGGGTATCGAAACTGATAAGCTCTGATACCACTCTGTAACACCCTCAGAATCGGCCCTATGCAAGTTTTAGCGCTTCCCGCCAAACCCGCATAGAAACGATTCAAAGGTGCCCACCAGGCACTTTCGTGCGGGTGGAAAACGAAGTAATATCATTACACAATAGTCCTCGATGGAACCCACAAAATATATATACAACAACGACTCAATGAGTCAAGAATATAGATATACAGTACAAAGATCTAAATCACCTTGAAAACGATACAGCGTCCGAGTACGGACAAGATGAAAATTGAGCTAAGAGCCCTGAAGAATAACCAATGGCGTCCATAACCCTTCCCAGGACAAGCCGGAAGGGTAACCCTGCTAACGACGTCGATCTCAAAACCTGCTTAAACAAAAGGGGTGCCGACAAAGGGCAAAGGAAAAAGAGAGAGCGGTCGATCGAGGCCAAGACAGCGAGGCTAGAATTCGGTCCTCGCCTACATAGGTATGGTGGATCAAGCGGCAGCAGTATGCACTAAACAACCTATAGAGACTCGATATAGCCGGCTATCGAGAGGGATAAGAAAGACCTATTCGAACCAACCCGATGCTACCACCAAACATACCCATCCCGGTATTTCCCCTCGAGACCAAACGAGGAAGTCAACCGAGGAACTCACAGTTGGCGCTTTTATTTATTCGATTATAGTTGCAGCAATTACTAGTCGTATAGATAGTCATCCCGATATAATAATCAAGGCGTTTAGTTAACCATTCCGTTGTAGTTGCAACACTTACTAGTCAGATACAATAAGCATGAGATATCCCAAACCCAACAGTTGTTGGTACTTTTATTTAGCCATTCCGTTGTAGTGAAGCTGATTACTAGTCATATCGGATACAAGTCAAATTATAACAGTAAAATTTAGTTATAGTTGTCTATGATCGAGAACTGTGCTCCAAGTCGTCCATAACCGCGGACACGGCTTCTCGAAAATATTTAACCCTGCAGTGGTGCACCAAAGTTTCCACACGCACCTACACCCTTGTTGTCAGATCAGGTAGGTACAAGATCACAAAACATACACCCAATGGTATGTCGACGGGGTTTCGGACACGACTTTTCCCAGACCCAAAGCAAGCACATGGGGGGCCACCCCACTAAGCTACCCGTAACGAAGTCGGCCGGTCTCCGAGATGGACCCAGGGTTTGCGAGAACGGTCAGAACGATCGGAACCCGACAGCAGGACTGGCTTGTCGATACCGCGAAATCGTGCCGCGATCCAAACAGTACAGGCGCTCCACGCGCAATCATAAATAAAGCATTAAAACATGGCATAAGTACAGGATAGTAATAAAGCCTCCAACTACTTTGTGGCCCCCGGTACAGTACTTTGAAATCAGGTACTAATCGATGGGGGTGCCCACACACCCCACCTGTGGTTAGCGCGCTCGATCTCGGAACAGGTGTCAAGGTCCAACGGGACACCAGTGAGCGGTTAAAAACCAAATATTGTCTATTACCCACCGGTGCCTCTACATTTACCTACTTTCAATTTTAGTTATTAAACGGTAATTAAATCCATGATCATCTCCAACATTAAACATGCGGCATTACTCCAACAACTGTGGTACTTGACGACACGCAACAACACTTGAGCAAGCGACTACGACGCGCAAGTCCAACTATCTACCAAACAACAGGTTATAGGATGTGTCCAAGGCAATATAAGGTTGCAAGGGATATCACGGGTACGAAAACTAGAGCATCGCAACACAGATAGCAATAGATCAAAAGGAAGAAATAAAGACTAGAAATGTAAAATAGGTAGAAAGGGGGAGATGCTCACCTGAAAACATTGTCGAAGGTTCATCCAAAGATCGGGTCGACACTCGCATCAACTCATCGGCCTAATCCGTGAAGAAGCAAAGCACTAGAAGAAACACCGGATGCACTATTTAATACTACGGCAGAAAAATCGAGCATGATGCATATATGATGTATGGCATGGCAAAGATGCGATGCAATTAGGCAATATTAAGCGGAACCGGGGTCCCGACAATTATTTAATAGGTTCAAGTTGTTTAGATACCCCACAATTTAAATGTTGTATTAATAAGGCAAAATATAACACCGGTTCGCTACACAAATTTAAATGGAGCCAATATTAGACTAGATTCGCCCGCATGTGGCCTCCATATTTAATTATACGGTGAATCGGCATAAGGCCCCCAACCCACATGACAATATGTATGCAAGCATGGCAATTTTATATGCAACAAGTAATATCATTTATAAAATATAGGTCACGGAAAAGAGGGTCACACTTTGGGGTTCGGCGAACTTGGTGTTCGGGCTCGGTCTTAGCGGGATCGGTCTTCGGGGTCCGGGGCATCGGGGCTTCGGGGTATCGACCATTGGATCGAGAATCTTGGCGTTCCGGGAAGGAGATCTTGTGACAACGAAAACTTGGACGTGCCGGCCTTCGGAAGATCTTGTGACGAGGAAAACTTGGCTAGAGTGGACGATATGAAAACACCGAAGACGGAGAGCTTGGCGTGAAACGGAGTTCGAATGAGGCAGTTGTCGGCAGAACATGCGGTAGCTACACTTGCCAGAATATAGGCCTGATTCACATAGTACACATGCACAGAGATAGGTGTCAGCAACTCATTAAAACATACAAACACGCATGCTCATACATGAACACACGCACACGAGCTTGAAGGGGTCGCACAGATGGAGGCACGGCTGGCGGAACACGCACCGGCGAGGAAGCACGAGTGCAGCGGAGACGGGCGTGGCCTTGTAGCGGTAGGGAGGTCACAGGCGGGGCATCTGGTGTTGCAGGAGCCGGGAGGTGGCGGTCACGCAGAGGGCGCCATGGCCACGGCCGGCGGCAAGGCAGAGCAGGTCGCGTGGCACCGGAGGAGGGCGTCGGGATGCGCTGGAGGAGCGGCGGCGACGCCCAGCGTAGAGCTGGGCTGGGTGGAGGAGGACGAGGAGGCGCTCGACGGCGAGGGAAGCCCGCGGTGGCAGGGTGGTCACGAGCGAGGAGGAGGACGGGTCGAGGATCGCGCGGCCGGCGACGACGTGCCTGGCGATGGGGGGGATCGAGGAGGAAGGGTTCGGCCCTGGCGGCGGAAATTGAGAGCAGGGGAGGGGAAGGGCGATGCGTGAGGACGACGCGAGGCTGGGGGTTGCGGGAGAGGGCCAGGAGCGGGGCGACGGGGTGGGTCCAGCGATGGGGAACGAGCAGGTGGGGTGGACGTGTTGGCGATCGTGTCGGGGAGAGGAAGGTGCGTGCGTGTGTGATGCTGCAGGTGGGTGGTTGCGGTGCACCGCAATGGAGGTGGCTGTGCACACGATCAGGTAGGGTGTGTGGCTGGCAGCGGCTAAGGAATAGATGGGGTGGTGGTTGGAGGTAGGGGGTCTAGGGTTAGGTTTTTATATATGGGGTAGTAGGTGGTCTGTCTAGTTGGGCCTTTGGGCCTGACTGGATGGACTGCCTCCCCCTAACAAAATATTTAAATTATTTACTTTCTTTTCTTTTCTTTTCTTTAAAACAAAACATTTACAAATATGTTTTTAGGCAAAAATAAGGATCTGAGAGGAACATGGTTTTATATTTGAATTAGAGAAGGGGTATTTGTAGAAAACAAAAATAGGGCTTTTAGCAAAATAGTTTTAGGCAAAAAGATGCATGCTGATGTCATGATGATGCTCAAAGTCTAAACAACGACAATTTTCTAATAGTGGTTTCACCCGGGGTGCTACAGGATGTCACCGGTGTGAAATAAAGAGGTAACTTGTAAGTCCGTGGAGTTTGTATTCTATGTTAGAGAAACGCCTTGGCTGTTAGCCTAAGCCATGCCTAATCATGGTGGAAACTTGCAGCATCACCATAGTGAGCTATCTATGAAGCATCCTCAATAAAAAGCTATGCATATAGTAAATAAAAAGATTGCTGAGATGCTTATTGTCTGCTTGCCTTGTCATTTTGGTTATGGGAAAGCTCATGTACCATGTGCAAGGGGTACCCCGTTGGCGGTTCTCAATGATATGCAAATACTTACAATGACAAGAACTTACCTGGGCCTGAAGTTGAGTAGCATGAGGTGTGGCCCTCACATTCAAGGGACTTGAGATTGCCAGCTTATACTTCGTCAAGCATATACTCCCTAGTTTGTTCACTTTAACCTTAATCACTTCAAGATGCTTATGATAGGGGCAATGAGGGCTTTTGGAAGCTCTTTTTGAAACTTGAAATCCATGCTTCCTTTACAAAAGGCTTTTCTTCCACCATTACTTGAGTCTCCACCTTTTACCTTTAGGCGGCTTTAAGAGAGCATAGTTGTCATCCTATGTGAAGTGTTCCAAAGCTTATTGATTGATGCATATTGTGATATTACTTGTTCTTGTGCTACTTGTTTCTAGTCACCCTTGTGAACTTTGAAGGTGTCATATGCATCTATATTGTTACTCTATGAGGGACAAGCTGATTGCAACTATGCTATGTTTTCTGTATGTGAAACAAACAAACTTTTTTAATTGCATGTTATCCATGATCTTTATTTGTAGCCTTTCATGTTGCATGCATAGTTACTATGTCCTACTGTTAGAACTCCATATTTCATGCACATGTTTAGAGTTCTTTGATCCCAGCTTTCAATGCTTGCAAATGGTTTGATATTTATTGTGAGGGTGCATGTCACCTCAAAAATTATTCTTTTATCACTTACCTACTCGAGGACGAGCAGGAGTTAAGCTTGAGGATGCTTGATACGTCGGAAACGTATCTATAATTTTTGATGTTCCATGATTGTTAGTATCTACTTTGCTTTGCTTTGTACACACTTTGAGGTGCTTTTTACATGTTTTCTGGCACTAACCTGTTAACAAGTTGCCACAATGCCAGTTGCCTGTTTTCTGCTGTTTTTGGTTTCAGAAAATCTAGTAAAGAAATATTCTCAGAATTGGACGGGACAAACGTCAAAGTCAATAACTTTCCATGAGGAACAAGAAGTCTAGAGGGGAGACGGAGAGGTGTGCCAGCCAAACCCCCCTAGGCGCGACCAGGGGTCGGCCCACGCCTGGGAGGGGTGTGGCCCCCCTGACCACCTCCTCGGCCTCCCCCTTCTCCTATAAGAAGCCCCCGATGCAGAAACCCTAAGCACCCGATCAAATCTCCACGAAACCGTCTGTAGCTGCCACCATCGTCCCTAGATTGGGGGATCTGAAGTTCTTCCTGGCACCCTGCCGGAGGGGAGATCATCCCGGAGGCCTTCTCTCCGGTATGATGCGTGAGTAGTTCCACCTTGGACTATGGGTCCATGTAGTAGCTAGATGGTTGTATCTCCTCCTTTGTGCTTTCATGTATAGATCTTGTGAGCTCCGTTCATGATCAAGATCTAATCTATTTGTAATCATGCATGTTGTGTTTGCGGGGATCCGATGGATATTGAGATTATTATGTTGGTTTGATTAATGGTTTTGTCTTTATGATTCTATCATGTCTGTGTTATTTGTGATCTTGCATGCTCTCCATTGTTAGTGGCTATCTTGGCCAAGTAGTTGCTAGTGACTCCAAGAGGGAGTATTTATGCTCGATAGTGGGTTCATGCCTCTAGTTTCCAAGGGAAATGACAATAATCTCTTCGGTTGTGGATGTGTTGTTTCTACTAGGGAGAAAACAACGGTCTCTTGTTCATGGAACATGTGGACTGTTTACCTTACACACTTTGCTTAAAGCAGTTGTTTGTTGCTTGCAACTTAATACTGGAGGGTGTTCGGATGATAACCTGAAGGTGGACTTCTAGTCATAGATGCAGTTGGATGGCGGTGTATGTATCTTGTTTTATTGCCCAATCGAATCTCATAGGATCTTTCTGACTAGTATTGCATTGTTATGCCTTGCTCAGTTCATGTCAATTGCCCTGCTGTAATTTGTTTACCCTTCATGCCATGTTGTTTATCTAAGGAGAGCACCTCTAGTGAACTATGGACCTCGGTCCAATATTTACCATTGATACATCTTTCACTGTTACTTGTTTACTTGCTGTAAACCATTACCTTACACACCATACGTTTAATACTTTGTTACAGCAAACCGGTGATCTTGACAACCTCACTGATTTGTTGGGGCAAAGTCTTGAGTTTGTGTTGTGCGGGTTTCCATGTTACTTGCAACACCTTTGAGACATTTCCTTCCTCCTTCTGGTTCGATAACCTCGGTTTCTACTGAGGGAAACTTGTTGTTGTGCTGTTCACACCTTGCTCTTGGAGTTCCAACAAGGTGCCACGTCGAGCACCATCAACCCCCCTCAGGGCTGGTCGTGCATGTTTGGCTACAGTCTCCACTAATGGTGTTTGTGTAAGATATGAACAATAATAAATAAAGGGGTGATGAATTTAATTTTTTTTGCCAACTATCAAGTGGATTACACCTTCCCGGGTGTAGCCAAAATCAACGTTGATGCAGCTGCGAGCTTGTTTATGTCACAAGATCAACAAGAAACGAAACTTTATCAGTGTGGTTGGATGGCTGGCTGGCTTCGACACATACACGTTTGATGGATTGTCGGCTAGAGAGCAGGTTACGAGTACAAACAAAAAAGTGCTAAAATGGAAAATATTGCTGCAACTATTCTCCTGTATATATTCTTGATCATATCATGTACGTTTTGCAAGCAGCAGTGCATGCCCACTCCGAGAGAGGGCGGCGGCGGGGGGGGGGGGGCAATGGCCCCCCTTGGCCCCAATTAAGCTCTGCCACTACATAGCTAGCTTGCCCATATATAAGAAGAGCCCATCAAACAAAAAGGCAAAGAAGTGGACGCTGGTTCTGGCCTCTGGGACATAAAATAGTAGAATTCAGAGGAAAATTCTAGCATATTGATGATTGCAAGTGCAAATATCGTTTGTACCTAGTTTCGAAATAAAGATATCGATTCTACAGGGAGCAGGAGTTTGAAGTCTAATAACTCTTGAAGTAAATACTAAAATAGAAATGCTGAAATAAAGTTCTAAGTGACGAGGTAAAATGCGAATATTGTGTAAAATTATGTTTTGGAGGCTTTTGGTATAAGAAAACAATAAGTAAAGTAAAGTAAACTGAATACAGAAAATAAGTATCGCGTATGTAAAAGAGATTTGAAACTGCAATGGGAAAAAATGTTCTCAGGGAGTAGCAGATACAGCTCTAGCATTTATAAAGGCTAAAGTAAAGATTATTATCATGAAAATTCTTAACTATGTATGTGTGGGAGGAACTCCGTATTTGGACAAATAGACATCAACCACTACTCACATCATCCTCATAACCACACAAGACAGAAATCAACATCAATTAAATTACTGCGCTATTAAGAGACTTAACCCCGCATGATGTATCTCATGGCATGGATAGTGTTCCGTGAGTTTCCTCGGTTCCCAAGTTGATACGTAAGGAGTGCCAACAACTTTATAGTCATTGTAAGTTCTAACACACCTTCGTCTACCAACAAGTAGTTCCCTCCATCAAGTCCCCACAAGAGGCAAATATTGAGAGGCCGACTTCTCCCAACATCAAGATGAAGACAATCTAACACATGGTCACAGCGATGAATATCATAATAAACTTTATCTTATTTTAATCTTATGCTAGGGTTTCTCCATCTCTCTAAGAAGTAATGATCTACTCATACATGGAGGCAATCAATATCATGGCAAAAGTAATGAAATTTATCATAGATGAATAGTACTTGTATAAATCCACAACGAGTATGGAAAATACAACAAGATCTAGACAAGATCTAGATGGGATGGATGGAGATGGTGGTGATGCAGCGGTGGATGATGAAGATAAATGCCTTAGCCTCCTATATCTGCGTAGGGAGAAGATGGATCCCCGCTGGATGAGTTACCCCTTTAGATGCCTTCCGGAGGTGAGGTTTCGGTGATTTATGGGTGTTCTGTATGTCATCCCTCCTATCCAGTTGCACGGGGCGAAAATATTTGAGGAGACGGTACCTTTTGTATACTTTGTTCGCTTTGGGTATTCTTCCGGTGTTATTGATATTTCCCAAATAAGTGTTTTACGTTGTTTTGACTCCTTTTCGCTCCAGTACAACTGCTCCAAGAACTGTGTCCATCGTATCCATCATCTGTCTTGATCCTAGTGAAAATAAACATAAAAGGTGCGCGCAAACACAATAATATACCAAGATCCTATTACTACAATGCAAAATAATAATATAAATGGCATCCTTGCACCGCTGCATAGCACCAACACCCGGTGGCATCTCGATGTTAAGGTACCTAACACTAGATGATGTTGCCGCTATGCTCACTATGAGCAACCCGGGTATAAAGTCTTCTCTAAAACATCTAGAGAAATACAACACACTCAGCATGTTGCCAACCGACACAATAACAACAACCACTCGAAAGAAAAGATTACAACAAAGCAAAGTATCTCAGTTTTGTCCTCTTCAATAATCAACAAACTGCTCTTAAACCATAGATCTAATCAGCACCAAACTTGGTAGACAAGCTGACATATGAGTACCCAACATACATGCCAAATTTCAGCTCAATCGGACACCATTTTGCCTGTACAAACTGTTTGTCTACCAAAAATGTTCTCTCCTGAAACTACAATAGTCCAAACGGACTAAACTGTTTCCAAATATGATGCTACACTAACCCGAGTCTCAAACCAGCTAACCAGATTAAAGTACTCAAAACAAAGAGCAAGCTCACTAAGTTTATAGCCAATCCAAACACGTTTGAGCTTCCAAACCATAAAGAAGCCACGATGGCTTGCTTGCTCAGCTCTTTGGCCGGCAATCCATCAAATGTGTACGTATCGAAGCCAGCCATGTTATGATGTTATCAGGTTACAGGTGAAGACATACCTCTCTTCTCACTAGGTTATGATGTTCTTGTGTGTTCTTTCATCCTCTCACACAATAGTCATGATGGCTTGCTTGCTCAGCTCACGCTCTCACTCTCTGAAAGGGTAATTGCCCCTATATGTGGTTTTGGTGATTAATGACAATCCCTATGGTCTAATGTTTTCACTGAGTTTTATATGAAGGTATATTCCATAGGTAATGTGTGTAGTCCATGTGTTGGATTCAAGTATGGATTCCATGAAGATAAAGATATACCTTGAGTATTGGCATCAAAATCATCGAGTTAAAGAGAATAATATGATATGATCAAGATCTTGAGAGTGTGATCTCAATAGAAGAATTCAAGAAATGGATCTAAGTCGGTGTCATGATAGCCTCATTAGTTGAGCTATGGTTGACTAAGATTTAGAGCATGTAATCAAATGAAGAGTTCCTTATGTACCTCAAGATATTAAGATGGAGCACGATAAGATACTTGGTTGACCAATACAAAGAGTGAAGAGTGATTTCAAGTTGGTCAACACATGAAGCATAAAGAATGTACCACATGGTCTTGTGGTATGGTAAGCCTTGTCAATTATGCATCATGAACTAACCCATTATATATTTGCCTTTGCGTTTTATATATGGGACAGGTATATTTCCATGGGCATGCTTAAAATGAAGATATTATATAGCCCATGAGAGGATGACATCAAGTGGTGATCGTCATCAAGGTTGAGAAGGGCAAGTTCAAGATAAGCATCTCGAGAAGATCATTTGCTTGAAGCTTGCCGTCCATATTGGTGATAATGGACATGTGAAGACATGTATTAATGAAGCTATCCCATAGTGGTGTATGGGGGATCAAATTAGGAGTCTTTACGAAGCAACAATGATCAAGTGTTGCATTCCGGCTTGGGTGGAGCTTGAAGCGTTGTCATCAAGATCAAGCGGTATGTGCAAGTCAAAGGTATGGCCTTTCTAGGTTTTAATTTTACCGGTCTCAAGGTGGTTTTTGGGAGACCGGTTTATAGGATAGATTGCCGCACTATCAAGAGGGGCTCTCGGTTGTGTAACTTGATCACATTGCCATAGGGAGCTCAATCGTTTGCATACTTTGCATCTTCCTATTTTGTTGCTTCTTGGTGTTTCTCCATGTGAGGTTCTTGAGATTTTTGCTAGCTCTTCAACAAGTCCAAGTTCATCTAAAACGGAATTCGTATGCATCTTCTATGGCGTTTTCGAGTTTGAAGGTTTTATCGGTTCTTATTTAGGGAGGCCTCTTACCTTTCTTCATTTGGTTTTATCCTCCTCTGTTGGGCTATGATGTTTCTCTGCAAAATCTAGTAGAGCTTTTTGTCCTCGTCAAAACAAGCCCAAGATCATCGAAATCAGAGTCCGGATGCAAAAGTTATTGCATTTTTCGTGAAGCCTGGTTCATCCCGGTTGTGGATTCGGTTCAACCGGCTCCCAGACCAGGTGGTCCGGTGCCTGGACCGGAAATCGGATCTGAAACCGGGATTTTCGGTTTTGCTATATCGAGTCTATCCGAGACTGTGTACTGACCCTAATTCCGGTTTTAAGTTCGGTTTTCCGGTCCAGGAACCGGACCGTCCGGTTCTGGAGCCGGTCCAACCGAACTTTCAACCGAGTTCGCATAGATTTCTTCCAACGGCCATATTTTCTTTCCACTATAAAAGGGGTTCTTCCCCCAACGTTTTAGGTGTTCTTGACCACGAAATTGACCTCCATTGTTGAACCTCTTGAGCTTTCTTCCTCCCCCTTCCCTCCTATGATTCTTGCATATTTTTGAGGGATTTGGGAGAGGAGATCTAGATCTACAATCCCCACCAACCAATTCGTCCTCTAAGTGAGGGGAACCCATTGGATCTAGATCTTGGAGTCATTTGTTGGTTTCCACCATTGTTCTTCCTCTCTAATTCCGCCCTAGAACTTGTTGCTTTGGTGGGATTTGAGAGTAAAGGATTTGAGCACCCTTGGTGTTCTTGCTTTGCATTCTTGCATAAGTGTTGAGCTCTCCATTACGATTTGTTCGAGTGAGAGACCGTGAGCTTGTTATTCTTGGAGGGTGACCTCCTAGTTGGCTTGGCGGTTGGTGCCGCGGTGTTCTCTTCGTGGAAGATTGTGAAGAGACCTGTTCTTCTCCTTTGTGGAGCTTGTGAAGTGGCTGTGGAGCTTGCCATCTACGAAGTGGAGGAAAAGATAGCCATAAGGAAAGGGCCTATTCCTTCGTGGGATAGACTCGGAGAAGAAGGTGAGCCTTTGTGGCGCGTGAGGAATCCTTTGTGGAACCTCACACCTCTCCAACGTGACGTAGCGCCTTCCCAAAGGTGGTGAACACGGGAATACATCTTCGTCTCCGCGTGCCTCGGTTATCTCTATATCCAAGCTTACTTTCCTTGTGATAGCCATCGAGCTTGAAGTACTTATATCTTGCTTATCACTTGTGGTATGTTTATCTTGTGCTATCTTGCTTAGCTTAATTTGTTGTTGTTAACTTAGTTGAGTCTAGTGTATTTAGGTTTTTTGCTTGTAAAATAAACGTTAGTTTAATTCCGCATTCAATCAAGCCAAACCGTAATAGTTTTGAAATTGCCTATTCACCCCCCCTCTAGGAGACATCTCTATCCTTTCAATTGGTATCAGAGCAAGGTCTCTCCTTGTTTAGGCTTCACCGCCTAGAGTGTAAAGATGTCGGCTAGTAGTATAGTGCACAATGACACAATTATCTTTGATGGCACAAATTATGCTTTGTGGAGAAATTGCTTGCTTTGTAATCTTCGGACCTTGTGTCCAAATATTGAGCGATTTCTAGATGTAGGTTTTTATCCTCCTATGGATCCTCAAAATATATCTTTAGAGGATGAGAAAAATTAACATCTCGAAGCTCAAGTATCTAATGAGCTTATTTTCTCTTTGAGCCCCACAGTTAATTTGTTCTTGACGATTGTAAAGCGCAAGTTGTCTCATGAGAAGTGGACCAAGCTTAAAGAAATATTTGGTGGTACCATTTCTAATATTGTCGGTGGTTTCTCTGAGGAGATCTCGATTCCTTCACATCATGAAGAGCTCCAAGTTGCTTCCACCTCCGGCCGCGATGAGTTCTCATCTTCACCCACTTCACCAATGTGTGGCAAGAAACAAGGTAAAGATATGGTGAGTGGTGTTGGGAATTGCAATGTTGATATTATGCTTGCTAATGATGATCCTTCATCTATATCCCATTGCAATGTTTCTTCTTTGGACTTAAGCACTTCTTGCAACAATAATGCTATATCCCCTTGTGGTGCTAGTCCTTGTATATCATCTAGAAATTATTTGAGTACTAGTGTAGATGATATGCTTGATTTGCCTTGTTCCCATGAACAAAATGCTTCTATTTCCTCTAGTTGTTTATCTAACAATGTAGAGGAAATCAAACATTCTATGGAGCAAGACATGATCATGAATGAAGATTCAAAAATATCCTCATCTTCATCCTCCCGTGCTCACATGTGCCTTATGGCAAGAGGATCAAAGGTATCTCATACTTTGGATCACAATATATCTTCTAAAGATAATAGCAATGATAATGATGATAGTGATGATGACATTAATGAGGATACTAGTGCTCTCTTGCTTGAGTTGACTTTTTTTGTGTACCTCTCTTCGTGGTAATAATAAGGCCGTTAATTGTCTCAAACACGTTATGGACACCATAAATAAACAAATGGGAACCATAGAGGAGTTGGATTTCCAACTTGATGATGGGAGTCGGAGATTCAATCTCCTTAAGCAAGAGCTTGCTGAGGAGAAGCACACTAATTGTCTCCTCACACAAAAAATTGAATCTTATGAGCTTGAAAAGGAAAATTCCATTAATGATGCTTGTGCTACTAACTCTACTTCTTGTGAAGCATCTACCCTAAAGGAGAACGTTGAGCTAAGGGCTCAACTTGAGTTGCTAACTAGCAAGTATAGGAAATTGGAAGAAAGTCATGAAAAGCTCTCGGGCTCTCACAATGATCTTCTAATCTCCCATGATGGGCTAAAGTTAGCTCGTGAGGCAAGTATTACCAAGGTAACATCTTGTGAGCCTCTTTTGGACATTAGCACAACTTCTACTCAAAATGCTATTTTGCCATGTGCTAGTCCTAGTAATCCATCTAGCCATACTATTGATAAACCTTGTGTTGGATTAATTGCTTTGCCTTGTTGCTCTAACAATGAAGCTTATACTTCCTCTAGTACTTGTATTTCTACTAACCATGTAGAGGAAATCAAAGAGCTCAAGGCCCAAGTCACTTCCTTGAGGAATGACTTGGAAAAGAGTCTTGAAGGGAAATCCACACTCGATAATGTCTTGAGTGTGCAAAAATCCCCTAATGATAAATGTGGACTTGTATTCAACTCCAATAACAAGAACAAGTCCAATATAAACAAGAAGAAGGGCCAAAATCAAGTAAAGAATTCGGCCAAGATTATTTGCTTCAAGTGCAAGGTTGAAGGACATCATGTAAGATATTGCCCATTGAAGAAAAAGCAATTGAGTGAGAAGCAACAAGGGAAGCGGCCACAAGCTCATGTTCAAGCCCAAGTTGAAGTGAGGCCACTTCCGAAGAAGAATCAAGATAATGCTCCCCAAGCCAAGAAATCAATAAATAAGAGAAAGGGGAGCACTTATTGATACATATGTCGTGTGAAGGGGCACTTTGCCTCTTCATGTTCGAATGATACCTTATCTAACCCTATCATTGTTGATGATGGTTATTCTCTTAGGAAGGATAAGGATGGCAATGTGTTTGCCAAGTTTGTTGGAACTCAAAGTGGTGTCAAGAAAAGAACCATTTGGGTTGCCAAGCCTATTGTGACTAACCTATTAGGACCCAACTTGGTTGGGGACCAACTAGCTCAAACTTGATCAATAGGTGTTTATCGAGGGCATTGGGTACTTGGCTAACTCATGAAGAATTAAGGGATCTTCATATGTTATATTTGATCAAGCCAAGTCCTTTGGATTATTATTTCCCTATCTTATATCCAATGTGCCTCTTAGCGGTAACTTGTACTTAACTCATTTATATTGTAAGTTACTTGCCCCTTTACATGTTTTGGTTTTGTACCAAGTATTTGTTTGTATTTTGTGTGCCTCATGCTTGATTATTTTGTGTGTTTGGCACATCATTTACTCGTGTGTTTTATTTTGAGCCTCTAATGCATCTTGATGATATCTTATTTGGATCTTTTAGAGTGGTTAATGGAACATCCCATTTGGGGGGAGTGACATGCCTCACGCATATCTCAAACCTTAAAATATGTGTACATGAGTACTACCACTTAGTATTGATATTGCAAGCTTATCTAGTCACTATGTGGTGTATCATACTCATGAGAAATTCAAATTCTAAATGTCCATTAACATCTCTAGTTGAGGTTGTTTTGCCTCTTATTAAAAAAATTAATATCACATTATGGGGGAGTGTTATGCTTCTTTTGCATATCACAATCCTAGGAAATGTGAACATATGAGGTGTTGGAATTATGCCCTAGACGCAATAATAAAGATGTTATTATTATAATTCTTGTTCATGATAATGTTTATATTCCATGCTAGAATTGTATTAAGCGGAAACTTTAATACTTGTGTGGTTTGTGAACAACACCGTGTCCCTAGTACGTCTCTATGGACTATCTCATTGATTAATGATGGTTAAGCTTTCCTAACCATGGACATGAGTTGTCAATTAATAATGAGATCATATCATTGGGAGAATGATATGATGGACAGACCCAAACTAAGCGAAGCAATTAGATCGTGTCATCGTGTTCGTCTTTGCGAAGCTTTTCTTATGTCAAATATTGTATTCCTTAGACCATGAGATAATACAACTCCCTGGTATCGGAAGAAAGCTTTGAGGTCATCAAACGTCATCCTATGAGAGGGTGATCATAAAGGTGTCTCTCAGGTGATCGGAAAGTATATGTTGGGTTGTATGTATCGAGATGGGATTTGTCCCTCCCAAGTCGGAGAGATATACTTCGGGCCCACTCGTGTCGATATCAACACCGCTTGCAAGCATGTGGTTAAGGAGTTAATCACAAAGTGATATCGGATTACGAACGAGTAAAGTACTTGTTGTGAACGAGATTGAACTAGGTATGACTGCATCGACGATCAAATCTCGCAAGTAAAATATCGCGAGACGAAGGAATATATATATGGGATTGATTGAATCCTGGCATCGTGGTTCATCCGATATGATCATCGCTGAATGTGTGGAGTCAATATGGGTTTCGGACCCATTGCTGATTATTGATAGAAGATCATGTCTGCATATTCTCGAACCCGCAGGGTCACACACTTAACGTATCTCGACGCTAGGATAGATTGGATAATTGGTTTATGAGTTTTTGTTCGGATTCTCGGATGGGATCCGGAACATCACGAGAGGTTCCGGAGTGGTCCGGAGAATAAGATTCATATAAGGCAGTGCAGTTTTTGGAGTTCGGAATTGTTCCGGGTTAATCGGTATTGTACCGGAACCTTCTAGAACCTTCCGGAAGGGGACCAACGTGGCCCCACCTTCCGGGAGGGGGCATGGGCCTATGAGGGAGTGCCCTGTCTGCATTGGGCCAGGGGCACAAGGCCCCATAGGGCCCAGCCGGCCTAGAGAGGTTTAAACTCGAGATAGACCTTCTAGAAGGGGGGGTTTCCTTGCCCCCCACTCCTTATCCTTTGGGGCCGCCGGTTTGGGCTTGGGGGAGGGGCTAGGGCTGCGCCCCCCTCTATATAAAGAGGGGTGGGGGCGCACCAACCCCCTACACCTTCCCCTCCAACCCTAGCCGCCTTGCTGCCCTTCCTCTCTCTCTCCCGACTGTTTGTAGGCGAAGCCCTGCTGCAGAAATTCTCCACCATATACACCACGCCGTCGTGTTGTAGATCCAATCCATCTCTCCACCATACTTGCTGGTCCGAGGAAGGAGGAGACATCGAGGTGCTGCACGTGTGCATCTCCCGGAGGCACCACCACTTGTGGTGCTAGATCGGATCGGATCGCGAGGAGGAGAAGCGAGTACGACTACATCACCCACGTTCCGAGCGTTCACTGTGCGAATCTTCAAGGGTATGAAGATCTAATCCAAACTCTCTCGTTGTTTGCATCTCCTAGATTAGATCTTGGCTTTCCCTCTATTCGCATCCGTAGAAAATTTTGATTTACTATGCCGCGAAACCCTTCAGTGGTATCAGAGCTAGATCTATGCGTAGATGTGTTTCACGAGTAGAACGCAACATGGTTGTTGCGGGCGTTGATGTTTTCTGTTGCAAGCCTGTTGTTTGTGTTCTTGTTATGATGCGGGATAGTGAGATTGAAGCGGTCCAGGCCAACCTTACGCGACGTCGTTCGCGAGACCGGCTCCGCACTTAACGTGTGGCTTGTTCCACACATGCGGCTGGTGGATGTCAGTTTCTCTCACTATAGTTGTCATGGGATTAACACCAGAGTTTGGCAACCATAATATCACTGTTGTGGCTTTCCGTAGGTAAGAATCGTTCTTAGCATCTACTCCCATAAGCCACGTAAAACATGCAACAACAAAGTAGAGGCGTCTAACTTGTTTTTGCAGGGAGTGTTTTCTGTGATATGGTATGGCCCAAGATGTGATGTGTATAATGTATGTGATGATCATGTTTTGTAATGTTTCACGACTTGCATGTCGATGAGTACACAACGGCAGAGCCATATGGTTGTCTTTATAATTGTGTATGACCCGTGTGTCAACTTCTTATGCGCCATGTAATAGTTTCACTTTATCGCTAAGTAGTTAGCAATAGTTGTAGTTGCTATTCGTGGTGGAGGCAATCATGGTGGAGTGATGGAGATCATCTTAACGCACAAGATGGAGATCATTCGCCAAGATTGGCTATACCATGTCACATTAAAGTTATATGCATGTGATGTTTATCCTTTTATGTATCTTATTATGCTTAGATCGCGGTAGCATTATAAGATGATTCCTCATAAAGATCAAGATAAAAGCGTGTTCTCCCCATGTATGCACCATTGCGAAAGTTAAATGGTGTCCAAGCATCACGTGATGATCGGGTGCTATAGACTCTACGCTCACATACAACGGGTGCAAGCCAGTTTTGCACACGCGGAAATACTTGGGTCTAACTTGACGAGCCTAGCATGTACAGACATGGCCTCGGAACACAAGAACCGAAAGGTCAAGCATGAGTCATATGAATGATATGATCGACACTTCGTTTTACACCATTGAAACCACATCTCTTCTCGTGATGATCGGATTAGGTGTGGTGAATTTGGATCGTGTTCACTAAACAACTTGAGGGATGTTGAATTTAGTGGGAGTTCATCTAGTAATTTGATTAAGTTGAACTATTTATCATGAACATAGTCTGAATTGTACTTGCAAATATTGTAGATCAAATGGCTAAGTCCAACTTCAACTTCAACGTTTTTGCTGAGAAGGAAAATCTTAAATAAAATGGGTCTAACTTCACCAATTGGTTCCGCAATCTAAGAATCATTCTCTCTGGCGGTCAAAAGGACTATGTCCTTGGGAAAGCGTTAGGTGACCCCCCTGCTACAACTACGCCGGCTGATGAGAAAGCAGTCTATCAGTCGCGCAAAGATGATTATGGTGTGATTAAGAGCACCATGTTGTTTGCTTTGGAACCGGAACTTCAAAATCGTTTTGAAGACTATCCTGGGCCATTTGAGATTCTCGAAGAGATGAAAACCATGTTTCAGACTCAGGCCCGTTCTGAGAGATATGAGATCTCTGAGAAGTTCTTTAACTGCAAGATGGAGGAAGGGAGTTCCGTTAGTGAGCACGTCATTAAGATGACGGGCTACACTCAACGCCTTGAGCAACTGGAATGCACGATTCCAGAGGAGCTCAAGATTGACAGGTTCAATCACTCCTCCCGGCTACAAAAGTTTTGTAGTGACTCATAATCAGATTGGTTCCATCGATACGATCACCGAGCTCTTCGCAAAGTGAAGGCCACGAGTGGACATCAAAAGGATAATCATGTGTTGATGGTCAACAAGCCCACCTTTAAGAAAGGTAAGGGAGCAAAGAAGCCCTTCAAGAAGGGCAGCGTTGCAATGCCCCTCTTCGAGAAGAAGCTCGTCTGGTCCCAAGCGGACCTCGAGTGCTTCTATTGCAAGGACAAGGGTCCTTTGGGCGCTTAATCGTCAAGTACTTAGCGGACAAGAAGGCTGGCACCATCAAAGTTATATTTGATATACATGTTATTGATGTTTTCCTTACTAGCCCTCGTTGTAGTGCACGGGTATTTGATACGGTTCGGTTGCTAATATTTGTAACTCAAAGCAGAGCTACGGAATGAGCGCGACTTGCGAGGATGAGGTGACGATGCGTTGGCAATGAGATCAAGAGTTGATGTGATGGCGTCGACACGCTCTCCTTAGTTTTACCTTCGGGATTAGTTTTAAACCTTAATAAATGTTATTATGTGCCTGCGTTGAGCATGAACATTATTTCTGGATCGTGTTTATTGCAAGACGGTTATTCATTTAAATCGGAGAATAATGGTTGTTCTATTTATATGAGTAACATCTTTTATGGTCATGCACCTCTTGTGAATGGTTTATTTCTTCTAAATCTTGAAAGGGATGAAACACACATCCATAACATTGAGTCTAAGAGATGCAAAGTAGATAGTGATAATACTACTTATTTGTGGCACTGTCGTCTAGGTCCTATTGGTGTAAAGCGCATGAAGAAACTCTATTCTGATGGACTTTTGGAGTCTCTTGATTTTGAATCATTTGACACATGCGAACCATGCCTCATGGGCAAGATGATCAAAACCCCGTTCTCCGGTATGATGGAGCGAGCAACGGACTTGTTGGAAATCATACATACCGATGTATGCGGACCGATGAGTGTTTTGACGCGCGGTGGATATCGCTATTTTCTCACTTTTACCGATGACTTAAGTAGATATGGGTATATCTATTTAATGAAACATAAATCTGAAACATTTGAAAAGTTCAAAGAATTTCAGAATGAAGTGGAGAACCATCGTAACAGAAAGATTAAGTTTCTACGATACGATTGTGGGGGCGAATATTTGAGTTATGATTTTCTCACGCATCTTAAAGCAAGCGGAATTGTTTCGCAACTCACGCCACCCGGAACACCACAGCGCAATGGTGTGTCTGAACGCCGAAATCGAACCTTATTAGATATGGTCCAATCAATGATGTCTCTTACTGATTTGTCGTTATCATTTTGGGGTTATGCATTAGAAACCGCCACATTCACTTTAAATAGGGCACCATCTAAATCCGTTGAGACGACACCGTATGAACTATGGTTTGGTGCTAAACCTAAGTTGTCGTTTCTTAAAGTTTGGGGATGTGAAGCTTACGTCAATAAATTGATGCCGGACAAGCTCAAACCCAAAGCGGAGAAATGCGTCTTCATAGGATACCCTAAGGAAACTATTGTGTATACCTTCTATCACAGAACTGAAGGCAAAGTGTTTGTCGCAAAGAACGGTTCCTTTCTTGAGAAGGAGTTTCTCTCGAAAGAAGTGAGTGGGAGGAAAGTAGAGCTAGACGAGGTTATTGAACCTTCTCTTGAATTGGAGAGTAGCGCAACACCTAAAATTGTTCCAGTGCCGACTGCACCAACGATAGAGGAAGCTAATGACAAGAATCATGAAGCTTCGGACGATGCTGCTACTGAACGTCGCAGGTCGACAAGGTCGCGTGCCCCTCCTGAGTGGTACGGCAACCCTGTCTTAACTGTCTTGTTAGTAGAAGACAGTGAACCTACGAACTATGAGGAAGCGATGATGAGCCCAGACTCTGAGAAATGGCTAGAAGCCATGAAATCCGAATTGGGATCCATGAGCGAAAACCAAGTATGGACTTTGGTGGACCCTCCTAGCGACCGAAAGGCCGTTGAGTGCAAATGGATCTTCAAGAATAAAATGTACGCGGATGGTAATGTTACCGTCTATAAAGCACGGCTTGTCGCGAAAGGTTTTTGACAAGTTCAAGGTGTTGACTACGATGAGACTTTCTCTCCCGTAGCGATGTTTAAGTCCATTCGGATTTTATTAGCAATTGCTGCGTTTCATGATTATGAAATATGGCAGATGGATGTCAAGACTGCGTTCCTCAATGGCAACATTGATAAAGAGTTGTATATGATGCAACCCGAAGCTTTTGTCGATCCTAAGGATGCTGATAAAGTATGCAAACTTCAGCGTTCCATTTATGGACTGAAGCAAGCATCTCGGAGTTGGAACCTTCGTTTTTATCAAGTGATCAAGAGCTTTGGATTTGTTCCAAATTGCTACGAAACTTGCGTCTACAAGAAAGTGAGTGGGAGCTCGGTGACATTTCTGGTACGATATGTGGATGACATATTGATTATTGGAAATGACATCAACATGCTTAACGATGTGAAGAGTTATTTGAACAAGTGTTTTTCAATGAAAGACCTAGGTGAAGTTGCTTATATATTGGGCATCAAAATCTATAGAGATAGACAAAGACGCCTGATAGCTTTAAGCCAGAGTACATACCTAGACAAAGTTACGAAAAGGTTCGAATGGATAAGGCAAAGAAAGGTTCGTGCCTATGTTGTCGGGTAAGATATTGAGCAAGGCTCGGTGTCCATTCTGGTAAATCATAGGGAAGCTATGAGCAAAGTGCCTTATGCCTCGGCCATAGGTTCTATCATGTATGCCATGCTGTGTACTAGACCGGATGTGTCCAATGCTCTTAGTTTGACGAGCAGATATCAAAGTGATCCAGGAGTGGAACACTGGACAGCCGTGAAGAACATCCTAAAGTACCTAAATAGGACTAAAGAAATGTTCTTAGTCTATGGGGGTGATGAACAGCTCGTCGTAAAAGGTTACGTCGACGCTAGTTTCGACACCGACAAGGATGATTCTAAATCTCAGACAGGATACATGTATATTTTGAATGGAGGAGCTGTGAGCTGGAGAAGCTGCAAGCAAAGCGTGATCGCGGGATCTACAGTAGAAGCGGAATACATGGCTGCTGCAGAAGCGTCAAGTGAAGGAGTTTGGATCAGAAACTTCATCACTGAGCTTGGCGTGGTTCCAAGTGCATTGGACCCACTGGAGATATTGTGTGACAACACTGGCACCATAGCACTCGCTAAGGAACCAAGATATCATCCAAAGACCAAGCATATCAACCGCAAGTTTCATATAATCCGAGATTATATAGCAGATGGAGATCTGAATATTAGCAAAGTACATACAGATCTGAATGTCGCAGATCCATTGACTAAACCTCTTCCACGTGCAAAACATGATCAGCACCTCAGTGCCATGGGTGTGAGATTGTTGCCAAATGTAAACTAGATTATTGACTCTAGTGCAAGTGGGAGACTGTTGGAATTATGCCCTAGAGGCAATAATAAAGATGTTATTATTATAATTCTTGTTCATGATAATGTTTATATTCCATGCTAGAATTGTATTAAGCGGAAACTTTAATACTTGTGTGTTTTGTGAACAACACCGTGTCCCTAGTACGCCTCTATGGACTAGCTCATTGATTAATGATGGTTAAGGTTTCCTAACCATGGACATGAGTTGTCAATTAATAATGAGATCATATCATTGGGAGAATGATATGATGGACAAACCCAAACTAAGCGAAGCAATTAGATCGTTTCATCGTGTTCGTCTTTGCGAAGCTTTTCTTATGTCAAATATTGTATTCCTTAGACCATGAGATAATACAACTCCCTGGTATCGGAAGAAAGCTTTGAGGTCATCAAACGTCATCCTATGAGAGGGTGATCATAAATGTGTCTCTCAGGTGATCGGAAAGTATCTGTTGGGTTGTATGTATCGAGATGGGATTTTTCCCTCCCAAGTCGGAGATATATACTTCGGGCCCACTCGGTAATCGATATCAACACCGCTTGCAAGCATGTGGTTAAGGAGTTAATCACAAAGTGATATCGGATTACGGAACGAGTAAAGTACTTGCTGTGAACGAGATTGAACTAGGTATGACAGTGCATCGACGATCAAATCTCGGGCAAGTAAAATATCGCGAGACGAAGGGAATATATATATGGGATTGATTGAATCCTGGCATCGTGGTTCATCCGATATGATCATCGATGAATGTGTGGGAGTCAATATGGGTTTCCAGACCCCGCTGTTGATTATTGATAGAAGATCATGTCTGCATATTCTCGAACCCGCAGGGTCATACACTTAACGTATCTCGACGCTAGGATAGATTGGATAATTGGTTTATGAGTTTTTGTTCGGAGTATCGGATAGGATCCGGAACATCACGAGAGGTTCCGGAGTGGTACGGAGAATAAGATTCATATAAGGCAGTGCAGTTTTTGGAGTTCGGAATTGTTCCGGGTTAATCGGTATTGTACCGGAAGCTTCTAGAACCTTCCGGAAGGGGACCAACGTGGCCCCACCTTCCGGGAGGGGGCATGGGCCTATGAGGGAGTGCCCTGGCCGCATTGGGCCAGGGGCACAAGGCCCCATAGGACCCAGCCGGCCTAGAGAGGTTTAAACTCGAGATAGACCTTCTAGAAGGGGGGGTTCCTTGCCCCCCACTCCTTATCCTTTGGGGCCGCCGGTTTGGGCTTGGGGGAGGGCTGGCTGCGCCTCTATATAAAGAGGGGTGGGCGCACCCCTACACCTTCCTCGAACCCTAGCCGCCTGCTGCCCTTCCTCTCCTCCCGATTGTTTGTGGCGAAGCCTGCAGAAATTCTCCACCATATACACCACGCCGTGTTGTAGATCCAATCCATCTCTCCACCATACTTGCTGGTCCGAGGAAGGAGGAGACGTCGAGGTGCTGCACGTGTGCATCTCACGGAGGCACCGCCACTTGTGGTGCTAGATCGGATCGGATCGCGAGGAGGAGAAGCGAGTACGACTACATCACCCACGTTCCGACGAACGTTCCGCTGTGCGAATATTCAAGGGTATGAAGATCTAATCCAATCTCTCTCGTTGTTTGCATCTCCTAGATTAGATCTTGGCTTTCCCTCTGTTCGCATCCGTAGAAAATTTTGATTTACTATGCCGCGAAACCCTTCATGAGGTAGTGCCACTTAGGGTCGATATTGTTGATTATCTTGTTTCTAGGTGGCATGTTGGCTCAAACATGGTCCTATTTTTGTTAGAAGCTTTTATTGCTCATCTTTTCGGTCTTTGTTTGAGTAAGAAATTCTTGGTGCGGTCTTTCTCAAATACATATCTCTATATATTATTTGGGATACCATTTGCTTCAAGTTATTCAAATCATTGTTTTGCATGATTGTGTGACTAGTTGAAGCTATCAAGAATCTCTATCTTTGCATAATGCTTAATATTTTTATTTCTATCCTATGCTTTTTATTGTGAAGATTTATCTTTAATATCCGTGCAATATACCACCAAAAATCTATTCCAATACACTCATTATCTTCGACAATTGATATACTTGTGTGTAGTTGCATTTGTGGATCATCTTCACTTTGGAGTTAACCTCTTATTGCCTTACTTTATTTCCAAAAAAATTGTGTGGCTCCCATTGTCTTCCTTGGCTTTTGAACATATCTTTGATGATGTTTTTGATTATTATCAAATGTTTTTTAGTGGAAGACAAACCTTTTATTCTCGGAACCTTGTGCCATTGTGAAAAGTGTTAAGGGTTTGGTTTATTTGTTGAAACCTTGCTATTTTGGGAGTTTGTTATCTCATTTTTTATTCTCTTTTTTATTTTCTTGAATGAGATAAATCTTTGAGCATTTGTGTTTTTAATTCATCTTTCATGCTTAATATTTTTTGCTCGGTTCATTTGTTGAACAAATCTTGTGTTGATTTGATTCTTTGATTTAGTTTGGACAACAAATGTGTTTTGTCACACCTTGTATGCCTTCTTGAATATTTTTGATGATTTGTCCAAAGTATATCTTCGTTGGATCTTGAAATTCTCGCGCATGCATGTTTAATAAATGTATATCTTATGTCATGTTTTGCTTTCTTTGATCCAATATATAGGGTATACTCCATCAAATCCTTAAACGGCTAAGATGTCCATGAAATTCAAATTTCATCTCTAAATATGCACATATTTTTACGGAGTGTATCCTATGTGTTGTGGTTATTCTAACCACTTTGGACCCAATAAGTTTGGGGACCAAGATGTACTTGAATGTTGTTTTAGGTACATTGAAGATGCAATGGATGCTTGTCTCGTCTATAAAGAAAGTTGTCACCACATGATAATTGGAGCCAAGCTAGGATGATCTAAAAATTCTTATCTACTACATCATACCATTGATATCTTGGTAACAAGTATCTTATTCATGCATACTATTCTTCCATCCAATCTCTTGTAGGTTGCATCTTGGCATGAATTTATTTGGTTGTAAATGTTCGATTCTTGCAATTATCTTTGAAAGACTTCTATATCCTTATTGCTTATGTGAGTAATTCGAGATGATGCATATAATGGGGAGTATATAAAATCATGTTCATGATTCACCAATTCCAAATATGCCTTATAGCAATTTATTGCATATCAACTCCTCAAGGTACTCTCATGTGCAATATTTTTGAAATTGCATTGAATCATTCCTTTTGATACTTGTTGCCTTTCTTAAAGTATCCCAACTAGCATTAGTTCCCTTAGTGTTAGTTGTGATGGTTTTGAGATTTTTTGTTTATTCTTTGGTGAAGTTCATTGATATACCATAAGATAAAATAGAGCCATGGGCTATATATGCACTTAAGAAAAGTATACTTTTTGGTATATCTCATGACTTCCGCTTGGATATCATGTATTATTTTTATTAACCTCTTATGTGTGGATGTTTCTTTGTGGATTATTCTCATGTTTTCTCATGTGTGGATGTTTCTTTATTAACCTCTTATGTGTGGATGTTAATCTCTCCCCTTGATATGCTCGCTCTTTTCTGACAATCACTCTTATCCTCTTGATTTTTAATGGTTTTGGTAAGGTCTTGATTTATGAGTGCTTGGTTTACTTCTATTTCATCTTCATGCACTCATATCTCATATTTGGTTTCTTTTGGACTTAATCCTGTATTGACAAGTGTATTGGTTTATATCTAATCCTTGTATCTTTGTTGTGTTCTAAATAATATAGAGGGAGTGAGGATTCCATGTTTGTGCATATTGTATTCAAATGAAACAACTAATTTATGCACGAACCTTGGGGAGCTTCCTTATTCCACTTAGAGCACTATTTGTCCATTTGATTATTTGGATCTTTTGATTGCTTTCTTCATCTGTTGAAGTTCCTTAACCTTGTTATCCTTTTAGCAATCCTGGATCCTCAATATAGTTTGATTTCCTCCAAGTGTTCGTCATTGGATATGTGCATGTGGTTTCACTCATATTACGAGTAATGCAAACCTTGTGTAGGAACTCATACTATATTGTCCTTCTAACCTTGTTATCCATTTTGGCACTTATTGTCAATGGGAGAGAAGTTTAGAGGGTTTTAAGTGAAATGGTTTTCTACTTAAGATTGGTCTGTTCTTATGTGTTTGCCTTTCATGCATTTCATCTTTATTATGTTTTGCATGGTTGTATATATAGTGGAAACTCTCCCAAAGGTTACGCTTGACAATGTATGCAATGAAATTCAAGATCATCATGCGTGCATATATTGTGGGGGAGTTTGCTCTATATATGTTGGTTCTACTCACATCTCCTACATTAGTTGTAGTTTATGTGAGTAGAATCGGTTTGATATGGGCTAGTATCTTTGTGTTACTTAACCATATCAAATACAACCTCTTGTATACAACTTATTCTCGGATAAGTTGCGTACTTGTTTCTAATATTCATTATATAAACCCTCTTGTTGTGATTGTCATCAATTACCAAAATGGGGGAGATTGAAAGGGTAATTGCCCCTATGTGTGGTTTTGGTGATTAATGACAATCCCTATGGTCTAATGTTTTCACTGAGTTTTATATGAAGGTATATTCCATAGGTCATGCGTGTAGTCCATGTGTTGAATTAAAGTATGGATGCCATGAAAATAAAGATATACCTTGAGTATTGGCATCAAAATCATCGAGTTGAAGAGAAGAATATGATATGGTCAAGATCTTGAGAGTGTGATCTCAATAGAAGAATTCAAGATATGGCTCTAAGTCGGTGTCATGATAACCTCATTAGTTGAGCTATGGTTGACTAAGATTTAGAGCATGTAATCAAACGAAGAGTTCCTTATGTACCTCAAGATATTAAGGTGGAGCACGAGAAGATACTTGGTTGACCAATACAAAGAGTGAAGTGATTTCAAGTTGGTCAATACATGAAGCATAAAGAATGTACCACATGGTCTTGTGGTATGGTAAGCCTTGTCAATTATGCATCATGAACTAACCCATTATATATTTGCCTTTGCGTTTTCTATATGGGACATGTATCTTTCCATGGGCATGCTTAAAAAATGAAGATATTATATAGCCCATGAGAGGATTACATCAAGTGGTGATCGTCATCAAGGTTGAGAAGGGCAAGTATAAGATAAGAATCTCGAGAAGATCATTTGCTTGAAGCTTGCCGTCCATATTGGTGATAATGGACATGTGAAGACATGTATTAATGAAGCTATCCCATAGTGGTGTATGGGGGATCAAATTAGGAGTCTTTACGAAGCAACAATGATCAAGTGTTGCATTTCAGCTTGGGTGGAGCTTGTCCTCAAGATCAAGCGGTATGCGCAATTCAAAGGTATGGCCTTGCTAGGTTTTACTTTTACCAGTCTCAAGGTGGTTGTTGGGAGACATTTTTATAGGATAGATAGCCGCACTATCAAGAGGGGCTCTCGGTTGTGTAACTTGATCACATCGTCATAGGGAGCTCAATCGTTTGCATACTTTGCATCTTCCTATTTGTTTGCTTCTTGGTGTTTCTCCATGTGAGGTTCTTGATCTTGTTGCTAGCTCTTCAACAAGCCCAAGTTCATCTAAAATGGAGTTCGTATGCATCTTCTATGGTGTTTTCGAGTTTGAAGGTTTTATCGGTTCTTATTTAGGGAGGCCTCTTACATTTCTTCATTTGGTTTTATCCTCCTTTGTTGGGCTATGATGTTTCTCTGCACAATCTTGTAGAGCTTATTGTCCTGATCAAAACAAGCCCAAGATCATCGAAATCGGAGTCCGGATGCAAAAGTTATTGCATTTTTCGTGAAGCCTGGTTCATCCCGGTTGTGGATTCGGTTCAACCGGCTCCCAGACCGGGTGGTCTGGTGCCAGGACCGGAAAACCAGATCTGAAACCGGAATTTTCGGTTTTCCTATACCGAGTCTATCCGAGACTGTGTACTGACCCTAATTCCGGTTTTAAGTTCGGTTTTCCGGTCCAGGAACCGGACCGTCCGGTTCTAGAGCCGGTCCAACCGAACTTTCAACCGAGTTCGCACAGATTTCTTCCAACGGCCATATTTGCTTTCCACTATAAAAGGGGGTTCTTCCCCCAACGTTTTAGGTTTTCTTGACCACGAAATTGACCTCCATTGTTGAACCTCTTGAGCTTTCTTCCTCCCCCTTCCCTCCTATGATTCTTGCATATTTTTGAGGGATTTGGAAGAGGAGATCTAGATCTACAATCCCCACCAACCAATTCCTCCTCTAAGTGAGGGGAACCCATTGGATCTAGATCTTGGAGTCATTTGTTGTTTTCCACCATTGTTCTTTCTCTCTAATTCCTTCCTAGAACTTGTTGCTTTGGTGGGATTTGAGAGTAAAGGATTTGAGCACCATTAGTGTTCTTGCTTTGCATTCTTGCATAAGTGTTGAGCTCTCCATTACGATTTGTTTGAGTGAGAGACCGTGAGCTTGTTATTCTTGGAGGGTGACCTCCTAGTTGGCTTGGCGGTTGGTGACGCGGTGTTCTCTTCGTGGAAGATTGTGAAGAGACCCGGGCTTCTCCTTCGTGGAGCTTGTGAAGTGGTTGTGGAGCTTGCCATCTCCAAAGTGGAGGAAAAGCTAGCCATCAGGAAAGGGCTTATTCCTTCGTGGGATAGACTCGGAGAAGAAGGTGAGCCTTTGTGGCGCGTGAGGAATCCTTCGTGGAACCTCACACATCTCCAACGTGACGTAGCCCCCTTCCCAAAGGTGGTGAACACGGGAATACATCTTCGTCTCCGCGTGCCTCGGTTATCTCTATATCCGAGCTTACTTTCCTTGTGATAGCCATCGAGCTTGAAGTACTTATATCTTGCTTATCACTTGTGGTATATTTATCTTGTGCTATCTTTCTTAGCTTAATTTGTTGTTGGTGCACTTAGTTGAGCCTAGTGTATTTAGGTTTTGTGCTTGTAAAATAAACGTTAGTTTAATTCCGCATTCTATCAAGCCAAAACCGTAATAGTTTTGAAATTGCCTATTCACCCCCCCCCCCTTTAGGAGTCATCTCTATCCTTTCACTCTCTCAGAGTGTCTCGCACACCTATCGGTGGCTAGGGTTTTCTTTTCTACTTCTCTTCCAAGGAGCATCTAAACCGTTGGATACGAACGTCGATCAACGATTAAAACATATTAGACTTTCACGGGCCGATCCTCCATGTGGAGGGACATGACCCAACAGATTCTAGGACATAAAATAGTATAATCCAGAGAAAAATTCTTAGTATACTATTCCTTATCATCCTTGTGCAGGTGCATAGCACCAATACCCGGTGGCATCTCGATGTTAAGGTACCCAACACTAGATGATGTTGCCGCTATGCTCATGATTTTCCATTTTGATGAGGTCTTGAACATTAAATCATAATTTAAGAATATATCAAGAATTATTAGAACCAATAATATAACACTTATACATAAACTAAGTTTTCTATGCAATTGATATCATTATTATAGATTTCATAAAGTAAGTTTTCTATGCAAGTGATATCATTATTATAGATTTCAAGCATGTATAAAATGCACTTCTCCTCGATCAAAAATATAACATGTTCTAGCTTTTATATAACACATGTATGTTGATTTTTTGTTTGAGAACACGGTACAACACATACGCTCACAAACACGCACGTATGCTCACCCCTATGAACACACGCACGCACACCCTATCCCTATAAGCACCTCTGAAGGACTGAGCCGACAGATCTTGAGATTGACGAAGTCACCACATGCGTCTCGCTGTTGACGGACACGTCACCTACCACTGAAAGAATAGCGCCGGATAATTCTAAAATAAATTCAGGTAAATGCAAACATCCATGCCAAGTCTAGGACTTGAACCTGGGTGGGATGGTTCCACCACAGTGAACCCAACCATGAGAGCCATTTGTGTATGTGTATGTTCACTTATTTTGCTCCAAACCTACATATCAAAAGGCTTGTATGTGTTTCATAAATAATCTAAAACATACTCCCTTGAATCCAAATTAATGAAATTGGATTTGTCTAGATTTAGGGATATGTTTTGTTGAAACAGAGAATATGAGCTTTTTCTAAGGTCTTCGAGAAATAGTTGTGGGCAATAGCCATACCAAGAAGATAATGGAATCACCTGAGCGTGTATATACCGTACAAGAGTACGTACGTGCCAGACCGTGCGCACTCCTCGATCCTACTGCGCCCGGTGGCCCGGTGCAGCGATTCGCTTCGCACGCAAGATCAGAGGGCCGCTAGCTCTTGCCGGCCGGCGCCCACGTACGACGACGTCGCTGGGCTAGCTTGTCGCGTTTCGCCGGAAAGCAACAGCCGCGCAAGCGCAAGTGGCATCGTGTTCCGGTGGGCGCGCGCGCGTGGCGACGGTCGGCCTCTCCATCCCTCTGCTCTCCCCGTGGCCGAGAGCGCGGCGGAGATCCACGTCAATCAAAGCCTTTTGCACGCGCGCGACGCACCACCGCGCCTTTCCCATATTCGCCGCCGTCCGGCCGGCCCGGCGGCGTCGACCCGCGGCCAATCGCGTCCCCCCTTTTCCCGCGCTACCCGGTACAATGATTGGTCCCATATGCCTAATACGCATCTTCCATCCGACCTCCGTCCACCCACCGACCTGCCGTCGCGTCACCGGCCCCGTCGATCGACCTGCATGCCACTGCCGGTGGCAGTGCCAGCCCGTCGAGCTCAGGCCGGTCACTGGCTGGCATCGAGAGTTGGCCGACTAGTCGGATAACCCACCGGTCCCCCTGCTTGCCTTTTCCTCCGAATCGATGGGCGACTACAATGGCGCCGTCGCGGTCGTGCGTGCGTGCGTTCGCGTCCGGCGGACGCTTGACTGATAGCGAACAATGGTGCGCGACGGACGTCGGTCGGTCGTCCGGCGCCTCCGCGCGCGCGCGTGACCCGGGCCCCCGGCCTGCCAAGCTGCCACCGGCTCGATCCGATAAGTGAGTTAAATCCATCGATAGTCATTCGACCTGTCGATCATCCTACACTGGAAATACGATTTTAGGGTCGCTGAAACGCCGGAAAGTTCATCTGTGGTCACTGTTGGTGTTGGCACAGGAGCGACGTATCTGCTTATGTGGGACCCATGCTTACGTGGGACCCACTGTCAGGTAATTTGATAGGAAGATATAAACTATTCACACTACTAGGAAAAGGTTTATAAAAAAGTACGGCGGGCGCACTAAATAAGTCGTCCAAGGGTGCTAAGAGCATCTCCACTGGACACTTCATACACGCCTCGAAGGTCCAATTTCGGCTCCGGATGAAGAAAAATCCCTCAATCATGCCCCCCGAGCTCGGAATTCGCCAGATTAGCCCAAAATCCATCTAGTGAACTCACCCGAACTTAGTGCCCCGGGGGCGCCGGATGAAGAGGAAATGGCGGAAAACAGCCGACCCACCAAGTGGGGCCAAGATGTCGGCGAGAGCAGCCGTTCATCCTCATCGCCTTGGCTCCCACACGAATCAATGGCGCTGGCGGCCAGCCTTTCCCCAGGCGCGGTAAGGCCGACACGTCCAATTGTTGTCCACGTGGCGCAGTTACAACGAGCCAGCATCTCGACTTCTCCCGCCCGTTTTTCTCGTGTGTGCTACACACGTCCTATCTCCCTGCCACCGATAAAAACGCCCTTCTCTTTGCCGTCTGTTTCCATTGAGATTTGGGGGTGTTTTTGTAAATGAAATAGAACTAGAGGATGACAGTGGGTCCAGTGCTCGCCACGTCAGCAAATACCATGCGCATATGCCAACTAGTGACCACATATGAACTTCCATGCCCTCCATTTCAAAATATAAAATATTTTAGTTTTGTAAAATAAATATATCTAAACTTCTTTTAATGTAGATTCACTTCGATTTGGAGTGAATCTACACACTAAAAAAAGCTAGATATTTTTTTTACAAACCTAAAACATCTTATATTTTAAAATGAAAAAGGTGTTCTTGAGTGACCCGTAAAATAGTATTCCCAATGTGCAATGACCAAATTGATTTTGTTCGATAAGTTCAAAAACTATTGATGGATTTAACTCCGGATAAGATCCACGATGATGCGTCTTGAGTTTGGTAACCCCACCCGCCCACACACAAACACCGTTGGTTAACTATGTGAGTAACCATAATAACTTGCTTAGGCGATATATATCATGATGAAGCGCTGCCGTCACGAGCTCACCAAACCAGGCGACCAGCGGTGACACTCACTTGAAAAAACACGGTGACACGTACGCACGGACCACGCGTACGCACAGGCGGTGGCCAGCTGTCCAGTGTGACTGCATTTCACTAAGGACAGTGCTAGGCGTCCCCCGGGGGATTTGTGGTTTTCATCCCCCGGGTCCCCAGCCAACCACGTGTCTTTTTTGAATTCAAAATCCCGCTTTTGCTACATTTGCCCCGTTTTTGCTATATTTGCCCCGCTTTTGCTACATTGTAGCAGAAAACGGTTCGGTCTAGAAAAATAAAAACAATTGGACCTCATGGGAGACCTCGTGCGACCTGTAACAAAAAGTTGTGCTATTGTAGCATATCCAACCTCGCCGGAGACTCTGGGAGAATTTCGCCGTTAGACCTCACCGAGACCGTGTAGCAAAAATATTGCGCTATTGTAGCAAAATCACAAAACAGTTGTAGCAAAAAAACTTATATTGCACAAGCTCCTATTTCACGGATATCTCACGGAAAATCCAAGGCACCCTTGTAATCTTGCCGGCTGCATGTAGCAAAAACGCTTTGTCGACGGAGAAGAAAAGATGTTGCGGAGAAGACGCCGTGCCTCTATAGCAAGGACGTTATGCCCTGTGAGGCTTCACGCTTTGTAGCAAAAAAGCCGTCACTGGAGAAGGTGATGTTGTTCCTCTATAGCAAGGCTAACGCCATCGTCCAAGAAGACGATGCCATACATCTGTAGCAAGGCTGACATACCTTTGTAGCAAGGCCGTCGTGCCTTTGTAGCAAAGATTCACGCCGCTTGTAGCAAAAAACGGCTCCGCTATACCTCTCCCCCGCTGCCTATGTAGCGAGGCCGACATGCCTATGTAGCAAGTCTGATAACTGCACATAGCAAACCTCGACGCCTGTTGTAGCAGCGTCGCCAAACGCATTTAGCAACCACCGATGCCGCACCTAGCGACTTTGCCGACTTTTGTAGCAAAGCCGACGATGCACGTGGCGTCGCACGTCGACAAGCACCGTCATCGACCAAAGCGTAGCATCACCATCAACCACATGTAGCACCATTGCTGGCCCGTTGTAGCAAGCGGCACCACCGCATGTAGCGAATCGCCGCATGTAGCAAGGCCGGCCACGGTCGGTAGCAAAGCTTGGCACCGCAGGTAGCAAGGCCATACATGGTCGGTAGCAAAAGCTTGCGCCACATGTACCAAGACCGGGCGCATGTAGCAAACTTGACGTTGTCCTGCTTCTACTCGCTCCGTGACATGAACGTGGCCACGCACAAGGACAAGCCGCACAGCGGTCACAGCTTGGCTCGACGACATGGCCCGGCGCGGCCGCGCGGAGGAGCGGCGACGCGGAGGAGCAGAGGTGTGGTGGCGCCGGGGAGGAGCAAGAGACGAGGCGGCGCGCGGAGGAGCTTGCCATGGGGAAAAATAACGGTGAAGAAGACACGATAAACAGATAAGGTAGCAACTACTGTCGCCATAAGTAGCAACACCACAGGCCGTATGTAGCATGTTCGGTCATTGTGTATAGCATCGCCGCTGTCCGCACATAGCAGTGCTGCCAACATTGGGGAGGAGTGTAGATTCATGGGTGGCACCATGGGAGGTGGCAGAGCAGGCGGCATCTATGGTGCTAGGGCAGTAGCGTCCGGCGGCACAAGGCAGCGAAGGGCGGCGAGCGCAGTGGAGCTCGCACGGGGGAGGTCGCATGAGAGGACCCTCTCATGGCGGGACGGGCACGGGGCCGGTCTGGCGAGGCAGACGGGGCTGGGCAGATGAGTGTGGCGGCGGCGAAGCGGCGCCGGCGAGCTCGCGGTATGGCGGCGGCGATTGGCGAGCTGCAGACGAGTGGCAGCTCGGCGACTAAAACTGAGGATGGGTGGCTGTCGTCGTGGCAGCGGCCAGGAGCTACAAGGAGGAAGACGGCGCAACGGAGATGCGGGCGGCGCAGCGTGCAGCGATGGCAGCGGTAGCGGGTAGAAACAGAAGAGAAAAGCAAACCGGAAGTTCAGGAAAGAGATAAGGAAGAAAGAGGCATGGGTCCTAGGTGAAACGTGGTCTCTCGTGCGACAGCAACCGAGCAACCGGGGGATCGCGTCGTTTTCATCCAACGGCTCCGCACCCGGGGGACGCGAGCGCGTGATCCCCCGGGGGAGTAGTATCATTTTCCTTTCACTAATTATAAGATCTTGTACTCCATATTGCTGACGTTGGATCACTCAGCAGCCTCTCCTACACTACACGCGGGCTAAACTCAGGTCGTCGTCCTACTTGCGCTTATATCAAAATATCAATTGGACTTAAATCCATTGTCCTCTCTTTCGCGGTGTATGCGACATATCCCTTGTTTTCCGCAGTTATGTCTTATGTCATTGATATTTGAACGACTACTTATTGAAATCTTGTTATCTTAGTGTTCTCTCATCCTTCTAAAGTTAAAAACGCAAGAAAAAATAATATTAGCCGATACCCCTTTATGTCCTTCAAACGGAAGAACTATTGGTAAATCCTGGTTGTTCTGTTTTCGGTTTCTTAACTCTAGGAGGAGGGGAAAGTGTTGGATTATTAGGCATAATTTTCACGATTAATTTCAGAATATAAATCATGACAAAACCAGCTACTAGCTCATGTAACTCGAACATACTAGATGTACTAAACAACAGGATGATCGGAAACAAACAGCAGCCTAACATGTACTCGCAGAACATGATGAATAACCAAACAGGATCACGTAGCACGTACCGTTCGGTTGTCGTAGTAGAAACTTTGGAGAAGAGGGATCGCAGCAGATGGCGACGAAGACGGCGGTAGGCAGCCGCTGACTTGGATGGAAGGCGACCCGTGATGGAGAACTCGGCGATCGCAGGCGCTTCCCAAAAACCTTATTCGCCTCTCCCGCAGGATCACAAGGCGAGTGGTTCCGAGACCTGCTCTCCCGTCGCGGTGCACGCGGATGGAGTAGACTACGGTGAGGGCGCAAGTAGAGAGGATGGCAAAACCCTAGATTGGTTTTCGGTGGTGTTGTGGCGGTAGCCGCGCAGGACTTTATATAGAGCGGCTCAAAAAACCCTAACGGAGGCGAACGTGGGCCGAGTCCACGTTACGCACGTTCGGGTCGGTTACAGTAGCCCACGATCCGGGAGCGACCCGAATAAGCTAACCGTTTGACACGTCTGTCGAACTCGGCGAGATTCCCGCAACCCGCGGCGCGCGCGCGCGACGAGGCGAGCGTGCGAGCGGCGTCGTCGGAGGAGGAGCGCGCGTTTGTATCTCTCTTATTTCCACTCACTTACAAAGTGGTGCAACACTCCACCTTATAAGGTGGTGCAACTCTCCTCCAACTTTCCATGTGGGACTAAACTTTAGCTCCCACTCCACTCCCATGTGAGCTGCCACAAACATGGGCCCAAACACATATGGGCTGCCACAAATTTGGGCTTTGAGATTTAGGGAAAATCTGAAATACTCATGGGCCTAAATGGATTAACCCCATTATTTCTAACAGGAAGGACACCGAAGCACACCTCGTTATCTTATGTGTATATTTTCTGCAACACAAATCTATAGATATCATTTTAACACATCCAATCGAAATACTTTGTTCGCGCTTAGGGACGGAAATGGTTCAAGCAGAGAGAGAGAGAATGTTGAATGAGAAGATATTGCTAGTACTCATTTCAGATTATGCTTACAAGTAGCCGGAAGTTTCCTCAGAACATGATACTTTTATCGCATCTATTTTTGATTCATTGCTAAGTATTCTCAATACAGTACACCCACGTGCCATTTCTTCCACGGAGTGAAATCAAAGACAATGTTCATTTGTTTATGAGAATGTGTATCAGTGAGTGGGGGACAATGCCAAGAGATCATGTGGGAGATTTGGTGCCAGTTACTTGGGAAACTTCCTTTCTTGGATTCAGACAGACCATATCTCATGAAATGACACATTTTGCTAATAGACAATATATGATCATTAAGCCCATAAAATAGTGATGACTCCATGTTACATCACACAGAAATTGACCACCGCCTGAAGTCACTAAGCTTGATTTTTTTTTTGTTAAATGAGGCCAATAAAGAATTCACACACTATCTAGTTGTATAGGCTTTGAAAAATCAAGAGTCATTTTCTTTCCTGGAAAGTTCTCAAGAGTCATTTTCATTTGGAGTATTTCTTCCAAAAAGAAAATATATTTTGAATAGCCAAGAAGATCATTCCACCTGTCCAGCACTCGAATTCAGATGACACTGGAAGCTACTGTTCATATATAGAACATAATCAAGTATTAAATTAGTCGTTCCAAACTAAACCTACATGTCTATAGATGTAGCTTAGCCACTCACAACTCACTGTCATTGGAGCAATAATGGGTTCTACTTAATCTGTTGATTGGGCACCTGATTTGTTAATGATAGTGGACTAATACTAGTGATGTTCATGTTCTCCAACGACATAAGCAAAGCAAGATTGTGTACATGGTGGAACAAAAGCCACTAGAATGGAAAGAGCATATCCACGACAGGATCTTGATCTATAGTCACTCGTAGGACTCCATCTCTGGACTTATAGAATATATATAATGGATCTTTCCCGTCAATCCATACGCAAAAGCACATGAAAGTAGTATTGATCTCTTATTGCCCTTTCTTGACCACAGGTGAAGGCATAATGCATGGAGCGTGTTCATTTGGCACCCGAGCTAAATGATGATATTTTAAAAAATATACTATTAGGATGTTTCGGGGAATTTCTATAGGATACATATGGATGTGGTCTACGATGCATAAATTATTGGTAAAAAACTATGCAAAAATGAAAAAAAAACATTGTGGCTTTAAAAAAAGGAAAACTAGCTTGATTTTTGCTCCCACGTATATGTTTTTATTTATGTAGATCATATCTGAGAATATGTGCTAACAAAAATTTATATGCATGTAACTTGTGTGTATTCTTCAGATTTCAAACACAAGGTTTCAGATTTAGAAAAAAAAAGAGGCTCCATGTAACCTGGAATCTAAATGACTTTCTGTCATACATAGTCCTTAATTTGCTTGCTTCGGCAAAAAAAAACTCTAAGGGCTTGTTTGATTCATAGGATAGGAAAAGTATAGGAATAGGAAAAACATAGGATTGAGATGTCATGCCAATGTGAATCCTATAGGAAAAGAGGGATTTTGTTTGATGTGGCAAAGGAATTTTTCCATGAGGTGTGATCTAATGTTGTTTTCCTATAGGAATTGCACTACAAGATTCCTATAGGATTAATTCCTATGGAATGTGTTCCTATGAATCAAACACTAACATAGGAAAAAATTCCATAGGATTCAAATCCTACACAATTCCTATGTAATTCCTATGAATCAAACAAGCCCTAAGTAGCGCCACCAAGTATAGAATAAAAAGATATGTAGTGTACTAAATCATTCAATTACTAGAGTATTATGTAATTAGCTGAAGCAGGACGTGTCTTTGGCTCTCTCTCTCTCCATTTTTAAAAATTCAAAAAATCATATTTAGTTATTTTCAAGTTAAAAAAAAATAAAAAATAATTCTGGAGACAGTCAATATTGTATTTCAAAAGCATGAAAAATCGCAAAACGAAAATCTTTGTATTGTGCTTTACATAGAAATGACAAATTATGATAAAATTTTGAGATTTGAAAATATGCATGTACAAATTCACACTTCTGACATTTTTGTGTAGCTCAGGATACAGAGTATATGAAATTGATATTTTACATGATTGTGGGATACTCATTGGCTGCATCCAGATATTTTTTCAATTCTTTTTAAAACTTGCGCATATAACTTTCTTTTTAAAATAACAAGAGCCTAGGAGCCAAGAAAACTCGAGTCAAATAAGAGATATACATGTAGATTCACCAAGTTGACTTTCCACACGGTAGCCGTGAGGAGAAATAGGCGATCGAGATCTAGCTAAAAACCCATCTAAGGTTTCGTCTCCCTCGCCGACGACGTTGCCGATCCGCTCCACCTCTGATGGCCTTAGGGTCTTGGAGGTGTGGCGGACCACAACCTCGCGTCGGCGGGAGTTTTTTTTTCTTTGTTTAGCCATGTTTTTCAGTGTCTTCTTCGAGATGTTGAGGCGACGACTATGTCCCCGCTCTATCCTCGCTTCAGCGGTACATCTAGCACCGACGGAGGGCGTGTGGAATCATTTGTCCGCGGATCTTCTAGGATTCTGTCTGTTTTTGTATTCATTGATTTGTTCTCATGTCAGTTTTTTCCAATCTACGGTTATCATCATTGGCTATGCATGCTTGCTGCTCTGGTGCGTTGATTCTTTGTGGCTTTAGCACGACGATTTTCCGTCTGTCTACTACAACAAGCTCTAATATGAAAAGTTTAGCCCGACTCTGGTGATGGAGAGGCGACGACAGCGGCGCGCCTTCGGCTCGCACTTGTGTCTGTAGTCGTCACTAGCTAGATGGTCCAATGACCTATTTATAATTTTTATTATTTTTAGGACTTATTATACTGTTATTGTTGATGATTATTACTAGATCGGTGAAATTTCCGGAAAAAAAAGAGTTAACATGCCACAGGTCACTACCCAATTCGCGTACCTAAATTAGACTACCTTATATGGTCGTGTTGTTCCACATCAGCGCCGGTGGTTAGTTAACCAGGCAGTGACGACAAAGCAGCCGTTGACGCCCACAGGAGCTGACAGAGCAGAGCAAGGGATCAGGTTTTCTATCCACACCACACGGATCTCTCCCCGAAGTGTGCTAGAATGGATATATAGAAACGGCACGCGGATAAAACAATTCTCGGCCATCACCCGTGGCATGATTAATTAGAAGAAACGGTTAAGAAAGCACCGGAGGAGGCCGAGCGGGCGGACGGTGCTAAGCCAACGGCTGCCGAGTAAACGCATGGACTTGTTCCTCATTGGCGGAAACCATGGCGATGGCGACATTGCTGATCGATTCTTCTTCTGCATCGGCTGCTGTGGAAACCCAATGGGGGCCTTGATTTGTTCAAAAGGAAAGAGGGTACTATACTAGTGGTTTGAACCAGTAGAACAAGGTATGCATGCGTGTTTCCGGGGATTGAACCGGCCGGGATCGTCAGCGCCTGAGATCGCGCGCCTGCTCGGTCGGCGGTCTCCCGACCTCTCCCGGCTGGTTTTTCTTTCCGGAGATCCCCTACTCGGCCGTGACCGCGGTCCGGCACCGCAGCGGCAACAGAGCCAGCTGCTTGACCTGGCCAGCTTTTCAGCCCGTGGGCGGACACACAGGAAAGGAAAACTGAAGAAAAAAAGTCACCGCTGATCAGGAAGGCCAACCTAGCCAGGTTTCGTGTGAATCGCAGAGACCACCACTACAGTACCTATCAACGACAAAATCTACGAGAAGCCGGAGCAGGGAGACCACTACTGATCCGCACTCGCTGGAACAAAGAACTAACACATACAGTCATACAGATCGACCCTTGCTCCATCTCGCATTACCTCACGGCCTCATCACCCTTACGCGACCATAGAGCAACGAAAACGTCTGCCTCGAGGATTCGATTTTCAGGCGCAAACTACAGACACACGACGGCGACGTCCGGCGGAGGGGAACCGCGAATATTTAAGCGGGGAGTTCAAATCTCGCCACTCGGGACGGGACAGCGACCACGGCCACCGCCAGCCAAGGCCACGCATATATGTAATGTAACGCCATGATAGGTGCGCACTTGACTTGAGCTAATTTTGCGGGATTTACTTACTTATGCGCCACTGTCTGGACCGAGTACTGACACACCTTGTCTTATGTGTTGGTCTGAAACGGTCTCACCCGAGCGACATGCATGCTCCCCACCTCCAGAATCCAGAGGGTAGAAGTTTAAGAGGACCGTGGCTTATTTCGTCAGGAAAAGATTGCCACCAGATTGTCACGCAACACACCGCTGTGACTTGAACCGGCAAGACCACAAGGTGGTGAGGTAAGATGTTGTGTTACAATTTAATGTTGTAATGTTGGGAGGAGAACACCTAATATCGACTATGTTTTATTTCTCTTGTCAAAAAACTCTCTCCTTAACTAATGGATAGAGGCGGATCTTCCGCAACATTTAAAAAAAAATAGATGGTCCCTTTAGGTGACAAATTTTGTGGATATTTAGGTATCCACAAATATCTAGATTAGTAGATCAGATTTTGTGGATATTTAGGTATACTATATACAACAACATACACACACATATATAAAGGCAATTAATACATCAAGGTGCCTACAACTGTAGATCTGGTTGAAATCCATTGGAACAAGTGGTTTCATTAATACCAAATTAAAATATTAGGACAAAACATCGATTGATTTTAGGATGGGAATGTATTTATAATTATTAAATGATTAAAGCTAAATAAAAATATGCATATTGATACCTAGAGACAATCATGTTTATGTTAGCTATGTAAGTTATACTTGAAAGACTAAAATGTAATATGAAAAGATGATATATCAAATATTGTATAGAAAAGATGAACATACATTTCGTTACAAATTAAGTTACCACAAAGTAAAAATGTTTAATATAAATTTGTTAAAACCATTGAATTAAACTGGTATAAAGAATATAACGAACACTGGTGTCAATCATTTATACACTAACCATTCGACTAAGTGGAGAAATCTTAAACTTGAACTAACAGTAATGTCACATGGGGCAGAACATACAAACGCAGAGGAGATGTACCACAGTTTGTACCATATGGTTCCTATGTCGGTAAGGTTTTGTCCCGGAGAAGGTTACCTGCTAACCCGATCTAATTCCAATTAGAGTTTAAGTTTGTTTCCTCAATTTTAATTGCCAATATATAGCCACCCTCACGTGAGCAATAAAGCAAGCAGAAAGTTTAATATATTTTCTCACCCTTGGCTCCTGCACCACACGCCTCCCTCACCCTTGCTACCGACATGGGTCGCTGGGACTTCCATCTTCGGCCACCGGTACCTCATTCAAGGGAGGAAATTGCAGACAACACCATGTGCTGGTGCTGTTTTGCACATAACACAATTTGAGAAACTTTTTGCACAAAACACCAAGTTTTGTTGTCAACTTTTGCACAAAACGCTAATTTCAGCATTAATAGTATAAACAAGGAATTAAGCTCAAGGAGCCTATCGGTGGTGTCTCCGGCGTGGCTGCTAGTCTCGTTGTAGGACTGTCGGACACGAAGAAGAAGACGATGGCACCAGGCAGTTGGCGAAATATTTTCCATCACTAATGATCATGGTAACTATGTGTGTATACTTTCACGGCTAGTTTCCATGTAAAGGATAACATAATGCCAACATGGCAACTATGTATTACTGTACCAACCATGTGATCCCATATGATTTTCCTTTAATGATTGATCAATTATGTATTTGTTAATTGTATACTTTTGTCTCAGTTTCCTTTGGAGCTTGAAATGCAAAGAGAACCGGTCTCACAGAAATTTGCAGCTAAATCTTTGTTTTCTGATCCCTGCAGCGGCTGCTACGACAACGCAAGACCACATTAGGAATTGGCCTGAAACACTGAGAAGCGTTGATGCCGTCGTCTTCTTCGTGTCCGGCAGTCTTGTAACGAGACCAGCAGCCATGCCGGAGGCACTGCCAATGGGCCCCACGAGCTTAATTTCGTTTTTACCCTGTTAATGATGACATTAATGTTTTGAGCAAAAGTTTATAACAAAACTTGGTGTTTTGTGCAAAAAGTTTCTCAAATTGTGTTCTATGCAAAAACGGCAACAAGAAGTGGTGTTGTCTGCAATTTCCTCCATTGAAGGGGTTCCCAGCAGAAAACAAAAAAAATCTAGCTAGCATAACACCATTGCGAAGACCTATCTATGAGTTAATGTAGTAATGGAAGAGAGGTTACGGCGACATACCCTTATAGACCAAAAGCGTTTATGTCCGTGGGAATATTGATGATGCAGTCATACTCGTAGCCGACCTCAAGGTCGCATTGCTCCTCGTACGTCACCTCTGGTCCTTGCACGACAGTCCAGGTGCCAAAACTAGCAGCACCTTCATGGTCTCGCACATGTCAAGTGTTTCACGACGACTCCTGTTCTCCATGATCTAGTCGGGATGCAGAAATATACCTTCTAGAATTGGGATCTAGCAGCGTGACGACGTGTCAGATGGTGTCGTCTACCACACGCACAGTTCTTCTTGGAATGGCACACACGAGAGCCAACAAGAGAGGGGGGAAATCTCTAAGGAAAATGCCTTAGAAATTTCCCAATTTTTATTGTGTATTCTCCTTTCCTTGGACCTCTCTTTATATAAGATAAGGGGAGGAACCCCACATTGCTAATGTGGGCATAAAGGAGGGGTGGCACACCATGGGGAAGGAGGGCCGGCCAGGTGGCCCCTCCTACCCGCGCGCGGCAGCCAAGGTCGGGCGGTGGGGTGCCCTATGCGGGTACCCCTTTTGGGCCACGCATAGATAAAACAAAAAACTTTTCCTCTAACGCGATGATCCCAAGATCTAGCTGAGGTAGAAGGTCACGAGGTTTACCACTAGGCGCGCAGTTGCGGATTACAGATGAAGCGCGTCAGTTGATGCAGTGCAGTCCTCACGATCCAATCGTCTTGGTGCTGATCGCACAACACCTCTGCTGGTATCCACACGTACAAGGAGGAGCACCGACGGCGAACTGCTAGGTTCGTTACGGCGGCAGGACTGCTGTGGAGCTAGGGTTTTCAACACATGGAATGACCTAACCGAACAACGATTTCACCTTCTGGGTTAAGGTGCTCCACTATATATAGGGAGTGAATGTGGGCTATGCTTCGCGCGATCCATTCACTAAAGCCCATATAACACTAGTCAGCGTGAGTCGAACTCACTAACTCAGCCCTAATCTGGTTTAGGTCCAACCCAACCAGATTACAGGTTCAGATACAATCCGAACTTGCTCCCGCTCTTAAGTGTGTGACCCCGTAGGCTCATGGCTACTTGGACACGATTGGAGTCCGACTCTCAATCGATCAGTCGGTAGCGGCTCCTAGCAGAACGTGCCGACTCCCAAGTACCAAAGAGTCATGACGACTTGCCTTTCTAATGTGACTTACGTACGAGTCCCTTTTGCCTCACGATATACCTTGTCAGACTACAGGCGAATATGTGTCATCCCTTAAATAGTCCGACTCTCTTCTCGATCCGAGATAAGTGATTCACCCGACTAACTCTTAGTCGATCGCCTCGGTTAACACTTAACCGAGTCGTGCATGGCCATGCTTTCCGAATCATATCTCACGATAGGGCCCAGAGAATATCTCTCTGAGTGGAGGGGCAAAATCCCATCTTGGTTATTCACATCACGCAGCTTGATTCTCAGTCGACCGAACCTCGCCTTTATAATCGCCCGATTCTGGATCAGCGTTTGACAGAACATAAGTCGGTGATCCTCAACTCGTACTATGCAACAACCTCAGGTCTAAGTATTACATTGATTGAGATATACAAATGACAACTTGTTCGTTGTACCTCAATATGGGTCAATCCGACTCGCTAAACTCTTTATCCTAGTCTGTGTAAGTTGAAATAGCATCTCCATGCCCATGACAAGTGGAACCGAGTCATCAAGCCAACTTTCACATTGGTCTAAGTTGTGTGTCCAACACAACCTCAATGACCAAGGATATTTAGTACAAACAACATGAATGCATAGTTCCACAACCGAATCACATATTGAATAATACACATCAGATGTTTATACAAGGACTACTTAATATCTTTATAAATACAATGAGAAATCTCATCATACATGATTGCCTCTAGGGCATATTCCCAACAGTCTCCCACTTGCACTAGAGTCAATCTTTCGACATCACATGTCTAAGCATCTAATGCCCATGGCTCTCAGGTGCGCCTCATGCTTCAGCTGGGGTAACGGCTTTTTCAACGGATCCGCAATATTTGCATCCGTGTGTACCTTGCATAATTTGATATCACCCTGATCCACGAACTGGCGAATCAGGTGGTACCGCATGAGTATGTGCTTGTTCTTCTGGTGCTGTCTAGGTTCCTTGGCTTGTGCAATAGCACCATTGTTGTCACAATACACGTCCAACGGATTGGACGAGCCCTGAACCACACCAAGATCCATGAGAAAATTCCTCATCCAAACAGCTTCCTTCGCTGCCTCCGAGGCAATATACTCGACCTCTGTTGTGAAGCAGACACGGTCTCTTGCTTGGAACTCTTCCAGCTCACAAAGACCTCCGTTTATAATAAACACGATCCGGATTGCGACGAGAATCATCAGTCGGTAAGATAACTCGCATCCGTAACCCTTTACACCGAGTTCATCTTCACCACCATAAACCAAGAACATATCCTTAGTCCTTCTCAAGTACTTGGATATTTTTAGCCGTTGTCCGATGGATCTCTTCAGATCAGCCTGGTATCCGCTCACAACACTTAGAGCATAGGAAACATCCGCCTAGTACAAATCATGGCGTATGATGGATCCGATCGAAGCATATGGAATCGCACTCATCCGACTTCGCTCATCAGTTGTCGAAGGACACTGAGTCTTGCTAAGTTTTACACCATGGGACATCGGTAAGAACCCCTTCTTAGACGATTCCATGTTGAACTTCTTCAACACTTTGTCCAAATAAGTACTCTGACTCAATCCAATGAGCCTCCTTGATCTATCTCTATAGATCCGGATTCCGAGGATGTATGTTGCCTCACCAAAGTCTTTCATTGAGAAACTCCTTTCCAATGATTCCTTGGTTTCTTGCAACATCTGGACATCATTTCCAATCAGTAATATGTCATCCACATATAAGATTAGAAAATTTACTTTGTTCCCACTAAATTCTTGTACAAACAAGAATCATGATCACTCTTGATGAAGCCAAACGATTTGACTACCTCATCAAAGCGAATATTCCAACTCTGAGATGCTTGCTTCAACCCATAAATGGATTTATGAAGTTTGCACACCTTGTCAGCATTAGACGGATCGACAAAACCCTCGGGCTGTATCATATACATGTCCTCGGTTAAATTTCCGTTAAGGAAAGCCGTTTTGACATCTATCTGCCATATCTCATAGTCGAAATAGGCCGCTATAGCTAACATGATCCGAACTGATTTAAGCATCGCTACGGGCGAGAAAGTCTCGTCGTAATCAACTCCTTGAACTTGTCGGAACCCCTTCGCGACAAGGCGTGCTTTATAGACAGAAACATTCCCATCCATATCAGTTTTCTTCTTAAAGACCCATTTGCACTCGACGGGTCTTGCACCGTCTGGCAGATCAACCAAGTTCCAAACTTGATTTTCATCCATGGACTTTATCTCGGATCTCATGGCTCCAAGCCATGACTCGAATCGATCCCACCATCGCCCGAATAATTTGCCGCTCATCAGCATCTAACGGGAACACATCACGAACACTTCGTAATCTTGTCGATCTTCGTAGTACAGGTGCTGCTGCCGGCTCAGCTGCCACGACCGGCTCAACCTCCAAGGTTTTTGCCGACTCGCTACTAGCCGGTTCCTCTCGAATTTCTTCGAGATGCACCGTGCTCCCACTTACTCCCCGACTGAGAAACTCTTTCTCAAGGAAGACACCGTTCCGAGCGACAAACACTTTGCCCTCTTCTCGGTTGTAGAAGTAGTAACCCAAGGTTTCCCTTGGATACCCCACGAAAATATATTTATCCGAATTGGCCGTAAGCTTGTCCGACTGAAGTCGCTTGACAAATGCTTCACAACCCCAAATCTTAAGAAAAGACAAACTCGTCTTTTTGCCTGTCCACATCTCATGCGGTGTCTTCTCTACCGATTTTGATGGTACTCTGTTTAGTGTGAACGCCGCTGTTTCTAGACAATAACCCCAAAATGATAAAGGCAGATCTGTCCGACTCATCATTGATCATACCATGTCTAACAAGGTCCGATTCCGCCTTTCCGAATAACCGTTCCTTTGCGGCGTTCCTGGCGGAGTAAGTTGAGGAACTATTCCACAACTTTTCAGATGGTCATCAAACTCATGGCTCATGTACTCGCCTCCTTGCTCCGACCGAAGAAACTTTATTTTCTTGCCGAGTTGACTGTGCTTCATTCTGGAATTCTTTGAACTTTTCAAAGGCTTCCGACTTATGTTTCATCAAGTAGATATATCCATACCTACTCAAAACATCAGTGAAGGTAATGAAGTACTCATAACCACCCCTGGCTGTCGTGCTCATTGGTCCACATACATCACTATGTACTAGTCCCAACAAGTCGGACGCCCTTTCGCAACTCTTTGCAAAAGGTGTCTTGGTCATTTTGCCGAGTAAGCAAGATTCGCATGTCTCGAACGACTCCAAGTTGAACGAAGTTAGGAGTCCATCATCATGGAGCCTTTTCATGCGTTTCCAACTTATATGACCAAGCCGACAGTGCCAAAAGTAAGTCATATTCAGATCATTTGGTTTCAACCTTTTAACATTTATGTTATAAACCGACTCACCATCAAGATTCAAAATAAATAACCCGTCCTGGATGGGTGCAAAGCCGTGAAACATATCATTCAAATACAAAGAACAACCATTATTCTTGATATTCGACTCATAGCCTTGCCTCATCAAACATGAAGCAGAAATAATGTTTCGACTGAGCACTGGAACATAATAACAATTATTCAGTTCCATAATGAATCCGGACGGTAAATGAAGTTGCATCACGCCGACTTCCAACACAGCAACTCTTGCTTTGTTGCCGACTCGAATATCAACCTCGCCTCTTGCTACGCTCCTAGTTCTTACCAGTCCCTGCAACGAGTTGCAGATGTGAATAACTGATCCTGTATCATATACCCAAGAACTATTAGGTGCATCAGCAAGATATATGTCTATAACATTGCAAACAAGTGTACCTGAGTCGGAAGTCATACCTCCACTCTTGGCTTTATCGGCCAAGTACTTGCTGCAGTTCCTCTTCCAGTGGCCATCCGCCTTGCAGTAGAAGCAAGTGGATCCGGCTGAAGGAGATGGCTTAGTCCCTGAGGATGCGCTTGGGACCGGGTCCGGAGCCTGCTTTCCTACTGACTTAGCCTTCTTCTTAGTCCAAAAACTCTTCTTGAACTTAGCCTTATTCTGCACCATCAACACTTGAATGGTGCCCTTCTTGAGATCCGCCTCTGCCTGCTTGAGCATCCCATGCAATTCAGTGAGATTCTTATCCATACCATGCATGTGGTAGTTCGAAATGAACTGCCCATATGCACTAGGAAGAGAGTTCATAATTATATCCGTAGCGAACTCTTCGCTAATGGGGTAGCCAAGCCTCTCCAGAGACTGCACGTAACCAACCATTTTGATCACATGCGGACTCAGTGGATCACCATCCTTAAGCTTGCAACTCAGCAAAGCCTGAGAGACTTGATACCTCTCAGTCTTCTCCTGAGCCTGGAACATACTTTTGAGGCTTTCGATCATATCGTAGGCCTCAACATGCTCGAACTGCTTTTGCAAGTCCGGTTCCATGTGAGCAAGCATAAGACAGCTAATATCCGTGGACTCATCCTTAGCCCGACGGTAGGCATTGGTGGCTGCGACAGTCGCATTCTCATTCGGCTCATCTAGAAGTGGGTTGTCTAGGACATGGTCCTTCTTTTCTTGTTTGAGAACAATTCTCAGATTTCGATACCAGTTGGTAAAATTAGTGTCGTTCAGTTTATCTTTCTCAACGCAAAACCGGATATCTGAGAGTGACTGCTACTTGGTGCCATGATCTACAACAGAAAATATGCAAAACACTTAAGACATGTATTCATAAAAGAGCAAGCATATTAAACATTTTAATATTTTATGCTCCCACTAGAACCAACACCCCTCCGATGGTTGCTTAGTGATTCAGGATCCTAAATAAGCAAGTCGGCTAGTGATCTTTAGCATCACCGCTAGCCGCCAAGTGATCTAGGTAGACAACTCCTTGTCAATCGCATCTCATGCGACTCCTGTTGGACGGGTGGCATCACATGCCCCGGCTCCCATCCGACTTTTCCCCGAGTCCCACAACCGTTGTGATAGACCCGTCTAGCTTACCGAGTGTTTCTGCAGTAAGAGTCCGACTCGAACCCACCTAGTCGGAAAGAATTGGCAGCACCTCAATTTTATGAGCCCACTACCAAAAATGTCCGACTTGTGATGGTGCAAACACTGGCGGGAAAACCGACTAGACCTTCTTTGAGGGATTAAATTTTACCGACTATCTAATAGAGGTAAAACAGAGACATAACAATAACACAAAATAAAGCAATTATAATGTGAAATGGTACGGCTCTCTTCATGGCGATCTCCATCTCCACAAAGCCTGTAATCCGACCCGTGCCAACTCTTGTCACTTGTCGTCTTACTCCATGTCGCCGACATGTACAACGCCTTGCATGCCTTCCGGGTTCTCCAAACAGCTACACTAGCTTAGTAAAGTAAATTACATAGAGAATCCGACACGCAGGTCGTTATACAATAAAATGACAGCACCTAGGCTCCAGCCGGCTGACAAAAACCGTGATTCGCAGATCACGTATGGATTACACACATACATCACATGCACATGAACCATACCATTCACAACTTCCTGCAAAAACAAGTTATGCATAGATACAATATCTACCAGCGTTGTGAAACTCGCAACGACATCTAAGGCGCTACGACAGGGCGAATCCGGCCGTCTCGGTTCGATCAAACTCTTTGATCTTCGATCACCGCTTCTGGATTTACGTGTCACAGTCTACCCCGATGGAGGAAGCCGACCGGTAGGGGTATTTCGTTCCACGACCTCAGCAGTATGATCACGGAAATCACATCTACCATTCCCCGAGTACAGTTGATCCAATCAACCTCGTACAAAACCGATCTATCTCATAGATTGACCACCAAACAGCACATAGATCTCATCTACATCCTACCGCATATCACATATGCGAGATCTCGAGCCTAAAACCAGAAGCTATCGCTCTGATACCACTGTTGGGCCACGCAGAGATAAAACAAAAAATTTTCCTCTAACGCGGTGATCCCAAGATCTAGCTGAGGTAGAAGGCCACGAGGTTTACCACTAGGCGCGATTGCGGATTCTTGATGAAGCGTCGATTGATGCAGTGCAGTCCTCACGATCCGATCGTCCTGGTGCTGATCGCACAACACCTCTGCTCGTATCCACACGTACAAGGAGGAGCACCGGAGGCGAACTGCTAGGTTCGTTACAGCGGCAGGACTGCTGTGGAGCTAGGGTTTCCAATACATGGAATGACCTAACCGAACAACGATTTCACCTTCTGGGTTAAGGTGCTCCACTATATATAGGGAGTGAATGTGGGCTCTGCTTCGCGCGACCCATTCACTAAAGCCCATATAACACTAGTCAACGTGAGTCCAACTCACTAACTCAGCCCTAATCTGGTTTAGGTCCAACCCAACCAGATTACAGGTTCAGATCCAATCCGAACTTGCTCCCGCTCTTAAGTGTGTGACCCCGCAGGCTCATGGCTACTTGGACAAGATTGGAGTCCGACTCTCAATCGATCAGTCGGTAGCGGCTCCTAGCATAACGTGCCGACTCCCAAGTACCAAAGAGTCATGACGACTTGCCTTTCTAATGCGACTTACGTCCGAGTCCCTTTTGCCTCACGATATACCTTGTCAGACTATAGGCGAATATGTGTCATCCCATAAATAGTCCGACTCTCTTCTCGATCCGAGATAAGTGATTCACCCGACTAACTCTTAGTCGATTGCCTCGGTTAACACTTAACCGAGTCGTGCATGGCCATGCTTTCCGAATCATATCTCACAAGAGGGCCCAGAGAATATCTCTCCGAGTGGAGGGGCAAAATCCCATCTTGGTTATTCACATCACGCAGCTTGATTCTCAGTCGACCCGAACCCTGCCTTTATAATTGCCCAGTTATGGATCAGCGTTTGACAGAACCTAAGTCGGTGATCCTCAACTCGGACTATGCAACAACCTCAGGTATAAGGATTACATTGATTGAGATATACAAATGACAACTTGTTTGTTGTACCTCAATATGGGTCAATCTGACTCGCTAAACTCTTTAGTCTAGTCTGTGTAAGTTGGAATAGCATCTCCATGCCCATGACAAGTGGAACCGAGTCATCAAGCCAACTTTCACATTGGTCTAAGTTGTGTGTGCAACACAACCTCAATGACCAAGGATATTTAGTATAAACAACATGAATGCATAGTTCCACAACCGAATCACATATTTAATAATACACATCAGATGTTTATACAAGGACTACTTAATATCTTTATGAATACAATGGGAAATCTCATCATACATGATTGCCTCTAGGGCATATTCCCAACAGCCCCCCATATGGGCCCTGATACGTCGTAAACGTATCTATAATTTTTTATGTTCCATGCTTGTTTAGTATCAACTTTGCTATATTTTGTTTACACTTTGAGGTATTCTTATATATTATCTGGGACTAACCTATTAACAAGATGTCGTAGTGCTAGTTGCCTGTTTTTTGCTGTTTTTGGTTTTAGAAAAGCTAGTAAGGAAATATTCTCGTAATTAGACGGGATAAAAGCCAAAGTAAATATTTTACTGGAGAGAACACAGAGTCCGAAGGGCAGCCGAAGGGGGGGGGGGCACGAGGTGGCCACACCTGGTGACGACGCGGTCTAGGGGGCGCCAGTCCTAGGTGTGGGCCCCTCGGGTGCCCTCCGAACTTTCCCCTTCGCCTATAAAGTCACCCCGATGCAGAAACCCTAAGCACCAATCAGATCTCCACGAAACAGTCCGTAGCCGCCGCCACCATCGTCCCTAGATCAGGGGGATCTGAAGCTCTTCCCGGCACCCTGCCGGAGGGGAGATATCATCCCAGAGGCCTTCTTTATCACCATGCCAGCCTCCGGTATGATGCGTGAGCAGTTCACCCTTGGACTATGGGTCTACATTAGCTAGATGGTTTTTTCTCCTCCTTTGTGCTATCATGTTTAGATCTTGTGAGCTCCGTTCATGATCAAGATCATCTATTTGTAATCATACATGTTGTGTTTGCGGGGATCCGATGGATATTGAGATACTATGTTAGATTGATTATTGATTCTATCATGTCTGTGTTATTTGTGATCTTGCATGCTCTCCGTTGCTAGTAGCTATCTTGGCCAAGTAGACATTTGTGACTCCAAGAGGGAGTATTTATGCTCGATAGTAGATTCATGCCTCTAATAATATGAGTAAGTGACATAAATCACTAAGGTTGTAGATGTGATATTGCTACTAGGGAGAAAACAACAATCTTTTGTTCATGGAACAATTGTATTGTTTACTTTACACACATTGCTTAATGCAATTATCCGTTGCTTGCAACTTAATACTTTAAGTGGTTCAGATTATAACCTGAAGGTGGATTATTAGTCATAGATGTAGTTGGATTACGGTCTATGTATATTGTTGTAATTCTCAATCAAATCTCATAGGATTCATGATGTCCAGTATATGCATTGTTATGCTATCTCAATCTGTCAATTGCCTCACTGTAATTTGATCATCCAGCATGTTATCTATCTTAAGGAGAACACCTCTAGTGAACTGTGGACCCCGGTCCATTCCTTTATCATTGATACATCATCTACTATTACCGTTTACTTTCTACAAGCAACTACTATCTTCCACACTATACGTTTATTCCTTTGTATTCAGCAAACCAGTGAGATTGACAACATCACTGTACGTTGTGGAAAAGTTTTGAGTTTGTGTTGTGCAGGTTCCAAGTTGTTAGCAACACCTTGGAGTTGTTTACTTCCTCCTACTGGTTCGATAACCTTGGTTTCATAACTGAGGGAAAACTTACTATTGTGCTCTTCACACCTTCCTCTTGGGGGTATGATGGCCCACAAGTATAGGGGATCGCAACAGTCTTTGAGGATAGTAAAGCCCAATTTATTGATTCAACACAAGAGGAGACAAAGAATATTTATAAGTCTTAACAACTGAGTTGTCAGTTTAGCTGCACCTAAAAATAGTCTCGCTCACAGCAGTTTATCAGTAGCAACAGTTTTGTAGTAGCAATAACAAAGTAACAGGAATAGTAAAATAAAGTCAGTAGTAACAGTAGTAGCAAACGACAGGATTTGAGTGTGGTAGGCATAGGGATGGATGGACGGGCGTTGCATGAACAATACTATTCATGTAATATCAAGATCTAAGGCATTTACAGATAAAGAAGATAAAGCATCCAAGTGCTAAATAATCATAGGCATGTATTCCATATATAGCCATACGTGCTCGCAATGAGAACTTGCACAACATATTTTGTCCTGCCAGCCCGTTGTAGCGGGGCCTCAAGGGAATCTACTGGCAATTAAGGTACTCCTTTTAATAGAGTACCGGAGCAAAGCATTAACACTCCATGAACACACGTGGTCCTCATATCACAGCCATCCCCTCGGGTTATCCCAATTTCTGTCACTTCGGGGCCTCGGGTTCCGGACAATAATATGTGTAAACAACTTGCAGGTAAGATCACAAACAATAATATTATCATGAATCAATAACATGTTCAGATCTGATATCATGGCACTAGGGCCTAATGACAAGCATTAAGCATAACAAGTTGCAACAATGTCAAAAGACACTAACAAAGAAACTAGGCACCATGCCCTAACAATCTGATGCAATTACATGATAGATCCCATCCAATCCCTACCATCCTCATATCCTACTGCGTGGGATTACTCACTCATGAATGGGGGAAACATGGATGGTTGATGGAGAGGCGTCGGTGATGATGATGGCGATGATCTCCTTTAGTTCCCAGTCTCGGCAGGGTGCCAGAACGGAGTTTCTGGTTCTGAATCGCTGTTTCTGGTGGTGGCGGCATAGCGGAACTCTCTCCCTCTCTGGAAAAGCATCAAACCCCCCTCTGTTTTTAGGTCAGGGGGCTTATGTAGGTGAAGGGAGAGGTCGAGGGGGTGCCTGAGGTGGCCACACCACCCCCTGGTGCGGCCTAGCCTAGCCCACGCCACCAGGTGGTGTGGGCCCCTTGTGGCCCTTCTCCGTCTCGTCTTCTGGCTCCACGAGTCTTCTGGTAAAATAGGAGTTTTTGCGATATTTTCCGGAATTTTTCCTGAAAGTTTATTTCTTGCACAAAAACTAGACACCAAAGCAATTCTACTAAAAACATCATCAATCCGTGTTAGTTGTATCCAAATCACACAAATTAGAGAAGAAACAATAGCAAAAGTGTTCGGGAAAGTAGATATATTTTGCTAAGGAGGGGAACGGAATCCTATATGAGTTTTTACAAACGTCGCCTCCCAATCGCGTTTTGCATGTCTCGATATGTATTCAGTATTGTATAAGTTGATATTTTATCACATGTACTTTGTCGAACATTAAAAAGTTTGAATTTGAGTAAACCGCTAGACGAGGGGTAATATGAAACGGAGGGAGCACCCAGCTTGGGGCCAGCTTGGAACCCATTCTGCAGAATTTGGGAATGAAGGGGTTTGGCTTTAGTGGTAGGGGAGTAGGAGTTGAGAATGAGGGGAATGCTACTGATAGCTGGCTTTGGCAGCATGCATCTATCGTGCCAGTGAACGCCCATCTCCATGATGCACTAGGGCGGTCGTGCGCGACGTCGTATACATGACGACACCGGCAGAGCACCGAGTTCCATGGACCGTCGCCTCTCGATCTCTTCAACAATCCGACCGACAGAAGACATAACTGACACCGTCATCGCGCCGATCTCTGCCGAAGATTGATGCGCGCGCGCGTTCCGTCGCAGTTCGTTTTGGAACCTGACGGGCAGGTGTACCGCACCTGAAGCTAGCGCCGTCCTTATTAGCCCACTAATTTAATGGGTCAGACAAATAGGCCATGTATACAACATGGAGTACTCCCTCCGTCTCAGTTTATAAGACTTACACGTATTTCTAGATTAATAAATTAACTAGCATGAGGTACATAAAATAAAAACTATATTATTAGAAACTTCAAATTTTATATTTTCTAATGATATAATTTTTATATTATATACTTCATATTATATAGCTCATGCGGACGATCTAGATATACGCGTAAGTCTTATAAACTAGGATAGAGGGAGTATACTACTTCATGTGGTGGTGGCACAATCCATTCATCTGGGATTTGGGGCCCTTTCCAATTTTGGACGTTGCTGACCTAATCCGTAATCGGGGCGGGTTAATCGCCTCCATGCACGAGGACGAATTTGCTTCCAGGGTGCTCTGAATGCGTACACTATGTTGGCCTGGAATTATAACTAGGAAGTAGCCTATAAATATGAGCATACATTTTGTTACAAATTAAGTTAACATAAAGTAAAAATGTTTAATATAAGTTTTTTAAAACCGTTGAATTAAACCGGTGAATTAAACCGGTGAATAAAGAATTTAACAAACATTGGTGTCAATCATTTATATACTAACCATTTGACGGTGTAAGTGGAGCAATCTTAGACTTGAAGTAACAGTAATGTCACGTGAGGCAAAACATACAAGCACAGAGGCCATGATGTACCACAGTTCGTATCCAACTCTAGTATGGAGTCGGTAAGGTTTTGCCTCGGAGAAGGTTCGGATCTAATTCCAATTTAGAGTTTAAGTTTGTTTCCTCAATTGTAATTGGCTATATATAGCCACCCTCAAGTGAGCAATAAAGCAACGAGAAAAGTTTAATCTATTTTCTCACCCTTGCTTGAGTCTATCCATGCTTGTAAACATTTAAGTATTTTTCCTCCTGGCAACCCTCTCTGAACTGTCTTTCACATCTAATTAGCTCTGATGCACTTGAAAATGTGATAACCTCTCCTGGTCCAAATTGCACATGTACCTAGGATCATGATCTACATAGAAAAATGTTGCTGGAAATGCCCCTTGAAAGAAAACAGAATATCCAAGAAAGGGAGCTCTAGCAATTTCAGAAGGGGTTGAAGATCTCTCCACCAAATGGATGCAAATGTGCAAGTGAAAAATAGATGGTCCATTCGGGCGAAGCGTGAACCGTCAGGAAGTAGTCTGACATCCAGATAAGTAGAAGTGGTGAAGCCATGTGTCAACAAATGAACAAACAAACCGTATGGAAATCGCAAGGGCCGCCAGTTTGTTACTACTCACTCGGTTTCGTATTACTTCACATATAACGTTTCATCAAACTTAAACCGCACCGGAGTGAGGATATGGTAGAGAAAACTGTATTCTGACTTTAGAATGTAGCCCCCGCCTCACCAACATAACGAAAACATTGAAAAACAAACTTAACAAAGAACGAAAGCCCTCTTGCCGGCGAGGATCCGTGGTCCGCCACACCTGCAAGGCCACCAGACAAAGCGGACGGGGCCGACAGCGTCCCTAAGGAGGGGAACGGAACCCTATATGAGTTTTTACAAACGCCGCCTCTCGACCGCTCTTGACCCACATACCGACTTGCACGTCTCGAGATGTATTTGGTATTGTATAAGTTGATATTTTATCATATTTACTTTGTCAAACATTACAAAGTTTGGATCTGACCAAATGTGAGACGAGGGGTAAATATGAAACGGAGGGAGCACGAAGGTTGGGGCCAGCTTGGAACCCATTCTGCAGAATTTGAAAAATAAGGGGTTTTGGCTTTAGTGGTAGGGAACTAGGAGTTGAGAGTGAGGGGAATGCTACGGATAGCTGGCTTTGGCAGTATGTATCTATCGTGCCACCGCAAGGGAACGCCCATCTCCATTCACTCGGGCGGTCGTGCACGACGCGTATATATGACACCGGCAGATCACCTCTTCCTCTGTGCTCCCGTGCTAAAGTTTGACAAATTATAGACAAAGAGATATGATCAATTATAATATCAAATCACTATTGTTAGAACCGTAATACGATATACTCCCTCCGTCTCATAATGTAAGATATTTTAGCTTTGCAAAAGGAGTGCATCTAGACCTGTTTTAGTGTGTAGGTATATTTTTATATTATTGTTTTTGCAGGAATTCTACTGATATTTTAATAATCATCTAGACCAGTACGATCCTAACAATAGTAAAAATACAAATAGTTTATTGGACCACGTAGCTATGACTATTGACAATACTGCGGGCTGTAGACGCGCCGCCGTTCTCGCCCATCCATCTCTAGACCCAAACAAAGTTTGTCATAATAGAGCTTTGTACGATAAACTCACGGGAAGCCGTCATGCTGAGCCTCCAAAGAACTAACACACCAGAGCATCAACCATCCCCATCGATCACAACCATAAATCGGATGAGACTGGCCTGGAACCACACCAAAAACACGAAAACCTACTAAATCTAGATTGCTAGACAAAAAACTTCACGCGTCCTTCGTCAAAACATGCCCCACCATCGAAGTGACGGCAGGAGAGAGAGAACCTTATTATGACTTTAGTATGTAGCCTCCTTCTCACCATCCTGATGAAAACATTGAAAAGCAAACTTAAGAAAGAACCGAGGTCCTCCAGCCGGCTAGGGTCGTGATCTAACAAACCTCCAATGACCTAAGGCCACCGGAGGCAGCGGAGGAACGGCGTCACCCGGGAGAAGAACGAAACCATAGATGAGTTTTTACAAATACACGTACCGGTTCGTATGTGTCAATATATATTTGCTGTTGTATATGGGTTGATATTTTCATAAATATCCTTTGTACGACGCTAGGGGACCCATTCCGACAGAATTTTAAAAATAAGGGGTTTTGGCTTTAGTGGTAGGGGACTAGGAGTTGAGAATGAGGGGAATGCTCTACGGATAGCTGGCTTTGGAAGCATACATCTATCGTGCCAGCAAACGCCCATCTCCATGATTCACTAGGGCCGGCGGTCGTGCGCGACGTCGTATACATGACGACACCGGCAGAGCACCGAGTTCCATGGACCGTCGCCTCTCGATCTCTTCAACAATCCGACCGACAGAACACAAAACTGACACCGTGATCGCGCCGATCTCTGCCGAAGATTGATGCACTTGTGCGTTCCGTCGCAAGTTCGTTCTGGAACCTGACGGGTAGGAGGTGTACCGACATGGTTGACGCACCTGAAGCTAGCGCCGTCCTGGTTAGCCGACTAATTTAACGGGTCAGACAATTAGGCAACATGGAGTATACAAGTATTACGGGTAGTGTCAGTGTGGTGGCACGATCCATTCATCTGAGATTTGGGGCCCTTTCCAATTTTGGACTTGACGACGGCAGTTGGTACGCTGCACCTAATCCGTAATCAGGGCGGGCTAATCGCCGCCATGCACGAGGACGAATTTGCTTCCAGGGTGCTCTGAATGTAGATAGGTCTGAAATTTTAATTAGAAACTCACGAGCTAAATGAGTAGCTCGTGACTCGTCTCGAATCTGATGTGTAACGAGTCAGAGTTGAGTTCTATATTTGAGCTAGGTTGTCCCAAGCTAAACGAATAGAGCTACTCGTTAGCTATTCGTTTAGCTTGTTACTTTTGTTTAAATATTTTTTTTGTAATTTTTTATAGATGAGTGTTAAACTGGTAATGTTCTTACAACTGTAACAGTGTAAACTGTTTTTTAATTGATTTTGCCTTCCTGAAATTATGAAATCTAACGAGCTAATTGCTAGCTAATTGTGAGTTTGCCTAGTCGAGGTTTAAATCTGGACTTGCCGTGTCAACGAGCTGAGCTGAGCTAGGCAATCTTGTTAGCTGATCGAGCTTTAGCGAGTCGAGGTCGAGCCGAGATCTTGAATTCTAGCGCTAAACCATGAGCACTTGGCTTTAGGCTGGTGATTCCGAGTATGTGTGGAAATTAAGGAAGTTTGATCGGCTTGCTGTGTGCATCTTAGTTATATAGAATTGGATGTAAACATTATATTATGTAATAAAAGCGCTTATTTTAAAAAAAGAAAATGGAAATCGAGGGTTCTTCCATGGATCATGGGTCGGTTGGTGAGCAGCGCGATGCATGCGTACGTGGGTGGCGCACGAGGCCCGCGTGAGTGACGCCGTCCGCCCACGGCGATGGGTGGAGCTACTGAACTGAACCCCAACCGACCTCACACGAGTCATGTGCCTAGCCGCCCGACCGTTGCGCACCCGCCGTAGTACCGATAGTGTAGAGTGAGATGGCATGAGCGCATGGCCATCACGTGCCTGCCCACGCCCCCGCTCCCGCGCCGCCACGCAGCTGGCTCCCTCCACCGCCGTAGCTAGCTCCAGATCGTTTCGCGTGCCGCCTGCATATGCGCCGCCGGCCCACACCCCCATGCCCTTGCCCTTCCTACGAACAACGCCCGATGTAGCGCCAGCAGGCCACCCAAATATCGCCCGCGATCGATCGATCGATCGATCTCGACATAAATTTCGATTCGCAATTTATCTCCCATCAATTTTGCAGAAACGGCTGCCCTCCCGGAGGCGTAAAACCTCTCGCCGTTACCGCCACCGGATCACCCGCGCCATAATTTAATCGCCGTCGTCTTCGCCCCCTCCCTTCCCTGCTTTTGCCGCCTTTCCTGCGCCTATAAAACCGCCCCACGCCCCGACCATGACTCCCCAGCAAGCTTTCAACGCCAAATCCCATTACCATCCCATCCCCCCAAAGTCCTCTCACCAACAACAACAACAAACGCGAAGCCAAGAAGAATCCATGGCGACCCCTGAAGACTGCGGCGCCAGCTGGCTGCTGTACCTGTCGCTGGCCGCCAAATGCGGCGGCGGCGATGACCACCCCCTCCGCCTCGCTGGCCTCCTCGCCGTCTGCGCTGCCGCGTGCGTGCTCACTTGCCTCCTGCACTGGTGCGTGCCAGGTGGGCCGGCATGGGGCAGGTGGTGGTGGACGCGCCGCGCCGGCCTCAAGGGAGCGACCGTCGTCATCCCCAAGGGCCCGAGGGGCCTGCCCGTGATCGGCAGCATGTGGCTCATGACTGGTCTCGCCCACTGCAAGCTCGCCGCCGCGGCCGACCGCCTCGGAGCACGGCGCCTCATGGCTTTCTCCCTCGGCGAGACGCGCATGCTGGTGGCCGCGCACCCGGACGTGGCCAGGGAGATCCTCAACAGCCCGGCCTTCGCCGACCGCCCCGTCAAGGAATCCGCCTACGGCCTCCTCTTCCACCGCGCAATCGGCTTCGCGCCGCACGGCGCCTACTGGCGCGCGCTCCGCCGCGTCGCCTCCACGCACCTATTCTCCCCGTGGCAGGTCGCCGCCTCCGCGCCCCAGCGCGCCGTCATCGCGGGCCAGATGGTCAGCGCCATACTCTCTGATGCCTCCTCCACCGTCGAGGTCCGGCGCGTGCTGCGGCGCGCCTCGCTGCACAACGTGATGTGGTCGGTGTTCGGCCGCCGGTATGACCTCGGCGGCAAGGAGAGCGAGGAGGTGCGCGAGCTGGGCCACCTCGTGGACGAAGGCTACGACCTCCTCGGCCAGCTCAACTGGTCCGACCACCTCCCCTGGCTCGCCCGCTTCGACCTGCAGAGCACCCGCGCCAGGTGCTCCCGCCTCGTGCCCCGCGTCAACCGCTTCGTCGCCCGCATCATCGACGACCACCGCTCAAGCTCCCCCAACTCCGCCGTCAAGGACTTCACCGACGTCCTGCTCGCCCTCGACGGCGCCGACAGCCTCGCCGACTCCGACATCACAGCGGTGCTCTGGGTGTGTGCAACCGAACCCAAAACCAACTGACTCCTTCCACAACCATGCACGTTTCGTTTCCTGTAGTATCTGATTGATACGTGCAGGCTAACTGATAATAACTGAACTGAACTTCTTTCCGTGCGTGCGCAGGAGATGGTGTTTCGCGGGACGGACACGGTGGCCGTGCTCATGGAGTGGGTGCTGGCCCGCCTCGTGCTGCACCGGGACGTGCAGGCGCGGGTGCACGACGAGCTCGACCGGGTCGTCGGACGCGGCCGGGCCGTGGCCGAGTCCGACGCAGCCTCCCTCGTCTACCTCCACGCCGTCATCAAGGAGGTCCTGCGCCTGCACCCACCCGGCCCGCTGCTCTCCTGGGCCCGCCTCGCCACGTCCGACGTCCACGTGGACGGCTTCCTCATCCCCGCTGGCACCACCGCGATGGTGAACATGTGGGCCATCACCCACGACCCCGACGTGTGGGCCGAACCAACGGAGTTCCTCCCAGACCGTTTCCTCGGCACCGCGCCGGCAGCCGAGCTCTCCATCATGGGTTCCGACCTCCGCCTCGCGCCCTTCGGCGCCGGCCGGAGGAGCTGCCCCGGGAAGAGCCTCGCCATGGCCACGGTGGCGTTCTGGCTCGCCACGCTGCTGCACGAGCTCGAGTTCCTCCCCTCCGCCGACCCGGCCCGCGGCGTCAACCTCGACGAGAAGCTGAGGCTGTCATGCGAGATGGCCGCGCCGCTGGCGGTGACGCCCAGGCCTCGACGTCCTGCGTGCTGACGTACCGTGCTGACGCACGTCGTACACACGCCGCCGTCGCTTGGTGCCTAGCTAGCTAGAGACGTCGTTGGTTGTTGTCGCCTACCGGTCGGCCTGCTCGCTCGCTACCACGGACGCACGGGCACACGCTCGCCGTGCACGCGCTGCCTGGCTTATCCTGAGCAGCAGCCATAGCAAAATGAATTACTACTACTACTACATCCTCCCTCCCTCCCTCCCTCCCTAGTAGACCTTTTTCTTATATATCGACGTGCCAGGTGAAGACGGTGACGTTTCGCCATTTTGTTCCCGGTTATTTTCTGTCTCTTTCGTTGCCAAGTATGTGGTCTATGTAAAATATAGCTAATGTACATATACATATGTATGATCAGTAAGAATCAATGTCGTCATCGACCTTGTCACGTTATGCATATGGATTGAATGCAGAGCCATAGCGTTTCCATGATATCATCAACCAAAGCTGGTACTTAACTATTGAGCTTAAGTAGTATGCTTAGTACCACACAAGCATATCCACAACAGTAGGTAGATTTTATTCCTTGATTACTAAAGCAGCCACTTGGAAATGCAGGTTCTTTCCATTGGATTTATCTCTGGAAATGCTTGGTGTAGTACATATTCTTCTAGTAGTAACAATCAAGGTCCCTATCTCATATCTATTGTATAATTAAAACAACTGAAAAATAACAGTCCAGAACCCACCATCTAAATTTGTGATATAGCAATGACCGATACCCGCCGCTAGATATAGCGATGGTGATTTGGGTCTTTGTGGCGACGACGAACTGACTGCGTCATCTGTGACTCACAACATCGACTGTTTGTGGGGGTGGGGAGACAATATGGGAGGGGTTCAGAGTCTTACCTTCGAGGGTAAAAATCTAAGGTCTGACCTTAATTGGTTGTGCCTGGCACATTGTTGAAGACATTGTTTTGCGAGTAATAACTTTCTTCAGTTTGAAACCTATGATCTTTAATCGGATGACGACGACGCTTGTGCATTGTTTTCTTCTTGAAGGCATCGCTATTGGAGTGGTTGGACTACTGGTGTTGTTCTGCCGGTGTTTGTCGTAGCATAGAGAAATCGTTCTCTGTAGTGGAACTTTTCCTTTTTATAATTCTTCTTGTTTTATCTGAGCCGTGTGCATCCATAAGGCTAGGCATGCATTGTTGTAGAGGTTGGGTGTAATTGGTACCTCATGATATTAATATGTACTCTTTTTCCAAAAAATGCATCCTTTTATTGGGATTCGGGAATTGTTTAGTAAAACGTCGAGTTCTTCAAAAATAATGTCCCCTTCTTTGTAGAATGGCGAGTAGCCTATTTTCTTAGAACACACATTCTTCTTCTACAAGTTAATGTTATCGATCTATGCACAACATATTGTTGGGACAGCAACCACTAATTGTATAAACACTCGAATAAAAATAAGTGGAGACATATGTGTACTGAAAATTACTAATGTACATATATATGATCAGTAAGAATCAATGTCGTCATCGACCTAGTCTCATTATGCATATGGATTGAATAGCGTATAGATGATATCATCAACCAAAGTTGGTACTTAACTATTGAGATTAAGTAGTACTATGTTTAGTAGTACCACACAAGCATATCCACAACAGTAGGTGGATTTTATTCCTAGATTAGCTGCGTACTAAAGCAGCCACTTGGAAACGATGCTTCTTTCCGTTGGATTTTGCTCTGGAAAATGCTTGGTGATGTACATATTCTTCTAGTACTAGTAACAATCAAGGTCGCCATCCCATATCTATTTTATCATTAAAACAACCGAAAATAACAGTCGAGATCCAACCTTTTAAATTTGTGATATATCAGTGACTGATACCACACGTAGGTATATGCATCCTATTGTTGGATTCGGCAATTGTTCAATAAAACATCAAGTTCTTCATTTCTCGTGATTTTAATTGTCCAGCACAATTGAAATGATAGAACTACGGGCGGTGTCAGTCACTGATGTGTCCGAGCGTAGATCTATGACAGAGTGAATTTCGTTATATTATATTTGTGAGTTATTTGTCAATACAATATTTGTCGTATAATACAAAAATATTGCAGTAGGGCTAAAGATGAGGTGGATGGTTTAAGTGAACACGAGTCATCAACATTTACATTTAGTTATTGAGGAAAGTTTATTGTTAGCTAACTAACACAAGGGTAGGGGATATCTCAAGTTAGTAGAACGTGGCATTATGCGGTTAGGCCATTTTGTTCTTGGTTATTGTCTTATCTTTTTCATTGGCAAGTGTGGTCTCTGTAAAATATAGCTAATGTAAAATATAGCTAATGATATATATATATATATCATTAAGAATCAATGCCGTCATCGATCTAGTCTCATTATGCTAATATCATGCCTACACACATGTGTCGAATGAAGAGCCATAGCGTTTGCATGATATCATCATACTTAACCTACTACTTAAGTAGTATTTGTAATACAACACAAGCATATCCACAAAAGTTGGTAGATTTTATTCCATGATTAGTTGCACACTAAAGCAACCAATTCGAAATGCTGGTTCTTTCCCCTAGATTTAGCTCTGAAAAATGGTTGGTGTGGTACATATTCTTCTAGTAATAATCAAGGTCACCATCCCATATATCGATATCATTAAAATGGCCAAATAGCAGCCGAGATCGAACCTTCTAAATTTGTGATATATTAATGACTGATATGGCTCGTGGATAAGGCATCTTATTGTAGGGAATCGGGAATTGTTTAGTAAAATGTCAAGTTCATCACAACTAGTGTCCCTTCATGTCTTCTTTGTAAAATGTCGAGTGTCCCATCATTTTGTTAGAAGACACGTTTTTCTACAAAAAATGTTATGCACATCATATTGTCGGGCCAACAACGACTAATTGTAGTCGGTGGGCCATAAGGATTTAATTAAATAAATAATCACTCAAACTAAAATGAGTGGAGGCATATGTGTACCGACAATTACTAGCCACGCGGAGCTGGTAGACTGGAAAATAAAATAAAGAGTAACTACATAAAAGGGCCGCATAAACATAGTTAAATGATGTTAATGTGCCATGTGTGATAGACATTGTGTCACACTAAGCAAGCAAACTTTGTAACTTGTAGTAAAAATTGAAAGAAGCAACCATTGCAAGTATATATTGAGTCATTTCGATTGTACCAGACAGTTAAAAACCGTGCAAAATCATTTTCACAACATACAATGTCTTGATATGACAGAGTGAATTTCGTTATATTTCTCAGATAGGCAAGCGAGGAGCATATGTGAAACATTTGCTCACACAATACTGTCCTAGTAGAAAAACATTGGAGTATGGCTAAAGATGAGGTGGGTGGTTTAAGAGAACACAACTCTCAATTGCGAGACATCAATATTTACATTTAATTATTGAGGATATTTTTTGTTAGCGAACTAACACAAGGGTATTGATATCTCGAGTAAGGTGGACAATGGCCTTATGGCAAATGTTTCCATACACTCTCCGAGTATTGATAGAACGATGCTTATGAAATAAGTCGGTACGCCTCTTTGAAGCATGATATACTCCTTCGTTGGGAAAACACCGAAATGGTTGGTCGTGGACTTAGCCTATATGGGATTACCAAGGATGGACACCATATTTCCCTCCTCCATGTCGGTCTGAGTCATATAGGCTCATTCGATTTGATTCTAGAGGTCCATAAACAGGTTCCAAAGATCTAGTCCTCTCCCCTTGCTACTATTGAGTTGATGTGAATGAGCCGACACCCCTTTTATAGCAAGAGGTCATTGGAAAAAATAACAAAGCTACACTTGTTGGTGGTAGGTTTGAAAAGTGCAAATGCAAAATTTATAGGAAGGGGGTTGAGGATAACTAGGTAAGTCCGCGATGCATGCATGGTGTATCTCATGCACTTCTCCACATAATTCTCTTATTGTTAGGATTCAATTTTGATCTTATCATTTATTTATTCTATTTTTTGACTTGTTAACCATTTCTTTGCCAAAGACTTTGTTGACTTTGACTCAGATTGATTTTTTCCTTTTTTTTGCTTGAATCTTATCCATGTAGACGCAATGTGCGGTGACCCAGCATACCATTGCATGATGTAGTATACTATAGTCGTTGACATAACACCAATGAAACATCGTTCACTAGTATTACATCCCTCAGAGTAGTACAACAGAAACACAAGTCCAAGACATGACTATAGGTTACAACTCAACTCTTTACACAAGATCCAGAGAACACTCTAGGTTAAAGAGAGAGAAAGAAACTTCTTACAAAGAAGAATCAGAAATAAACAACTCAAAACTATCATACTATTATGACTAGTATTTTAATTAATGGTCTGGCATCGCTGCTATTGCAATACGCTACAGAAATAGGTTCTATGGCTAGAGATTATATTCCTATCTAATCAGTAACTTCGTTTTCACTGGAGTTGATGTATATGTTGACTTTCTTGACTGCATTGAAGAGCTTTAGCTTTTGATGATGATTCCTGGAGCATAACGTGATGTCGACGTCTTCTTAATGGCTTCAAAATCTAGCAAGGATTAAGAAGATACGTTGAGTACGAGCGTACTCAGCAAGTTCACTAGAAAAGGAGTGTTTGATGCACTACATCTACAGCCACATACCATAGGTCATAGGCAATGCAGGTTTTTGTAAATATTTCTTCAAAGGTTGCTTTTATTCTGAAAAACTATATCCGTCAGCCTTCACGGGTTTACCAGAACTTTCATGGAGTTCCTTTTCCGCAGCGTTCGCAGCTCCTTCCCGGAAAAAGGAGTAACAAGTTACAGTTCTTACACTCTGCAGAGGTGTGTCACTTTACCCATGAGAGATCTTAAGATTTGTTGCACGGCCGGGAGTATGTTCCCGTTTAAACTTCCATGGTTTGAGGCCCAACCTAATATCCAAGCCAATCACTGCCCTCTCCGCGACCTCATAAGTCTGCACGATCCTTAGGGGCTGGCTCACCTTCGTTAGGCCCCCTTTCGGGCAGGGTAAAATTCTGATGAGTTCCCGAAGACTCTATGGCCTGGTGTTGCCCTGGCAAGTGCCATATTAAATGGTACATCCACTAAACACCATCCATAGATAATCTAGACACCAAAAGTGTGGGGCGTAAGGGTGCCCACCCATATGTTGGATCCGCACAAGGAATCACAACGTCACGTTAAGGTCGTCTTGCCTCCATATGAGAGGAAAAGGATACAGCTGACTTCTCCTTCCCATTCCAAATCTCATGGTCAACGTGTAATATACGACACAAGAATCACTGGCGACGTTGGTTGTTAAGTCCTAGAGGATATATTCCTGAGCAGTGGTATTCCAACTGCCATATTTAATAGATTAGCTGATCACCCTGGATCAGTAACCAATAGTTCATATTATTATCAAAAGTAGTGTTTTCTGACCTCTTTGGAATGCTGATGATGAAAACACTTGATTTGCAAAATACTTTACAGAAAATAATCAAAAGGACATGAGCAAGTGTAAACTTGCCTTTTGTGATTGCAAGATTATGCACTCACGGTCTTCAGGACAATATAAGATCCAATATCTGAAATCGGCATCATTGGTCCGCTAAGGACTAATGTTTAAAGAAGCAAGATGCTTTTATTCATAAGTAATGTAATGCAAGTTGATAAACTCGAATCCCGGGGGTAACGTTGTTCTAGGGTTTGGATACTAGAAAGGGTTTTCTTGGAATGTGTTGCCCTTTTTAGATTAAGTTTTACACATGTGCTTCTTATTAAGGCTTGTGAGTGTGTGTGAAACAGCATGTAAGTATAATAAAGCACACACCATAATGGAATACTCAAGTGGAAAATGTATCTGTAGACTATGTATATAAGGTTTGTTCATCATTTAGAGCTTTCATAAAAACACTTATGTCTTGCTTTATAATGTTCTTTAAAAGAATAACTTTTGAAGAAAATCTTACTTAGCTAAGGGAAAGTATTTAAATTTTAAGTTAACCTTATTAGGTGTTCTTTCAAGTTATAGCCTATAAGTAAGAAAGAATTGCTTTATTTGAATAATGATATTAGTAGTATTTGAGACTTATCTATCTTGGTTTTGAACTTGGTTAGTTTGGTATTAAGATGCTTTATAACTTAATTATAATAGACCAAAGTTAACTATAAAACACATAACAAAGTTGTCGTGGTGGTGGCACGGCAGATGTCATGGGTAGGCTAAAGTATGGGGCCAATGGATGCTAGTGGGATCTGGGGAGGGAAGATGCAGTTGATTCTACACACAAGTGACTAAGGCAAAGATCTTTATTCCTCCTTTCTTGGGCTACAAGTGCTCCTTGAGCCGTATACAGGGGGAGAAGAAGAACTTTACCAGCCTAACGTTATCTAAGTGAACCCACCCCTTCCTCAGGGTCCAAGCCTCCCCTTATAAAGGAGAGCCTTGGGTGCCTTTAGGGCTGACGGGGCAAGCATATTCGAGGAATATGCTTGTCCCAAAATAGTAGTTCGACGGCCTCCTTTCCCTGTCGCCCTTCTAACGACGGCAAGGCTCCAGGGGGCCCCTCCTGCGTGCCTCGGGCTTCAGGACTGTCATCTCCGTGACCTCCTTCTGCCCCTCTAACGCTCTGCGCCTTTGTCTTATGTGCTTGGCTCCGCTCTGATTCCTTCTAGCCCGCAGCTAGAGTTTGACCTTGGGCTTCTCCTTCTCCTGCAAGCTTCCTATCATTCAGCCTTACCTCGCGTAACTCGGCTTGTCCTTCACCTGCATCGCGATTAGTCGGGCTAACCCGGCCGAGTTACGTAGTATCCCGGCCGGGTAATGCCTTGCCTTTGTCATAAGGGCCCTACCCTTCCCTGTCTTGGCCGACCTCAACAGGATTCGGCCGACTCTGACAATAACTCGGAAACTAGGCGGGCAACATCCTTTCGTCCTTTCCCGTCTTTACCCTACCCGAGGTTATCTCCCCAACATTAGTCCCCGAAGCTGGTATGGCCCTGCCGACAACTTCGGCCGGGTCGTATCAGTTTCATGGTCTTTGGTTTGCATGGTTTCCGAGTTACCTTTTTCTCGTTCAAGGTATCATCGTATCTTCTCTCGTACCCTTCGTCCTACGTGTCGTACTCATCATAGTTTCCCTAGTTTTTTGTTCCTCTGCTGTATCGACTGACAGGCTACAGTTACTACTGCGCCCGTCGCGTCGGCACTGCGACGCCTCGCGTGCCGTTTCAATCGGGGATCGTGGCTCTCTCTTCCATCGTGTGGTCGTTGGTGCGGTTCCACTCATTGTCGCGTGTTCATGCTGCCTACACGATCTACACGGTCAACCTCCTTACCCAGGATCCCACTACCTCGCAGGTAGCGCGGTTATAAAGAGGGGCGCAGCGCTGAGGGATTCACTTTCACCCTTTGCTTACCTGCGCCCTTCTTCTTCCTCGCGCCTCTGCCTTCGCTCCCGCTTCCGCCGCCGTGCGCTCGTCTGAGTTCTCAACGTAAGAGATCCCGTCGTACTGCTCTGTCGCCTTCTCCCCTGCTCGCTCGTTCCGACACTGTCGCCGGTGAGTTCTTCCGGTCCCGTTGCCTAGCCTTTCTTCTTGAGATCTCTGTTCTTCTTCTTTGCTCGCGCGGCAGTTCTTTCTCTGTTCCGCCACCGTTTTTGGGTAGAACCACGACGGGGCCCTGTAGCTCTAGATTTTCCTTCGCCGCTATCTCTTCCTCCGCAAGTTTTTCCGGCGATCTCATGTCTAGTTCCTTTAGTGGTGCGCTCGTCGAGGAGGACGATGCTGGATCTGGTCCCGAGCGGGGCTCATGGCAGGGTTCCTCTGTCACCCGCCGCGAGATCGAGTGGCTTATTCGGACTCGTCGGATTCCCGCCGAGGTAGCTTGTCGCTTACCCAGCAACGAGTCCTCTCCAGACCTTAGGGAGGGAGAGTATGTAGTTTTCATGTCGCATTTCGCACGCGGCTTTGGTCTTCCTCTTAGCGACTTTTCTAGGGAGTTTCTTGATTACTTCGGCCTTCAGCCACATCATCTCCCTGCTAACGCCATTGCCTCCCTCTCGGCCTTTATCTCTGCCTCGGAGGGATACTTCGGCCTGTGGCCATCTGTGCACGTCTGGTCAAAGTTCTTCCAGATCCGTTCCAACGTCGTCCCAGATAAATCTCTACAGCCCTCCGAGAAGTTACTCACCCAATGTGGGGCAGCTTCCATCACTCCTCGGAGGAAGTCCGAATTTCCTCGTGTTGCGGGGCTAGAATCGTGCAAGAAGTGGCACAAGTCCTTCTTTTATGTCAAGAACAGGGGGATGAGGATAAGATTCGGCTTCCTGCCTTCTCCATTGGTCCTCCTTCCAAGAAGAACTAGACCTATAATCCTAAGAAGAGTCACGCTTTGGCCGAGGCTTTTGAGATTGACATGAATCGGGTCCTGGCCAGACTCTGGCGAGGATCTGATGACTACTTTCGTCAGCAGCCGAATCTGCCCATTCCAAAAACGCACACACAAACTCTGCTACATGAGTGGCCCTCTCGACCCCAATCGAGTCTCGACCGTGGAGCTGGACAACTACCTCATCTTCAAGCGGGTCCGAGCTATCTTTAAGACGGAGATGCCTGAGGATTGGGCTTGGGGATTGAAGCCGTTCACCCGCGAGCGTCCTCCACCCGAAGTAAGCTTAATCATTAGTGCTTTGCTTTCCAATTGCTTTCGCAACCGTCTTTGCTAATCTTCCTCTTTCTTGTCTTACAGAGGTTTGCGGAGCAGAAGGATGAGGACGCCGAGGTTTTATCACTCCCGTGGCCTGCGGACCGGAACACTCCGGACAGTGGGGAGCCGGAATCAGAAGAGTTCGTCCCCAAGTCCGATCTCGCTCCGGCTCGTGCTCGTGGCAAGACCCCGGCCCACGAAGAGGAAGGTGATTCAGATGAGGTCCAAGTTCTAGAGGTAGTTGCCGCGATTCCAATTTCTTATGCATTTCCGGCTTCTACTTTCTCAGCTAATCCGGCCGGTCAGGTTCACGACGCCGAGCCTCTTGCTTCCCGGCCCCCTGTTACCTTGGGAAAACGTGGGTCTCCCGATGGTGCCTCGGAGACGGCTCCCAAGAAACGAAAGAAGAAGTACGCTCCGAATCCTCCCAGGCGCATGACCATGCTTGGAGTTACTGGGTGAGTTTATTTTGTTCGTATTTCTTGTTTCTCTCTTTCTGTTATTTAGCTTGACCCCTTTTTTTGTTTTCGCAGTGCTCCACTTTCTGTTAAGCCCGGTGGTCCCAGCATGACGAGTCGTATGACTCGGCAGCCGTCTCCTCCGCCTACCGAAGATACCAGGATTCCTAGTCCTGCTCGCGCTGCATCTCCTCCAGCTCCGAAACGGACGCCACCTCGCCACGACGCACCTGAGATTCCTCCCGTTGACGTTGATTCCACTCGGCCTACAGATACTTCTTCCGAGCCTGCTGCCTTCTCTGTGAACCCTGATGTCTCTACTGAGCCTCTTTCTGCCCCCGCGGTTTCCACATTTACTCCTTCCCTGGCCGAGGATGTCCATATCTCTGCGCCTTCTGCGACCGTGACTCCTCCGACTCGTAAAGATGTCGTTCCTATTGCCGAGGTATCATCTCCTACTGATGCCTCTTCTAAAACACGAACAGCTGTCGTCCTAAAGCTTCCTCCTCCCAGAAAGGTTTTGCCGGCCCTTCTCAGCCAAATATTGCCGATGCGCTGCGCAAAGGAGCTGCCTCCTCCAAAGCCTCCGTTACCTCGGCTGCCAGTACCCAGCTCACTCTTCATAAAAGCCCTGCAGTAGCGGTGTCTACGCAGCATGTCCGAGGTAAAGTCTTAACTCGCACGGCGAGTGGGAACAGTCTCGGCTCGCTGGTTGAATACGCCAATAACTGGAATGCTGCCGATCAGTTCGAGGGTAATCCAGGCAGCCAGCCATTCTAGCTTTCCGACATCAGCAGCCGCCTGCATCAAGCCGCCAAGATCGTTCTTGACAGTGACAAGATGAATGGGGTAATTGCCTTTTATGGAGTTTTGATTAGTTCTCCAGATGTTACTATATACATTCTAGTCCCCGAAGCTTGCAAGCGAATAACTTGTTATTCGTTTGGAAGCTTTATGATGCTCTACTTAGTTGAATTTTATCCTAGAATTCGAACCTCCATCGAGTTAGATTTGCCTTAAATTCTTCTTGATTTGTGTTTATCTAAGCTTCGTTTATCCAGCCACCTAGGTCCGGGGTAAGTCTAGCTTTACTCGGATCTGTTTTAGCTTCGAATACCCAGCCACCTAGGTCCGGGGTAAGTTTTGCTTGACTCGGATCTGTCGTAGCTTCGAATATCCAACCACCTAGATCCGGGTTAAGTTTCGCTTGACTCGGATCTCTCGTAGCTTCGAATATCCAGTCACCTAGATCCGGGTTAAGTCTATCTTGACTCGGATTTGTCGTAACTTCGAATATCCAGCCACCTAGATCCGGGTTAAGTTTTGCTTGATTCGGATCTGTCGTAGCTTCGAATATTTACTTACCATTTGCTTTATTGCTTAGGTCACGCATGATCGGCGGACTGCCGAGTTCCAAAGGCTGCTTTTTGCGCAGAGGAAGTTGGAAGAAAAGTACGAGAAGGTTATTCATGTGGTAAAGAAAGCCGGTAAGTCGATAAACTCTTGCGTTATCTCTGAGGCTTTTATTTTTTGTGTACCAGATGTTGGATCACTTTGTTGGTAAACAGGGAAAATCAATAATCTTAACATTCGTCTTGAGAAGAAGGTTAAGGCCCTGGAAGGTTAGTTACTCTTTTACTTTACATACTCTCCTTTGGAATGTGCACTAAGTTTCTTTTAACTCTTTTGGCTTTGGTAAAGCCGAGTTACAAACCTTTGCAGCATCTCACCAAGATTGAACGCCCATGCCTGATGTGATGCTGCATTTTTTAGAACAAAGCGTTGCTCATTCGGCGCAGCTAAAAGAGAAAGATGATGAGATAGCTCACTTGCGCGCCGAGGTGGAGGCCCTTAAGCTCTCTCAGAAGTCCGCATTAGAAAAGGTCGATCAGGAGTTCTCCGAGGAGAAAAATCGGCTTGCTCTGCAACTGCAGAAAAATAAAGAACTCCTCGAGGCTGCCGAACTGAAGACACGGGGAATGAGCGAGGAGATCGCTCGCTTTGAGAAGAGCAAAATTGACTCGGCTAAAGACCTTCAGATAATGCTGAGTTATATTCATCATAAGCTTCTTACCGCGGCCAAGTTATCTTTTTTCCTTTTCCTACTGCCGACTGACGCAGACGTGTTTTGCGCAGATCACTTTCCAGAAGCCAAGCACGTGAGCTCTAAAACTGTCCTCGGCGCTCGTGTGCGCCGAGGTGTTCCTGTTGACGCAGACTCGGAGTACTCGATGGAAGATTTCCTGGTTGTTGCGGTGCTGCCGTTGGTCCTATGAAGATCATGGGCAGGGACTTGGTGCAGGCAGCCATCCGAGCCTACCATGTTCTCTGGCCGAATACTTCTGGGACTCCTAATATTGATGAGGTCAAATTGTTGGTGGAAAGATTGATGGCATATGATAGGCAACTAAGTCTTTGGAGGGAATCAGCCGAACGGGCTGGTGCTGATATGGATCTTACAGTTATCATGTCATGGTATGAAGATATTTTCTCTTGATATCTTGAGAAATTTGCGCACTGGTTCCCGTTGGGTTGAGGATCCAACCTTTGTCGCTCTTCGGCAAGCTCGTGCCTTCCAGCTCGTTGAATATGCCGACGTGCATACCTGGAACGAAGGTCCGAGTTTCCTTCCTAACCCAGAAGACGAGGTCGTAGTTGAGGATGCGTCGGATGACAACTCAGCTGATCAAGGAGAAGATGAAGGTAACTCGGCTACTTCTGGTGATTCCAGTTCGAGCTCAGATGGTAACGGCGACGCGCGATCCTCCTCCAAAGGTACTGGGCATTCTACTGAACAAACCAACGCCCCTCAGCAGCCTCGGGCTTCCTCTGAAGTCGCTCCTGGGTCCGTGGAGGGCGAGGCAACCTCGGCCGAGGTTCCACCTATCTCGGAGTGCCCAGCCCCTGACCAAGTTATTGCCTCTCCAACCAAAAACCTCTAAGTCATTTCTTGCCCCTGGTATGCCGGGCGTATGATGTGCGTGGAACATTTGTCCGTCTTTTGTATGGTATGAATTTCTTTTGCCGTGTGCCGCTGAGGCATATATGGTCGTAATTGTTATTACTTTGTTTAAGTGGTCTTGTTCGTCCGAACTTGCTTTGGCAGCCTGCAATTTCTTGAGTTTGGGATATATATTTGCCTTTGTGCTCCCGTGGTTTAGATTATTAATCTGGGTGTGGACTTCGAATATCATACGAGACTGATTTGTTCTTACTTTAAGTACCGAAGTTTGATACTTTCCTTGTGTCAAATGATAACCACTACTTTGAAACAATATAGGGCAGTCCCCAAGTCACTGCCTATGGCGCCGAAGTCTAGTATATAAACCAAATTTCAGAAATGATATAAGACGGTCGCTACTCAAGGTGCCGAGGTTTAATAAATCAACCAAATATAGAAAGAACATGAGACAGTCCCCGAGTCACTGCTCACGGTGCCGAGGTTTAGTATATAAACCGAATTTCAGAAATAATATAAGACGGTCGCCGAGTCGCTACTCAAGGTGCCGAGGTTTAATAAATCAACCAAATCTAGAAAGAACATGAGACAGTCCCGAGTCACTGCTCACGGTGCCGAGGTTTAGTATGCGAATTAAGCTTAGAAATAAATCTGGGGCAGTCCCCGAGTCACTACTCAGGGTGCCGAGGTTTTAATACATAACATAAAATTGAAATAACATATGGCAGTCCCCGAGTCACTGCTCTGGATGCCGAGGTTTAAAACATAATTGGTGGTTGATCCTGAGATACTACTTTACAATGTGTCACTGATGACTGCTACGAGTAAAATGGACGAAGTAAAGCTACGTTCCACGGCCTCTTTGTTTCTTCGCCGGCTTTGTCCGCCCTGTTCTTTTCTGGGGATTGAGCATCGATTAGGTAATAGGCATCATTGTGCAATGCTTTGCTCACGACGAATGGTCCTTCCCATGGAGGCGACAGCTTGTGTATGCCGGCCGTGCGTTGCACCAGTCGGAGAACTAAATCTCCTTCTTTGAACACTCTTGGATTCACCTTCTTGCTGTGATATCGTCGCAAGTTTTGCTGATAAATAGCTTATCTTGATAGCGTCAGCTCTCTGGCTTCTTCTAGCAGATCAACAGTATCTTGCCGAGCTACTTCATTTACTTCTGAAGTTGTATATTGGGTAACTCTTGGAGAGTCATGTATTATGTCGGCTGTAAGCACCGCTTCTGCCCCATATACCAGAAAGAATGGTGTATAACCTGTTGATCTGTTTGGAGTAGTCCTGAGGCTCCATAGTACTGCTGGTAGTTCCTCAATCCAACATCCTGCCGACCTTTGCAGCGGTTCGACGAGTCGTGGTTTTATTCCGGACAGTACTAGTCCATTAGACCTTTCCACTTGCCCATTGGATGCTGGGTGAGCCACAGAGGCAACATCTAATCTTATGTGCTTTTCTTGGCAAAATCTAGAGAAAGCTCCTTCTGCAAAGTTTGTGCCGTTGTCTGTAATAACACTGTGCGGGTATCCGTATCTTAAAATAATATCTTTGAGGAACTTCACTGCTGTGGGCCCATCGCATTTTTTTATTGGTTTCACTTCAATCCATTTTGTGAACTTGTCCACCATGACCAATATGTGGGTCATCCCACCTCGGGCCGGCCTAAATGGTCCCACCATATCTAAGCACCACACAGAAAATGGCCAAGTAATGGGTATCATTTTTAACTCGGATGATGGCATGTGTATCTTGGCTGCATATCTCTGACAACCATTGCATTTTTCAACCAGCTCTTTGGCTTCTTTCAACGCCGTTGGCCAATAAAACCCATGCCTGAATGCTTTGGCCACTAAGGCTCGAGATGAGGCATGGTGTCCACATTCTTCTTGATGTATATCTAGGAGGATCTCCTGGCCTTCTGCCGAACTCACACACCTTTGCAATACACTTGTGACGCTTCTTTTGTATAGCTCATTATTTATGATCGTATAAGCTTTAGCTCTTCTTGCTGTCTGTCTTGCTAACACCTCATTATTCGGCAAAGTCGCGTCTCTAAGGAAAGAGAATATGGGTTGCGCCCATACAGGTGTGATTTTCTCTGGTTTGGTCTCACGGTCTATTTCCATGTCTACTGCCGACATAACTACTTTGGCTTTCTCCATAATCATGCTTACATCAGCTGTCTTTTTCTTTGGGAATTCCGGGTTATATTGCTGGTCAATTTCCATCGGCACATTATCTTCTCCTGACTTTGCCGGAATAAAGATGGATTCGGACTCTGGTGATGGTATTATCGATGGTTTCCTTAGGTTCTCTAGGGCGATACCTGGGGGAATTGACTGCCAGTTGATCCTAGCTTTGATAACGTGTCTGCGGCATCGTTTTCTGCCCGAGGTATATGATGAAATTCACATCCTTCAAAGTATCCACTGATTTTTTGCACATGAAATCTATACAAAGCCATATTATCATCCAATGTATCCCAATTGCCTGAGACTTGCTGTACTACTAGATCTGAGTCTCCATAGCATAAAATTCGGCGTATGCCAATCTCCTTTGCCACCTTCAATCCATGGACCAGTGCTTCATATTCGGCTACGTTGTTTGACGCGGCAAAATGTATTTGCAACACATATTTCAGCTGATCTCTTTTGGGCGAGGTTAACACTATTCCCGCCCCCAAACCATTTCTTAGTTTGGAACCGTCAAAGTGCATCGTCCAATAATTCGTGTCTGGCAATGGTGGCTCATATTGCACCTCGGCCCAATCTACGAAGAAGTCGGCCACAACCTGAGATTTGATTGCATCTCTCCTATCGAATTGCGGAGCATAAGGTGACGATTCAATTGCCCATTTTGCTATCCGTCCACTTGCATCTTTGTTACTCAATATGTCGGCTATGGGTGCTTCACAAATCACTTTGATGGGGTGCTCTTCGAAGTAATGTTTAAGTTTCTTCGCCGACATGTACACTCCATAAGCGATCTTCTGATAATGTGGGTAATTTTGCTTCGAAGCGGATAACACCTCGCTCAGGTAGTACACCGGCCTCTGTACTGATTTATCATTTTCGACTCGTTCTACGACGATTACAACACTCACTACTCTGTTGGTAGCCGCTATGTAAAGTAACATAGGCTCCTTTGATAATGGAGAAGCTAAGATGGGCGTTGTGACCAACATCCTCTTCAATTCATGAAATGCATTGTCTGCTTGTGGAGTCCAAATGAACTTATCTGATTTCTTCATCAGTTGATAGAGTGGTAATGCCTTCTCTCCCAGCCGACATACAAACCGGCTGAGCGAGGCTAAACAACCCATGAACTTTTGTACGTCATTTAGACACCTTGGCAACTCCATTCTTTCTACTGCCTTTATCTTGGTTGGGTTGGCCTCTATACCTCGGCTAGATACGAGAAAACCGAGTAATTTTACTGCTGGCACGCCAAATGTGCATTTTTCCGGGTTAAGCTTCATTCGGAACCTCCTCAGGTTCGCGAAAGTCTGCCGTATATCATCCAGTAATGTTTTGCTTTCCTTGGTTTTGATGACCACATCATCCACATAGACTTGTATATTTTTTCCTATCTGGTCATGTAGACATTTTTGCATGCATCTTTGATACGTTGCTCCTGCGTTGCGCAGGCCGAATGGCATTGTGCGATAGCAATAAGCCCCATACGGGGTAATAAACGCAGTCTTTATTTGATCGGCCGGATTTAACGGTATCTGGTGAAAGCCAGAATACGCGTCTACAAATGACTGTAGTTCACAATCAGCGCTCGAATCAATGACTTGGTCTATTCTAGGTAAGGGAAAAGGATCTTTTGGACATGCCTTGTTCAGGTTCGTGTAATCGATACACATTCGCCATACAATGGCTACATTCGGATCATCCTTCTTCTTTTCTACTAGCACCGGGTTTGACAACCAATCCGGATACAGCACCTCCATGATGAACCCGGCCGCAAGGAGCCGAGTTATTTCATCCCCTATTATTTTTCTCCTGTCTTCGGCGAAGCGGCGGAGAGGTTGCTTCACCGGCCTTGCTCCTGGCCTTAAATTCAGAGAGTGCTCAGCCAACTCCCTCAAAACACCTTGCAGATCCTGAGTTGACCATGCAAAGATATCCCGATTCTCACGGAGGAAGTTGGTGAGCTCGATTTCCTATTTGGCATCTAGGCCTGCACCAATAGTAACAGTACGCTCTGGGAATTGCTCATCTATCTGGAACTTCTTTGTTTCTTTAGTTGGCTGAAAGGAGACACTTCCATGTGGATTGGCTAATGCCGGCATATTCAGCTGTGCCGACTGAGCGAGGGCTGCTACCTCCTGAATCCTTCTTTTTTTATCTTGATATAACCAATGACTCAGCCAAATTTGACCCGGCTGAAGCACATTCCATTGACTTCCTGTAATCCCCTGCTACTGTTATCACTCCTTGTGGTCCGGGTAGCTTCATTTGCAGATAACTTACATGACAGCTGCCCATGAATTTGGCCAATGCTGGCCGTCCGAGTAAAGCATGATAACAACTCTCTAGATCCACCACTTGAAACTCTAAGTTTTCTGCTCTGCAGTTATCTCTTGTGCCGAATAATACATCCATCCGAACCTTACCAATGGGTTCGCACGAAAGCCCTGGTACTATCCCATGGAAAGTGGTCCTCGTGGATTGCAACATGTTCTGCGATATTCCGAGTTTATGCATGGTATCTTTGTACATGATGTTGATACTTCTCCCATTGTCAATGAGAACCTTTGAAAATTTCACATTAATGCTTGGTCCAACAAACGTTGGATCCAACACGAGTGCATATGACCCCGGACTCGGCATTATCTTGGGGTGATCCTTTATGCTCCAAGTTACCTCTTGATCTGACCAAGACACATATCTTGGTATTGGCGGCATAACCGCATTTACTTCCATATGCCGGCGCTGCACACTCTGCTTGTCTTGCTGTTCCGTCGTGAACACGCAATACGACTGATGGTGTTCTCTGTAATCATTGCGTCCATTATTTCCTGGATTTGTCCTTCCATCCTGGCCTTGGTTCATCACTTGATGTACCGCATCTCTCCGGTCCGAGTTATCATACCTCGGGGGAGGAGGCGGTAACATCAGTTGCTGTGCATTTGCTCCAGTCAACTGCTGCTGATGCTGCTGATGTGCCTGGAGAGGTGATGTCTGAATGCCTAAGGGGTTTCCCATTGCATTTTTCATCCATGCACATTGGCGGGTCGTATGGTTGGCCGGCCTGGCTGGGTTTGACGTGTGAAATTTACACGGCTGATCTAACATAGATTCGAACGTGTACTTCGACCTCTCCTGCCATTGCTTCTTTTGTTCTGGTGTCCACTGTCTTTTTCCTTCATTCCTTGGTGTCCATTGCTGAGGACCATTATTTTGTCGTTGAGTCGTTCCGTGGCTCGGCTGATCTTGCGTTACCGCTGCCATTTGGGCCAAATTATATTATAATCCGGCCTTTCTTCTCTTCTTCTTCCTCTAAAGTCATTGCGCCTGGATGACCCGGCCAAAACTCTTGCATATTGGTCTTGTTGCTCCCGATGATCTGCCGACATTAATTCTGGTTGCGTTGGATCTCCCAATGCATAGGAGTCTGCTATTCTGATAGTTTCTGCCAATGTGGTTGGCATATCTTTTTGCAGTCGCTGCCATAACACACTGGCATAGCGACATCCTTGAGCGAACCAAGCTATTGCTTGTGATTCTATAACTCCTTCACACGAGTTTCTCAGGTTACACCACCGAGTTAAAAACTCCCTGTCCGTTTCATTTGGCCTTTGCTTGCACATGGCTAACTGTTGCGGCCTGTTTGGCCTCTTTTATGTACTGGTAAAGTTGCTAACGAACATTTCTTCAAAATCCAACCAACAGTTGATGCTGCCTGCGGGCAGATTATTCAGCCATACTCTAGCTGGTCCTTCCAACATTTGTGGGACATACTGTACTGCCCATCGTAAGTTCCCACCTACTATTTTCACAGCAGTGGCATAATCAATCAACCAGTCTTGTGGTTTGGTGCTCCCGTTATATGTCTTCGTGCCTCTTGCCAGCTGAAAGTTCGGCACAGGTGGTTCGCCCATGATCCGTGGTCCGAAGCATGTCGGACCCGGTGGATCCTGTTCTTCCAGCAACTCGGATCGGTATAGTCGGTCTAACTTTACCCTGGCGTCATTTGATGGCAAATCTCTGTACAGAACTCTGTCTTGCATCCCATAGTTGTTATTTCCTCCATGGATCGCATATTCCATCTCGGAATAACCATCATTGTACCTTTCATTTACTTGATTGTGGCGAGCTGGTATTGCTTCTCTTTCCTGCCGAGGTTCATGCCTTGGTTGCGGGTTGAGCGGCGGTTCTCTCCTTACTTCAACCGGGATATTTTTCTCGTGATTGCCTCTTCCGGGTTCTCTTCTACCGAGATCTCCATTGCCTCGGCTCCCGCCGTCTTTCCCAGCACGGCCGGGATTCCTCTCACCACTATTACCTCGGCTTCCATTGCCTCTGTTCTCGTCTGCTTTCCCGGCTATCGCCGGATCATACAGAACGATTTGCTTGTTTCTTTTTCCTGAAGTTACTGCTTTGTCTTTTCGTGCATTGTTTCCTGGTGAGGATGTTGCTGCCACAGACAAAGCAGGTGCTTCTCCGGCCGAGTGAACCATTCGCGAGCCCCCTAGCCTCGCCGGGTCTGCTCTGTGCATCTCTTTGTTTTGCTGGTTTGCGATGCGCACCAGCTCATTCACTCTTTCTTGCTGTTTCTGCCAGGCTTCGCCGGTCAATCCCTCTAACTCTAATGCTGCGGCATTTGCCGCTCTCAGGTTCTTTGCCGGGGTACTGTACCTCGGCAAGCCCAGATCAACTGATTCTGCCTTATGAGTATCATGCTCCTTGTTGATATCATCTATGAGGTTCTTCCCTCTCAATCTCAACTCGTCAACCCGTTCGGGAGCGACGTCAAGCTTATTAGCTTTGGCATATTCTCGCAGGGTCCTGTTTAAGGAATCCCGCAAGGCCGACACCTTTTTTGCCTCTACCAGCACCTTTTGCCTGGTTTCTTCTAACTCTGCCTGAGCATTAGCCGGATCAAGTATCGGCGCTACAGGTGTAGTCAGGTTTTCTATGGTTGCCTGAAGAATGTTTTCTGGTCTTTCCAGAGGTGGCCCTCTTACTCTTGGTGCCTTTGGGGTAGTGTCCTGTACTTCAGCCTGGTTGGTCACTGGAGGGATTACCTCGGTGGTGATGGTGCCGTCTTCCTGGGCGTGACCTGCACGCCTGCGGCAGGGTCTCTGGTTGATCCGGCACCCGCTACTCCCGCCTGCACTCCGGCTGCGACCATCACCTCGACGCTGCTCACCGGATGCGCTCCGCGCGGACGGCTCGCAGCGCTAAGGGGTGGCTCTCCTGCAACAACAACCTGGTGAGGATAAATACCGGAGATGTCGACGCCGACGTAGACCTGGTGCCTGCCCAAGCTGATGAAGACACCGCCACTGCAGTTGAGTTTTTCTCGGCTCGCCGACGTAGTCACAGAGATCAAATCTTGGACCAAGCCGTAAACAACGCGCCGCCGGTGTTGATGAAGTTTCCGTCCGGATCATGACTCCGCTTAGCACCGCTTGCCCCACGATGGCGCCAAGCTGTGGTGGTGGCACGGCAGATGCCATGGGTAGGCTAAAGTATGGGGCCAATGGATGCTAGTGGGATCTGGGGAGGGAAGATGCAGTTGATGTTGGAGATATGCCCTAGAGGCAATAATAAATGTAGTTATTATTATATATTTGTGTTTATGATAAATGTTTACATTCATGCTATAATAGTATTAACAAGGAAACATTAATACTTGTGTGATTTGTAAACTTAATTTGAAGTCCCTAGTAAAGCCTCTATATAATACTAGCTTGTTGGTTAATAGATGATTGTGGTTTCCCTATCATGAACATTGAGATGTTATTAACAACAAGATCATATCGTTAGGAGAATGAAATGGTGGACATACTCCTATAGATAAGCGTAGCATAAAGATCAAGTCATTTTAATAGTTCAATTGCTATATGCTTTCTGATAAATAGTAACCTAATTCCTTCGACCATGAGATCATGCATATCACCTTTACTGGATGGATGCTTTGATGACATCAAACACCACACCGTAACTGGGTGTCTATAAAGGTGGCATTGAGTGTTCGGAAAGTATTGGTTGAAACACATGGATCAAGACTGGGATTTGTCCATCCATATGACGGATAGATATACTCTGGGACCTCTCGGTGAAATGTCATCCAATTGGCTTGCAAGCATGTGACTGGATCACAAGGGATCACATATCACGGGAACGAGAAAATAGTACTTATCGGTAACGAGGTTGAACTAGGTATGCAGAGATATCGACGATCATAACCTCGGATAAGTAAACTATCGTGAGACAAAGGGAAATTGGTATCGTATGTAAGTGGTTCATTCGATCGCAAAGTAATCGTAGAAATATGTGGGAGACATATGAATTTCCAGATTCCTCTATTGGTTATTGATCGGAGAAGTGTCTCGATCATGTCCGCATAATTCACGAACCGTAGGGAGACACACTTAAGGATTCGACGTTGTTTGAGTAGTTATGGAATGATGAGAAAGAGTCCGAATGTTGTTCGGAGTCTCGAATGGGATTCGGGATATCACGAGGAGATCCGGAATGGTCCGGAGAATAAGATTCATATAAGGAAAGTCCCGTTTCGGAGTTGGAGAATGGTTCCGGTGTTTTCATCGGGAATGTTCTAAAAGGTTCCGGAATGTCCGGCACTCCAGAGGGGAAGGGTACATGAATGTGTTATATCAAGTTACTATGATTGCATCATGTACTCGGTGTCATCGCTGAACAAAATAGAGGGTTTATTCAAATCCTGGTTTGAAAAGTCAAACGGCTAGTTTGAAAGTCAAACGGCTATTTTTGGGAAGTGGGGAAGGAGGAGGAAACCGAGTTGGGGAGGAGTCCCTCCTCCACCGCTGGCCCACCTCCAAGCCGAGTTGGGTAGGGACTCCCCTCCCCTTGGCCGGCCGGCCCCTCCACCTATATAAGGAGGGGCAGGCCTCCCTCCTAGAGACACACAAGATCCTCTCCTCCAAACCCTAAGCCGCTTTGCCGCCGCCACCGCCCGCCTAGGGCAAACCGCCGCCTAGCAACCCTAGCCACGGCCTAGCCTCCTCCTCGGCGTGTCTAAACACTAGATCGTCGAGGACTCTCTCATACTCCACCATACTCGCCCGGCAGGTGAAGCCTGAGATCTCCCCTACTTAGGTACGCCACGTTGTCTTGCGGAATCGCGAGGAGAGTGCTACAAACTCCGCTGCCTGCTGGAACAAGGGGGAGGAAGGTCTTCGTCGAGTACCGAACGTGTGACCGACCGCGGGAGCGCTGCCGGAACGCAGCGCCGGAAGGATCGTCTACGCGATCTTCAGATCGGGAAGAGTACGACTACATCACCCACAAGAATCCTGTAACACCCTCAGAATCGGCCCTATGCAAGTTTTAGCGAAACCCGTCAAACCCGCATAGAAACGATTCAAAGGTGCCCACCAGGAACTTTCGTGCGGGTGGAAAACGAAGTAATAACATTACACAACAGTCCTCAATGGGTCCCACAGAATAGATATATATACAACACGACTCCATGAGTCAAGAATACAGATATAATATACAAAGATCCAAATCACCTTGAAAATGGTAGAGCGTCCGACTACGGACAAGATGCAAATGGGGCTAAGAGCCCTGAAGAATAACCAATGGCGTCCATAACCACGAGCCAAGCCAGGAAGGGTAACCACGCTAACGACGTCGATCTCAAACCTGCTTAAACAAAGGGTGCCGAAAAGGGCAAAGGAAAAGAGAAGCGGTCGATCGAGGCCAAGACGGCGAGGCTAGAATTCGGCGGTCCTCTCCTACATAGGTATGGTGGACTGAAGCGGCAGCGCAGCATGCACTAAACAACCTATAGAGACTCAATACAACTGACGGCCATCAGAGAGGGATAAGAAAGAGCTATTCGGAACCAACCTGATACTACCACCAAGCATACCCATCCTGGTTTTTCCCCCTCGTGACCAATCGAGGAAGTCAACCGAGGAACTCACACCGTTGGCAGTTTTATTTATTCAGTTATCGTTGCAGCAATTACTAGTCAGGTATAGATAATCATCCTGATATAATAAGCAGTGGGCAGTTTTAGTTAACCATTCCGTTGTAGTTGCAACACTTACTAGTCAGATACAATTAGCATGAGATATCCCAAGACCCAGCAGTTGTTGGTACTTTTATTTAGCCATTCCGTTATAGTTGCAATACTTACTAGTCAGATACAATGGTAGCAAGCGACAACCCAAACAAACAATTGTTGGCAGTTTTATTTAGCCATTCAATTATAGTGAAGCTGATTACTAGTCATTATAAAGTCAAATTTATAGCACTACTTTAGTTATAGTTGTCTATGATCGAGATACTGTGCTCCAAGTCGTCCATAACCGCGGACACGGCTTTCAGAAAGTTTTACCCTGCAGGGGTGCACAAATAGCAACACACACTCGATCAACCTCGGAAAAACCAAATCAAAACCCGACGAGGCCTTCACGACAAAGCAATCACCAGATTCAGAAATATTTTAGGGGGCCACCCCATTAAGTATACCCGCAACGAAGTTAGCTGACTTCGAGACGGACTCAAGGTTTGTGGGGCGGTAAGCATTGGGAACCCAAAACTAGGCTTGTCGATACAGCAACGGGTCACGATCCTAACATCACAGTGCTCCTCGCAATCGTAAATAAAGCGATAAAGCATGGCATAAGTACGGATAGTAAATAAAACCTCAAACTAGTTTGTGGCCCCAAGAAATAAGAATGAATCAAGCTCGGCTCGGGGGTACCATAATCCTCCGGATGTGGATAGCGAAAATTCAAGGAACAGTATCAAGTACTCGGTCCTGGGACACAAGTGGAATGATTAACAACCAAATAACATCTATTGCCCACTGTGCCTCACCTTACCTACTTGAGTTTTAGTTGTTAAACAAGAAGTAAAGTTATGATCATCTCCAACAATAAACATGCGGCAATACTCCAACAAGCTGGTACTCGGCAACTCATAGACTCGAGCAAGCGACTACGACGCAAGTCCAGCTATCTACCAAACAACGGTAATAGGATGTGTCCAAGGCGATATAAGGCTGCAAGGAAATCACGGTACGAAAACTAGAGCAACGCATAACCACGATAGCAATAGATCAGGAGGAAATAAATACTATAAAAGTAAGATAGGTAGAAAGGGGAGATGCTCTTTGAAAACATTGTCGAAGGTTCATCCGAAGATCGGGTCGACACTCGCATCAACTCAACGGCCTTATCCGCGAAGAAGCAAAACACTAGAATAAACACCGGATGCACTATTTAATACTACGGCAAAAGATCGGGCATGATGCATGTATGATGTATGACATGGCAAGGTGCGATGCAATTAGACATATTAAGCGAAACCGGGGTCCCGGCAATTAATTAGATGGTTCATGTTACTTAGATACCCCGCAATTTAAATGTTGTTTGAACATGGCAAAATATAGCACCGGTTCGCTACACCAATTTAAATGGGGCCAATATAAGACTAGATAAGCCCGCATATGGACCCCATATTTAATTTAGGTGAATCGGCCTAAGGCCCCCAAACCACATGACAATATGCATGCGAGTATGACAATTTAGTATGCAATAATTTATATAGATGGCATTTATAAAAATAGGGGCTCGGATCAGGGTCACACATTAGGGTTCGACGATCTTGGGGTTCGCCGAGGGTTCGGGGTTGGTCTCAGGTCCGGATCTGGGGTTCGGTCTCGGCGGGATCGTTCTCGGATAACGGAGTAGATCTTGGCGTTCCGTGGAGGAGGACTTGGTTCGGCGTCGGGCGCATCGGATTCGTCCTGGTCGGTGTCGATCTTGTCGTGGCGAAGATCTTGACGCTTGTGACGAAGATCTCGGGTTCGGAAGAAGGGCTTGGCGTTCCGATGGATCGGTCCCCGGGGTCGAAGAACTTGGCGTCCGAGAGACGATGTTGTCGCATCCGCGGTCGTCGGCCATGTCGTCGGTCGTGTCGTCTCGCGCGGGGATCTTGGCGTCCCATGACGAAGTACTTGTTCGTCCGTATTTTGTGGGAGGCGTGGTTCTTGTACAACTTGGTGTTCCTCACTCGCACACACGGGCACGGCCGGAAGCGAGGCGGGGGCGGTGCAGGCGGCTCGGGGTGGAGGTCGCGTGGGCCGGTGTCACGAGCAGGCGGGCAGCGAGGCGGCCAGGCCGCAAGGTCAGCGACAAGGGCCCGCGCGCCTTGGGCTCTGTGCCAGGAGGTCTCCACCTGATGACCCTCCGAGGACACACGCGACGGTGCTAGGGTGGACGCAGGGACGGCGGTCGCGGCTCAGGGAGGCGGAGCAACGGAGAGGCAGCAGCGGCTGCAGGGCGAGGTGGCAGGCATGCGCCGGGCGGCCGAAGAGGAGAGGCAGGCCGACGGCAGCCAGCAGCGGTCACCTGAGCGAAAGGCGTGAAGGCGAGGCGGGACAGGCTCGCGGCGCAAAGCCGGCATGGAAGCGGGCTCAGGGCGTCAGCGGGAGCACGCGGCCGAGAGGCGAGGGTGGCAGCCAGCGAGGTGCTTTCATGGCGCAAGGGCGAGCGTGAAGGCGAGGCGGCGACAAGCGCGGAAGACGAGAGGCGAGAAGCTCATGGCCAGGAGGAAGGTCGCAAGGGACCTGGCGGCAGAGGCGGGCGGCCGGGCCCCGGCCTGAGGATCTCGAGGGGGCGACGGGAGGAGAGGCAGGCGGGTGCGTGTGAGCAGGGTGGGGCCACGCACGGTGGGGATCGGCGAGCGAGAGGAAGGCGAGGCTCGGGCGGGAGGGCAGCGCGAGAGAAGAAGAGACAGCGGCGGGTGGGCCACGGTTCACGAGGAAGGGTCATGAGGAGATGGGAGGGAAGTGGTGGGTCCGGGGCGGGGGAGTGCAGTCTTTGGTGGGGCCGAGAGGTGGGGCAGGTGGCGGCAGGGGTGGTGTGTGTGGTGGACAGGGGCGTGCGTGAGGGAGGGCCAGGTGGCAGATGGGGATTGGGTGGGGCTTGGCCAGGGGTGATGTGGCGCGCTGCGAGTGGAGGAGGTGATGTGGCTGATTGGGTGGGTAGAATTAGGATAGGTAGGAAAAGAATTAGGTGGCCCGATTTTGTACTGGGGGTGGTCGTCTGGGTCGGATCGTCCCGGTTCGGCTGCCCCCTAAAAATATTTAAACAATTTATTTATTCCAAACGGGGCTTTTGCAAATCGTAGGCAGACAAAACAAAATAATCCGGAGACCCGGGTTTTGTGTTTGAACAAAGACGGGGCGTTTAGAAAACAAAAATAGGTTTTTCCGAGAATAGTTTTATGCAAGCAAATGCAAGATGATGACGATCCTCAAATGCAATGTGGCATGATGACATGAGCATGTGGTCATGATGATGCAATGCACAAAAACAACGCGATTTTCTAGTAGTGGTTTTGCGGGATGCCGCAAATCCGCTCTCGTTAAACACTTTGGAATCTTCGAGGGTGAGTTATTCTATCGACTCGTTGCTACAATCTAGTAGATAGATCTTGGCTTGTTTGTTTGTATGCGGTAGAAATTTTTTGTTTTCCATGCTACGAAACCCTACAGTGGTATCAGAGTCGTGTCTATATGTAGATCTATTGCACGAGTAGAACACAATGGTCATTGTGGGCGTTGATGCTTTTATTGTCGATTGCTTCTTGTGTACTTTGCATCTTGCGGTATGTTGGGATGAAGCGGCCCGGGCTAACCTTACATGACATCGTTCATGAGACTTGCTCCACGCTTGACATGCAACTTGTATTGCATAAGTGGCTTTGGGTGTGTTTCTCCTAGCATAGTTAAGATTCAATTTACAACGGGTGATTAACAATACTAGTATCAATGTTGTGGTTCATGTTCGTAAGTTAGAACGACACTTATTGAAAGCCCCAAACCACGTAAAATATGCAAAGAAAGTAGAGGCGTCTAACTTTGTTTTGAAGGGGTGTGTTGTGATGTGATATGGCCATGATTGTGATTATATTTGATGTATGCAATGTTCCTTATTGTAAGTTGGCAACCGGCAGGAGCCATATGGTTGTCTTTAATTTCTGTTACGACCCGCGTGTCTATTCGAAGTAGTTGTAATAGTTGAAGCCGGTGGACGACAACCATGAAGAAGCGTCATTGACCTTGATGCAATGCCGGTGATGATGGAGATCATGTTCGTGCTAGAAGATGGAGATCGGAAGCACAAAGAAGAAAGGCCATATCATATCACATATTATGAATTGCATGTGATGTTAATCCTTTATGCATCTTGTATTGCTTAGTAGACTATGATAGCATTATAATATGATCCCTCATTCACATGAATTTCAAGTCATAAAGTGTTCACCCTTAGTTAGCACCGTTGCTAAAGCTTGTTGTTTCGAAGCACCACGTGATGATCGGGTGTGTTAGATTCCGCAAGTGTATACAACGTGAGCAAGCCAGATTTGCTCATGCGGAAACTAAGGTTTGATCTTGACGAGCCTAGCATGCACAGACATGGTCTTGGAACACGGATCACCGAAAGGTAAAGCATGAATCATATAGTAGATATGATGAACATGTCGATTGTTTGCCATTGAAACTATATCAACTCTCGTGATGATCGGTGTTGATGTGGTGGATTTGGTTCGTGTGATCACTAAAACAATGTGAGGGATATTGTTTTGAGTGGGAGTTCACCTAGATTAATTTTATTATTAATTTGAACTCAATTTGTCATAAACTTAGTCTAAACTATTGCAAATATGTTGTGGATCAATGGCAGCCCCTACCATCAATTTTAATGCGTTCCTAGAGAAAGAAAAGTTGAAAAACAATGGAAGCAACTTCGCGGATTGGTTCCGCAATTTGAGGATTGTCCTCACAGCTGGTAATTTGACCTATGTGCTGGATGCACCGCTGGGTGACCCACCTGCATCTGATGCTACCGATGAAGTAAAGAATGTTTACCTCACTCGGAAGACTCGGTACTCCACAGTTCAGTGTGCTATCTTGTATGGTTTAGAATCGGAGCTTCAGAAAAGGTTTGAGAATTCAGACCCATATGATATTGTCGAGGATATCAAATTGATCTTTGAGACTCATGCGGCAATTGAAAGCTATGAGGCTTCTGAAAAGTTCTTTAACTACAAGATGGAAGAGGGCAGCTCCATCAGTGAGCATGTGCTTAAGATGTCTGGGCATGCAAACAAACTTCAAAGCTTGGGTATAGTGATTCCTAATGCTTTGGGGATTTACCGCGTCCTCCAATCACTACCACCAAGTTACAAGAACTTTGTGATGAACTACAACATGCAAAACATGAACAAGACGTTGCCAGAACTCTTTGCCATGTTGAAATCTGTAGAAGTGGAGATAAAGAAAGAGCACCAAGTGTTGTTGGTCAATAAGACCACCAAATTCAAGAAAGGCAAGTCTAAGCAGAAGGTACACTTCAAGAAGGGTGGTAAGAAAGTTACCACGCCAACAAAGAAGACCAAGGCTGGACCTAAGCCTGATACTGAGTGCTTTTACTGCAAGGGAGAAGGTCACTAGAAGTGGAATTGCCCAAAGTACTTGGCGGATTTGAAGAACGGCAACATCAAGAAGAAAGGTATATCTGATATACATGTTATTGATGTGTATCTCACTAGTACTCGTAGTAGTGCCTGGGTATTTGATACTGGTTCGGTTGCTCATATTTGTAACTCGAAGCAGTCTTTGCGAATAAACGGAAGCTAGCGAAGAACGAGGTGACGATGCGCGTTGGAAGCGGATCAAAGGTTGATGTGATCGCGGTCGGCACGCTACCCCTTCATCTACCATCGGGATTAGTTTTATAATTAAATAATTGTTATTTGGTGCCTGCGTTAAGCATGAACATTATATCGGGATCTTGTTTATTGCGAGACGGCTACTTGTTTAAGTCCGAGAATAATGGTTGTTCGATTTATATGAGTAATATGTTTTATGCACATGCACCTTTGATAGATGGTCTATTCTTGTTGAATCTCGATAGTGGAAATACACATATTAATAACATTGAGGCTAAACGTTTGAAATCGAGCGATAACTCGACCTATATATGGCACTGTCGTCTTGGTTACATTGGAGTGAAGCGTATGAAGAAACTCCATTCCGATGGACTTCTTGAATCACTTGATTTCGAATCACTTGAAAGATGCGAAGCATGTATGATGGGTAAAATTACTAAGACTCCATTCTCTGGTATGATGGAGCGAGCTACGGACTTATTGGAAATCATACATACCGATGTGTGTGGTCCAATGAGTGTAGCATCGCGCGGTGGTTATCGTTATGTTCTTACCTTCACGGATGACTTGAGTAGATATGGGTATATCTATTTCATGAAACATAAGTCCGAAACTTTCGAGAAGTTTAAGGAATTTCAAAGTGAGGTAGAGAATCAACGTAACAAGAAGATTAAATTTCTACGTTCTGATCGTGGAGGTGAATATCTAAGTTACGAGTTTAGCGAGCATTTGAAGAAATGCAGAATACTTTCACAATTGACACCGCCGGGAACACAACAGCGTAATGGTGTGTCCGAACGTCGTAATCGAACTCTCTTAGATATGGTTCGTTCTATGATGTCACTTACAGATTTACCGCTGTCATTTTGGGGTTATGCATTAGAAACAGCCGCATTCACTTTAAATAGGGCACCATATAAATCCGTTGAAAAGACTCCATATGAATTATGGTTTGGGAATAAACCTAGATTGTCGTTCCTTAAAGTTTGGGGATGCGAAGCCTATGTAAAGAAGTTACAGCCGGACAAGCTTGAACCCAAAGCGGAAAAATGCGTCTTCATAGGATACCCGAAGGAAAATATTGGGTATACCTTCTATCATAGATCCGAAGGCAAAATCTTTGTTGCCAAGAATGGATCATTTCTAGAGAAGGAATTTCTCTCGAAAGAAGTGACTAGAAGGAAAGTAGAACTCGACGAGGTTGTCGAACCTTCTCTCGAAATTGCGAGTAGCGCAGCACCGGAAGAAGTTCCTGCGGTGCCTGCACCAGTTAGAGAGGAAGCTAATGATGATCATGAAACTTCGGTCGAAGTTGCTACAGAGCCTCGCAGGTCAACGAGAACTCGTACCACTCCAAATTGGTATGATCCCGTTATGAGTGTCATGTTGGTGGACAACACCGATGATCCTGAGACATATGAGGAAGCGATGATGAGCCCAGATTCCAATAAATGGCAAGAAGCCATGAAATCCGAGATTGGATCCATGTACGAAAACCAAGTATGGACTTTGGTGGACTTACCAGATGGCCAGAAGGCTGTCGAGAACAAATGGATTTTCAAGAAGAAAACAGATGCTGATGGTAATGTTACTGTATATAAAGCTCGACTTGTCGCAAAAGGGTTTCCACAAATTCAAGGAGTTGACTACGATGAGACTTTCTCACCAGTAGCGAAGCTAAAGTCTGTGAGGATTATGTTAGCAATCGCTACATATTATGATTATGAGATATGGCAGATGGATGTCAAAACATCATTCCTCAATGGAGACATTGATGAAGAGTTGTATATGATGCAACCCAAAGGTTTTGTCGATCCTAAAGATGCTAACAAGGTATGCAAACTTCAACGGTCCATCTATGGATTGAAGCAAGCATCCCGAAGTTGGAATCAACGTTTTGATAAGGTGATCAAAAGTTTTGGTTTTATACAAACTTATGAAGAAGCTTGTATTTACAAGAAAGTGAGTGGGAGCTCTGTAGCATTCTTAATACTATATGTAGATGACATATTGTTGATTGGGAATGATGTAGACCTTCTTAATAGTGTCAAGGAATATTTGAATAATAGTTTTTCCATGAAGGATCTTGGCGAAGCTGCTTACATATTAGGCATAAAGATTTATAGAGATAGATCGAAATGCCAAATATCATTGTCACAAAGTACATATTTGTACAAAGTTCTAAAGAGGTTTGGAATGGAAGATAGCAAGAAAGGGTTCTTGCCCATGTTGCCCAATACGACCTTGAGTAAAACTCAAAGTCCGACATCGGCAGAAGATAGAGAAAGGATGAGTAAGACTCCCTATGCCTCAGCCATAGGATCTCTAATGTATGCCATGCTATGTACTAGACCCGACATTGCATATGTTGTTAGTTTAACTAGCAGATATCAAAGTGATCCAGGAGTGGATCATTGGACGTGATCAAAAACATCCTTAAGTACTTGAGAAGAACTAAGGATATGGTTCTTTCTTATGGAGGTGATGAGCATTTCGTTGTTAATGGTTACACCGATGCTAGTTGGAACACCGATCCGGATGATTCTAAATCACAACGGATCGTATTTATTTTGAATGGTGCAGCAGTTAGCTGGAGGAGTGCAAAGCAAAGCGTTGTGGCGAGATCTTCAACTGAATCGGAATACATGGCTGCTTCGGAGGCTTCACAAGAAGCGATATGGATGAAAGAGTTCATTACAGAGCTGGGTGTGGTTCCTAGTGCGCTGGAACCAATGTCTATCTACTGTGATAACATGGGTGCCATAGCCACTGCGCAAGAACCAAGGTCACACAAGAAGCTAAAGCACATCAAGCTACGTTTTCACGCTATTCGAGAACATATCCAAGATGGGGATATAAAGATTTGCAAAGTACACACAGATCTGAATGTGGCGGATCCGTTGACTAAACCTCTCCCGAGGGCAAAACATGACCAGCACCAAACTGCCATGGGTGTTCGGTATATTACCATGTAATCTAGATTAGATGACTCTAGTGCAAGTGGGAGACTGTTGGAGATATGCCCTAGAGGCAATAATAAATGTAGTTATTATTATATCTTTGTGTTTATGATAAATGTTTACATTCATGCTATAATAGTATTAACAAGGAAACATTAATACTTGTGTGATTTGTAAACTTAATTTGAAGTCCCTAGTAAAGCCTCTATATAATACTAGCTTGTTGGTTAATAGATGATTGTGGTTTCCCTATCATGAACATTGAGATGTTATTAACAACAAGATCATATCGTCAGGAGAATGATATGGTGGACATACTCCTATAGATAAGCGTAGCATAAAGATCAAGTCATTTTAATAGTTCAATTTCTATATGCTTTCTGATACATAGTAACCTAATTCCTTCGACCATGAGATCATGCATATCACCTTTACCAGATGGATGCTTTGATGACATCAAACACCACACCGTAACTGGGTGGCCATAAAGGTGGCATTGAGTGTTCAGAAAGTATTGGTTGAAACACATGGATCAAGACTGGGATTTGTCCATCCATATGACGGATAGATATACTATGGGCCCTCTCGGTGAAATATCATCCAATTGGCTTGCAAGCATGTGAATGGCTCACAAGGGATCACATATCACGGGAACAAGAAAAGAGTACTTATTGGTAACGAGGTTGAACTAGGTATGCAGAGATACCGACGATCATAACCTCGGATAAGTAAACTATCGTGAGACAAAGGGAAATTGGTATCGTATGTAAGTGGTTCATTCGATCGCAAAGTAATCGTAGAAATATGTGGGATCCATATGAATTTCCAGATTCCTCTATTGGTTATTGATCGGAGAAGTGTCTCGATCATGTCCGCATAATTCACGAACCGTAGGGAGACACACTTAAGGATTCGACGTTGTTTGAGTAGTTATGGAATGATGAGAAAGAGTCTGAATGTTGTTCGGAGTCTCGAATGGGATTCGGGATATCACGAGGAGATCCGGAATGGTCCGGAGAATAAGATTCATATAAGGGAAGTCCCGTTTCGGAGTTGGAGAATGGTTCCGGTGTTTTCATAGGGAATGTTCTAGAAGGTTCCGGAATGTCCGGCACTCCAGAGGGGAAGGGTACATGAATGTGTTATATCAAGTTGGTATGATTGCATCATGTACTCGGTGTCTTCGCTGAACAAAATAGAGGGTTTATTCAAATCCTGGTTTGAAAAGTCAAACGGCTAGTTTGAAAGTCAAACGGCTATTTTTGGGAAGTGGGGAAGGAGGAGGAAACCGAGTTGGGGAGGAGTCCCTCCTCCACCGCCGGCCCACCTCCAAGCCGAGTTGGGGAGGGACTACCCTCCCCTTGGCCGTCCGGCCCCTCCACCTATATAAGGAGGGGCAGGGCTCCCTCCTAGAGACACACAAGATCCTCTCCTACAAACCCTAAGCCGCTGGCGCCGCCACCTGCTGCCGCCGCCGCCCTAGGGAAAACCGCCGCAGCCTAGCAACCCTAGCCGCCGGCCTAGCCTCCTCCTCGACATGTCTAAACCCTAGATCATCGAGGGACTCTCTCATACTCCACCATACTCGCTCCGGCTTAAGGCGAAGCCCTGCGAGATCTCCCCTCTACTTCCGGTACCACGCCGTTGTGCTGCCAGAATCGCGAGGAGAGTGCTACAACCTCCGCTTCCTGCTGGAACAAGGGAGAGGAAGGTCTTCGTCGAGTACCGAACGTGTGACCGACTGCGGGAGCGCTGCCGGAAGGATCGTCTACGCGATCTTGAGATCGGGAAGAGTACGACTACATCACCCACAAGAATCCGCTCTCGCTAAACACTTTGGAATCTTCGAGGGTGAGTTATTCTATCGACTCGTTGCTACAATCTAGTAGATAGATCTTGGCTTGTTTGTTTGTATGCGGTAGAAATTTTTTGTTTTCCATGCTACGAAACCCTACAGTTGATTCTACACAAAAGTGACTAAGGCAAAGATCTTTATTCCTCCTTTCTTGGGCTACAAGTGCTCCTTGAGCCGTATACAGGGGGAGAAGAAGAACTTTACTAGCCTAACGGTATCTAAGTGAACCCACCCCTTCCTCAGGGTCCAAGCCTCCCCTTATAAAGGAGAGCCTTGGGTGCCTTTAGGGCTGACGGGGCAAGCATATTCGAGGAATATGCTTGTCCCAAAATAGTAGTTCGGCGGCCTCCTTTCCCTATTGCCCTTCTAACGACGGCAAGGCTCCAGAGGGCCCCTCCTACGTGCCTCGGGCTTCAGGACTGTCATCTCCGTGACCTCCTTCTGCCCCTCTGACGCTCTGCGCCTTTGTCTTATGTGCTTGGCTCCGCCCTGATTCCTTCTAGCCCGCAGCTAGAGTTTGACCTTGGGCTTCTCCTTCTCCTGCAAGCTTTGTATCATTCGGCCTTACCTCGCGTAACTCGGCTTGTCCTTCACCTGCATCGAGATTATTCGAGCTAACCCGGCCGAGTTACGTAGTATACCGGCCGGGAAATGCCTTGCCTTTGTCATAAGGGCCCTACCCTTCCCTGTCTTGGCCGACCTCAACAGGATTTGGCCGACTCTGACAATAACTCGGAAACTAAGCGGGCTACATCCTTTCGTCCTTTCCCGTCTTTACCCTACCCGAGGTTATCTCCCCAACAAAAGTCTTTTAGATTAGTATTTAAAGCATTATAGACTAAAGTTAACTTTAAAGACATAGATGGTCCTAAGGCATATTGCTTATGTTATTCGTACCAGGTGTACTTTGTAATGTTCCTCTAAGGATACTTTAATAATGGTAACACTTCTATTTGAATCGTGGTTTCCTAATTGTTTAGTGGAATAGAATCATTTTCCTTTTTATGGATGAGTGGTTATAGTTTGTAAACAAGGGAATAATATTACTTGACTACTTATGGATTCAATATAGTGTTTTGGTTTGTTTATAACTTGTAGTTGAAGTATTGGAGTAGGTTTTATTTCACTACAAAATTATTATTGGAGATTTTATAATGGATAAGGATTCTTTTATACAATAATCTACATTAATGTTTGAGAGATAATTTAATAAAATTGTATTTAAAGTGTGTTAAATCATTTTGACTTCATATTATCAATATTTTAAGACTATTACTATTTATTAGGCTCAATTGGCTAATTTTAGAAGTATTAGAAATTTTTATTTACCCTTATCTTAATTATCAATTAAGGAAATAGGTTTAAATTCAAGTTGTTAAACTGTTTGAATTTTTATTTAACTCAAAAGTAGGATATTATATTTTTAAAATGTAGGTATTTTTTTATTTTGGTATATTACATTTATTTTTATGATTTATAAATAATAAGATATGATTTTTACAATGTTTAATACTTTATAAACACTTAATAAATATTAAATATTTAACTAAGTGAAATAATAATGCATGATTATAGTTTTAAATTATAGTTATTATTTTTCTAAGATTTTTGGTATTTTATTTATATTTTTAACATTTACTAATATTAAAATATGATTTATCAAAGTATTAAAACTTATAAAATCTTTATTAAATAATAATTATTTGAATTATTAACATAATAATGTTTGATGATAGTTTTAAGTTATAGATTTTATTTTTCTACAATTTTTTATATATTATACACATTTTTTTGAATTATAAATCAAAAGTTATTAATTAAACAAGTTTTAATTCCTTTATTACATTTCAGGAAATATTTATATTTGAATTAATATTATTTTACCAATTTACTAAACAGACACAAAACTTTTTATACCTAGACTAAACCTACCCAAGTCACTGACTAGTGGGCCAGTGGCCACGTCATAAACTTGGATTTAGCAAATACATTTGTTACTCGACTAGTGCTTACTCACACGGAATGACAGATGTGCCACGACCACGTCACACGCCACCTTAGTGAGGCAGGGCCCGCCAGGGTTTGACTGGATTACACACGGTGGTGGTCAACCGACGTCGGCGACCCTACGATGCTTGAGGCGATGAGTTCCTGCACGATTCGGAAGCTCGTATTCCTAGGCTACCTAAAAACGGTGGCGCGAGTTCTAGGGCGGTCTATAACCTCACCGGCAACGATGAAAACGGAACAGCCATGGCGGCGCTCGGTGACAGGTCGGTACAGAGGGCGAGGAGGGCCAGGAGAGGGTCCTTTCGAACCAGGAGCTTACCCTGATTCTCGTACGATGATCATTGAGGCTTGGTATGGTCGGATGCGCACTCTTCGACGAGAATTCCGACGGAGGCCGATGAAGGGGAACGGCAAAATTCGAGCACCCCCAATCTCCCCCTGATGCTGTGTTCCTCACAGATGATCTACGCATGCTAGCGCTTCCCCTCGACCATCCCATGGACTCTGGGACTCTACTAACGACGGCGGTGGCTAGGGTTTCGGTTGCCGCAAGAAACTTGAGAGGGAGAAAGGGATAGAGGAAAGAGTGGCGCGCAGGGTTTCTCCACGCGATGTTGTGACCTTCTTATAGAGCCCCCGGAGCGGTGGCGCGCATCTTGACGCTCGTCGGCGCGGCGGAGCTCGATAGCGAGTTGCTTCCCGCATCCGTCGACGGAGACGACGACGAATAGAAAGAGCAAAGGGGTACTAGGCCAGAATGGGCTGCTGTTGGACCGAGGCAAAATGAGTAGAGGAGGAAGGGTGCTGCTACTGGGCGGTGGATAGGTAGGGAGAGAAATGGGCCTCGGCCAAGAACTGGGCTAATCTGTTTCTTTTTATTTTCTTTTACATTTTCAATATTATGTTTTCATTTTTATACTTGAATTAGATTATTTGATTTAAATTTCCTTATAGGGTTTATTTGCTGAATACTTGCAGCAACAAATAATATTTATTGAAATTTATTTTGTGAATCTTTATAATTTATTTTCTTTATTCCATTCATGGGAGTCAATATTTAATTAATGTTTTGTCAGGGCTTTTATTATTAATTTTTTCTTTTAGTAATAAACCATGAATTTTATTATGGAATATTTCCTTATCTATTTACAAATTTTATTTTTAATGAATTTATAGTTTGGAGATAAGTTTGATGTAATGATCCTATACCATTATTTGATGCATGATATCATAAGGATTTAATATGTTTAATATCATTCCCATGAATCTAATAAATACCAAGGTTTATATTTTGTTATAACTAGCCTAAGATTTAGGGTGTGAATTGTAACTGCTTACCCTTGGGTTTAGGGTTCTTAATATACTTATACTCTTTTGTTGATGTGAATAAAGATTAAGGGCTAAATGAATTGTCTTCATGTGTGTGATCTTTAATGATATCCCCTTTTAAAATAGAAAGTTATTTTCTGCAGGTCTTATGGAAAAGAATTGATAAAGATAACTCCTAAGCACCTATGGTTATGATGTTTGGAATTGACAAAGATGTTCTTAAATGATTTGCTATAGGAAAATATTCCTGTAACCCATTGTGGAAACAAGATGATAGATCAATCAGATGAAATAGATAATGAGTTTGATTACAGATTTAAGGTTGAATGTTTTACCAAGAATTCCTACATTCCATGATTCACAATCCTGGACTTCTAATTAAGGAATTCCTTTCCTAGATATTCTACTTCCTCTTATCCATCATCATGTGTTAACATGATGAGCTTTATTTCACCAGAATATTCTTATCCACCTTTTATTGTTCTAAACCCATTGATAAATCCAATGAGCTTGACACTAAAGCTTTTCATGATTTTCACCTATCAAGACTTGGTTATATCAACTACTATATTGCTGATACTCTCCCATCCAACAAGTAGTTACTTCTAACTCCATTCATACTCCTCTGTAATCATCCATCACTAATATTTCTCCAGTAGATGTCTATATCAAACTACTTCACCTCAAGTGTTAGTATTTTCCAAAAGGAAACTACTACTTCTATAATCCAATGCTACTCTAGCATCATCTTTATCATACTATCTTGTCTCTACTTGACTCCAGTATCTAATATTCCAACCTCACATTATATTTATATGACTTGTCATGGCTAACCTAGGATAACATATCTATACTAGGTTTTCAATCATGTTTTATCCACCAATGCCACTTATACATGATATAAGCATTCAATCTTGGTGAATAAGACATGATCATTATAATCCTTTGATCCTTTATGGTTTAGGTTTCCAGTTGGCTAATCAAGGCTTCCATCCATACAACATTACAGTTGTATTATAATTAACTTCTGTTTAGCTCTATTGGATGAAGAGATATAATTCATTGACTATACCTACTTGATCCAATAGGACTACTCCTGGTAACTATCTTCAGTATTCATCCTGGGAATCCTATTTTTTACCACATATATCTTTATTCCAAATAACTCTTCTATCCATTCAGGAGTGGGTTAACTCCATCAATTATCCTATAGATGATATCTAAGGCTAGCATTACTATTTACCTCTTCTTACTTCCTTCTCTAAAGGATTTAAAGTGAATGTTATGATAAGAACATGAGTTGATAGACCAATAGTTAATAATCTAAGAATTGGTGAATCAATAGTTGATTACTCAATATTGATGAACAACAGATATTGAGATAGGATTCCATAAGGATTGATATGGAAAGAAGGATATGTGGTGAATGCTCTTGAATTGTGAAAGGATCGTATGGGCACCTAGAGGGGGGGGAATAGGTGCTACTTCAAATTTTCTTCTTTTCAAATTAGGGTTTGACAATAAGGTAAATTCTCTAGATAATGCAACTAAGGTGAATTTACCTATATGACAAACATGCACAAGCTAACACACAACTAAGCAAGAGCAAGTAAGTAAAGTGCGGTAAAGGATAGAAGTGACCAAAGTGGTGGACACAGAGACACAAGGATTTGTTTCCCGTAGTTCCTTACTTTTGAGGGGAAGTACGTCTACGTTTGGAGAGGGGGTGGTTTCAAACCACCAACGCCACGAGAGGCCTCCCTTGTTCTCCGATGAATCTCACCCCAACGGGATCAATTCACCTTCCACTATATCGGCAACCTTCAAGGTGGAAGCCGGCACCTTTACAACTTTGGGGCACACATCCACAACTGAATTGGAGGCTCCCAAATACAAGCAAGCTGTCAAGACAATCAAAGACAAGCTTGTAAGAACCAAATCTAGAACTAGGGTTTCCAAGAAAACACTAGAGCAAAGGGGCCCTCAAGTGAATGAGGGGGAAATGAAGATCTCTTTTGGTGAAGTAGTAGATCAGGGCCTCCTCCTTCGATTCCCCAAATATCAAAGACTTTGGGTGGTGGATTGAGGAGATCTTGTGGATTTTGTGGCTCCAATGGTGCTCTTGAATTTAATGCAAATGAGCCGCTTGTCCCAAGGTAGGTGGAGGGGTATTTATACCCCTTGGAGAAATCTGGCCGTTGGAGCAATAAATGCACCGGTACTACCGGTACTCAAGCGGTAGTACCGGTTGCAAGCGGTACTACCGGTCAAGTACCGGAGATGCCATTCTTGGTCGAGCCAGATTCAGTTCTGCCCGATACACCCTTGCGGTACTACCCACAAGCGGTAGTACCGGTCATAAGACGCGGTACTACCGGTCAGGGCGGTAGTACCGGTCCTAAGTACCGGTGGGCACCGTGCGAGAAGGGAGGGGCTGGTCCTTCCCCTGTACTGCCTAGTACTGCTGAGCGGTACTACCATGTCCAAGCGGTAGTACCACTTGTCTCAAGCGGTATTACCGGTTGGAGCGGTAGTACCGCTCCGCGGTACCGAGTGGTACTAAGGAAAAACCATCCCTCCCAACCTTGCATGGGTCCAACCGGTACTAGGACCGGTAGTACCGGTGCCAAGCGGTAGTACCGGTCATTTGTCCGGTACTACCAGTTTCCACATTGATTTTTGGCAAGGGTAATTGGGCAAGTCAATATTTGTGCCACAATCTATCAAACCTGTGATACACTTAGCACATGATTAGACCGATAAGTGTGTTGTTATCAATCATCAAAATCAGAAGGATAGGAAATTCTCTTTCAATCTCCCCCTTTTTGGTGTTTGATGACAACACACTTTTGCAAGATTATTTTATGACGAAACTCATGGCATTTGTGAAATAGAGATGGGGCTCCCCCTAGATGTGTAGAAACAAACCTCCCCCTCTATTTTACAAACCTAACATAAGTGCACAAATATAGATACTAGCATTTGAAATCATACCTTTGCATAATAACTTGTGATGAGAAATATATAGACAATGGATAACGCATATCATCACAAGATGGATCCATGACATAAACCACCTAGTCTCACAAGATGGATCCACGACATAACCACATAGTCTCAACCATACATAGAGTTCACACATAAAATAGAGGGAAATCGAAGTTCACAAGAAATAAAAGGATCAAAATAAGAACGAGCTTGTGACTTCCCATGCAACACCCGTGCCTAAAGTGCAACTTCTCCCCCTTTGGCATCAAGACGCCAAAAAGGGACAAGTGCAAAACTACCATCCCTACATTCAATCCTCCTCCTCATCATCATCAAAGTCCTCCTCGTAAGGGGGAGCACGGTGCGAGGAAGAGACATCATCATCCCAATGGCTGTGCTGAGAGATCCACTGTTCTTCTGGAGTGATGTTGGTCTCGGACCCCTCGGAGACGGTCAAACCTTGGGCTGCCATCATGTCCTTCTGCCGAGCACTAGCTTTCTTGGCATACACATGCGCCTCATACATGCGCTTCTGATTGTCAACTTGGAAGCAGAAAATCTTCTTCAACTTGGTCTCCATCCTCTTGGCCCAAGAGAGCTTGGCATTCTTGCGGCGGGAGACAACATAGTCGGTGTCACGACCACTGTCAGCATCCTCTGAGTCTTCCTCTTCATCCTCCTCTACCGCAACACGGGGCTTAGCATGCTTCTTGATCTTGAGTGCCTTGGGCCGGTGCACAATGAGAGGATGAGTGGAGAGGGTCCTAGCAATGGGAGGGCACTTGGACACAATAAGGGCCATGATGTATGGAGCAAAAGGTGGGACCCTCCGAGTGTGAGCAGCAGCAACCATCTCATTCCAAATATAATCTGTCACATCAAGGGTTGTGCCTGAGTCGCGGCTGAGGAAGGTGTTGAACAACAAGTCAACAGAAAAACCATGTATCTCGTCCTTGTTGCCCGCACGCGGAGCAACCGTCTCCCGGAAGATGCGGTGGAGGATATCATATGTGGGGAGAAGATCCTTGATCTTCCCAGCAACCCCGCGACCTTGGATATACAACGGTGTAAGGACATCCTTCTTGGAGGGGTGATCCCGCAAGTGGCAGCGGAAACCACAAGGAGTGTCATGGCCACGGTCTTCATACCCTAGTATTGCAGCAAACTCAGCAAGTGTGGCTTCCTTGATTGCACCTTGTGTCATCCAGGTGATCTTCCGAGTGCTGCCAGTGTGGAAGTGAGCAGTGGCATAGAACTGTGCAATGAGGAGTGGCTCGTAGTCATACTAGAACTCCATGTAGGGAACAAGCCAAGGTTAGATCAGATTTCCTTAGCTTTAGCAAAATAGTCAAAGTTCTTGTTGATGTGTTCCATGTCAATACACTGCTGAGGCACCACCATCTGAATGTTTGTCATAAGAACCTCATGATAGACACGCTCTTGGAAATCATTGTAAAATAGACTGTCATCCCTGTCCTCGTCACGGTTGCGGGAGTATGCATTGTCAATCCGTAGAGCCCGAAAATCAGCCTCAGAAATGTGTTATCACCGTATTTTGGCCAAAGACGGAGATGGGCCGTGATCAAGATGGGCTTGAAAGATACATATATTCAACGTGTTGTTGGATCGGCCTAGTGCGTGGGTTTGGGCTAAATTGCCCGTGTATCTTGTATCATAGTAGGTTTCGTGTTTGTTTAGGTTCCGTTTATGTTTAGGTAGAGATAGAGTTGTAGAGTTATTCCAAAGAGTAGAGAGTCTCCGGACTATAAATATGTACCTAGGGTTATCGAAAGAGGAGGACAACCACGTTCACAACAAACACAATCTCGGCGCATCGCCACCCCTTGTTTCTAGGGTTTCTTTCGGGTAAGTGCCTTGCGATCTAGGCAGTATCTACTTATGCGTTACCTGGTTTTACTCGTACTGAAGCGTTGTTGATGGCGAGTAATACCATTATCATAGATTGTTTGAGGCTAGCATCGGTGCTTTTTCATTACTATCGTCGAAGTTATGCTACCTCTAGCTATCTCGCTACCCTTGCACCTTTTCCCAAAGTGCAAGGGTAGCACCTATGATCTTTACTTAGTCGATTCGATCTGTTATAGTTGTGCCTTGTTCGCCAAGGTTTAGTTTAATATCTACGTAATCAGGCCTTACAAGCGGGTTGAACGATCGAATGCATACGGACGTGGCTTATTCGTTCTAGAAGATGTTCGGTAATTGGCTTTATGTTGGTTATTAGGCCTCCTCTAGGGTTAATATTCTTCATCTTTTGTGCGTACTAGGCTCAATCACGCGTGGGACGTTCGATTCGTGGTGAAAACATTAGACTATCGTAGATCGATTTAACTTGTAGTGATCAAGCAAAACCCCATGTTATCATAAATCTAACGCAGAACCATGGGGCAATCGGCTTTAGGAGCCAATTCTGAGAAACACAGGAGCCGATTACGGCTCGAATTTTACGTATACTTGTTTACCATGCAGAAATCAATCGGAGCAATCCTTCACCTTCTGACCAGGTATAGGTCGGTGGCATCTCGAACCAAACCAGGGCGTGTGCGGAGCTTTTGCGGCCGTCGCCGAGGACCAGGCCCTGGCGATCTGGAGCCTCCCGGCTCTTCGTGTTGCTCGCCGCTGCCCGCCGGTGAGTTTTGGCAGGCAACACATTCTGGCACGCCCGGTGGGACAATCAACGACGTCTACATCAACATCCGACGCCGCAATGGAGAATATACCAGTCACTTACGACGATCTACCTGACGAGCACAAGGCCACGACGAGATCAAGGCTCTCTTGAGGAAGACCTCATCGGCTCTTCGAGAGGACCCGTAAGCATGGCATCAGGTGGAAGGGGTTCTCCCCTGAAGGCGCTCTCAATGAGGTGGATCTGTCTCTCCCTTCGGAGGAGCGCACCAGAGCTCTACGACAGGAAGTCAACTACATGGTGGCTCATTCTCTGCACCGCCATTCTGAGAGCCTGGTGAACGCTTTCGAGCGGGTCGCGGTTCGCGTAGTTCAGGAGATCATGAAGCATCGGTACTCTCCGTCGGGACCTACTTTAGGGACTCACCAGGGAGAAAGACCGCTCCAGACCAGGCCACAGCTCCCGTTCGCACTTGCCGCCTGTAACCGCCAGGCGGCTTACGTCGTCTACAAGGTGGGCGACCCAGGCGATTGCCAATTCCTGTTTGAGCAACCTAAGGAGATCCCACACGGATATATATGCCTACGTGCGGATCGCAATAGCTCGACACGCACCAAACAGATTGCAACCGCAGGGTTTCGGCAGGAGCTCTTGGGCGGATCTTGAGCGGCGGTTCGAGCGGCGATGGCTGGGATGGACCCGACAAACAGGCGTGGCTAGCCAAGTATGCCATGGAACGTCATGAGAATCTAGCCCTGGCTCAAACAGTTGGAGCAAATCGGTGCCATCCTCGAGGGACTGTTAAACCGTGCGAAGAAGGACAATCGGCTATGCAAAGCCGCACCCCAACGAGTTTGATCTGATTCGCCGCCACCCAAGTATAAGCTCCCCGAGTTCTCAAGGTTCGGTGGTCAAGGGTCAAGCTCGATCGAGCACATAAGCGATACCGCACAACTAGGCATGATTTGGCATCGGATCGGATCGCGTAAGATTCTTTGCGCAATCTCACAGACCAGCCTTTGGGTGGTACACCTCACTACCACGATTCAATTCATACCGGAAGCAACCGGAAGAGCGGTTCCACATCCATTACCATTCGGAGGCTACCGAGGTGGCATTGCAGACTGCACAAAGTGCGTAATCGAGGAGAATCTGAGCCGAGTACATCCGGCCAGACTGTCAAGAACTGATGTTACTCGGCTCGTTTAACTGAGAAGGAAGCAGTCGAGCTGGCAGTGTTGGGTCTCTCAGCACCCATCAAGGATCCGGCTTTCCAGGTAGAGTGCAACTCACTAGCGCACATGGCCCAGAAACTGACGATGTATGAACAGCGCCACCCTGAGTTGTACCAAGACAAGTTCAAACGTCCGATAGGCCTGGTCGATGCAGAAGAAGAAGATCCTACACAGGACCAGGAGGTGGCCGTAGCTGAATGGGCTCGGGGGGCAGATCCTGTGGCCTGCAAATGGGTGAAACAGCAAGGGCCTGCGAAAGGGTTCGACTTCGATGTGAGCAAAGCTGAGCAGATATTCGATCTGCTGCTGAAGGAGAAGCAGCTGAGGTTACCCGAAGGCCACAAAATCCCTACGGCTCAGGAAATGAACGGGAGACCATACTGCAAGTGGCATCATTCGTTCACTCACACCACCAACGAGTGCAAAGAGCTTCGCCGCCAAATCCAAATGGCGATAGAACAAGGCCGTCTGATCCTTGGGCAGTTCGCCATGAAAGTGGACACAAACCCATTTCCGTCAACATGGTAGAACTCGAAGCTCATGGCGTAAGCTGGATTTCTCGTTCGGCGTTAATATGGCAGGGTCGGGGTACCACCATGACACGTACAAGAGGACGGTGGTCGCTCTCGGGGCAAGGAAAGAAAGGAGGCTAGTCCATGCGACCGGCCCAGCCACAATGACAAAGCAGATTAACAGAGGAACAAGTGAGGAGTGCGATATCGGAAGCCACATTCGCATCTCCTTAACAAGTATGAGCGCCAAGATGACCAACGTGGCGGCCGAGACGACGAAGGATATGAGCACCTTGCTAGGGACCGTCGAAAGAGAAGGAAGGCGCAGAGGCATTGGGATTGTCCTTTCTTCAAGTATTGGGGGCGAGAATGAGCCGATTGCCTACAATCGACAACCGCCCAAAATGCGGTCAGCAAAGGAAGACACGAGGCCGATGTCGGTATTCAAACGTCTAGGGCCTCTTCAGCCCTGTGGCGTCCACAGGAGCTCGAAGCGTAAGACCTCGAGAAGCCAAAGGATGACAAGGACGAAGACAGTATCACCGTCAAGGTGGTGCCCACGGACTCGACACACCCGAGCGTGAGTGCAGCTGCGTAACAGAGGAAGCTGAGCGATATCTCACGCTTTGAAGAAAGCACGGCCGATCGGCGTCAAAGTGAGGCTGTGGAAGCGGAAGACCGCCCGACCAGAAAGAGTGGCGCCCCAAACCGATAAAAGCCGATGCAAAGACATCGGTGGCACAAACATGGTGTTCGTACTCCGCCGAATTCGCGCCAAGAACCGATGAGCTACCCGTGGCACGGTTTGATCGCGGCCACGGCGGTTATCTTTGAAGCCACGTGAGAAGGGTTACAAACATCTAAAAGCCACAGCCTGCGAGGTTACATCAATGGGCAACTGTCGGCAAGATGTTGGTGGACACCGAGCGGCATCAACATCATGCCATACTCCATGCTACGACGTTTGGGACGCCCACCGCAGATCCGATCAAAACCAACGTCACGTTGAGCGACTTCAACGGTCTTCGGGAACGCAAGGCGTCTTGAACGTGGACTTGACATGGGCAGGAACCGCACCGTACCACGCCATTCTTCGTCGTGACAGCAAGAGCACTTACATCGCCTTGCTAGGAAGGGATTGGATTCACGCTAATTGCTGCATCCGTCCACAATGCATCGATGCGATCCAGTGGGATGGAGACGGTGGAGGTCATCCACGCAGATTCTATCGAGATCTCCATAGCTGGCATGAACGTCGGGAAGCGAAGACCAAGAGCCGATCTCCGGAATCAATCTAGACGGCTGCGTGTGAAGCTACAAAAACGGGGTGAGGCTGGTCTTATCCATCGCCTTACAGAGTAGAAAAGCCCACGATCATCAGGGTACGGCGATCCTGCGATCGGCCACAAAAATAAAAGCAGCGATCATACGACAAGCGGCTCACGTAGTGAAAGCAGAGATGCTCGCCATCGTAAAATAATAAGGTGTAAACCATCCTTGACGATGCAAGCAAAAGGGGCGATTCAAGCGATCGGCCCAAATTATTTTTGTTGTCCTCACCTACCGTTTGCCCTGTGTTTAGCGTCGATTTGACAGGTGACGGAAAGCTAGGGTATGGGTTTACATCCGCTGATGACCTAGAAGAGATCGGCATTGGTCCTGGGGATAAGCCACGACCAACATTTATCAGCAGAAAGTTAGAGCCGAGTCTGCGGGGCCCGATGATAGCCCTGTTGAAACAATATCCAGATTGCTTCGCCTGGGATTACACGGAGATGCCTGGGTTGGACAGGAGCATCATCGAGCATCGTCTCCCGCTCAAAAAGGATTTCGCCGCTTTCAGCGAGCACGACAAATGAAGGCGAAATTGGAAGAAGTCAAGAAAGAGGTCGAGAAAATGTTGACGCCAAGTTGATCGGACCATGCGGTATCTTGAGTGGATTTCTAGTATCGCACTGTAGAGAAGAAGGGTGGCCAATGGCGTGTTGCTATAGATTTTCAAGATCTCAACAGAGCTACCCCAAAGGATGAGTATCCGATGCGGTGGCGAAACATTAATCAATGCAAGAAATGGTCATAAAATTTTGAGCTTCATGGACGGCAATGCGGGTACAACCAGATCTTCATGGCTCCGAAGACATACACAAGACCGCATTCGAGTCCTAGGGTCCGTGGGGTTGTTTGAATATGTAGTCATGACGTTTGGACTGAAAAATGCGGCGCACGTACCAAAGGGCCATGAATTATATTTTTCATGATCGATCGGCAAACTGGTTGAAATCTACATCGATGACGTGGTGGTCAAGTTCGCTTCATACGGACACTTGACGATCTGCAAAGCGTCTGGACCGAACAAGAAAATTCGCCTACGGATGAATCCAAAGAAGTGTGCTTCGGGGTGACGGTCAGTTCTTGGGTTTTTTGGTCCATGAACGCGGAATTGAGATCGGCCTGAAAAGTCAGGAGGCAGTACGGACAATGAAGCCACCCACCACGAAGAAAGAACTACAGTCCCTTATCGGCAAGATCAACTTCGTCAGACGATTCATCTCCAATCTGTCAGGAAGGATTGAGCCGTTCATGGGACTAGTAAAAATCAAATCTGACGAGGAATTCCGCTGGGGGGCAGAACAACAACGAGCCTTTGACGAGATCAAAGAATATTTGACAAAGCCGCCAGTGTTAATTCCACCTCAGCCTGACAGGCCATTCTACATTTACTTGTCAGTGGCTGACACGTCCATCGCCTCGGTAGTGGTGCAAGTTTATGATGGGCTGGAGCGGGTCGTCTTTTACATAAGCAGGAGGATGTTGGACGCAGAGACGAGGTACCCTGATATCGATAAGTTGTGCCTCTGCCTGTTTTTCACCTGCACCAAGTTGCGCCACATTTTGCTATCAGCAGAGATCATCATCATATGCAAATCAGACGTCATAAAGCACATGCTGTCGGCTCCTATGTTAAAAGCCGATCGGGCAAATGGATGTTTGCATTATCGAGTTTGACATCCGGTATCAACTGCGAAAGCGATTAAGGACAAAGGCGGCGATCTTATCGCTGAAAGGATCAACACAAACATAGCCGCATTGTCCATAAGCGTGGGCTATGTTTTTCGACGGATCGGTTTGTGACGATGGCGGCGGCATCGGCATTTTACTCGTGTCGCCCGGGCAACATTTTCCTTCTCCATCGATTGTCTACCTCTCGCACCAACAATGTAGCCGTGCGAGGCGATATGCAAGGGATGGAGTTACTCCTCGGCCGGCCGAAGCGGTGGAAATTTTGGAGACTCAAGTTGGTGATTTCCCAGCTCACGGAGGACTACAAGTGCGAGAGCGAGTCCCTCTTCCCATTATGGCTGCCGTGAGTCGATGACGCAATTCCGATGCGTAAACTTCACTTGGATCCCACGATCGCGAATCCGAGGCGAACGATCTTGCGCAGATGGCTTGAGGATACAAGGACGTGGTAGAAGGAGCCGACGTTCGTCAGTTCACCGGAAGCGGACGATCGAGAGCCGATATCTTCAATTACTTGAAAGATTCGGCTCGGGAGGCACCGAAACGGATAAGGTACAAAGCCATGAAGTACGTGCGTATTGGGGATGACATGTTTTACAGGACTCAGGAGGGATTATTGCTCAAATGCCCGGGTCACCAAGCCAATCGGCTCCTACACGAGGTACACGAAGGCGCCTGTGGAACTCACCAATCGGCTCATAAGATGAAATGGTTGATTAGGCGATCAGGGTTTTATTGGCCCACCATGCTTGAGGACTTTTTCAACTACTACAAAGGGTGTCAAGCATGTCAGAAGTTTGGAAAAATCCAGATGGTGCCCGCGTCAGCAATGAACCCCATCATCAAGCCTTGGCCATTCCGAGGTTGGGGCATGGATATGATCGGCAAAATCAATCCTCCATCGAGTAAAGGACACATGTGGATTCTGGCCATTACTGACTACTTCACTAAATGGGTGGAGGCTGTCCCGATGAAGTCAGTAAACTCGAAGGATGTTATCAATTTTGTAAAAGAACATGTCATCCATAGGTTCGGGATTCCCCAAACTATCACGACCGATGGAGGTTCGGTCTTTATTTCTCAGGAGTTTTGAAAGTTCTGCGAGGACATGGGGATTAAGCTGATTAGATCATCTCCATACTATGCTCAAGCAAATGGGCAAGCTGAAGCGTCCAATCAGAGCCTCATCAAGTTGATCAAGAGAAAAGTCGATGAGCACCCAAGGCGTTGTACGAGGTTTTGTCGAGGCGTTATGGGCTTATCGTATGTCATGCCATGGAGCAATAAAACCTCACCATACCATCCGGTATATGGACAAGAAGCCGCCCTACCGGAAATTACACCTGGATCAAGACGCGTCACTTTTCAGACGATCTAACGATCAAGAATACGCAACTCGATGAGTGACATGTAGAGGATTTAACCGAGCTCAGGCTATGGTCACTCGAGAAAATCAAAGAGAACAAGGCCAAAGTAGCTCGTGCATACAACAAGAAAGTGAAGCCAAAGGAGTTCCACGTTGGTGATCTGGTATGGGAAGCTGTGTTGCCCTTGGGGACTAAGGATGCGACATATGGTAAATGGTCTCCAAATTGGCACGGTCCGTACAGGGTTGACCAAGTTTTAAGAGGAAACGCATACATGCTTGAGCAGTTGGATGGCGTAAAGTTCCCAGTGGCAGTCAACGGGCAACACCTCAAGAAATATTTCCCAAGCATGTGGGATGTTGGACAGTAAAACTCGAGGGGCCGATACATGAAATCGGCTAAGTAAAGGCACGTGAGATGATGGACAGTAAAAATATGGGGGCCGATGCTGAAAATCCATAGGTTAAAAAAAAATATGGGGGCCGATGCTGAAAATCGGCCGAATAAAAAAAAAGAAATATATAGCCGATGCACGGCCATCGACTCTAGAGGTTCACACATGTTACAAACAGGTCCACCTTGGCGATCTCAGCTTAGTCATCTTCATCTTTGCTTATCAACTAGTCGTTTGTGCCGGGCATGTTTTTCGATGGGCAATTGGAGATTTGGGTCGCCCGTGTTGAGGAAGGTCGCAGGTCATCATTTGAAACCAAGAAGTGGCCGTTGTAATGTGTCTAAGGATGCGACCGAAGGTTGACCCTGTCAACGTTTTTTGGGAGAAGCCGATGGGTAGTCATCGGCTCTGTGCGATTTGACTTGTTTGATCAGTATAAAGATGTTGAAAGCCGATTCTGTCATCGACTTCAAGCATCGACCTATTTCGTTATCGGCAAGATTGAAGCAAAGAGGAACAATATTTGGGAAACGGATTTTCATCCATTCAAAAGATCATTGCTTACAGTGACGATCGACATAAAGGGCCTACTATCGCTACGGCTATTACTATCGATTCCTAATCTAGGCCGAGGTCGCTGCCGCCGCCGTCGCCGCCGTCCTCTTCATTGCCTTCTTGCCGCATCGCCCTCGCCTTTCCGAAGAAACCAGCGACCTCTTCGTCCTCGTCATCTTGATGTTCGCTGGACCCGCGCGGAAGCGCTTCGTCGGGCGGATACTGTCGGAGGAGGTGTCCTCCGATTCCTCCTCCGTTGGAAGATTCGACGCCGCCCCACGACCAAAGGCGTCGTTGCCGCTTCCAGCCTCGCCGACGAGGAATCGAGGCTCTTCGCCGTGGACGATCATCCTCCGACCAGACGGAGAAATCGATCCTTTCGCCCCACCATCGGGGCGAAGTATCAGACGCCGTGGGCGGGTGCTCCGCGCTCTCGGCCGCTAATCGAGTTGGAGGCGTGGAGGACACACCGGAGGAAGCAGAGGAGGCCATGGCGAGAAAAGAGGGTTTTTCCGAAGAAGGAGAGGGTTTTCGCAACTGGAGGAAGATGGGGATTGTGAACTTTCAGCGAATTTAAATAAGGGAATAGTGGAGACGGTTCAATGCCATAGCGGTTCCCATTCAGACCGCCAAAATCACAAATCATGCAATCGCGCAGAGTTGAGAAGACAGGCATCATGATGAAGGGTAGAGGACGGTTCTGCTCGCCACGATTCCGCCGACGCATCCCGATAAAAAAAAAGAGGAGAAGAAGAAAAAAACACACAGAGTGGTTTTGGAATTATCATTGCCAAAACCAGGGGGACATGTGTTATCACCGTATTTTGGCCAAAGACGGAGATGGGCCGTGATCAAGATGGGCTTGAAAGATACATATATTCAACGTGTTGTTGGATCGGCCTAGTGCATGGGTTTGGGCTAAATTGCCCGTGTATCTTGTATCATAGTAGGTTTCGTGTTTGTTTAGGTTCCGTTTATGTTTAGGTAGAGATAGAGTTGTAGAGTTATTCCAAAGAGTAGAGAGTCTCCGGACTATAAATATGTACCTAGGGTTATCGAAAGAGGAGGACAACCACGTTCACAACAAACACAATCTCGGCGCATCGCCACCCCTTGTTTCTAGGGTTTCTTTCGTAGTAATATGTCGCCTAGATCGCATCTTGCGATCTAGGCAAGATTCTACTTATGCGTTACCTGGTTTTACCTGCATCAAGCGTTGTTGATGGCGCAGTAATACCATTATCATAGATTGTTTGAGGCTAGCATCGGTGCTTTTTCATTACTATCGCGGGTTATGCTACCTCTAGCTATCTCGCTACCCTTGCACCTTTTCCCAAAGTGCAAGGGTAGCACCTTGCTTGATCTTTACTTAGTCGATTCGATCTGTTATAGTTGTGCCTTGTTCGCCAAGGTTTAGTTTAATATCTACGTAATCAGGCCTTACAAACGGGTTGAACGATCCAGTAATGCATAAGGACGTGGCTTATTCATTTTAGAGAAGATGTTCCGGTAATTGGCTTTATGTTGGTTATTAGGCCTCCTCTAGGGTTAATATTCTTCATCTTTTGTGCGTACTAGGCTCAATCACGCGTAGGGACGCCCGTTACGTGGTGAAAACATTAGACTATCGAGATCGATTTAACTTGTAGTGATCAAGCAAAACCCCATGTTATCATAAATCTAACGCAGAACCATGGGGCAATCGGCTTTAGGAGCCGATTTACGTGAAACTCGGGAGCCGATTACGGCTCGAATTTTACGATACTTGTTTACCATGCAGAAATCAATCGAGCAATCTTCACCTTCGACCAGGTATAGGTGGCACGCCTCGAACCAAACCAGACGGTGTCGGAGCTTTTATGCCGTCGCCCGAGGGACCAGGGCCCACCAGCAGTCCTGGGAGCCTCCCGGCTCTCCGTGTTGCTCGTCGCTGCTCGCCGGTGGGTTTTGGCAGGCAACAAAATGTCAGACAGCTTCTTTGGCCCATATGGCCCTGCGATGCAACTCTTGGTACGCCCCGAGGAAGGGGGCGAGAAGGGGGAGCGCTGCCACGCCCAGCAGAGCGCTTGGTGACTCTCTCTCGACCCCCACAGCCACCATGAGTAGCAGGCAACTTCGCACGGCGTATCGGCTGAGGCATCACTTCATCCTCGGACTCCATATCTTCCTCAACAATCTCTCGGTTTGCTTTGGAGCGCTTACGCGCACCTCGAGAGCCAGCTGCATCTGTGAAAGCAAGAGGGAGAACAGCAGGGGAATAAGGGCACAAGAATCATCAAAAAACAAAGGAGAATCTAGGGTTTAGTAGACAGGTTGTGGTCAGTTGGGGCCGGTACTACCGGACCTGATGACCGGTAGTACCGCTTGTGAGCGGTAGTACAGGAACATATGCCGGTACTATCGGTCGAACGGTATAGGCGCATCAGATCTGGTAGAGACGATCCCAAAATTGGCCTCAACACTTTGTAAACCATCGATTCTACTAAGTAATACGGGAAGTATGGCAGTACAACCTCATAACATGTAAATTTCTTCACAAATCTAAGCAAAACCTAGATCCAGTGAGGAAATGGAACGTGAGAGAGAAAGGGCGGTTGTACCGTGATCCATGGCGGTGGAAAAAGAGGAGGATCCTGCCAAGAGTCCGAATCCAAGGAGGATCCGGGAGAGGAGGGCGCGACAGGGCTCCGGCAGCGTCACGGGCTCCGACGGCGGCGCAGGTATGTGTGGAGGACGTGGGGGAGAATAGGGCACTGATGGGTTCCTCCCCACGCGCAGCCAAAATATATACCAGATTTCGCCGACCGGTAGTACCGCTTGAGAGCGGTAGTACCAGTTCAACAATCGTAGTACTGGACCGTAGCACTCGATATGTGGGCGGTACTGCCTCGAGCAGCTTAGGATGCGACTGAACTACCTGTGTCTGGTAGTACCGCTCATACACCCGGTAGTACCGGTCCCACCTGATACCAAATCCAGGGATCAAAGGGGAATTCTTGTGCAGATTGAGAGAGGGTTTTTCGAGGGAGTAGAAAGGCTTGGGTTGAGATAATTGCACTGGGAGGCACATGCACTCTAAAATTCGATATAAAGATATCAAAAACCAAACTAGAGTGCATGAGGCTAAGATCAACCGAACAACTCAAAGGATGACCAACACGAGTAAACACCAACCTCTCGAAAGAGAGAGGGTGGTGGCCTAGGCCACCATATATGAGTATACTCGGTTTGGCACCACGAAGATATATCTTGGGTCCATTACCGAAACTCATCATTTAAACTCACATATCACAAAATTATATTAAGAGGAATGATTTTTATTTCTTTGGGCATAATGGGGGGAGGGATAGTCCAATCAATTAGAACCGCACTCACCCTATATCCATGCCTACACCTAAACCAAATATGGGTCGAATCATAGGTGAGAGTGCAAGATAATCAATTCAAGCTCCTTGAATCTACGATATTTAGTTCATTCCTCAAATAGCAAAACCTTGCTTCATCAAGTGGCTTCGTGAAGATATCGGCAAGTTGATCTTTGGTTGACACATATGATAGATCAATATCACCTCAAGCAACATGATCTCTAATGAAGTGATGGCGAATCTCAATATGGTTTGTCCTTGTGTGATCCACCGGGTTGTAGGCAATCTTGATGGCACTTTCATTGTCACATAGAAGAGTCACTTTGTCACAATGGACACCGTATTCCTTTAAAGTTTACCTCACCCATAGAAATTGAGTGCAAGAACTAGCAGCTGCTACATACTCGGCTTCGGCGGTGGAGAGAGATATACAATTTTGCTTCTTAGAAGACCAACATACCAAGGATTTGGCAAGCCCCGGATGTTGATTTTTTATCATCCTTATCACCCGCCCAATCTGAATCCGTGTATCCACAAAGATCAAATGTTGAGCCTCGAGGATACCAAAGACCATAAAATGGGGTATGAATTAAATATCGAAAGATTCTCTTGACCGCCATTAAATGGTTTTCTTTAGGAGCTGCTTGATATCTGGCACACACACCTACACTCAACACAATATCGGGTCTAGATGCACAAAGGTAAAGCAAAGAACCAATCATAGACCGGTATACCTTTTGATCCACATCTTTACCATTTGGATTTTGTTCTAGATGAGTCTTTGTGGCCATGGCAGTAGGAGCTCCATTTAAATCTTGCATTGTGAATCTTTTGAGCATATCTTGAGTATACTTGGCTTGATTGAAGAATGTCCCTCCTCTAATTTGCTTGATCTCAAAACCAAGAAATACTCTCAACTCCCCCATCAAAGACATTCAGAACCTACTAGTTATAAGCTTTGAGAATTCATCATTAAAAGCTTTGTTAGATGAGCCAAAGATAATATCATCAACATATATTTGGCATACAAAAAGCTCCCCATTGACTTTCTTAGTAAAAAGAGTGGGATCGATTTTCCCAACCTCAAATCCACGGTCAAACAATAACTCTGTAAGGTGCTCATACCACGTGCGTGGGGCTTGCTTGAGCCCATAGAGTGCCTTATCAAGTTTGTAGACATGGTTTGGGAAGTTGGGGTCCTCAAATCCCGGGGGTTGCTTAACATATACCAACTCATTTAATGGGCCATAGATAAATGCACTTTATACATCCATTTGTTGCAACTTGAAGTTATGATGTGCCGCATAAGCAAGAAGGATACGGATGGACTCAAGGCGAGCCACGGGTGCATAAGTCTCTCCATAGTCAATGCCTTAAATTTGAGAATATCCTTGTGCAACCAATATAGCCTTGTTCCTTACTATAATTCCATGCTCATCTTGCTTGTTCTTGAATATCCACTTTGTTCCAATAACATTGTGGCAATCCTTTGGCTTCTCAACTAACTTCCATACTTTGTTTCTCTCAAAGTTGTTGAGCTCTTTGTGCATAGCTTCTAACCAATCCGAATCTTCAAGATCTTTCCACACTTTCTTAGGTTCAATCATGGAGATGTGTTCTTGGTGTTCACTCAACCTCTTCAATTGTGCTCTTGTGGAAATGCCTTTCCTTAGGTCACCAACTACATTTTGTAGAGAGTGGTCTCTTAATTCCAACATTATTTCCTTTCTAGCTTCGTGACGAGCGTGGATCTCCGTGTTGTTTCTTGGGGGGGCTCTTCATCATTTCGTTCCTCGTCTTGACCATTAACTTGACCTTGATCATCATCGGAATCACTCTCTTCATTTAGAGGCAAAGATTGACCTTGGTCTTGATCAAGTGCTCTTCTAGCATCAATTTGAGCTTGCCTCAAGGCAGTTTGTACGGATCTTCCTTGAGTAATTTCCTTGGCACCACTTGACATCCTTGCGAAAGGATCAAGCACCCCTTGACTAGAGTTGTCACTTTGATCACCATGTTGAGGGTCCACATCTTGTCTTTGGCTTGAGTCATTGCCCTCTTCGGTGGATGGAGCATGTTGAGGTTGTGAGGATGAGGGCTCCACTTGAGTGGAGCATAGTTCTTCTCGATCCGCCATAAGGGGTTCCTCAAAAGGGCGGATATATCCCACACCCATTCTTCCTGTGGCATCTTGAGGCATTTCATCATCTGCATCACAAGCATCAAGACGCCCCCCTTGGGGACCATCATATTCTTCGAAGGTCACACTACAAGATTCTATGACGGCTCCGGAGAGCTTATCATAGATTCTGTAAGTGTGAGATTCGAGACCATAGCCAACAAAAAATACCCTCTAATGCTTTAGACTCGAATTTGGACAAACGAACACCTTTTATGAGATAGAAACACTTACAACCGAACACCCGGAAGTAAGATAAGTTGGGCTTGTTGCCGGTAAGTATTTCATATGGAGTCTTGTTGATTTCTTTGCGGAGGTATAGCCGGTTTGAAGCATGGCATGCGGTGGAGATGGCTTCGGCCCAAAATTTGTATGGAGATTTAAACTCCGCCAACATGGTCCTAGCCATCTCAATAAGAGTCTAGTTCTCCCTTTCGGCCACACCATTTTGTTGAGGGGTGTATGCAGCGGAATATTGATGTTTTATCCCCTCATCACTAAGGAAATCATTCAAGGTGTAGTTCTTGAACTCGGTGATGTTGTCACTTCTTATGATCAACACGGGAAGATTGTATTGTTGTTGGACCATGTTGATGAAGTCGATGAAGGTCTTTTGGGTCTCACTCTTCAACTTGAAGAAGTATACCCACGAGTATCTTGAAAAGTCATCAACGATCACCAGACAATATTTCTTCCCACCAAGACTTGAATGAGATGGAGGACCAAAGAGGTCCACATGAAGGAGTTCCAAGATCTTGGTTGACTTGATGTGGTTCTTAGGCTTGTGAGGAGCATCATGCATCTTCCCGAGAACACATGCCCTGCAAAACCGATCTTTGGCAAAGGAAACATTTTATTTTAGTCCAACAATATGGCCCTCATTATGGAGACTTTGCAAAGTTCTCATATTGACATGGGCTAGTCGGTGATGCCATAGCCAACCCACATCGGCCTTTCCGAATAAGCACATCGGACTTGTAGTGGCTTGCCCCGAAAAGTCCACCACATACAAGTCATGTTCGACGTACCCAACGAAAGCGACCTTGAGAGACTTGCTCCACAAGAGGACCATAATATCAACATCAATAAAGACGGCAAAGCCCATCTTTCCAAGAGCACGGACTGAAAGTAAATTGTATCCAAGGGTTTCAACAAGCATGACGTTCATGAGTGTAATGTCGTGAGCAACCACAACCTTGCCGAAACCCATTACCTTAGACTTTGACTTGTCGGCATATGTCACAGAGATTTGATCATCATTTGGCTTTAAGTCCTTGACAATAGACGAGCTTCCGGTCATATGAATTGTGCAACCACTATCAAGCACCTACTTTGACCCTCCGGAAGCATATGTCTACAAAATATCAAGCTAATTTTTAGGTACCCATTTTTCAATGGGTCCTCTTTTGTTAGTAACAAGGGTCTTGGGAACCCAAATAGACCGAGCAACATAGCCATCATATGGCCCAACATATTGTGCATACACATCACCATAATAATCTCGCATTAGAACATAATAAGGGTTAGCACTTCCCGCAAGGTCATCATGAGACATAGTTTTACCACTTGTGGTCTTACTATCCACAATGGCCTTGTTGGTCTCTTGTGCGGGCTTGGCCATCCTTTTCTTGTTGTTCTTCTTCTTAGTTTTGGAGACAAAACCAATGCCCCCTTTTTCACCACTAGGCCTTTGCTTACTCAAAAGATCATCAATGGACTTGTTTCCTTATGGAAATGTGGCCTTGGCTAGCTCCCCCTTCAACCTACCATTTTCTTCAAGAATAGTTGTGCTACTAGATGGAATGAAGTTACTAGGTGAAGGATTATTGGCCAATTGAGTTTGAAGCGTTTCATGGGACTTTGTGAGTGACAATAATTTACTTTCCAACGCCTTGTGAGCCTTGTCAAGCAAACTAAAGTCCTTGACAAGTTTTTTATGAACCACACCAAACTCAATCTTGTCCTTTTTAGCCCTTTTGCATTTAGCAATAGCATGATCACGTTCTTTGATGAGTTTATTAACAATAATGTCATTGGCCTCATCAAGCCCCTCAAGTTTTAGTTCAAGAGACATCCTAGTCTCTTGTTCTTCTTCTAGAGCATTATTTAAAGCTTCTAGCTCAATCATGTGTTCATGCCCAAGTTTACATCTTACATCAAGAACGTCACTTGCCTTATGGGAAAGTTGATCTAAGATGTTTCCAAAATGTATCTTAGCATCTCCTTGTAGGTTAGTCATAAACTCATCAAAGTCAATTAATTCCTTTTTAACCTCAAGAGACATCTCATCATCAATTTCATCATTAGCTAAGGGGGTAGAGTGAGATGATGAGGATACCTCCGTTCCTCTTGCCATAAGGCAAGTGACGTTCTTGATGGGGGAATTCTCATTTGGGGAATCGAAGAGTGAGAATGTCGGAGTAGAAGTAGTGGATAGAGCCGCCACGCTATTAGAAGTTTCTTCTTCCTCATCATCTTCATCGTCGGATGAGTATTCTTCATGAGTGATCAAGACAATTTCTCCCGACTTCTTGTTGATGGGATTCTTCTTGATGGAGGGTTTCTTGTAAGATGCTTTGAGAGTCTTCTTCATCACAAGGTTACCACCATGACCTTCTCTCTTGTCATATGGAAAACTTGACACAAAGTGATAGTGGTCACCACAATTGAAGCAAGTTCTCAATCTAGTGGTATTTTCTCTTTTCCCATTTGGGTTGCTTCTTCGTCGTATTTCCATCTTGGCCTTGGCAGGGTTCTTCCAAAAGTTCTTTGCATAGAAGGCCATATATTGACTATGAGAAATCTTGACTTCATCGGGGTGGTCCATGGAGAGGCCTTCATCACTATCATCTTCATCCCCATGGTCCACAACTTTGGCCTTCAAAGCAACATTGACAACATTGCTCATACCAAGGGAACGTGCACGGGCATCTTTGGCATTCTTGGCGGCAACTTTGAAAGTGGCCATTTCTTGCATAACTCCATTGGAGGTCATGAGATGATAGTTGTGTCTTCCTTGTAGGCTCTTCAAGTCGGTGGGCTCAAAGGGCATGAGTGCGCTCACATATTTCCTTCTTATCCACGCATCTTCTACATGTGAGGCACCCACATTTCTAAATGCGGTGGCGGTGGTCTTGAGCCTTCGGTACATGTCTTCATGATCTTCACCTTCCATCAAGTAGAAGCCTTCGGCTTCATTTCTTAGTGCATCATACCGGTTCCTCCTCATACTCTCATTTCCAACAAACAATACCGTGAGGGCATCCCAAGCTTCCTTGGCAATGCTAAAGTGCTTAATGTGTGGGTAATCCTTTGTACCCAACCCTTGATGAATCATATGCAAGGCAGTGGCATTGAGTTGACTATTTACAACCTCTCTTCTTGTCAAGTTCTTTGGATCCCCAATAAAGAGTCCATGCTCGATGATGTTCCATAGTTCAATGAAAGAGCTGCGCACATGAGTTCTCATTAGTGATTGCCATTGAGCAAAAGTAGCAGATTCTTCAAGCTTAGGTGGGTCACCTCTATTGTATACATGAGGGTGAGGGATTGGAGGGTCGGGAGAATACCATGAATCACGGTGCTCCCCCTTCCCCCCATAATTTTGTGTGGAGGAATTGGTGTTGTCTTGTTTACCCCTTACCATCATATCCTCGGGGGATACCGTAGTATTCCCTTTAGGTAAGACAGATGGAGGATCCTCTTAAAGAGAGGGGGATGATGAGACATCTTTGTCTTTAAGAAGTTGCTCAAGCATCTTCTTGACTTCGTTGACCAAGGAAGAGCTCAATCTTGTTTCCAAGTTTTTGAGATCTTCCATGGTCAGCGTGTTAGGCTCACCATCACCATTCCCTTCGCAGCTACCCATATTCTCTTAGACGGTAAAGCCCAATTAAAGAGTCGAGGCTCTGATACCAATTGAAAGGATCGTATGGGCACCTAGAGGGGGGTGAATAGGTGCTACTTCAAATTTTCTTCTTTTTCAAATTAGGGTTTGACAATAAGGTAAATTCTCTAGATAATGCAACTAAGGTGAATTTACCTATATGACAAACATGCACAAGCTAACACACAACTAAGCAAGAGCAAGTAAGTAAAGTGCGGTAAAGGATAGAAGTAACCAAAGTGGTGGACGCGGAGACACAAGGATTTATTTCCCGTAGTTCCTTCCTTTTGAGGGGAAGTACGTGTATGTTTGGAGAGGGGGTGGTTTAAAACCACCAACGCCACGAGAGGCCTCCCTTGTTCTCTGATAAATCTCACCCCAATGGGATCGATTCACCTTCCACTATATCGGTAACCTTCAAGGTGGAAGCCGACACCTTTACAAGTTTGGGGCACACATCCACAACTGAATCTGAGGCTCCCAAATACAAGCAAGCTGTCAAGACAATCAAAGACAAGCTTGTAAGAACCAAATCTAGAACTAGGGTTTCCAAGAAAACACTAGAGCAAAGGGGCCCTCAAGTTAATGAGGGGGAAATTAAGATCTCTTTTGGTGAAGTAGTAGATCGGGGCCTCCTCCTTCAATTCCCCAAATATCAAAGACTTTGGGTGGTGGATTGAGGAGATCTTGTGGATTTGGTGGCTCCAATGGTGGTCTTGACTTTAATGCAAATGAGCCGCTTGTCCCAAGGTAGGTGGAGGGGGTACCCCTTGGAGAAATCTGGCCGTTGGAGTAATAAATGCACCGGTACTACCGGTACTCAAGCGGTAGTACCGGTTGCAAGCGGTACTACCGGTCAAGTATCGGACCAGGTACTGGAGATGCCATTCTTGGTCGAGCCAGCTTCAGTTCTGCCCGGTACACCCTTACGGTACTACCCTCAAGCGGTAGTACCGGTCATAAGACGCGGTACTACCGGTGAGGGCGATAGTACCGGTCTCAAGTACCGGTGGGCACCGTGCGAGAAGGGAGGGGCTGGTCCTTCCCCAATACTGCCCGGTACTGCTAAGCGGTAGTACCGCTCCGCGGTACCGGGTGGTAATGAGAAAAAAACATCCCTCCCAACCTTGCACGGGTCCAACCGGTACTAGGACCGGTAGTACCGGTGCTAAGCGGTAGTACCGGTCATTTGTCCGGAACTACCGGTTGCCACATTGATTTTTGGCAAGGGTAATTGGGCAAGTCAATATTTGTGCCACACTCTATCAAACCTGTGATACACTTAGCACACGATTAGACCGATAAGTGTGTTGTTATCAATCATCAAAATCAGAAGGATAGGAAATGCTCTTTCAAATTGCTTTCCTTCCTACTTAATACAACTAAAGAGTTAGGGTTAAGTATTACCATGATGTTCATGGTATAAATAGTTGAGATTTAAGATTTAGTTGTTACATTCCTATTACTTCAGTTATATCTATAACTTGGTATTCATGAGTTGTTGTAATGAATATTATAATATGATCACCTAAGGATCAAATATAATCCATTAAATAATGTATTAGGGTTTAATTTTATTACATTTGATCTACCCTTAGATCAAATCATATTTAACCAAAATAAGGTTTTAGCAAAGGTCATATTAAAACTTATCACAGTCAACTTGATGATCTACTTCAATTCCATCAAGTTGAGAGAAGCTTCAATCCTTTTGACAAGTTTTGTTCAAAACCGCGAAAATTATTCAGATTTTCTATGCATGAATGCAATGCACATATTTATGTTCAGCTTATTTCTAAGCTCTAATGCTGGGATGTTACACATTGTCGTTCTGGACAATATGCTATATATATAATGAGATTTTTAGAAATAAGCGACATGAGATAAGTAGGAGAAGTATCTGGATATTAGGCACGAGGCATTTTTTTTTGGATTAGTATTAATTGGAAACTTAAAATTTTCGTGAAAAGATAGTTTGAGATATAAATTCATCTATACATGAATTGAGACATAATACAAGTAAAATAAGACATATTCATATATAAAGCGGAAACAGATAGACACATACTTTGTGGAACAATTAATTTAACTTAGAGGTCACCGTGAAATGCCCGGAGTAATTTTCTATAACTATGACTATTTAAATAATTCAAATTGGTCATGTAAAAACAGTATCATGCCATTTATAATTATTAATACTAACACTTACAAAACTATGAAAGCATGTTCGTTCGAAAACAATTGTGATATCGTGTTCTGAAAATGTGTCAGAATTTATCATCAACATATACGAGATCTAGCGAAGCAAATGCGTGCGCGGGTCACCTTGGTACGGTGTCCATGGTGGATGGAACTTCCCCCACGACAAATAAAGATTGACGGGATTCAAGAGCAGAAGCATATCCAGAACATTACTACTCACGTACTACTCCCTCTGTTTCAAAATATAAGATGTTTTAGATTTATAAAAAAAGTGTATCTAGACTTCTTTTAGTGTGTAGATTCACTACAAACATGAGTGAACCTACATACTAAAAGTAGTCTAGATACATTTACTTTAAAAAGCTAAAACATCTTATATTTTGAAACGAATGGAGTAGATTCTTATTCCGGCCTTGATCAGCTGCCAGTTACAAATCCACAAAACGCTTTGCGTCGCCCCTGAATTTTTTTGATTTTGTGAGGATGGCATGAGCTACCAACCTGGGATTGATCTCTCCCGCATCGCTGCGATTTGGCGCCAAATTAATCGGAAAACAACTCGGCGGCCGTTTCTACCCAAGTTGCGCGCTACGCTACAAGTTCTCGAGCCCAAAGATTGCTCCGTGGTGAATCCGACGCACGCAGCGATCTTTCTGCGGCAGCCAGCGTCGCTTTCCGTCCGTCGCTAAAAATCTGTTACTGTTCTGAATTGGGAGCTGACGTGAAGCGCGCCAGTTGCAGGCAGCACATACTGGGCTGCAGTTCATGAACAGCTGCTAAAAGCAGCACTGCCAAAATGGTGTATGAACACCAGGAATTAATACAGGCGGCTTCTGAAAGCACAATTCAGGATTAATCATAGATGGATGGATGGATCAACAGTGGGAAAAAGGATGGCTCACACATGACACATCTCGATCGTCCTGCGTCGTACAACACTAAGCACTCGCCAGAAACCACCGTTTTACGCGGCTATGTTCCACCGGATGGCGTGACCTGACCTGACCTGACCTGATGTACCGATTAAGAGTACCACTAGCAACAATCTGGAGAAATTCAGTTGACTCTCAACATGTCCAGCCGTCTCGTCGGACAGGGAGATCGGTGGTGCTGATCGAAGCCCTCGCGGGTTAACTCTCCGTCTAAAACCGAAGTTCATGTCAGACACACGCTCGTCTGTCAGCTCAACTCCCTGCCGGAGAGCGCCCCTTCACTATTAGCAAGTCAAGCACTATCTCTCCCAATCTGAATTCCCTCTGTCGCCTGATTGTTTCCAGTGTGAAACAGCTGAGCTGATTGTTATTGCCACATATGTCCAGTGCACTTCTCTCACACTGTTAGCGGGTCAAGCAAGTCTCTCACTCTGAATTTCGTTCCAACATAGTATTGCTGCTCACACACATAATCAGTTCTTGAGTTGTGTCCCCTGATTGAGTTATGCGCCGATGTTTAATTAATACTACAGTATGTCACATGTCATTGTCGCGTGAGCTCACTGGGAGAAATGCTCTCCCCCGTAGCCAAATATGCTCTCTTGGGCGTATCCCAGCAAGCATCGACATATTTGGGGGTACTTGGTAATAGGATGGATGCACAAGTAGTATTCAAGTGACTGCGTTCTATTAATGGAGCGGTAGTACTAAGTATGTAGTGTTACTGTCATGAGCTAGTGGCGTGATGTGACATGTTCTATGTTAATTTAGCTACATGACCATTGTTGTCCGATTTTATTTAAGGTGGTGGTCGAAACAACCTTATCCATTTGGCCAGTATATACAAGGCTGTATTAGTGCACTGGTCATATATTGATTGCACCAACATCTTATATTATGGGAGGGGGAGTATAATTTATATTCTCCCTAACTCGAAGGTAGATGTAATTTCTAATTGAAAAGACAGTGCTACCGCCGGTTGCTCCTAATTTAAAAAGGTACTAGATGTATTTCATTTCTTGTTAAAAATAGGGTGACAACCTAAATGTCTCTTAGTTTTGAACTTCTGGTAGCATAGTGAGCTTCATTACCTAACATATTCTCTCAAAAGCTCAAGCTAGTCGAGAAAGGGCGATAACACGACCGTCTTGTCACACGGGTGTAATCACAGATGCCACTTTGACAAATCTGACTTTTCCTGGAAACTTCAACACAAAATGAGCTCTCTAAGAAAATTTACTCAGATATGACATTTTTTGCTATCATCTTACGCTCTGGCAATAGGGTTGAATGTGATACCTTAAGGGCTTTGGCGGTATGGACTCCTCGACATAGACTTTCACACGCTATATTAATATAGCAAAAAAAGAGTTGGTACTGCCATGGTGGTAGACTGCTACCTCTGGTGGCTCCGGCAATAGAGTTGAATGTGCTACCTCACGAACCTTGCGAAAAAGGGTTAGAACCGGCTATAAAATTGTGAAAGATATATTTTAGTCTGATGTTCCGTCACAAGGTCAGATTTGTTGCTACAACCAATTATGGAGGTGCATGCGCGATAATGTAGCTAGGGAAGATAAATAAAAACATCAGATGACTGTGTGTGAGAGAGATAGCTCTTATCAGGGAGGCAGGGTTGTGACATGCATTACAAGTTGACAACCGTTTGAAAGGGATTACCTACCAACTCCATAATGTCAGATAGAGTTTTTGAATGGTAATGTCAGGTATAGTCAATTTTGTTGATTTGATTCTAAGATAAGTGAGTGCGTATATTACCTCTGCAAGTGCGTGGACCATGATAGGGAGATCTTGCACCGCTGCTAGCTAGTAGTTTACTTGGCTCGGTTCTATGGTATGCTATTATAGTACCTTGCAGTCTGTCTCGAACGCTACATCATCTCTATAGTTACTTCACACTGTTATGTTGACTTTGCTCGAAAACACCAGAGGATCAGATCCAACTGCAAAACCTTTTCCTTTATTTCAACTTGAGATATTTAATTACGACAATAATGGGCTTCTTCACATGTTGTATAAGACTAGGTTTAACCTCCCCCGCGTCCCCCGGTGAATCTCTCGGTGTATGCCATAGTTGCAAAGTGCAAACACTAGAGAAAAATTGTTCAGATATCAAATCAAAGGAAAAGCCATCGTAGTTCCTGCAGCTCCTTAAAATTGGGGAATAAAACAAAGGAAACCAAGCTGGATTGTGGATGGAGGCTTGGTCGATCTACTGCAGATTCTGATTCCTAAACCCTGCTAAAAGCTTAGCTACTGCACATGCACTGTACTTGGCTGGTGCACTTAACAATGGGGCACCCGTACTGGACGTACCGCCCACATGGTCCTTAGGTGATGCATATGTTGCATAAAACATCAGCGTCATTGGCCACCGTCACTGCACACGAAAAAGAAAGGCGTTGATGGACTCGTGATGTTATGTCAGCCACCCATCTTATAAGGAGAGGTGCCGAGGAGAATATGACCATGAGCAAGCCACCTAGCTAAACTAGGTCTATAGAACCGACAAAATCACCTGCACCATAAAAAAAAACCTCCTTCGGAATAATTAATTCTAGAGATAGACACGTGCGAAGCCAAAAGAAAATACTACTCGTTATGTCACATAATATATTCATATAATATATAATAGTATCCATTTCTGAATATAAGATGTTTTGGTAGGCTAAAATAGCCTATCAAACGTTTTATATTTTAGAGCAGTGATAGTAGGACGGAGAGAGTAGTATGGACCCCGAGAACATAAAGAGTATCAAAAACTTTACTTTTACCATTTCTAAAGTTTGGAAAATATATAAGTTCATATAGTGATATAGATGTTTAGTATGCAGGTCTAAATATTTATCGAAACATTTTTTTGTGGTGCATCCACAGAAAAAGCACAAAAATCCAGTTTTTAGTGACTATTTATAGCCACATTTTTGCCAGTACTTGTTGTCAATACTTAGGAGGTAGACAAGTAAAAAATTGTTTGAAGCTATAGTTGTGTTTTCCCAAAAAAAAAAGGGTAAAGTCTAATCACCATCAAATGCACATTCAATAACTTTCAGTCGTAATGACCAGCTGAAGAAACAAACTACTGAATAGCCCTCAGACTACGCTGGCCATGGCTCCAATGGACGGACCCCCAGCGCACCTGGGCTGACTCTAGGCTTCCATGTGACAAGAAGGAGATGACGTTGTTCAGAGCTGCAACGAAGATCACGATTGGCAACGGAGAGACCGCCTCTTTTTGGCACGACAATTGGTCCGATCACGGCCCCATCTGCTTCCTTGCGCCTGACCTCTACAAAATTGCAACCAGAAAGAACCGTTCGGTGGCTAAGGAGATTAACGCAAACAACTGGATCAGGTCCATAGCACGCTTGAGCACTCCAGTACATCTCACTCAATACCTCCGCCTCTGGGAGGTTGTTCATGCCACGACCTTGGTGGAGAACCAAGACGACACCGTTAGATGGAGCTTAACCGAGGATGGAAACTACGACGCTAACTCCGCCTATCTCGCTCAGTTTTATGGGAGTTACCCCAGGTTCAAGGCGGAGAAAATTTGGGAAGCACACGCGGAACCGAAGTGCAAGCTTTTTGCTTGGCTTGCCATACACGGCAAGCTTCTTACGGCTGACAACTTGGCAACGCGTGGTTGGGACCATGATCCAATCTGCGCTCTATGCCTAAGTGCCAACCCAGATCGACCACCGCTAAAAGACCGCCAATTCACCGTCATTCGAGCCCGGTCCACTCAGGGACAACAATGGTGGTGCCGACTGGCCTCGAAATGCCCTCGCCTGGTGGGATAGCCTCATTACGGACCACCGCAAAGGAGAAACGAAGAATCGCGGGCGTTTTCTACGTTCTATGGAACGCTTGGAAGGAAAGAAATCGGAGAATTTTCACGGACAAACGACTAACATACATTGAGGTCGCGGAGCTTGCCGAAAAAGATATCAGGCAACGTGCTAGGGCGTTCGCTACAGGTGGAGAGGCAATTCCTGCGGAACCAGACTAGACTAGTAACTCTTTCTTTTCATTTCATCTTCTGTTGCTTTGGTTCTTGCCTTCTGATATGAACCTTTGCATGAACCACCGCCCTGTACACCTTGTTGGGGCTTTCCCTCTATCTTAATGAAAAAGCAGTGCTCCTGTCGGCCCAAAAAAAAAAAATCTCATGGTTTCTCCTCTCTTTAATACTCCCTCTGTTCCAAAATAGATGTCTCAGATTTCTCAAAATTTAGATAAATCTAGACACGATGTGTCTATTTAGTATAATGGTTCATCAAATTTTGATAAATCTAACACACTTATTTTAGGACAAAGGAAGTATAAGAGATCAAGATATATGGCTGCCGACGTCTTCACTTTCATAATAGTTCCAGACACCCCGAGAGTACTACTAGCTACTACAGGAGTAGCTGCTAGTACTAGGTACAGCCTGAAGCCACCCTCCAAAAACAAACAAGGTACAACATGACATCAGATCATCAAGGGGGGCCAGGCTGACGATTCTCTGGCAAGCATACACTTCACTTTGCACGATTCGGATGCTGTGCACGGCGACTTGTCGGCTACCACAGAGGGCGTATTGTCGTCTTCTTCTTTTGTTGGCACGCACTACGCGCGTCAAACAAAACCTATGGTGCTCCAACCTCAGTTAGCTTGCTAGCTAGCTCGAAATGCGTACCCTTTCCTACTGCCTAGAGGACTATAGCTTCGAGCCTGATACGCCAACGCTTGCAAGTTGCAGCAACCTTTCCATCCAAGGACACAAGACGACGTCCTTGCTCCATCGATATACACTTTTGAATTGATACTGCAGATTTGCATATCTAGACACGTTTAAGCTAGTGTAGATACATACAAATTTAGACAAATCTTGGCATCTAATTAGAGACAATGAAGTATTTCTTTTCTAATTGAGGTGAAGGAATATATATTTATTTTCATAAGAAATACGAGTTTGATTTTGGACACCAGTGTGCACAAAACACCGAACTGAGATAGTTGACTTGTCCCCACATCCCCTTCCCTCCCTCCGCCGCCGTCGAAAGAGTCGTCAGGCAAAGCTCGTGCGGCTTGGCGGCGGCGGGGCTCCCGATGGTCGCGACACGGGGTAGGATGGCGGCTCCCATTTCTACTTACTAAGGTTGCGATGGTGTGCAGCGATGGCAACCGCGGGCGGGTCGACAGCTGCAGCGGGGTGGTTGTGCTTGATCTGGGCCTATATGGACCTGGAGGGCCCCGAGCTCCTGCAGGTGGACGATAACGAAGGCATGCGGCTTTGCTCGCATCACTTGGGTGCCAAGGCGGCGACAGCCTCCTCCTTCTCTGTCATAGGTGGGCAACAAGATTTGGTGGATCTCGAGATCTCATGTCTTCAAGAATAATCATCCAAGCGATGGCCCTAGTGGTCTTTGCGTGATGTCACCGATCTACCTACGGTCGGTCCTCCTCGATCTTTCCACCGACGAGTTCTGGACTTCTCCTTCAGAGGAAAACAAGGACTAGCGCGTATGGCACTCCCTGGTCACCTTGATCAGATAAGGGCCGGTTGTGTGCGCCCACAACATCAGCCTAACCGGCTTAGATGGGTGTTTCACGAAGCTTTGTTTTTTGTTGACACCATGGGACATGTCTGCACCAAGATTTTCAAGGTATCTAACACATGCGAAGAATTCCATGGCGGATGTGATTGTAGGACTAGACACTTTTGGCGAAGGCAAGGTCTTGGATGCACGAAGACTTTGCTTCAAAGGTTGTTGTTCGTACATGACTTGCAGGATAGGTTCCCGTCTAGACCGGACACGAGTTCTTGTGAGCCTGGTGGTACGCGACTTGAAGTGGCAGCCATCACAAGTGGGGCGGCAGCACGAGAGGACTTTTTTGTTGGTGGTGTTCCTCGAGTACCGAGCTATGATTTTGGGGTGAAAACACAATGTCCAACCTTTATTGGTTTGTACCTGGCAGTGGCCTTGTTAAATGCATTGTTTTAGAAACGCGATCTTTCTCCGGATGAAATCCTAAGATCTTTGATCGAGCGACGACAACGCTTATGCATTGTTTCTTTTTTTGGACACGATGCTTTTGGAGAACCTCATTTATAGTGCAGGTGATGTCTTTTGTGGTGGTTAGAGTACCGATGCTGGTGACTGATCACCATGGTGGGGTGTTTATTTTCTTTTTTCGCTATGTACATCCTGTATATTTTTAGGCATCTATTGGTGCAGACGTTTGGTATAGTATAGATCATATCTGCGTAATATTAATATATTTCGTTTATCAAAAGGGAAAAAAAGGATAAGTTGTGTAATAATCTCTCAATGTATGTACCTCTATGATGCACGCCGAGAGAGGTGAAAGACGAGTGGCGTGGATAAAGGTAGCAATTCTGCCCTAAGCTCAGCCATTGGTCCTTTCCGAAAGGCATGGAAACACGCGAGCTTGGCCGACAACGGAAGCTACCGCTTCCTGCAGCAACTTGCAGCGGGGCTGCCCTGCCCCGTCATGGCGCAATCATCATCACATCAACGTCTCACTTCATCGTACCATTTGATGTGTTGCTCGCCACATGCCGCCACCGCCAAGTGCACATGTATCATGTATGTGGTTCTCTCCTTCTCAAAGAACTATATTCTCAGCTCTTTCTAAATAAAAATAAACAGTACGGTCGACAAAGCCAAGGACTTGCCTTGCTAAAAATAAGGAGATTCAAACTGAGTTTCTTTTCCAAGATTATTTCAAAATCATAAACCTCGGAGAAACAATTCTGTCTGGCAACAAAAGCACATTGCAGTAGAGACATAGAGCGGAGTTTTTTTTTCCAAGAAGTGTTCATTATTTGGAAGCAGAGGTTGAAACTCATGAAACACAACTAAGAAACCACAAGCATGAAATTAAAAATTTGTTATTTATATTACTGAACAAACCTTTCAAAAAATGCATGGATCCACCCAAAGCCACCTTCTTGCAACATCTGTTGCTAAAACTAAAAGCTTGACGATGGGAGTGGCCATGATTAGGGTTACTACCTCCATTCCGGTTTATAAGGCAATATTTTGAGAAAATAGTTTGACCGTTAATTTGGTCAATAAAATAAAAACTATATTTAACAAAAAATATATGATTCATATTCAAAATACGCTTCCAATGGTATAATTTTTGTGTCATATGATTCATATATTGTTGACCAAATTTATAGTTAAACTATTTTTTTAAAATACGTATTTGTCTTATAAACCGGAATAGAGGTAGTATGTGCCCTGACCCTCACACATACGGACATCATTTAAATTCAAAGGCCTCACCAAGCCGTCCAATGGCGAGTCGAGAGCACAAACTGGTATAACAGACCCTAGGCACGCACCGCATGTGCATGCTCTAGAAGTCACAGTCGTCGTCTTCCGCAAACCCATCTTCAGGTCAAGGATCAACACACTTACCTTGCCAGTCCTGCTGTCGATGCCACCATGACACTAGACAACATCGCCGCCCTGCGCCTGTCCATCATCAGGCGTCCGCCACCGAGACTCCATTGTACCATGCCATCAAAATTCGCCTTCATCGATGCCACGTCGCTCCATCTTCTGAGTCCTTGGACCAGCAGCTGCTCCAAGACAATGACTTTGAAAACGGCACCGAGCGTCGCCATCATTCGGTCCGGGTACCCATATCTAGGGTTTCCCTCGAAATTGCTCGGGCGAGGAGGTGAGAGTTGCATTGACGATGACTTTGAAAAGGAGACAATGCACAAGACGCTGTCATTGTCCGCCTTGACCCGAGTCGGCTAGGTTTTCAGCGACAATCGTGCATCCTCGCTGACAGACGACCTGTGATGCAGCCGTTGAGAGATCCTAACAAGCATGCACGATGAGCGTGGTACGCCCAGGCATCTTCTCTTTCAGGAAACTTTTGAGTCCAAGTTTGAGAAATCAAAAAGATAAATCTGACTATATCAATAGTATCTGACGCAAATTGGCCTGTTAATTCTACCCATTATTTATTGGCCCTACCAAGTCGTGAGTTGATTTCGGATACTTGATATTTCGTGCTGTATTGAAGGTCAATGAATATTAGTCTTGCTCAAGGGCATTAGTAGTGAATGAATTATCTAACCTTCCAATTCCATACACGTATTTGTCCACCAAGAAAAAGTCAGCACACGGGCCCGATCGACAATGATCAGATTGCCGATTGCAGCTGCAACTTGCCGCCGCCTGCCCTATCACGTCGCAGCAGCCGCAGGCAAGATCTCACCCAGATCGGCTTCATCGTACGTACGATCTGATTGACGGATGTGCGCGCTGATTGGTCGCCACTTGCCGCTGCACATCAAACATCCGTCCTGCAGGAGTAACTTTACTGCACATGATCTCGTCTCCCTTCTCCGAGTGCTGGGCTAGACTTAGAGATGTCCATGTGGTTCTTCGGATCGCAAGCAAAACCTCAAAATGTTGTTTCGGGTCGAGTTTGTTTTACTTACAAGTTTGGTTACCTGTTTATGAAACTTGTTGAAACAACCAAGCATAGAAGCGACTCAGACTCGGAAACTGGTATGAAATGAACTTCCAACTAGGCACACCTTCAACCACTCCCAGGTGTTCTCATAGTGCCACATTCTCCCCCGTTTTCCAGTTATAAGATGTTTTGTTCTCCCTCCATTAAGATGTTTCAGCAAAGTCCGATTATAAAACGTCTTATTATGTTAAGGAACCGAGGTAGTAGTACCTAACAAAACAGAAGATATGTACCTGCCGATTGCTCGCCACATGCCGCCGCAGCCAAGTGCGCATCAAACATCCATCCGTCCTTCTTTCCTCGGAGTAACTTTACTACACATCTCCGAGAGAGATGTCCATGCATGTGGTTCTCCGGATTTCAAGCAAAAACACGCAAAATGTTTGTTCCGAGGCGAGTTTGTTATACAGTACTAGTACAAGTCTAGTTACCTGTATACGAAACCTGTTGAAATGACCACCAGAATCAAGAACCACCATGACTTGGAAAGGCGGTCTCGTGGGAGTCCAGGCAGCTACACCAAACACACGGTTTTGGATATATGTTCGTCTTTTATCTCAGCTGTGGCCTACCACACTAATACTACCCACATGAGTCCATGTGTCCTGAAACAATATTCACCAAATCTTGCTACACTTGTCCAGCATTTCGTTAGCCACACATCGCCTAAGGTTAGGCATGCTGAAGTTTGATTCAACCAAACATGCCTACCCATTTAACATGAATGCCTAAGGTATGTACTCGAAACTGCATGATACATGCACCAATCATCCCCATGTTAAGCTGAGAATTTAAACGACTCAGAAACCGGTATGAAATGAACTCTCAACTATGCACACCTTCAACTACTCCCAAGGTGTTCGTAGTGTGCCACATTCTCCCCCGTTTCCAATTATAAGATGTTTCCTTCTCCCTCCATTAAGATGTTTTTGGCAGTATATAGTACGTACCTAACAAACAGAAGAGAGCAGTTTGGGAGCATGAACATTCCCAGGTCTTTCAATTGACAGTACCACGAACACATACACCTTTGTGCTGGTTATTAACTTCATACCTTCAGCATGGGTCGCCATGAAAAAATCTGTTCTTTCTTCGCCTATAACAGGTTAAGCAATGAATAGTAGTCGTATTTCAGTGCCCTCCGCGGCACGGTTTTTTTTCACTTATGACACGAGGGCACCCGGGCCCTCGCTCTAGATTACAGCATCCTCTATAACTACAAGTGGAGTGGGTTTGTGTGCCGGATGTAACAGATAACAGAACGCTTCCAGCGAGCAGCAGCCAAGATATACCTCCAAAATTTGACGAGGCCTGCGCCTGTTCTACTACCACCGAGAGAGCAGCCCTTGCGTGGGATCAGATTTTGTCATGAAGGTTAACAACAAGGTCGTGCGCATCGTCCAGCAGCCTCCAGACGTCCAGCTGCCCGGCCATGCTGTTGCACTCCCGCAGTATCTCGTCCATGCTGCTGTACTTCTCGATTATCAGCTTCCTCCGCTGCAGGACGCAGGCCGCGATGGCGTAGAGCAGCAGGTCGTCGGTCGGTGGAGCGTGCAGCCTTATTCTTCCCCAGGTGGACCTCCCGATCCCAGCCCGTATGGCCGCCTGATCTGCCCACATCACCTCCCAGAGGCACACCGTCTGCTCGAAGGTGAGCTCCCTCCTGAAGAGGACCACCACCATCCTGTACACAAAGAAGCAGTCCTCAGCCTGCAGCTTCTGCAGGTGTTTATACAGGTGTGAGTCCTTGCGCTTGATGATCTGCGAGACAGTCTTCAGCTGCCGGCTTATTCCAACCTCATCAAGCCTGAAGTTATGCCTGGCTTTCCTCATGAAACCGACGAAGCACCAAAATGCTGCACAGTCTTCCTCCATCACTGCAATTATTGGTGATAAGAGATCACTCATGCCTTGGCAGTAACCGATTTCCGGATCGTAGACTGCATACGCTTCCAGAAGTCCAACCAACCGAGCAGCATGGTAGATCATATGGGGCTCCAAATGGTCATAGTCCTTCAACCCAACAGTTGCCGCAGCCTGCAAAGCTTTCTCTTTAGGGACTTCAGCCTGGTTAGGGGAGAATGAAATCCATTCTGTGTTTGCCCGGATAGCATCTAGCCTGATAATGCGTTGCCACGTGGCAAAGTCCTCTGAGGTTCTACTAGACCTGAAAATATCTGCCTTGAATGAACTACTCCTGGCAAATTTAGGATCCGGTTCACAAGTCTCCTCGCCACACACAGATACCCTTCCAGACTCGTCTTCATCCGATGATTCAGAATCAGAAGATTCAGACTCTGCTGTGCATGGATACGCATCAATTAGCTCGATTGTGTCTTCATCCATAGATTCTGCAACCTCATCACATGTAGTGATTTCTGGTTGCTCGGCCTCGCTGTGTTCAGGCTTCAGTTCCTCAATCGACCCGGGAGTCTTCTCAATGTTGACATCTTGGAAACAAGACGATTCTGATCCTTCAGCACTACTTCCTAGACCAGAATGCTCCTCATTACTGACTTCATTTATTGACTTCAGCCCACTTCCTCTGTACCCATTCAGAATGTGCTGGCACTGCCGCCTCAGTTTTTCGTACTCTTTCCTGAATCAAAAGCTATGTTAATCCAAAAACTCTTGACAGATTAGACATGATATTAATAACACTAGAACATCATAGAGTTACTATTTCATCCGCTTTAGGCGGTTACAAATTCACATCATCATCCTAGTGTGAACTAATCAGGGGAGCAAGATAGTACTTAGCCAAATGTTTATTTATGGCTAATGCAGTATCACCTCTTTTTAGTGCCTCATGGAATCATGACTAATTCAAAGCTATGTTAGGGGAGCAAAATATTTATTATTAATTATTTTTCGCTGGATATTTATGACTAATTCAAACTAGGCATTCTACCAAACCAGTGAAGCAATGAGTGGTTTAAATAAAAAGATTAATCACTACAGTAATAAGTATAGTACCTCTTTTTAATCTTGATGGTATTCCGTTCCTCTTCAGAACTATTTAAATCATAGCTGCACATAAAATTCACCAAGGTAAATATCTCTGGATTTGAACTGGCAAAGCATACGAGTAAGAGCATAGCACAATCAAATAATTTATGACAACGTGCTATGCTGATGAGCTAGATTATGACTTAATGAGGAGTGTGGTATGTATAGCATTTTTACGCAACCACAGATTGAGGTTAATATTGCAAAATCACATCTCATAAGATTATTCACGCATGTCTACAAGATAATTACAAGATCAATCAGTACGAGATTTAGTAGCACTATATATTCCCTTATATTTTGAGTTGACTAGTTCCAACTAAAAATGCCACCTAGTTTTTCCATGATGAAGTCAGGAGTACTGAACCCTGTATGTGCCTATTTCTTTCCTAAAATGTCCTCTTATAATCTCAGTTTGTGCGAAATTGTACATTTTAGGTTTGGTACTACTTAATTAGGGTATGAGCGCTGCTACACATACGACGACTTTGCGTCCGATGCTACGTGCCAAGCTGGCAGTGAGCTTCCACGCGAGGGGCACAGGAAGGTACGTCCCACCTGTTAAATAACATTTTTTTACAAAGCAGTTCTGACTTATCCCCTTTGCTGAGGATTGGATAGTTGGATGGATTGTTCTAGCTGCTAGCAGCGATTATGCCATTGCTAAGGTTTCTCCAAGGTGACCTACATTAGAAGTGTGGTTTGAGCTTGAGGGCCTCAGATTGAGTCGTGACTGTGGCAAGGTTGCTCTGTAGTTGGGCTCTTCGGAGTCGCAAATCATGGCGTGCCCTCACCTGGCGTCGTTTCTCGTGTGGCCACACGAGGAGAGGAGGAGGGAGCGCACAAGGAGAGGAGTGCTAGCTGTGTGGCTGCAGGGAGAAGAGAGACAGCTTGCTGGCTCGACACAGTTGGGGATGGGAGCTCGATGCAAGCTCTAATGGCAGAGGTGAATGGCAATAATTAAGGAAGTGTCAGACAGCTATCATACGCCAAACGTGTATATGAAGCAAAATTGTTAGGGTATTAGGACATGAATTGGAATATTACATAAACAGGAATTTCTTGTATAACAAAAAAGAAACTGCATAGATCCATGAGCACATTCTTCTGAAACTGAAAAAAGTTATCCCACCTTTAAGTAAGCAACTAAGCATGACATTTAATAAAGCTGACTAGAATTACATTTATTACTAGAAAACTAGAGTAGTTATTAAAATGGTGATTTTGCATTTTTGCCGGTTTCTAGAATAAAGTGCGAGGAAAACAAGCACCATTTTCGAATTAATATACTAAATACTACAAAACATAGGGTCAACCAATTCCTCCTGTTTGGCACAAGCCAGTACTATATCGATATTACACGTTAAAATCAGCATGGCAACAGTTTGTAGTACTAATGAATTGTCCAGGATAGTAAATGTTAAGGGTAAAAAGTCAGCTATAAAGTATAAACCAATGAAAAATTATGCAGCATCTGCTCATTCAATATTATCCTGAAGAAATATCACGACTAGTTGATTATCCTTTATCTTACACTTAATTGACTAGTAACCAGCAAGGTGCTGTGGGGTATAGCTGCGTGTATCTGACATCTCAAATTTGGTCAAAGATATGAATCTTACAGAATATACTAATAATAGAAGAGATTAAGTAACTCACACTCCTAGTAGGAAGGGCCAAACTTCTGCCCGAATGCCAGGTTCGATACCCTGGTACAATAAAAAGAAGTGTTATTGTTCAGTAGGTTGAATTGAGCTGCAAGATGCAGAACATACTTTACTGGTACTAGATATGTATATATCTCCAACTAAGCACAAAGAAAGGACAAGTACATATGGAGGCCATATATGCAAATGAATAACTATACGTACCCCGCTTCGAACTTTCTTTAGAACCTGCTTTCCTCCATCACGAAGTTTCCCATTGGCCGAAAATTGACCCTCCCAGTGTTGACGAGAAAGTACTCTTTTCCTTTTCCTTCGAGACCATGGAGATTTAGTTCCACCTCTGATAAAAGGAATTTCTATGTTTCAGCAAGCAGCACCAGCAGAGATATTGGTAAAAAAACGGCAAACCAACTAACAGGGAAAGGGGCTACTGTGAAGTATGGCACTGTCACTGGACTGAAGTATGGCACTGTAGTAAATAAATAAAGTCATACAAAAGACACTACTGTGAAGAAAACAGAGGTGATCAATTTATCAAATCAGCTACATATGGAACAACTTCCTCGTAGTTACTGTTTTTCGAAATAATTGTTATACTATAACTTAGGCATCTGTTGAATCATTAACATTATTGATCGATTTTATGCTGTTCAGCCATATTTTAAATCAACCATATAAAGAAGAACCATACATTAACTTTCTAGCATATTAGTTCAAGCTTAAGAACCAATCCGCAGCCAGGACGAGAGGGCATGTCAGGTCAGCTTAGTTGAGAACACTTCATTGAGAAGTTATTATCACTTACATGTGTTTTTTTATCAGTACGCTAGCGGAAACAATAAGCTGAAAGACAACGGGACAGTGAGTAAAACTTGAATGTATGTAGTATGGGAACTGGAGGTGGCACACTGGCTTAGAAGGCTCGGAAGTTTCACAGTAGGCATACCATATTCAGTATTGCTTAATTTTAAAGAGTTATTCAGTCTTATTATTTTTAGGAACAAATTTTGCTTTCCCTTCGGGGCAAGGTTACCTCCAATGCCACACATAACGTTGATAGGATAGCGTTCCGTGACTCCATCAGCACAATTGCAGACAGAAGGAACTAGCTCAACTTAGTAGGTAGCCATTCACAGTGCGGAAGTTTCACTCTCAAACCAGGTAGAAGCATACAATATTCAGTATTGCTAACTATTTAAAGAGTCATTCATTATTATTATTTTTAGGAGCAAATTTTGCTTTCCCTTGGGGGGCAGGGTCACCTCCAATGCCCCACATACCGTGGCATCTAACACTAAGAATCAACAAAAACAGCCTTAAGGTAGCAGCAAGCAAGCTACATCTCGATTCAAACAACAACAAGCACCAATACCTGAACTAACCCTTAAGGCAACCACGCAATCCATTTGTAATTTGACCACTAACATTATCAATGGACTAGACAGAAGCCCACCAGGCCACAACTTACATGCTTAAACAAACAATAGAGGCATCTTGAGAGTACTAAAATCATTCGTTGCAAGCTTGCAATGGAAAGTGACTGGACACACAATCTATTTACAGCGGCGCACTAAGCCAAGCCGTGGCTCCACCATGTACTCTTAATCCACAAAGCAAACGTAAAGGCAGAGTAGATCGAAGCACATAGAAACCCTAATTTGAGCATTTTTTCAGTGGCCTCCACGCCACCATTTCCATGGCGGCGAGGTACTCTAACGTCCATGGCACCAGATCAAAAGCTACACAAGGGCTGAAAAAGGTCGCATTTGTACTCCTAAAACTAAAAGAGCCAGTAATCCATTCGTTGCAGCTAAGTCATCCGTTGCAAGCTTGCGATGGAAAGTGACTGGACACACAATCTATTTACAGCGGCACACTAACTAAGCCAAGGCGTCGCTCCACCGTGTACTCGAATCCACAGTGCAAACGTAAAGGTGGAGTAGATCGAAGCACGTAGAAACCCTAATTTGAGCATTTTTTCAGTGGCCTCCACGCCACCATTTCCATGGCGGCGAGGTACACCAGATCAGAAGCTACGCGAGGACTGAAAAGGTCGCATTTTTTAGTCCTAAAACTAGTCCGAAGGGGGAGAGAACCCACCGATCCGAGCGCGGCGAGGATGACGCCGCGGGAGAGGACGAAGACGGGGCCGCTGCCGCCGTGGCCGCCGGCGAAGCGGACGTCAGGGCGGGCACGGAGCTCCCGGCGGCCGCCGCGGAGGAGGAGGAGGAGTTGGAGGAGGCGGCGGCGACGAGGAGCGAGCGGATGTGGATCCAGGAGGAGGTCGGCGGGGACGAGGCGGCCGTGGGCGAGGAGGAGGAGGACGGAGAGGTCGATGTGCTGGATCGCCGCAGGGCCTTCATGTCCCTCTCTCACCCACCTACCCACCCCTCGCACTCGCCCACGACCAGACCGCCGCCCGCCGCACTACCAGCAGCATCCCCTCCTCCCCGGCGCCATCCCCGCGGCCCCAGGATCTCGCCGCCGTCGCCCCGCGGTAATCAATCCAGTCACTTTTTTTGGTTTAACTCTGTGCCTAAAGCTTTTGGCAAATGGAGAGAGCTAGAGAGAGGGCGAGGGGGGGAGCATGTGACGCCAATAAAGCCACACACACACAAGGCAAGGCAAGGCAGGGCAGGGAGCGAGATGGGTGGGTGGGTGCCGTGCGCGTTTAAACGGGTCCGGCCCGGGCTGCCACGCGGGGCCCGGCGGTCAGCGGGAGGAGTAGATGACTAGACCTACCACTGGGACACGTAGTAGTATTGTGTAGTGTAGGACACTCCAGCTGCCTGCCCCGCATTCAATACCACGGCGTCGTCCTCGGGCTCTAGGAGGTCAACTTTCGAAAAAGATCTCGTTTTTCTCTCCGACGATGTCCAAGAGGCTTATCTTCACTGGCTTCTTCTTCTAGACATTTTAAAATTGGGTTCATACAGTAGAAATTTTGCTAAATTGTTGGGGGCAAAAAAGATGCTCTTTCTTTTTTTGATTGATGCTGGGTTTTGAGTCAACCATTTGGCAGATCCACACGGTTCTACGGTGCCGGACGACCAAGCTGATCGATGCACCGAACGGCATGGTGGGGGGGAATGGATAGGGGTATTGACCCGTCGGCCGCCGGCACGTTTAGCCCGTGGATGGAGGGAAAACGTCGAGCTTTTTTTTTGTCAACGGACCAGATACGGTTTTGGGTTCGTGGTAAACGGGAGACCGGAGATGTCTCTCCGTGGACCGATGGACGGTTTGAACCGGTCGCGCGCGCGTTTGGGGCGACAGACACGGCGTGCTGATAGAAATGAATGTGTGTGAGAGGCCAGCAGAGAATACGCCGCCGTAGGAGTACGTGCGCATTCATGGTACGTGCCAAAATATCGCTGTGATGATAACAACGTACTACTACTGCCAGGTTCATGTGCGTCATCGTCGGCGCCTTTGGATATTTTCTACCGCGCACGAATAACCTATGTTGTCGGCTTGCACTTATGAAAAACGTACGTCAGCAAGCTCTCAAGCATGCATTTTTTCCCCAACGAACAAGTTCTTGTGGTTGATGTTAGAGACAAATCACGGTTCTATATTTTTCTCAATGTAAAACACGCATAAGTTTATTTCATATTTATTTATACATCTATAAATAGAATTGTTGTTTTTGTCTTGTAGAATAATGTTAGTTTCACATTTATTTATGCTAGACATTTGGAAATCACAATCAAGGTTGTGTGAAGTTGACCAAAAAAAAGTCAACCGTGTCTCACATTTCGAGACCGCGGGACTACATTACGACCGGTATTTGAAGATAGGTATCGTGGAGTAGAAATATTCGTCTTTCTCGTACGAGATGTTAGTTCTAGCGGAATTTTTGTTAGTTTCACGTGGTCCCATGTATACTAGATATTATATCCTCTATTCCCTTTTATAAGACGTCTTATAAGAAGGAAAGGACACAGTAGTTGATAATCGAGAGGGTCTGTCTGGACACAAAAGACGCAACTATGTGATAACTGAGGATACATGTAGATCAAGCTGACAAAACCACCCTCGTACCACCTGCGGACAATGTTTTCCAACACTTGATCTACCTTCTTCCCCATTATTTTTGTAATAGCTCTCATCTCCAATGATGGTGCTTGCACCTTCTGCCTCTAGTTGGATGACATCTTCGTCGGCTTCTCAACCTCTAGCAGACTCGCGGTTTGTTCTTCTAGAGATCTCGACACGGATATGGATTCTTTGGAGAAGGCCATGCGCAGGAAGGCGGAGAAGAATCTCGACACGGCTGGTAATCCCTCTTCATCCAAGTATTTTATTCCTTTTTCATCGACTTGCATTAATTCTAAGATTAATTCGGTTGGAATTAGTTTAGGTAAGAATGTAAGTGATGTTTCTATTTCTGCTAAGGTCTTGAAGCGGATGGAATTTGACCGGTTAACGGTTGTTCCAAAAGCCACGGCCTCTTATGTTTCCACCTACTCTGATGATGAGGATACAGACATCAACAGATGGTCAGATCCTATCTCATCTAGTAGGTGAAGTTCTTGAAGTTGGTTTGGACGAAGATAGATTAAGCTCAATTTATGAGCTTACTGCTTCTGGTCGTAAATCAACTTCTGGAAAAAAATGTAACAAATGTCGCAAAGGAGATCTTGCGCCTAAATCTATTATTGTTTCCCAATGAATGGCATGTTTTTGAATAGCATAGGTCTTCGAGACTTGGCTAAACATTTACACATTGCACTATGTTCTAGGGAACACAATTTGGATTTTCTGGCTATCTCCGAAACGGGTAGACGAGAATTCTCACAAACTATACTAGATCACCTATCAGGCGGTATAGATTTCGTGTGGCATTCTCATCTACCCAAGGGACGGTCTGGGGGCATTTTACTCGGCGTGCGGGCAGACACCATGGATATATTAGTTGTTGCGGAAGGGGAGTTTCATATTAAACTACATATCCGTAACAAAGCTGATAATTTCATGTGGAGTCCGTTGTGTGTATGGTCTTGACTCAAGAGGCTTTCAAGGCCGATTTCCTTCGAGAATTGGTGAACTTAGCAAAAGATAATCCATACCCTATTCTTATAGGGGGGATTTTAACTTGCTTCGGTTCCCATTTGAGAAGAGCAAAGGCCGCTTCGACGATCATTGGCCCTTCCTTTTTAACGTTGTCATTGACAGTCTTGACTTGAAGGAAGTAAACATGATTGATAGACAATTTACTTGGGCTAATTCTTTGTCGGAACCAACATACGAAAAACTTGATCGTGTACTGATGAACTCAGATTGGGAAGATCACTTCCCTCTAGTTTCGGTAACCGCTCTAGAACGTATTGAGGCTCTGTCAGATCATGCTCCCATTTTGCTAACCACTGGTTTGACATCACTACGTTGTGGTCGTCCTTTCAAATTTGAGCTCGGATGGCTGCTTCGTGATGGTTTCCACGATATGGTGAAAGCAGTTTGGGAAAGGTCGGTTGCTGGTGATACCCCAATCCAGAGATGGAATAATAAAGTGTGTTTGACACGGAAACATCTCGGGGGTTGGGCGCGTCACACCGCTGGTATTCTCAGAAAAGAAAAACTTAGACTTTCAGCTACTATTGATGACCTCGAAGCTTTAGCAGAAACCCGGTTGCTTACTCCACAGGAAATTGAGATAAAAAGCCAATCAAATGCGGAGATTGCCCGGTTACTGCGCGAGGAGGAACTCAAGTGGTATCAGCGTTCTAAATCACATTTTTTTTTGCATGGGGATTCGAATACTAGATACTTCCATAGTGTAGCCAATGGCAGAACAAGAAGAAACGTATTCATTCCTTAAGGCATAATGATGAGTTGATTGAAGGACACGGGCAGCTAAAGTCTTACATCATGAATTATTATAAGGGTTTGTTTGGGGATCCGAAGGAAGGCACTTTCTCAATGGATGAATCCCAAACTAACGATGTACCCCAAGTTTCTGTGGAGGAAAACAACTATCTGACTGCTCCTTATTCTGAGGAGGAAGTCAAATTAGTTGTTTTCCAAATGGAGTATAATAAGGCACCTGGTCCGGATGGTTTCCCCGCTGAGTTTTACCAAACTTTTTGGGATGTAATCAAACCAGTTCTGTTCACTGCTTTACATGAGGGTCAACTAGATCTGTTTTGGTTGAACTTTGGTGAAATCATCTTGCTGCCTAAAGTTAATGAAGCAGAACAAATCCAACAATATAGGCCGATCTATCTTCTTAATGTTAGCTTCAAGATTTTTACCAAGGTTGCCACTATCAGGTTGAACTGTGTGGTTGATCATGTTGTTAGGCCTTCACAAACCGCCTTCATGCAAGGTAGACACATTCTGGACGGTGTGGCTACCTTGCATGAAACTGTTCATGAACTCCATAGAAAGAAATTGAATGGGCTAATTCTCAAAATTGATTTTGAGAAAGCTTATGACAAAGTTAATTGGTGTTTTCTACAACAAGCTCTTAGAATGAAAGGTTTTTCAGCAGAATGGTGTTCCTTGATCGAAAGCTTTGTAGTCGGAGGTAGTGTTGCCATCAAAGTCAAAGACGATGTTGGCAATTACTTTCAGACTAAGAAAGGGCTAAGACAAGGAGACCCATTACTGCCCATGCTTTTCAATATAATAGCTGATATGTTATCCATCTTGATTGAGCGTGCTAAGTCTGATGGCCAAATTGAAGGTGTGATCCCCCACCTTGTAGCTGGGGGGTTATCTATACTTCAATATGCAGACGATACAATTCTTTTTATGGATCATGATCTTGAAAAAACCAAGAATCTGAAACTCATACTTTCGACTTTTGAGCAGCTTTCTAGATTAAAAATTAATTTCCATAAAAGTGAACGGCGAGGCCCAAGAGGAGGTTGGTCTGTATAATGAACTTGATGGCTCAGTTGATGTGGATCTTGTTGGGAACCCCAAGAGCAAGGTGTCAAACAGCACAGCAGCAAGTCTTCCCTCAGTAACAAACCGAGGTTATCGAACCAGTAGGAGGAAGGAAACATCACACAGGTGTTGCTAGCAACACGGAGACCTGCACAACACAAACTCAAGACTTTGCCCCAACTAACAGCGAGGTTGTCAATCTCACCGGTTGCTGTAACAAAGGATTAAACGTATGGTGTGGAAGGTAATGGTTTGCATCAAGTAAACAAGTAAAGTGGAAGACGTATCAATGGTAAAGATTGGATCGGGGTCCATAGTTCACTAGAGGTGCTCTCCTTAGATAAACAACATGACATGAAGGGTAAACAAATTACAGCAGGGCAATTGACAGGAACTAAGCAAGGCATAACAATGCAATACCAGACAAAAATATCCTATGAGATTCGATTGGGCAATATAAAAATATACGTAGACCGCCATCCAACTGCATCTATGACTAGAAGTCCACCTTCAGGTTATCATCCGAACCCCCTCCAGTATTAAGTTGCAAGCAACAGACAACTCCTTTAAGCAAAGTGTGTAAGGTAAACAATCCACTTGTTCCATGAACAAGAGACCGTTGTTTTCTCCCTAGTAGCAGCACATCTACAACCGAAGAGATTTTGATCACTTCCCTTGGAAACTAGAGGCATGAACCCACTATCGAGCATAAATACCCCCTCTTGGAGTCACTAGCAACTACTTGGCCAAGATAGCTACTAACAACGGAGAGCATGCAAGATTACAAACAAAACAGACATGATAGAATCATAAAGACAACCATTAATCAATCTGACATAGTAATCTCAATATCCATCGAATCCCCGCAAACACAACATGCATGATTACAAATAGATTAGATCTTGATCATGAACGGAGGTCACAAGTGTTGGAGATATGCCCTAGAGGCAATAATAAATGTAGTTATTATTATATCTTTGTGTTTATGATAAATGTTTACATTCATGATATAATAGTATTAACAAGGAAACATTGATACTTGTGTGATTTGTAAACTTAATTTGAAGTCCCTAGTATAGCCTCTATACATCACTAGCTTGTTGGTTGATAAATGATTGTGGTTTCCCTATCATGAACATTGAGATGTTATCAACAACAAGGTCATATCGTTAGGAGAATGATATGGTGGACATACTCCTATAGATAAGCGTAGCATAAAGATCAAGTCATTTCAATAGTTCAATTGCTATATGCTTTCTGATACATAGTAACCAAATTCCTTCGACCATGAGATCATGCATATCACCTTTACCGGATGGATGCTTTGATGACATCAAACACCACACCGTAACTGGGTGGCTATAAAGGTGGCATTGAGTGTTCGGAAAGTATTGGTTGAGACACATGGATCAAGAGTGGATTTGTCCATCCATATGACGGATAGATATACTGGGCCCTCTCGGAATGTCATCCAATTAGCTTGCAAGCATGTGACTGGCTCACAAGGGATCACATATCACGGGAACAAGAAAAGAGTACTTATGTAACGAGGTTGAACTAGGTATGCAGATACCGACGATCATAACCTCGGATAAGTAAACTATCGTGAGACAAAGGGAAATTGGTATCGTATGTAAGTGGTTCATTCGATCGCAAAGTAATCGTAGAAATATGTGGGAGCCATATGAATTTCCAGATTCCTCTATTGGTTATTGTTCGGAGAAGTGTCTCGATCATGTCCGCATAATTCACGAACCGTATGGAGACACACTTAAGGATTCGACGTTGTTTGAGTAGTTATGGTATTATGAGAAAGAGACCGAATGTTGTTCGGAGTCTCGGATGGGATCCGGGATATCACGAGGTGATCCGGAATGGTCCGGAGAATAAGATTCATATAAGGAAAGTCCCGTTTCGGAGTTCGGGAATGATTCCGGTGTTTTCATCAGGAATGTTCTAGAAGGTTCCGGAATGTCCGGCACTCCGGAGGGGAAGGGGTACATGAATGTGTCATTGCATATTGGAATGATTGCATCATTGTGGCATCCCGAAAAACCACTACTAGAAAATCGCGTTGAATTTGTGCATTGCATCGTCATCATCATGCATTGTTTGCTTAAAACTATTTTCGCAAAACCTATTTTTGTTTTTCCAAACGGCCCGTCTTTATTCAAACGCAAAACCGGGTCTCCGGAATTATTTCGTTGTCGGCTATCGGTTTGCAAACGGTGCGATTAAAATAAATAAACTGTTTAATTAATTATTTTAGTGGGGCAGTCGAACGGACCGACCCGACCCGAACGACCACCCCAGAAATACAAACGGCCCACCCAAAATCCCTAGTCTACCCTGTCCTATCCTACCCAACCCCTCTCCACCTCACCCCACCCTATAGCAACTTGCCACCTCCCCTTTTCCCTCCCCCCAGCCAACCAGAATCTGCCACCTCACCCAACTCCCTCCACTCACCCCTCCCTCCACTCACCCTGCCTCCACCACACAACACCACACACCACACACGACGCACACACGCACGCACCCAATCCCGAGCCGCCCATCCCCCTGTCCCCACCTGGCAGGCCCACCCCGACCCCAATCCCCTGCCTTCCCCGACTCCCCATCCCTTCCTCCAAGACACGGCGCAAAGACCCCTGGCCCCCTTTCTCCCCTGCTCGGTGTCCACCACGCCACGCCTAACCTCCTCACCGCCAAGACCCTCTCTCTCGGCGCCACGGCTGGCCCCTCTCCCAAGGCCACCTCCTCCCCGCTCATCTCCTCCCCACCTTCTCCTCCACCTCTCCCGCTCGCCCAGCCCTCCGCCGCGCCGCCCGCCTGCTCACTGCCGCCCACCGCCGCCTCGGGCCGCACTTCTCACCTCCCCAAAGACCGCTGCCGAGTTCGTCGCCTCGGGCAACCTCCAAGGCCCTGCGTCCGGCCGGCGACCACCTTCCCTCTGCGCCTGCCGAGCTCCGAGGCCCGCCACGCCACCGCCGCGACCCACCTTGGGGGCTCGCCCGAGCCCCCGCGACTGAGCTGCATCGCTTCGGCGAGGCCCCTCCGTCGACAGTTCGAGGCCAACCTCTACCCGCTTATCGCCGCCATCAAGGCGTCGCTGGCCCTACCTCGCCTGTGCTCGGTACCTGCGTTCCCCAGACGGCCTCAAGCTCGCAGCAGTACGCTAGCACACGCATGTACTCCTTGTGTTTGTGAGTTGTGCGGGTGTCGTGTACTCGTGGCCGGACAAGGGTTCTCGACGCCAAGATTCTTGGGATGCCACCGCGAGATCTTCACCAAGGCCATGTCGTGTGTCGACAACCAGCAAACCCCAAGTTCCCCCCTCGCCAAGATCTTCATCGGAACCCCGAGGACCCCGCCGCGGTACCCGGTAATCTCCTACAGGGACCTGAAACCGTACCCGAAGATCTTTCCGAACCCTCAAGACCTTCGCCACGGAACACCGAGACCCCCGGACCCGAAGACCACACGTGCGACAAGCACTCCTTCCCGGATGCGAGGCTCGAGGACACGGACGGTAAGAACGCCGGCGCCGAACGCCAAGTTCTTCGCCCCGAACGCCAAGACCGGCAAGACGTCTCGACGATCATGGATGCGATGTGATCGCCCCTGTGACGCCAAGATTGCCACGAACGCCCGAACGCTAACACCGACTCGATGGCGCGGGCCCGACAAGACCCTCGCAACGGCAAGATCGACCCCGTGTGGCCCGACAAGACCCTCGCGACGACAAGAACGGCACCGACCCGGAAGCATCCGATGCGCCCCGACACCGACCCAAGTCCTGCTTCCCGGAGGCGACAAGATCTACTCTGTCCTCCGAGAACGATCCCGCCGAGACCGACCCCGAACCCCGGAACCCCAAGTTCGTCGAACCCTAATGTGTGAAACCCTTCCCGAAACCCTATTTTATAACATAATATAACTTGTCGCATAATAATTGTCTTGCATGCATACAATCATGTGGTTTGGGGGCCTTATGCCGATTCACCTCATAATTAAATATGGGGCCATATGCGGGCAAATATAGCCTTATATTGGCCTCATTTAAACTTGTGTAGCGAACCGGTGATATATTCTGCCTTGTTAAACAACATTTAAATTGCGGGGTAGTTAAACAACATGAACCACCTAATTAATTGTCGGGACCCCGGTTCCGCTTAATATGATCCAATTGTATTGCACCTTTGCCATGCCATACATCACGCATGCATCATGCCGATCTTTTGCCGTAGTATTAAATAGTACATCCGGTGTTTCTTCTAGTGATTTGCTTCTTCGCGGATAAGGCCGTTGAGTTGATGTGAGCTTCGCCCCGATCTTCGGTTGAACCTTCGACAAAGTTTTTCAGGCGAGCATCTCCCTCTTTCTACCTATCTTACTTTTATAGTATTTATTCCCTCCTGTTGATCTATCGCTATCTGTGTGGCGATGCTCTAGTTTTCGTACCCGTGATATACCATGCAGCCCTATATTGCCTTGGACACATCCTATTACCTGTTGTTTGGTAGATAGTTGGACTCGCGCGTCGTAGTCGCTTGCTCAAGTGTTGTTGCGTGTCGCCCAAAGGCCAGCTTGTTGATGTATTGCCGCATGTTGATGTTGGAGACGATCATAGTTTTACTTATCGCTCACTTTAATTCGCTTTAACAACTAAAATTGAAGTAAGCGAGGCATCGGTGGGTGATAGATGATATTTGGTTCGAACGCCCACTTGTGTCCCGAGGACCCCGAGTACTTGATACTGTTCCTTGATTTATCGCTATCCACATCCGGAGGTATATGGGACCCCTGAGCGAGCTTGATTCATCTTATTTCTTGGGGCCACAAACTAGTTTGAGGTTTTATTTACGATCCTGTACTTATGCCATGCTACCGCTTTATTTAAATTGTGCGATAGATAGCACTGCATGTTTAGGATCGGGACACGATTCCGCTGTGTCGACAAGCCTAGTTTTGGGTTCCCAATGCTCACAAACAGATACCCAAACCTTGAGTCCGTCTCGAGCTTGCTTACTTGCTATGGTCTACTCAATGGGTGGCCCCTAAATATTTCGAACTGTGATTGCTTTGTCGTGAAGGCCTCGTTGGGTTTTGATTTGGTTTTTCCGAGGTTGATCGAGCGTGTGTTGCTATTGGTGCACCCCGGCCGGGTAAAACTTTCTGAAAGCCGTGTCCGCGGTTATGGACGACTTGGAGCACGGTATCTCGACCATAGACAAGCATAACTAAAGTTTATTGCTCTAAATTTGACTTTATAATGGCTAGTAATCAGCTTCACTATAATGGAATGGCTAACTAATACTGCCCACAATTGCTTGTTTGGAGTGTCGCTTGCGACCTTTGTACCCGACTAATAAGTATGGCAACTATAACGGAATGGCTAAATAAAAGTACCAACAACTGCTGGGTTTTGGGTTATCTCATGCTATCTGTATCTGATTAGTAAGTGCTGCAACTATAACGGAATGGTTAACTAAAAGTGCCCACTGCCTATTTTATCAGGATGATTATCTAAACCTGACTAGTAATTGCCGCAACGATAACTGAATAAATAAAACTGCCAACTGAGTGAGTTCCTCGGTTGACTTCCTCGATTGGTATCGAGGGGGAAACGCCAGGATGGGTTTGCTTGAGGGTAGTATTAGGTTGGTTCCGAATAGGTCTTTCTTCCCCTCTCTAATAGTCGCCAGTTGTATCGAGTCTCTATAGGTTGTTTAGTGCATGCTGCCGCTGCCGCTTCAGTCCACCATACCTATGTAGGCGAGGACCGCCGAATTCTAGCCTCGCTGCATCGGCCTCGATCGACGCCTCTTTTCCTTTGCCCTTTGTCGGCACCCCTTTGTTTAAGGGTTTGAGCTCGACGTCGTTAGCAGGTTACCCTTCCGGCTTGGCCAAGGTGGTTATGGACGCCATTAGTTATTCTTCAGGGCTCTTAGCCCCATTTGCATCTTGTCCGTAGTCGGACGCTCTATCAATTTCAAGGTGATTTGGATCTTTGTATACTATATCTGTATTCTTGACTCATGGAGTCGTGCTGTATATATATCTGTTCTATGGGTCCCATCGAGGGATGTTGTGTAATGTTATTACTTCGTTTTCCACCCGCACGAAAGTGCCTGGTGGGCACCTTTGAATCGTTTCTATGCGGGTTTGGCGGGTTTCGCTAAAACTTGCATAGGTCTGATTCTGAGGGTGTTACAATCATGTACTAAGTGTCCTCGCTGTTCCAAATAAAGGATTAAATTGAATCCTAAATTGAAAAGTCAAATAGCTAGTTTGAAAAGTCAAACGTCTAAAATTGGAAAGAGGAAAAGAGGAAGGAGAGGGAAACCGAGTTGGGAGGAATCCTCCTCCAACCGCGCCCACCTCCAAGCCGAGTTGGGAGGGACTCCTCCTCCCTTGGCGTGGCCCTCCACCTATATAAGGAGGGCAGGCCTCCTCTAGACACACAAGTCCCTCACCTCAAACCCTAGAAAGTTGCAGCCTCCATAGCCGCCACCACCACCTAGGGTTTTGCCCTAGCCACGACTTGGGGTCCCGGAACCCCAGCCACGGCTCTAGCCCCTCCTCCTTGGTGTGTCTAAACCCTAGATCGCCGAGGAACTCTCTCATACTCCACCATACTCGCCCGGCTTAAGGCGAAGCCTCGAGATCTCCCTCTACTTGGGTACCACAGTTGTCTTAGGAATCGTGAGGAGAGTGCTACAACCTCCGCCGCTTTGGAACAAGGGAGAGGAAGGTCTTCGTCGAGTACCGAACATGTGACCGATTACGGGAGCGCTTAACGTTAGCCGGAAGGATCGTCTACACGATCTTGACATCGGGAAGAGTACGACTACATCACCCACGAGAATCCTCGTTAAACACTTTGGAATCTTCGAGGGTAAGTTATTCCATCGACTCGTTGCTACAATCTAGTAGATAGATCTTGGCTTGTTTGTTTGTATGCGATAGAAATTTTTGTTTTCCATGCTACGAAACCCTACAATGGTATCGAGCCGTGTCTATATGTAGATCTGCTGACGAGTAGAACACAATAGTCACTTGTGCTGATGCTTTTATTGTCGATTACTTCTTGTGTACTTTGCATCTTGCGGTATGTTGGGATGAAGCGGCCCGGGCTAACCTTACATGACATCGTTCATGAGACTTGCTCCACGCTTGACATGCAACTTGTATTGCATAAGTGGCTTTGCGGGTGCCTGTTTCTCCTAGCTTAGTTAAGATCCAATTTACAATGGGTGATCAACAATACTAGTATCAATGTTGTGGTTCTTGTTCGTAAGTTAGAACGACACTTATTGAAAGCCCCAAACCACATAAAATATGCAAAGAAAGTAGAGGCGTCTAACTTTGTTTTGCAGGGGTGTGCAGTGATGTGATATGGCCATGATTGTAATTATATTTGATGTATGCAATGTTCCTTATTGTAAGTTGGCAACCGGCAGGAGCCATATGGTTGTCTTTAATTTATGTTAAGACCCGCGTGTCTATTCAAAGTAGTTGTAATAGTTGAAGCCGGTGGACGACAACCATGGAGAAGCATCATTGACCTTGATGCGATGCCGGTGATGATGGAGATCATGTTCGTGCTTGAAGATGGAGATCGGAAGCACAAAGAAGAAATGCCATATCATATCACATATTATTGAATTGCATGTGATGTTAATCCTTTATGCATCTTGTATTGCTTAGTAGACGACGGTCGCATTATAAGATGATCCCTCAAGCACATGAATTTCAAGTCATATAGTGTTCACCCTTAGTTAGCACCGTTGCTAAAGCTTGTTGTTTCGAAGCACCACGTGATGATCGGGTGTGTTAGATTCCGCAAGTGTATACAACGTGAGCAAGCCAAATTTGCTCATGCGGAAACTAAGGTTTGATCTTGACGAGCCTAGCATGTACATACATGGTCTCGGAACACGGATCACCGAAAGGTAAAGCATGAATCATATAGTAGATATGATGAACATGTCGATTGTTCGCCATTGAAACTATATCAACTCTCGTGATGATCGGTGTTGGTGTGGTGGATTTGGTTCGTGTGATCACTAAAACAATGTGAGGGATATTGTTTTGAGTGGGAGTTCACCTAGATTAATTTAACTATTAATTAGAACTCAATTTGTCATAAACTTAGTCTAAACTATTGCAAATATGTTGTAGATCAATGGCAGCCCCTACCATCAATTTTAATGCGTTCCTAGAGAAAGAAAAGTTGAAAAACAATGGAAGCAACTTCGCGGATTGGTTCCGCAATTTGAGGATTGTCCTCAAGCTGGTAATTTGACCTATGTGCTGGGTGACCCACCTGCAGCTGATGCTTTCGATGAAGTAAAGAATGTTTACCTCGCTCGGAAGAATCAGTACTCCATAGTTCAGTGTGCTATCTTGTATGGTTTGGAATCGAGCTTGTAAAAGGTTTGAGAATTCAGACCCATATGATATTGTCGAGGATCTCAAATTGATCTTTGAGACTCATGCGGCAATTGAAAGCTATGAGGCTTCTGAAAAGTTCTTTAACTGCAAGATGGAAGAGGGCAGCTCCACAATGAGCATGTGCTTAAGATGTCCGGGCACGCAAACAAACTTCAAAGCTTGGGTATAGTGATTCCTAATGCTTTGGGGATTTACTGTCCTCCAATCACTACCACCAAGTTACAAGAACTTTGTGATGAACTACAACATGCGTAACATGAACAAGGAGTTGCTAACTGTTTGCTATGTTAAAGTCTGCGTATGGAGATCAAGAAAGAACCAAGTGTTGTTGGTCAATAAGACCACCAAATTCAAGAAAGGCAAGTCTAAGCAAGGGACACTTCAAGAAGGGTGGTAAGAAAGTTACCACGCCGCGAAGAAGACCAACGCTGGACCCAAGCCCGATAATCGAGTGCTTTTACCGCAAGGGAGAAGGTCATCGAAGCGGAATTGCCCAAAGTACTTGGCGGATCAAGAACGGCAACATCAAGAAGAAAGGTATATCCGATATACATGTTATTGATGTGTATCTCACTAGTACTCGTAGTAGTGCTCGGTATTTGATAATCGGTTCGGTTGCTCATATTTGTAACTCAAACAGTCTTTGCAGAATATCAAAGCTAGCGAAGAACGAGGTGACGATGCGCTGGAAACGGATCAAAGGTTGATGTGATCGCGGTCGGCACGCTACCCCTTCATCTACCATCGGGATTAGTTTTATACTTAAATAATTGTTATTTGGTGCTGCGTTGAGCATGAACATTATATCGGATCTTGTTTATTGTAGACGGTTACTTGTTTAAGTCCGAGAATAATGGTTGTTCGATTTATATGAGTAATATGTTGTATGCACATGCACCTTTGATAGATGGTCTATTCTTATTGAATCTCGATAGTGGAAATACACATATCAACAACATTGATGCTAAACGTTTGAAATCAAGCGATAATTCGACCTATATGTGGCACTGTCGTCTTGGTCACATTGGAGTGAAGCGTATGAAGAAACTCCATTCCGATGGACTTCTTGAATCACTTGATTTTGAATCACTTGAAAGATGCGAATCATGTCTGATGGGAAAAATGACTAAGACTCCATTCTCTGGTATGATAGAGCGAGCTACGGACTTGTTGGAAATCATACATACCGATGTGTGTGGCCCAATGAGTGTAGCATCGCGCGGTGGTTATCGTTATGTTCTTACCTTCACGGATGACTTGAGTAGATATGGGTATATCTATTTCATGAAACATAAGTCCGAAACTTTCGAGAAGTTTAAGGAGTTTCAAAGTGAGGTAGAGAATCAACGTAACAAGAAGATTAAATTTCTACGTTCTTATCGTGGAGGTGAATATCTAAGTTTCGAGTTTGGCGAGCATTTGAAGAAATGCGGAATACTTTCTAGATTGACACCGCCGAACACCACAACAGTAATGGTGTGTCCGAACGTCGTAATCGAACTCTCTTAGATATGGTTCGTTCTATGATGTCACTTACAGATTTACCGCTATCATTTTGGGGTTATGCATTAGAAACAGCCGCATTCACTTTAAATAGGGCACCGTCTAAATCCGTTGAAACGACACCGTATGAATTATGGTTTGGAAAGAAACCTAGATTGTCGTTCCTTAAAGTTTGGGGATGCGAAGCCTATGTAAAGAAGTTACAGCCGGACAAGCTTGAACCCAAAGCGGAAAAATGCGTCTTCATAGGATACCCAAAGGAAACTATTGGGTATACCTTCTATCATAGATCCGAAGGCAAAATATTCGGTTAAGAATGGATCCTTTCTAGAGAAGGAATTTCTCTCGAAAGAAGTGACTGGAAGGAAAGTAGAACTCGACGAGGTTGTCGAACCTTCTCTCGAAATTGCGAAAGCACCAGGAAGAAGTTCCTGTGGTGCCTGCATCAATAAGAGAGGAAGCTAATGATGGTGATCATGAAACTTTGGTTGAAGTTGCTACAGAGCCTCGGAGGTCAACGAGAACTCGTACCACTCCAGATTGGTATGATCCCGTTATGAGTGTCATGTTGGTGGACAACACCGATGACCCCGAGACATATGAGGAAGCGATGATGAGCCCAGATTCCAATAAATGGCAAGAAGCCATGAAATCCGAGATTGGATCCATGTACGAAAACCAAGTATGGACTTTGGTGGACTTACCGGATAGCCGGAAGGCTGTCGAGAACAAATGGATTTTCAAGAAGAAAACAGATGCTAATGGTAATGTTACTGTCTATAAAGCTCGACTTGTCGCAAAAGGGTTTCGACAAATTCAAGGAGTTGACTACGATGAGACTTTCTCACCGGTAGCGAAGCTAAAGTCTGTGAGGATTATGTTAGCAATCGTTGCATATTATGATTATGAGATATGGAAGATGGATGTCAAAACAACATTCCTCAATGGAGATATTGATAAAGAGTTGTATATGATGCAACCCAAAGGTTTTGTCGATCCTAAAGATGCTAACAAGGTATGCAAACTTCAACGATCCATCTATGGATTGAAGCAAGCATCCCGAAGTTGGAATCAATGTTTTGATAAGGTGATCAAAAGTTTTGGTTTTATACAAACTTATGGAGAAGCTTGTATTTACAAGAAAGTGAGTGGGAGCTCTGTAGCATTCTTAATACTATATGTAGATGACATATTGTTGATTGGGAATGATGTAGACCTTCTTAATAGTGTCAAGGAATATTTGAATAATAGTTTTTCAATGAAGGATCTTGGCGAAGCAGCTTACATATTAGGCATAAAGATTTATAGAGATAGATCGAAACGCCAAATATCATTGTCACAGAGTACATATTTAGACAAAGTTCTAAAGAGGTTTGGAATGGAAGAAAGCAAGAAAGGGTTCTTGCCAATGTTGCCCAATACGACCTTGAGTAAAACTCAAAGTCCGACATCGGCAGAAGATAGAGAAAGGATGAGTAAGACTCCCTATGCCTCAGCCATAGGATCTCTAATGTATGCCATGCTATGTACTAGACCCGACATTGCATATGCTGTTAGTTTAACTAGCAGATATCAAAGTGATCCAGGAGTGGATCATTGGACAGCGGTCAAAAACATCCTTAAGTACTTGAGAAGAACTAAGGATATGGTTCTTTCTTATGGAGGTGATGAACAAATCGTTGTTAACGGTTACACCGATGCTAGTTGGAACACTGATCCGGATGATTCTAAATCACAATCTGGATACGTATTTATTTTGAATGGTGCGACAGTTAGCTGGAGGAGTGCAAAGCAAAGCGTTGTGGCGAGATCTTCAACTGAATCGGAATACATGGCTGCTTCGGAGGCTTCACAGGAAGCGATATGGATGAAATAGTTCATTACAGAGCTAGGTGTGGTTCCTAGTGCGCTGGACCCAATGTCTATCTACTGTGATAACATGGGCGCCATAGCCAATGCACAAGAACCAAGGTCACACAAGAAGCTGAAGCACATCAAGCTGCGTTTTCATGCTATTCGAGAACATATCCAACATGGGGATATAAAGATTTGCAAAGTACACACAGATCTAAATGTGGCGGATCCGTTGACTAAACCTCTCCCGAGGGCAAAACATGACCAACACCAAACTGCCATGGGTGTTCGGTGTATTACCATGTAATCTAGATTAGATGACTCTAGTGCAAGTGGGAGACTGTTGGAGATATGCCCTAGAGGCAATAATAAATGTAGTTATTATTATATCTTTGTGTTTATGATAAATGTTTACATTCATGCTATAATAGTATTAACAAGGAAACATTGATACTTGTGTGATTTGTAAACTTAATTTGAAGTCCCTAGTATAGCCTCTATACATCACTAACTTGTTGGTTGATAAATGATTGTGGTTTCCCTATCATGAACATTGAGATGTTATCAACAACAAGGTCATATCGTTAGGAGAATGATATGGTGGACATACTACTATAGATAAGCGTAGCATAAAGATCAAGTCATTTCAATAGTTCAATTGCTATATGCTTTCTGATACATAGTAACCTAATTCCTTCGACCATGAGATCATGCATATCACCTTTTGGATGGATGCTTTGATGACATCAAACACCACACCGTGAATCGGGTGGCTATAAAGGTGGCATTGAGTGTTCGGAAAGTATTGGTTGAGACACATGGATCAAGAGTGGGATTTGTCCATCCATATGACGGATAGATATACTCTGGGCCCTCTCGGTGGAATGTCATCCAATTAGCTTGCAAGCATGTGACTGGCTCACAAGGGATCACATATCACGGGAACGAGAAAAGAGTACTTATCGGTGACGAGGTTGAACTAGGTATGCAGAGATACCGACGATCATAACCTCGGATAAGTAAACTATCGTGAGACAAAGGGAAATTGGTATCGTATGTAAGTGGTTCATTCGATCGCAAAGTAATCGTAGAAATATGTGGGAGCCATATGAATTTCTAGATTCCTCTATTGGTTATTGTTCGGAGAAGTGTCTCGATCATGTCCGCATAATTCACGAACCGTAGGGAGACACACTTAAGGATTGACGTTGTTTGAGTAGTTATGGTATTATGAGAAAGAGACCGAATGTTGTTCGAGTCTCGATGGGATCCGGATATCACGAGGTGATCCGGAATGGTCCGGAGAATAATATTCATATAAGGAAAGTCCCGCGGAGTTTGGGAATGATTAGGTGTTTTCATCAGGAATGTTCTAGAAGGTTCCTAATGTCCCAAGACTCGGAGGGGAAGGGGTACATGAATGTGTCATTGCATATTGGAATGATTGCATCATGTACTAAGTGTCCTTGCTGTTCCTAATAAAGGATTAAATTGAATCCTAAATTGAAAAGTCAAATAACTAGTTTGAAAAGTCAAACGTCTAAAATTGGAAAGAGGAAAAGAGGAAGGAGAGGGAAACCGAGTTGGGGAGGGAATCCCTCCTCCAACCGGCGGCCCACCTCCAAGCCGAGTTGGGGAGGGACTACCCTCCCTCCCCTTGGTGCGGCCGGCCCCTCCACCTATATAAGGAGGGGCAGGGCTCCCTCCTCTAGACACACAAGTCCCTCACCTCAAACCCTAGAAAGTTGCAGCCCTCCATAGCCGCCACCACCTAGGGTTTGCCCTCAGCCGACTTGGGGTCCCCAACCCTAGCCGCCGCTCTAGCCCCTCCTCCTTGGTGTTTCTAAACCCTAGATCGCCGAGGAACTCTCTCATACTCCACCATACTGCCGCTTAAGGCGAAGCTCATGAGATCTCCCTCTACTTGGGTACCACGCCGTTGTCTTAGGAATCGCGAGGAGAGTGCTACAACCTCCGCTTCTTTGGAACAAGGTAGAGGAAGGTCTTCGTCAATCGAACGTGTGACCGATCAAGGGAGCGCTGAACGCAGCCTGGGAAGGATCGTCTACACGATCTTGAGATCGGGAAGAGTACGACTACATCACCCACGAGAATCCGCTCTCGTTAAACACTTTGGAATCTTCGAGGGTAAGTTATTCCATCGACTCGTTGATACAATCTAGTAGATAGATCTTGGCTTGTTTGTTTGTATGCGATAGAATTTTTTTGTTTTCCATGCTACGAAACCCTACAACAAGATCTATACATGAAAGCACAAGGAGGAGATACAACCATCTAGCTACTACATGGACCCATAGACCAAGGTGGAACTACTCACGCATCATACCGGAGAGAAGGCCTCCGGGATGATCTCTGATGACCCACAAGTATAGGGGTGTATCGTACTACTTTCGATAAATAGGAGTGTCGATCCCAACGAGGAGCAGAAGGTGTTGAACAGTTGTATGGAGCAGGAACTCTCTGCAAATACTTAGCAAATGGATTTTTAGTGGTTTTCTGATAAGGCAACAAATCAAAGTGCAAGTAATAAAGAACAAACGCAACAAGTGGCCCAATCCTTTCTTAGCAAAGGACAAGCTGGTGGAAATACTTATAAGGACCAAACGTTCTTGAGGACACATGGGAATTTTGTCAAGTACTTTCGCTTCATATAGCTGAGTACTCTTCTCTGGTGTTGTAAGTGTTGTGTGGGTGAACCTGTGCTAACATACCGACCTTACTAGGACTAATACATACTTGTGATTAAACCCCCTACAAACATCTGTAACTACAGGAAAGTAATTAAGATATAAATCTAACCACAGCCTTAAACTCTGAGATCCTACACTCCCTTGTGCAAAGGTGTCCTAACGGGGGTTTCGGTTTCTATCAATCCAGCAACCCCACAATTAGTAGCCAAATACACAATGCATTCCCCTAGGCCCATAAATGGTGAAGTATCATGTAGTCGACGTTCACATGACACCACTAGAAGAATAGCACCACAACTTAAATACTAAACCATTGAATAATAACTCAACTCAAATCCACTAATAACAACATGACTTCTCCCATGTCCTCAAGAACACAACGAACTACTCACAAGACATCATATGGATCACGATAAAAGATGACATGGTAATGGATAACAATCTAAACATAAACAATAATCCAATGGTTCTACTCACAAGAATCAACTACAATAGTAATCAACACCGGGAAAGTTTCCCCTAAGAACTAAAGCAATATCTAACATAATTGTTACAACGGGACGGAGTGGTGATGATGGTGCTGGTGGAGATGATGGTGTGGATGATGATGATGATCCCGATGAAGCCTAGCTTGGTGACGGTGTTGATGGCGACGGTCTCCCCTCTCCGGGAAGGAATTCCCCCGGCAGAAATCTGTCTACCGGAGAGATCTTTCTCTCTCGGTGTTTTCCGCCCCCAGAGGCGGCGGAAATCTATCTATGGTCGCTCCCCTGGCCTTAGGGTTTCGTAGGAAAGATATAGGAGAAGGGGCGGAGTCGGTGAAATGGATCGTATGGGCACCTAGAGGGGGGGTGAATAGGTGCTACTCAATTTTTAATTCTTTTTCAATTTTAGGCTTGGCATAAAGTAAATTCTCTAGATATGTAACTACGAGAATTTCCCTATATGCAACCCTAACTACTAAGCATGTAAAGAGAGGAGTGAGGAAACCGTAATGGAGCACGCGGAGACACAGGGATTTGTTTTACAGCAGTTCCTTCCTTCTTAAGGGAAATACATCTGTGTTGGAGGGGTGGGCGGTTCTAAGACCACCACGCCACAATAGGCCTCACCCTATTCTCCGATGGATCTCGCCACGAAAGGCCTGATCCACCTTCTCCACTATTGGTACCCTTCGAGGCAGGAACCGGTGCCTTTACAACTCTACCGAGGCACACACCCACAACTGAATTGGGGGCTCCCGTAATGACAACAAGCTGTCACAAGAACAAGGATTATCAATATAATCAAAAGCAAGGATTTAGATATTTGCAAGAAATACTAGATTGGGGATTATCCAAACGAATGGAGAGGAGATGAAGTGCTTGATTGCAGTTGTTGAAGATCGAGTCCTCCACCTTCGATTCCCCAAGGGACGGGGCCTTTGGGTGGATCTAGGTGGATCTCTCTTGGATGAAGGTTGCAGATGAGATCTTGACTTTTTCGAATGAACCAAGGAATCTGGAGGGAGGGGGAAGGCAGGCTTAAATACCCCATGCCCAGATCTGGCCGTTGACGAAGTTTGGGGGCAGATTATCCGCCCCCCACTAGGGGCGGATTATCCGCCCTGGGGGAAAACTCCGCCCCCAGGATGGGAACTCCGGGGGAAATCCGCCCCCCATACAGAGAGCGATGCAGGTCCAGACTTGGTGAAAATCCTCGAGGGGCGGATTATCTGCCCCTCCCCTCAAGGGGCGGACTATCCGGCCTAGGGGAAAACTCCGCCCTCGATCCGGAGAGTCCAGGGGAAAATCCGCCCCCCATACAGAGAGCGACGCATGACCAGACTTGGTGAAATTCCCCGAGGGGCAAATTATCCGCCCCCCTCAAGGGGCGGACTATTCGGCCATGCCGGAAAATCCGGCCGATTCTCCGCCCCCTCTCTGGGGGTTGCGCCCTTCTGGGTATGGGGTGGGGCGGATTATCCGCCCCCCAAAAGCAGTTTCCTTTTCCTTTTTCAATGTAAAGATCTGCAACACTTCAACACACATTAAATAATCCTTGATAATGTTATCTAACACACAAAACACTAGGGTTTTTGAAATGTTCTTTCAATCTCCCCCTTTTTGGTTTTAGATGACAATACTAGGATTTTCAATGAAACCTACTAACAACACCTTTAAAGAAATGAAAGAGGCTCCCCCTAGATGTGTGCATATTTAAAATTTGCATTTGAATACAAATGCACACCCTAGAGAGTACGCAACTTTCATAACAAAGACAATTAAAACAAGGTGAGTTAGGAAACAAAGTCATACCACCGGGATGTGAACATAGCCAAAGTAAATAATGAGATTATCAGGCTCTAAGCACATCCCACAATATTGATGCATACAAATAGCAAATAAGTTCACGCTAAAAGGGCACGAGCAAGCAAATAAACGACTCAAAAGGAGACAAGTGCTTGCACCCGACCCATGCAAATCCGCGAGACCTAATAGAACTACTTCTCCCCCTTTGGCATCAAAATGCCAAAAAGGAGGAAGATCGATGCTAACATCCTAGAAGATCATGCCTCCTCATACTCATCGTAGTCATTCCCGTCCCCTTCCTCTTCATCATACTCATCATCATCGTCATCAGCTAGAGGAGTAGGTGCCCTCGGAGGTGGAGGAAACATGCAACTCTCGAGCTCTCCATAGTTGATCCCTGAAGTGTTCCACTGAGAATAAGGTTCCGGAGCAGGAGAAAGTGGATTGCCAGTGGCACCGGACACGTGATGTAGAATGAGCTGCTGAGTGTGTGCCATCTCATGGCTCCTCCGGCATTCCTCATACTAGCCCTCGTGAGTATTTATGCCCATGTAAAGGATGTTCCGCTGGAACCAATTGAGCTGCTTGACCTCGCGTGCCATTGGGGACACCGCGTAATGATGACCACTAGCCCTTGCATCATGCATGAAGGACTCAGGAGCAGTGGAAGGGTGATGGGTCTTCTGAGCCTTGTTGTAGATTTTCTTGGGCTTGTGAACACCATCCAAATCAGTGCCAGAGTCCTCAAGGTTCAACATATACTTGATGAGCATCATAATGAAAGGGGCATATGGGATGGAGAGCCTATTGATCATAGCATCCGTCATCTCATGATATATATAGTCCATGACATCCAGTTTGTAAACTGTAGCTGAACTAGAATTGGTGGCACACTCGTGAGCAAATGCGAGGAGAGGAACCAGGTGACCGCGGATCTTGTCATTGTTTCCCCCACTAGGAGATATGCTTTCCCTAAATATGCCAACAAAGGAGGCATACAAAGGAGAGAGTTCAGCGAAAGTGCTAGCAATGCCATCAGATGTCAGGCATGGAGCGATCACAGTGTCCTTGGATGGCCTGAGTGGAGAAATGATGCGGTGGCCAGAAGGAGGTGTCACGACCATGGAAAGCATACCCAAGAACCTTCCCAAAAGTGCGGAAGTCCAACCGAATCATTGTTGTCCTGGTCATCCACTTCATAGTGTGGCGCTCATCATCGCAAATCATACTTGCATTGGAGAGTCATAAGGTGGTGAAGCCCCATTTTGTTAGTCACATCCAAAGCTTCACGGAGTATTGCCTTGGATTGGGCCTCAGTCATATTGATGGGATGCATAGGGCGAAGCTTGAGAGTAGCATACACATCATCATGAATAGCCCGAAAGTGTGCATGCCAAAACATAGAGTCCTCTGGAGGACCATCATTGTCAGCCTCATCATAGTAATCAGTTTGGCAAATGGTGGAATACTGAATGTTGTCCATAGCCTTATAGTTGGGCCGCGATTGTTTGCCCTTGCGATATGCAGTCCTCTTGGTTTTCTTTGCTGCCTCTACCATCCGTTCAACCTCTCTTGATGCTCTGTGAACCTCTGTTTCGTCAATAAACGTCCCTTTTGCAGTGGGCCTGAGATAACGGGCACGGGGACGACGAGTGAAGGTCTTAGTAGCCTTGGAACCACCTATGAAAAGCGTGGGAGGGATAGCGGGGAAGTAAGCACACACACAAGTACAGGAGAAATGTTAGAAATAGTAGAAAAGCAATCCATGAGCCGAGGATGTGCATTGCGGAAATCAGAACAAAACCAAACTAGTTTTTAATCTCCAGGCCGGATTATCCGGCCATGGCAGGGGCGGATAATCCGCCGCCCGCAGAAAAATTCTGGAATGGCCCAGATTTACCAAGGCAAAACAGATCGGGCACTAGGGTTGCAATACTACTGATTCTAACAAGCAAGGGAAACACATAATATCTTCTACAACGAGATTTCCACCAAGAATAATGAATCCCATACAAAAGGAGAGAGATGAGGGAGTTACCCTCACTCATTGGAGGAAAATCACGGAGGATAAGATACCCGAAGGCGAGGGTAAGAAGATTTGGGGAGGGCCCAGAGAATTCGGTGGTCAAATCGACTCCAGGGAGGGGCGGATGCTCCGGCATCGACTGGGGGCAGAGCTAGGGTTGGGGGAGGGCTGGCTGCTCTGTTTGAGCCTGGCCTCCCCGACCCAGCCCTTTAGAGGCAGAAATCGCCCGGGGCGGATAATCCGCCCCCCACTTGGGGCGGATAGTCCGTGGCCCTCTGAATTTTCTGTAAAGAACAGATTCAGGCCGGAGCATCCTTGCGAAACCCCTCGATGGTGTATAGAGGACTTATGTGCAATAATAGATGGTTCAATGGGAGAAAAAAGGCTTGGTTTTAGAGCAACAAACTGCGATGGTACTACACACCCAAAGTTGCAAGAACAAATAAAAAAAGCCAAAGTTGGGTGTGTTTTCCATAAGAACAAAAGATATGCAAGAAAAAACAAAGAGAGCCATTAGAAACCAACTCTTCTCAAGGAAGAGGGCGGTGGCCGAAGCCACCATGTTGGAGCGCATGGCATGACACCGCGAAGATGTATCTTGAGTTCAAAACCAATGCTCATCAATAACCCACATATCACAAAATGATATTAAGGGAAATGATTTGTCTTGCTTTCAGCATTATGGGGGGAGGGTTAGCCCAATCAATTAGGACCACACTCTCCCTATGTCTATGCCCGCATATAAACCAAATGCATGAATAATAGCAAGTGAGTGTGCAAGGGTAGTCAAGCCAAGCTCCTTGAATCTATGATATTTAGCTCATTCCTCAAATAACAAAATCGTGCTTCATCAAGAGGCTTCGTGAAGATATCAGCAAGTTGGTTCTTCGTGCTCACAAAGGATAATGCAATATCGCCATGAGCAACATGATCCCTAATGAAATGATTGTGAATCTCAATATGTTTTGTTCTTCTATGCTGCACCGGATTGTAAGCAATTTTGATAGCACTTTCATTGTCACATAAAAGAGGCACTTTGTCACAATTGACACCATATTCCTTTAAAGTTTTCCTCATCCATAATAATTGTGTACAAGCACTTGCAGCAGCAACATATTCAGCTCCGGCGGTTGAGAGTGATATGCAATTTTGTTTCTTTGAAGACCAACACACTAGAGACCTGCCCAAGAATTGACATGCACCAGAAGTTGATTTTTGATCATCTTTGTCACTAGCCCAGTCTGAATCAGTGTAACCACATAGAGAGAAACTTGAACCTTTGGGATACCATAACCCAAAATTTGGGGAATGAACCAAATATCTGAAGATTCATTTGACCACCACTAAGTGGCTTTCTTTAGGAGCGGCTTGGTACCTTGCACACACTCCTACACTTAACACGATATCGGGCCTAGATGCGCAAAGGTAAAGGAGAGAGCCGATCATGGACCAGTATACCTTTTGGTCCACGTATTTACCCTTGGGATTAAGCTCAAGATGACACTTTGTTTGCATTGGAGTAGCAATGCCATTGAGATCCGTCATCTTGAACCTCTTGAGCATGTCTTGGATGTACTTAGCTTGATTAATAAAAGTTCCCTCTCTAAGTTGTTTGATCTTGAAACCAAGAAAGGACCTCAATTCTCCCATCATAGACATCTCAAACCTGTCAGTCATAAGCTTTGAAAATTCATCGTTAAAAGCTTGGTTAGTAGAGATAAAAATAATGTCGTCTACATATAGTTGGCATACAAAAAGCTCCCCATTAACCTTCTTAGTAAAAAGAGTGGGATCGATTTGCCCAACTTCGAATCCACGGTCTAACAAAAGCTCTTTAAGGTGCTCATACCACACACGTGGAGCTTGTTTAAGGCCATAGAGCGCCTTATCGAGTTTGTAGACATGGTTCAGAAATTTGGGATCCTCAAAACCCGGGGGTTGCTTGACGTATACCAACTCATGTAGTGGACCATTAAGAAACGCACTCTTAACATCCAATTGCTGTAATTTAAAATTATGATGAGTGGCATAGGCAAGAAGGATACAGATGGACTCAGGACGAGCCACAGGAGCATAAGTCTCGCCAAAATCAATTCCTTCCACTTGAGAGAATCCTTGATCCACGAGTCTTGCTTTATTCCTCACAACAATGCCATTTTCATCTTGTTTGTTCTTGAAAATCCACTTGGTGCCGATAACATTGCGGCATTCTTTAGGTTTCTCTACGAGCTTCCAAACTTTGTTGTGCTCGAAGTTATTTAATTCCTCATGCATTGCAACCACCCAATCGGGATCTTCAAGAGCATCAAAGACCTTCTTTGGTTCAACCATAGAAATGTGAGCTTGATGATCACAGAAGCTTGCAAGTTCTCTTCTAGTAGACACCCTTCTTCGTAGATCACCGACAACCTTGTCAAGAGTGTGACCCCTTAGCTCAAGGTTCGGATCAGCACGAGCCTTGCGACGAGCCTCAATGTCCTTATTGTTTCTAGAAGGAGTTGATTCAGCATTTGTATCCTTGTCTTGTCCACTACCTTGCCCTTGATCTTGATTTGAGTTGACAACAGGAGCTTGCTGCTGAACATGTTCTTTAGGGCCGGATAATCCGCCCCTTGGTGGGGCCGGACTATGTGGCTGCAACTTCCTCTTCATGTGAATGCCTGACAGAGCTGGGAGATCCAGGGACGGATAATCCGCCCCCGGGGGCCGGAGAATCCGGCCTGGAGTTTTCTTATTTGTTTTCTTCTCCTTCTGATCCCCTGGGACGTGTTGGAGTGCCAGTGGCAGACTGTCCGCCCCTTGGAGGGGGCGGATAGTCCGGCTTGGGACTATCATTTTGCCCAGAAGATTGAAGATCTTCAGCAGGTTGCGGTGTTGGTGCAGAGTTTTCTCCAGAAGTAGGGGCTTGTTGATCTTGTGTAGATGAGGGCTCCACTTGGGTGGAGCATTGTCCTTCCTGATCCGCCACAAGGGGTTCCTCAATGGGGCGAAAAAATCCAACGCCCATTCTTCTTATGGCATCTTAGGGTATTTCAACATCTGCATCACAAACATCAACTTGCCCCACATGGGAGACGTTATTTTCATCGAACTCCACACTACACGATTCTACAACAGTCCCGGTGAGCTTGTTGTAAACACTATAAGTGTGGGATTCGGCATCGTAACCAACAAAAATACCTTCTAAAGCCTTGGACTCAAATTTAGACAAGCGGACACCTTTGATAAGAAATAAACACTTACAACCGAATACCCTGAAGTATGAGATGTTGGGATTGTTACCGGTAAGTATTTCATACGGAGTCTTGTCCAAGATTTTTTGGAGGTAGAGCCAGTTAGATGAGTGACAAGCGGTGGATATGGCTTCAGCCCAAAAGTTGTAAGGAGACTTGAATCAGCTAACATTGATCATGCCATATCCATCAAAGTGCGGTTCTTCCTCTCGGCTACACCATTTTGTTGAGGGGTGTACGTAGCGGAATATTGATGTCTTATTCCCTCTTCACTTAGAAACTCATTCAAGGTGTAGTTATTGAATTCGGAGCCGTTGTCACTTCTTATTGCCAATATAAGAACATTGTGTTGACTTTGAACTTCATTGGCAAAGTCAATGAATGTTTGTTGAGTCTCACTCTTTAGCTTGAAGAAATAGACCCATGTATATCTGTAGTAATTATCAACAATGACCAAGCAATATTTCTTCCCACCGATACTGGCATGAGATGGAGGACCAAATAAGTCCACATGAAGTAATTCCAAGATTCTTTTTTAAGACACAATAGTCTTTATCTTGTGGGGAGAGTCATGCATTTTTACTTCAACACAAGCCCTGCAAACACGATCTTTGGCAAAGGAGACGTTGTCTTTTAGTCCAAGGATGTGGCCACCCTTGTGGAGACTTTGCAAAGTTCTCATGTTGACATGGGCTAAACGGCGATGCCATAGCCAGCCCACATCGGCCTTTCCGAATAGGCACGTCGGACCCGAAGTGGTTTTCCTCGAAAAGTCCACCACATACAGGTCATTTTCGACGTACTCAACAAAAGCGACCTTTAGATACTTGCTCCACAAGAGTACCACCAAATCATCATTAATGAAAACAACAAAACCCATCTTGCCAAGGTCATGAACAGAAAGAAGGTTGTAACTGAGGGTATCAACAAGCATGACGTCCACGAGAGAGATATCAAGGGCAACCACAACCTTGCCAAGACCCAATACCCGAGATTTAGACTTATCACCATAGGAGACTGTAATATTATCACGATTGGGACGCATCTCCATGATGATCTCCTTGCTTCCGGTCATATGACTAGTGCATCCACTATCTAACACCCATTTCGACCCACCGGAAGCATAGCCCTGCAAGAGAATTACTTCTTGGTTTTAGGTACCCATTTTTCAATGGGTCCTCTCATGTTAGTAACAAGGGTCTTTGGAACCCAAATAGACCAAGCAACATATTCATCAAAAGGACCAACATAATAAGCATAAACATTGCCATAATAATCACAAAAGATTTCATAATTTGGATTGTGAGACCCTGCAAAACCAATATTGTTAGTTTTGTCTTTTGTGACATTCTTCTCAGCGGTGTTTGTATTTGATTGTACATTCTTGGTCTTCTTCTTCTTGGACTTGGCGACATACCCAAGTCCCTCTTTACCCAGATTTGATCTATGCTTGCCAAGCATCTCATCAAGAACTCCTTTGTCTCTGGGAGTAGTGTCATTGACAATCCCTTCTTCCACACCAGCATTTTATTTTTGACCATATGTTGATTTAGATGTGCTAGGAACATCATACTTGGTCAATCGAGTTTGGAGCAGATCATGTGACTCATTGAGAGTGGAGAATTCACTTTCAATGCCTTGGGAGCGATGTCAAGTTTCTCCAATTCCTCGGAGAGTCTAGCATGAGCATCCCCAAAGTCAATCTTTTCTTTCTTGAACTTTTTTGCTTTGGCAACTGCATTGTCACGTTCCTTAACAAGCTTTGCCACAATTTCTTCATGTGAGTCTTCAATGGACTCAAGCCTCTCTTCAAGAGAAGCCCAAACCTCTTCTTCCTCTTCTAGAGTATTCTTTAAGGATGCAATTTCCATTGCATCCTCCCTTTCAATTCTGCCCTTTTCTTCGAGGAGCACTTTATTTTGGGCCAGCTGGTCCATAAGAGCCTCAAAATGTATTTTGTGCTCACCTTGCAGGTTAGTGAAGAAATAGTCCAAAACAATAATCTCTTCTTTAACCTTAACACTAGTAGGATCATCCATGTCAATCATAGCCTTAGGAAAAGAAGAGTTAGATGTAGTTACCTCGGAACCTCTTGCCATGAGGCAAGTAGCATTCTCGTTGATGATGTTTTCGTTCGGGGAGTCGAAGAGTGATGTTGGTGTAGATGTGGTGGCTATAGCAGCCACCTCTCGAGAGTTATCATCCTTGTCCTCATCTTCACTTCCCGAAGAATATTCTTCTTGAGCCACTAGAACAATCTTTGGTTGCTTCTTGAAGGGAGCATTCTTCTTTACAAACTGTTTCTTGCGTGGAGCCTTTGACTTTTCCTTGAGAATAAGTCTTCCTCCATTATCTTCCCTAATTTGATATGGACACTCGGCTACAAAGTGCAGCCGGTCTCCATAGTTGAAACATGTTCTCAGCTTGGGACCATTTTCCTTTCTTCCATAAGCTCCACTCTTGCGTTCTAGTTTAGTTTTAGCCTTGGCCGGGTCCTTCCAAAAGTTTCTAGCATAGAAGGCCATGTATTATCTATGGATTCTTTTTACATACTCGGGACAGTCCATACCTTTTATGTCATCTTCATCATGATCAATCACACTAGTCTTCAAGGCCACGTTGACCCCCTTTTGCATCCCCATAGCTCGAGCACGAGCATCTTCGACATTCTTGGCAGCCACTTTGAAAGCGTCCATTTCTTGCATTACCTCATTGGATGTCATAAGGTGGTAGTTATGCCTTCCTTGGAGACTTTTTAAATCTGTGGGCTCAAATGGCATAAGAGCACTGACATACTTGCGCTTGATCCATGCATCATCAACATGAGAGGCACCATGATTCCTGAAGGTGGTGGCTATTGACTTGAGCCTCCTATACATGTCCTTGTGGTTTTCTCTATCCAACATATAAAATCCTTCAGCTTCATTGCTCAAAGCATCATATCTATTCCTTCTCATACTTACATTTCTGATGAAGAGCTCAGTGAGGGCATCCCAAGATTCCTTAGTTGTACTAAGATGTTGAATGTGTTGCATGTCTTTGTCACCCACACCAAGATGGATCATGTGTAGAGCTGTAGCGTTGAGTTGACTATCAACAACCTCTCTTCTTGTCAGGTTGTTGGGATCTCATCATCAAAAAAATTCCACAACTCAATGAGGAGCTGCACACATGAGACTTCATCAAAAATTGCCATTGAATAAAAGTAGATGCTGAAAGTTTGGGTGGATCACCCCTATTATGTATATGTGGGTGTGGAATAGGTGGATCAGGAGAATACACATGTGAAACCTCATTGTATCCTTCTTTACCGCTATCCTTTTTCGAGGCGGATCTCTTCCTAGTGCCATCACCAACCACGTCGTTATCTTTGGAATCGGTTTTACCCGTTTCCTTGGATTGCGGAGTGGTAGCCTCCGAAGAAGATGGAGATGATGTTGCGGATGTGGAGAGATGCAATATCAATTGACGCATCTCTTCCATCTTAGCCTCCATTGAACTAACCAAGGTTGTTTCCAACGTCTTGAGATCGTTCATGGTGACTACCTCCGGAGCATCACTCCCATCTCCTTTGGAACCCATACTTCTCTTAGGCGGTTAAGCCCGAATTAAGAGCCGAGGCTCTGATACCAATTGAAATGGATCATATGGGCACCTAGAGAGGGGGGTGAATAGGTGCTACTCAATTTTTAATTCTTTTTCAATTTTAGGCTTGGCATAAAGTAAATTCTCTAGATATGTAACTACAAGAATTTCCCTATATGCAACCCTAACTACTAAGCACGTAAAGAGAGGAGCGAGGAAACCGTAATGGAGCACGCGGAGACACAGGTATTTGTTTTACCGTAGTTCCTTCCTTGTTAAGGGAAGTACATCTGCGTTGGAGGGGTGGGCGGTTCTAAGACCACCACGCCACAATAGGTCTCACCCTATTCTCCGATGGATCTCGCCACGAAATGCCTAATCCACCTTCTACACTATTGGTACCCTTCAAGGCGGGAACTGGTGCCTTTACAACTCTACCGAGGCACTGTTGCCTGCCAAAACCCACCGGCGAGCAGCGCCTGACAACACGGAGAGCCGGGAGGCTCCCAGGACTGCTGGTGGGCCCTGGTCCCTCGGGCGACGGCCCGCAAAAGCTCCGGCACACGTCCTGGCTTGGTTCGAGGGCGTGCCACCTGACCTATACAGTCGGGAAGGTGAAGGATTGTCCGATTGATTTCTGCATGATAAACAAGTATCGTAAAATTCGAGCCGTAATCGGCTCCTGTGTTTCCAGTAATCGGCTCCTAAAGCCGATTGCCCCATGGTTCTGCGTTAGATTTATGATAACATGGGGTTTTGCTTGATCACTATAAGTTAAATCGATCTACGATAGTCTAATGTTTTCACCACGTAATTGGAACATCCTACGTGATTGAGCCTGCACGCATAAAAGATGAAGAATATTAACCCTAGAGGAGGCCTAATAACCAACGTAAAGCCAATTACGGAACATCCTCTCTAGAACGAATAAGCCACGTCTTTATGCATTCTTGGATCATTCAACCCGTTTGTAAGGCCCGACTACGTAGATATTAAACTAAACCTTGGCGAACAAGGTACAACTATAACAGATCGAATCGACTAAATAAAGATCATAGGTGCTACCCTTGCACTTTGGGAAAAGGTGCAAGGGTAGCGAGATAGCTAGAGGCATAACCCGACGATAGTAGTGAAAAGCACCGATGCTAGCCTCAAACAATCTATGATAATGGTAGTACCGCCATCAACAACGCTTGACGAGTAAAACCAGGTAACGAATAAGTAGATACTGCCTAGATCGCGAGATGCGATCTAGGCAACATGGCACTTACCCGAAAGAAACCCTAGAAACAAGGGGTGGCGATGCGCCGAGATTGTGTTTGTTGTGAACGTGGTTGTCCTCCTTTCTTCGATAACCTTAGGTACATATTTATAGTCCGGAGACTCTCTACTTTTGGAATAACTCTACAACTCTATCTTTACCTAAACATAAACGGAACCTAAACAAACACGAAACCTACTATGATACAAGATACACGGGCAATTTAGCCCAAATCCACGCACTAGGCCGATCCAACAATACGTTGAATATATGTATCTTCCAAGCCCATCTTGATCACGGCCCATCTCAAGTCGCCTACGGCCAAAATACGGTGATAACACATGCCCCCTGGTTTTGGTAATGATAATTCCAAAACCACTCGTGTTTTTCCTCTTCTTCTCCTCTTCCTTTTTTATCGGTCACAGAGATGTACGCGTAAGCGTAACGTAACGCCACGCTACCCCTTCATCATGATGCCTGTCTTCTCAACTCCTGCGATTGCATGATTTGACGATTTTGGCGGTAACTGGGAAACCGCTACGGCATTGAACCGTCATCCACTATTCCCTTATTTAAATCAGCCAACGAGATCCCCATCCTCCTCCGATTGCCGAAAACCCTCTCCTTCGCGAAAAACCCTCTTTCTCGCCATGGCCTCCTCTGCTTCCTCGGTGTGTCCTCCCACGCCCAACTCGATTAGCGAGAGCCGACCAGAGCACCCGCCACGCGGCAAGATAAGATTTCGCCCACGATGGTGGGACGAAAGGATTCGCCGTCGGTCGAGGACGATCGTCCCGATCGACGGCGAAGAGAGCCTGCCTCGCCGACGGGAACCGGAGGCGAAGAGCAACGACGCCGGTCGGACGGCGTCGACACTTCCGACGAGGAGGAATCGGAGGAGGACACCTCCTCCGGCAGTATCCGCCGATGAAGCGCCCGCACCGGTCCAAATGAAGATATCAAGATGACGACGAGGACGAAGAGGTCCCGCTGGTTTCTTCAAAGTGAGCGAGGACGATGCCGGCAGCGGCAAGACAGCGAAGAGGACGGCATGACGGCGACGGCATTTACCTCGGCTTAGATTAGGAATCAGTAGCAATAGCCGTAGCAGTAGTAGGCCCCTTTTGTAATCGATCATCCTGTAAGCGATGATCTTTTGAATGAATGAAAATCTGCCTCCCAAATATTGTTCCTCTTTGCTTCAATTTTGCCGACAACCGAAATAGGCCGATGCTTCAGAAGTCGATGACACTGTATCGGCTTTCGACATACTACACACACACAGTCAAACAAGTCAAATCGCACAGAGCCGATGACTACCCGATGACTACCCATCGGCTTCTCCCCAAAAAAAAACGTTGACAGGGTCAAACTTCGGTTGCATCCTTAGACACATTACAACGGCCACCTCTTGGTTCCAAATGATGACCTGCGACCTTCCTCAATCACGGGCGACCCAAATCTCCACTTGCCCATCGAAAAACGTGCCCCGCACAAACGACTAGTGATAAGCAAAGATGAAGATGACTAAGCTGAGATCGCCAAGGTGGACCTGTTTGTAACATGTGTGAACCTCTAGAGTCGATGGCAGTGCATCGGCTATATATCTCCTTTTTTTTTTATTCGGCCGATTTTCAGCATCGGCCCCCATATTTTTACTGTCCATCATCTCACGTGCCTTTACTTAGCCGATTTTATGTATCGGCCCCTCGAGTTTTACTATCCAACATCCCACATGCTTGGGAAATATTTCTTGAGATGTTTCCCGTTGACTGCCACTGGGAACTTTACGCCATCCAACTGCTCGAGCATGTATGCGTTTCCTCTTAAAACTTGGTCAACCTATGCGGACCGTGCCAATTTGGAGACCATTTACCATATGTCGTCCTTAGTCCCCAAGGGCAACACGACTTCCCATACCAGATCACCAACGTGGAACTCCTTTGGCTTCACTTTCTTGTTGTATGCACGAGCTACTTTGGCTTTGTTCTCTTTGATTTTCTCGAGTGACCATAGCCCGAGCTCGGTTAAATCCTCTACATCACACTCATCGTACTGCGTATTCTTGATCGTTAGATCGTCCCGAAAAGTGACGCGTCTTGATCCAGCCGTAATTTCCTGGTAGGGCGGCTTCTTGTCCATATACTAGATGGTATGGTGAGGTTTTATTGCTCCATGGCATGACATACGATAAGCCCATAATGCCTCCGACAAAACCTCGTTAACGCCTTGGGTGCTCATCGACTTTTCTCTTGATCAACTTGATGAGACTCGATTGACGCCCAGCTTGCCCATTTGCTTGAGCATAGTATGGAGATGATCTAATCCTTAATCCCCATGTCCTCGCAGAATTTTCTAAACTCACGAGAAATAAAGACCGAACCTCCATCGGTCGTGATAGTTTGGGGAATCCGAATCTATGGATGACATGTTCCTTCACAAAATTGATAACATCCTTCGAGTTTACTGACTTCATTGGGACAGCCTCCACCCATTTTGTGAAGTAGTCAGTGATAGCCAGGATCCACATGTGGCCTTTGCTTGATGGAGGATTGATTTTGCCGATCATATCCATGCCCCAACCTCGGAATGGCCAAGGCTTGATGATGGGGTTCATTGCTGACGCGGGCACCATCTGGATTTTTCCAAACTTCTGACATGCTTGACACCCTTTGTAGTAGTTGAAACAGTCCTCAAGCATGGTGGGCCAATAAAACCCTGATCGCCTAATCAACCATTTCATCTTATGATCCGATTGGTGAGTTCCACAGGCGCCTTCGTTTACCTCGTGTAGGAGCTGATTGGCCTCGGTGACCCTGCATTTGAGCAATAGCCCTTCCAGTCTGTAAACATGTCATCCCCAATAAGCACATACTTCATGGCTTTGTACCTTATCCTCTTAGGTGCCCCCCGAGCCGAATCTTTCAAGTAATTGAAGATATCGGCTCTCCGTCGCCTCGTGAACTGCACAACGTCGGCTCCTTCTACCACGCCCTTGTATCTGAAGCCATCTGCAAGATCGTTCGCCTCGGATTCTGCGATCGTGGGATCCAAGTGAAGTTTACGTCTGGAATTGCGTCATCACATGACGGTGCAGCCATAATGGGAAGAGGGACTCGCTCTCGCACTTATAGTCCTCCGTGAGTGGGAAATCACCAACTTGGAGTCTCCAAAATTTCCACCGCTTAGCTCGGCCGAGGAGTAACTCCATCCCTTGCATATCGCCTCGTACTCGGCTACATTGTTGGTGCGAGAGGTAGACAATCGATGGAGAAGGAAAATGTTGCCCAGGGCGACACGAGTAAAATGCCGATGCCGCAGCCATCGTCACAAACCGATCCGTCGAAAAACATGGCCCACGCTCTTATGGACAAGGCTATGTTTGTGTTGATCCTTCGGCGATAAGATCGCCGCCTTTGTCCCTTAATCGCTTTGCAGTTGATACCGGATGTCAAACTCGATAATGCAAACATCCATTTGCCTCGGCCTTTTTTAACATAGGAGCCGACAAAGATGTGCTTTATGACGTCGATTTGCATATGATGATGATCTGGCACGATAGCAAAATGTGGCAACTTGGTGCGGTGAAAATGCAGAGGCACAACTTATCAATATCGGTACTGCCTCTGCGTCCCAAAGATCCTCCCGCTTATGTAAAAGACGACCGCTCTAGCCCATCATGAACTTGCACCACTACCGAGGGCGATGGACGGTCACCAACGACAAGTAAATGTAGAATGGCTGTCGGTGAGGTGGAATTAGTACCGCGGCTTTGTCAAATATTCTTTGATCTCGTCAAAGGCTCGTTGTTGCCGCTTCAATGAATTCCTCGTCGATTTGATTTTACTAGCCCCATGAACGGCTCAATCCTTCCCGATTGAGATGAATCTTCGACGAAGTTGATCTTGCCGATAAGGGATCAGTTCTTTCTTCGTGGTGGGTGGCTTCATCGTTCGACCGCCTCGACTTTTCAGCCGATCTCAATTCGCGTTCATGGACCAAGAAACCCAAGAACGACCGCCGTCACCTCAAGGCACACTTCTTGGATTCATTCAGGGCGAATTTTCTTGTTCGGTCCAGACACGTGCAGATCGTCCAAGTGTCCGTCTTGAAGCTGACTTGACCACCACGTCGTCGATGTAGATTTCCACCGCTTGCCGATCGGTCATGGAAAATATAATTCATGGCCCTTGGCACGTGGCGGCATTTTTAGTCCAAACGTCATGACTACATATTCAAATAACCCCACGGACCACAGGACTCAATGCGATCTTGTGTATGTCTTACGGAGCCATGAAGATCTGGTTGTACGGCATTGCCGTCCATGAAGCTCAAAATTTTATGACCAGATGCATTGATCAATGTTTCGCCACCGCATCGGATATTCATCCTTTGGGGTAGCTGTTGAGATCTCGAAAATCTATAGCAACACGCCATTCGCCCTTCTTCTCCACAGCACGATACTAGAAATCCATTGACATACGCATGGTCCGATCAACTTGGTCACAACATTTTCTCGACCTCTTTCTTGACTTCTTCCGAATTCGCCTTCATTTGTCGTGTGTTTCTTAAACGGCGAAATCCTTTTGAGCGGAGCGATGCTCGATGATGCTCTGTCAACCTGCATCTCTGTAGTCCCAGCGATCTGGATATTGTTTCAACAGGCTATCATCGGGCCCCGCAGACTTGGTTCTAACTTTCGCGATAAATGTTGGTCGTGGCTTATCCCGGGACCAATGTCGATTTCTTCTAGCTCATCGGTGATGTAAACCCGTACCCTAGCTTTCCGTCACCGTCAAATCGACGCTAAACACAGGGGCAAACGATGGGTGAGGACAACAAAATAATTTGGGCCGATCGCTTGAATCGCCCCTTTCGCTGCATCACCAAGGACGGTTTACACCTTCTTATTTTACATGCGCGAGCATCTCTGCTACGACTACATGAGCCGCTTGTCGTATGGTCGCTACTTTTTATTTTTGTGGCGATCGCATGGATCGCCGCATTACCTGATGATCGTGGGCTTTTCTACTGTAAGGCGATTGGATAAGACCAGCCTCACCCCGTTTTTGTAGCTTCAATCGCCGCAGCCGTCTAGATTGATTCGAGATCGGCTCTTGGTCTTACGCTTCCTGACGTTCATTCCAGCTATGGAGATCTCGATAGAATCGTCTGCGTGGATGACCTCTACTTCGTCTCCATCCCACTGGATCGCATCGATGCATTGTGGACGGATGCGCAATTAGCGTGAATCCAATCCCTTCCTAGCAAGGCGGTGTAAGTGCTCTTGCTGTCCACGAAGAATGGCGTGTACCGTTTTCGACCACCGTTAAGTCCACGTTCAAGACGCCTTGCGTTCAAGACGCCGCTTGAAGTCGCTCAACGTGGCGTTGGTTTTGATCGATCTGCAGTGGGCGTCCCAAGCGTCGTAGCATGGAGTATGGCATGATGTTGATCGCCGCTCGGTCCACCAACATCTTGGCCGACGGGTTGCCCATTGATGTAACCTCGCAGTGCGGGCTTTTAGATGTTTGTAACCCTTCTCACGTGGCTTCTCAAAGATAACCGCCGTGGGCGCGATCAAACTGTGCCACGGGTAGCTCATCGGTTCTTGGCGCGAGAATTCGACGGAGTACGAACACCATGTTTGTGCCACCGATGTCTTTGCATCGGCTTTTACCGGTTTAGGCGCCACTCTTTCCTCGGGCGGTCCTCCGTTTCCACATCGCCTCACTTTGACGGCCGATCAGGCCGTGCTTTCTTCAAAGCGTGGAGATCTGCGCTCAGCTTCCTCTAAGTTACGCAGCGGCTGCACTCACGCTTCAGGTGTGTTCGAGTCCGTCGGGCACCACCTTGGGCGGTGATACATCTTCGTCCTTGCCATCCTTTGGCTCCTCGAGGCCTCCGCCGAGCGGACTCCTGTGACGGCCACAGGGCTGAAGAGGCCCTAGACGTTTGAATCGACAGCGCCTCGTGTCTTCCTTTTCTTGACGCATGCAGGCGGTTGTCGATTGTAGGCAATCGGCTCATTCGCGCCCAAAGCAATACGAAGAAAGGACAATCCCAATGCTGTCTGCGCCTTCCTTCTTTTCGACGGCCCCTAGCAAGGTTCTCATATCCTTCGTCGTCTGTCGCCAGCGACGTTAGTCCTCTTGGCGCTCATACTTGTTAAGGAGATCGTAGAATGTGGCTTCGATATCGCACTCTCCTCACTTGTTCCTCATAAGTACTGCTTTGTCATTGTGGCTGGGCCGCATGGACTAGCCTCCTTTCTTTCCTTGCCCCGAGAGCGACCACCGTCCTCCTTGTACGTGCCATGGTGGTATCCAGACCGCCATGTTAACGCCAACGAAATCCAGCTTACGTCTTGCGGGCGGATCGAGTTCTACCATGTTGACGCCGAAATGGGTTTGTGTCCACTTTCATGGCGAATCGCCCAAGGATCGACGGCCTTGCTCGATCGCCATTTGGATTTGGCGGCGACTCTTTGCACTCGTTGGTGGTGTGAGTGAGCGAATGATGCCACTTGCGGTATGGTCTCCGTTCATTTCACGAGTAGGGATTTTGTGGCCTTGGGTAACCTCACCGCTTCTCCTTCAAAGCCGGTCGAATATCTGCCGGCTTTGCTTACATCGGTCGAACCCTTTCGCAGGCCCTTGCTGTTTCACCCACTTGCAGGCCACGGATCGCCCCGAGCCCATTCATTACGGCCACCTCCACGGTCTGCGTAGGATCTTCTTCTTCGCATCGACCAGGCTTATCGGACGTTTGAATTTGTCTTGGTACAACTTCGGTGGCGCTGCTCATACATCGTCGGTTCGGGCCATGCGCCAATGAGTTGTACTCTACAGAACGCCAGATCCTTGATGGGTGCCGAGAGACCCAACACCGCCAGCTCGATCGCTTCCTTCGCGATTAAACGAGCGAGTAACATCGGTTCTTGGCGATCTGAAGCTGGATGTACTGCCACTGATTTCTCCTCGCCGCACTTTGTGCAGTGCGCAATGCCACCTCGGTAGCCTCACGAATGGTCTGGATGTGGAACCGCTCTTCCGTTGCTTCGGTATGAATTGAATCGGTGGTAGTGAGGTGTACCACCCAAAGGCTGGTCTGTCGGAGATTGCGCAAAGAATCTTACGCGATCCGATCCGATGCGAAATCATGCCTAGTTGTGCGTATCGGCTTATGTGCTCGATCGAGCTCGACCACCGAACCTTGAGAACTCGGAGCTTATACTTGGGTGGCAGCGAATTAGATCAAACTCATTGGGTACGGCTTTGAATAGCCGATTGTCCTTCTCTTGACGGCCGAACCGGTCCCTCGGATGGTACCGATTTGCTCCTTTGTTTGAGCCAGGGGCTAAATTCTCATGACTTGTCCCGTGGCATACTTGGCTAGCCACGCTTTGTTTGTCGTCTATCCCAGCCATCGCTGCCGGACACGCCCGCCTCAAGATCTGTCCCAAGCACTCTGGCGCGAAACTCCTGCGGTTGCAATCTGCTTTGGTGCGTCGTTATTGCGATCCGCACGAGGCATATATATCCGTGTGGGATCTCCTTAGGTGGCTCAAACAGGAATTGGCATCGCCTGGTCGCCTCGCCTTGTAGGCAGCGTAAGCCTGCTCCCGGTGGCTCGAGCGGCAAGTGCGAGCGGGAGCTGTGGCCTGTTTGGAGCGGTCTTTCTCCTGGTGAGTCCCTAAAGTAGGTCCAGACGAGAGTGCGATGCTTCATGATCTCTGAACTACGCGAACCGCGACTTCGCTCAGCGTTCACGGGCTCTCGGAATGGCGGTGCAAAGAATGAGCCACCATGTAGTTGACTTCTGTCAGAGGGCTGCAGTGCGCTCCTCAGAAGGAGCAGAGATCCACCTCATTAAGAGCGCCTCGGGAGAACCCTTTCCATCGATGCCATGCGTCTGGGTCCTCTCAAAAGAGCTGATGAGGTCTTCCTCGAAGAGGGCCTTGATCTCGTCGTATTTGCCTTGTGCTCGTCAGCGATCGTTGTAAGTGATCGGTGCATTTCTCCATCGCAGCGGGTGTTGATGTAGACGTTGTTGAAGGTCCCACCGTGCGCAGAATGTGTTGCTGCCAAAACCCACCGGCGAGCAGCGGCCGACAACACGGAGAGCCGGGAGGCTCCAGGATCTGGTGGGCCACGGTCCCTCGGGCGACGGCCGCAAAAGCTCCGACACGTCCGGCTTGGTTCGAGGCGTGCCACCGACCTATACCTGGTCGGGAAGGTGAAGGATTGCTCGATTGATTTCTGCATGATAAACAAGTATCGTAAAATTGAGCCGTAATCGGCTCCGTGTTTCCACATAAATCGGCTCCTAAAGCCGATTGCCCCATGGTTCTGCGTTAGATTTATGATAACATGGGGTTTTGCTTGATCACTATAAGTTAAATCGATCTACGATAGTCTAATATTTTCACCACGTAATTGGAACATCCTACGCGTGATTTAGCCTGGTACGTACAAAAGATGAAGAATATTAACCCTAGAGGAGGCCTAATAACCAACGTAAAGCCAATTACCGGAACATCCTCTCTAGAACGAATAAGCCACGTCTTTATGCATTACTGGATCGTTCAACCCGTTTGTAAGGCCTGACTACGTAGATATTAAACTAAACCTTGGCGAACAAGGTACAACTATAACGATCGAATCGACTAAATAAAGATCAAAAGGTGCTACCCTTGCACTTTGGGAAAAGGTGCAAGGGTAGCGAGATAGCTAGAGGCACATAACCGACGATAGTAGTGAAAAAGCACCGATGCTAGCCTCAAACAATCTATGATAATGGTAGTACTCGCCATCAACAACGCTTCAAAGACGAGTAAAACCAGGGTGCGAATAAGTAGATATCGCCTAGATCGCGAGATGCGATCTAGGCAACATGGCACTTACGAAAGAAACCCTAGAAACAAGGGGTGGCGTCACGAGATTGTGTTTGTTGTGAACGTGGTTGTCCTCCTTTCTTCGATAACCTTAGGTACATATTTATAGTCCGGAGACTCTCTACTTTTGGAATAACTCTACAACTCTATCTTTACCTAAACATAAACGGAACCTAAACAAACACGAAACCTACTATGATACAAGATACACGGGCAATTTAGCCCAAATCCACGCACTAGGCCGATCCAACAATACGTTGAATATATGTATCTTCCAAGCCCATCTTGATCACGGCCCATCTCCGTCTCTGGCCAAAATACGGTGATAACAGGCACACAGCCACAACTGAATTTGGGGCTCCCGTAATGACAAAAAGCTGTCACAAGAACAAGGATTATCAATATAATCAAAAGCAAGGATCTAGATATTTGCAAGAAATACTAGATCGGGGATTCTCCAAATGAATGGAGAGGATGAAGTGCTTGATTGCAGTTGTTGAAGATCGAGTCCTCCTCCTTCGATTCCCCAAGGGACGGGGACTTTGGGTGGATCTAGGTGGAGCTCTCTTGGATGAAGGTTGTAGATCAGATCTTGACTTTTTCGAATGAACCAAGTGAAGGGTTCGCAACATAGAAAACAAAAAATTTTCCTACGATGTGAACTATATACCAAGATCTATTTATACTAGATACAAACAACGGGCGGATGTATATCCGTAGAGAACATACCCTTGAAGACCGACAAAGCTTAACGAGTTCAACTCGTGGTTGATGTAGACGATCTCTTGCCGATCTCAAGATCGAGAGGAAGTCCTAGCGCCGCAAATCAGCAGCGCATCCGTGCTCGCACACACGTTCGAGGCACCGAGCAACCTCCGCCTCCTCGCTCCAAATGATGCGGCGGAAGCACAACTCTTTCTTGCCGAATAGCCAGGGAACATGTATCTCGCTAGTCCGAGACCATGGGAATAAATTCTAGAGGAGAGAGATCCTTCACGAGGAGGTGTGAGTGAGAAGTGAGAGGAGGGCTCCTTTTATAGGAGGAGGAGGAACCCCAAGGGGTGGCTTACGGGGCTGCCCCTTGCCTCCCCCTCTTCATGTGGTGGACACTCCACTCACAAAACTCCTCCAAATTCCTCCACTCAAAAGTCCACTCAAAAACCCATTAAATTTCCACCAAATTTAATGCAATCTCTCATTAAACAAAACCCTTTATTTTATTCAGAATTTTGTCAATTACTTTAATGACAAACATTCACAAATAACCCTTGCTAGAATTCTATTTCACATGCATAACCACTTTATGCAATTTCACCAAAACTTTTGTATCTAGTTGATGGGGATATGCCTCCGGGTATCCTCGGACGTTCCGACCGCCCAAAGGTGGCGAGTGGGCCTGCAGAGCTGAGTGGATTGAAGCCCGTCAAGGCACCAGTATCGGGGTCAAAGGCCCAAAGCGCAATGAGCCCATCGGTTTGACTTAAACAATTGGCAAAGTCCGAATCGGTTGAGATATGTAAACCCTAGGGGAGGTGAGCCTATATAAACCTCCCTAAGGGACGAGTAGAGACACGTTCGCTCATACACCCAAGCAACTCGCCGCCTAGTCGCCGAGTTCGCCCATTGTAATCACCTCCATAATATAATCTAGCAGGAGTAGGTCTTTACGTGCCGGGTGGCCGAACACAGGTAAATCCGTGTCTTTGCCTCATCTCGCACCGCAGATGGCTGGCCGCCTGCCCTTCGTTTCTACTACGCTGCCGATTGCGGCATCCGCCGTGGTCATTCCCTCGGCGGTGGCGCCCACCGTGGGGCTGGCCGGTCGGCGGTGTTGCGGCGAGATCCAATCTGCCCATCAGCGAGGCGGTCGCCACCGCCGCATGATAGCGATCGGCGAGATGCTCCGGATCTTGCCGAGCAGCTACGTCCGGCGCGACCCGTCACGCAACAGGTGATCCCGCCATCGGCACGATCGGCCTCTTCGCCGGCTTCACCGGCGTCATCACCTCGAGGACTTCGGCTCGCATCCGCGAGTCGCCACCACGTGATCGGCTCTCCGAGAGCCAGATCCGCACGATCCACCTTCGCCTCCGAGTACGACTCGCCCAGCAACGTGGCGAGAACCCGCCGCCGCAGGAGACGCGCCTCACCGACGACGCCGACTGCGACCCGGCGTCACTCGCGGCTCCATCACCGCGCCTCGTCGCTGGCTCCATCACCAGGTCTCCAACGGGAGACTTGAGGACCCTTCCATCCTCGGGATCTTGACTTCGACTCGGTCGGAAAACTCCGCCGACCTCCACGACGGACCGGTCGCCACGCCATTGCGACCTACATGGCCGCGCGCCGATCCGCCGGAGGACCCTTTCTCCACCCCGATCCTCCCAACGCTACGGCGGAGGTCGAGGAACTCACTTTGGCTGGCGGAGGCAAGACAAGGAGGCCGAGAAATTCGCCTCGGCGGTGGCCAGAAGAATCACGCTACCACCAGCAGCGGATCGGTCGCTGAACCCCACCGTTCAGGGGCGCCACGAATTTCGACGATGAAACGATCCGCCAAGATAGCCGAGCGCGATCTGCGAACGCGCCACCGCGGAAGCGCTCGACCCCGCCAGATCTACGGCGATGGGTGCCCGCCACCACCTAACCGCACCCTCCCGAGGACCAGCCGCGGATAATCGTCTCCTCACGGGGCGCGGCGAACGGCCTTCCATCGTTCTCCACCCGATGGACAACCTCGTGGCAGGCCGAGCCGCGCCGACAAAGATCACGGCGGCCGTGGCGCCTTACAAATCCGACGTCAGGCCCTACTGCGAAGGCCGTGGAGCAGCAGCGCCGACTTCGCAGGCGAGTGTACTCGCGCTCCTCCGGAAGGGCGGCCTCGGCGCCGCCCAGCGGTGGCAAACACCCTCAATTGCCGCGCCGAGCCACCGCAGCTCAACGGCGACCCGCGAATGCGCACTCTACCAACCCATCCGGCGACCAACTTCGCCGCCAACGGAGAGAACCCGTCGACGCCCGCACTCACATCATCAACAACCAAAACTGGCGCGCACGCCAGCCCGACGACTTGCGGCACACCCTAAATACTCGCCGCGACGGCGAGCCCATGGGGTCGCTCAGTCGATTGGGGCCCAAGTGCTTCGGACCAATGATCCGCGGCGAAAAGTACCCGCCAAACTTCAAGGCGCCAAAGGAGATCGAAAAATACGACTCCTCGTATGACCCGATCAGCTCGACACATACCTCATGGCAATGGGGATCGCGTCACACGACCTACCGCCGCCGTTACCTCCCAATCGATGATGGAGGGACATGCAGGCAATGGATCAACACGCCCCGTGACGATCGACTCACGGGAAGAAATGCGAGACGCCGTCGGGCACTTGGTGTTCCTACACTCGCGCCACCACCATCGAGGACACAGGAACGCTGCGTTCGGGGACCCCGCGAGTCGACCAAGAATCGGGTTCAACGGTGGCAGAGCTCGCATAACGCGTCGGCATCCACCCGACACCGCGATCCATTGCTTCAAGACATCGTGCGCCACGAGCCTTTAGTCGCCAAGCTCAAGCGACACGCCAAAACACTCGACAACATCCCGACCTCCTCGAGATCGCCAAGCGGACGCCGAGGAAGACCCCAACCAAGACATCGGCGATGAGTCGAGGGCAACGCCGACGGCGCAACGACGGCGGTCGCCGAGTCGACCTACGCCTGGCGGCACCTCACGGTGCAAGCGCCGCAACGACGGCGAAGTCGACTTGTCGCTAACGCCGGGCACGCACAACGCGAGCCCAAGAGCTACCGCCGACGGAGGACAACGACGCGACGGCAACTACAAGAACAAGCCAAGGTTCGATCGCGCCCTCCTTAACCAACCGTGCGTTTCACAGGGAAGGAAAGCCCGCCACGCACACCACCGCCGACCGCCACACCCTCGTGGAAATCGAGAAGGCACGCACGCGGAGGACACCGACAACGACCCGCAAAATGGCGGAAAATTCGCAAAGTAGCCGCTCGCTCCACACCTTCACCGGCTTCAACACGAGCGCGAGAAGAAGGTCATCGCCGCGCCGTCGCCGTCAACGCGTGGCTCGACGGACGTCCCCGTTCTGAACTGGTCGGAACAGCCCATCACCGAGCCGCAAGACCACCGCCACGCATCAGTACCGGGACGAGTCGCTCGGTGGTCAAGCCAAGGTCGGCGATCTGGCTCCCCAAGACCACGATGGACGGCGGCGGCTCCATCAACATCCTCTACCTCGACACCTTCAGCGCGGCTCCGCAATGGCGATCGAGACAACCCACACAACGTTCCACGATTGTCCCGGTCGGAAGGCTTACCCGATCGGCAAGGTCACGCTACCGTCACCTTCGCACCGCGAACTTCCGACCGGCGGATCGTCTTCGAGCTGGTGCCCTTCGACAGCCCCTACCATTGCGTCTGGGCGCCAGCGTCGCCAAATTCATGGCGGCACCCCACTACGCTGCATAACGCGATGAAGCTCCCCGCCGTGCGGCGTCATCACCATCAACGGCGACCGACATGGCCGCCACGCGAGGCCAAAGGAGCCGCACTCGCCGACGCCCGTGATCGCGGCGAAGCTAGTCACGCCGATGAGCTCGCCAACACGCGGCGGGTCAACAACGACGACCCACAATACTCAAGAAGCCCAACTCGAGGGCACAAACACCTCAACCTTTGAGGCCACGACGCACACCGACTGCCGAGCTGGTCCCAGCGACCCCAGCCCAAGTGACGATCGGGACGAGCATGAGCCCAGCATAGGAAGGCGCGCCATCGAGTTCCTTCGTGAGAATAGGGACATCTTCGCATGGAAACCCTCCGACATGCCCGGTGTCCCTAGGGAGCTCGTGAGCACAAACTAAACGCCGACCCCAAAGTGCGACCGGTCAAGCGATCGCCACGGCCCTTCAATGAAGAGCGCCACGAGCAATCGCCGAAGAAGTGCAACGCTCGCTGCCGGGCTTCATTCGCCAATCAAATACTCAAGTGGCTGGCAAACCCAGTCCTGGTCGAAAAGAAAACGGACACGGAGAATGTGTATCGACTACACAAACTGAACGGCGCTGCCCAAAGGAGAGTTCGTCCTCCCGGATCGATCAAATCATCGACTCCACCGCGGGCTCGAGTCGTGTGTTTCCTCGACGCCTACTGGGTACAACCAGATCAAAATGGCTGTCGAGGACGAAGAAGACGGCGTTCATCACGCCATTCGAGCCTTCGCTACACCGCCATGACCTTCGCCTCAAGAACGGGCGACCTACCAGGTGCATGCAAGAATGCCTCGCGAGCCAAATTGGCGCAACATCCACGTCTACATCGACGGCGGTGTAAAATCCGCCGCCAAGGCGATCTACTCGCCGATCTGGCGGAGACCTTCGCCAACTGCGAAGGTACAAGATAAAGCTCAACCCAGGCAAGTGCACCTTGATTGTACCCGGGCAATTGCTAGGATACGTCGTCTCCAAGCGAGGAATCGAGGCAAACCCAACAAAGATCGACACGATCGCCCGCTCGGCAAACCCGAGTGCTGCGCGACGTCCGAAGCCGGCGTGTAGGCTCTCGCCGCTTCATCCCACGCCTGGGCGAAAGCGATGCCACTATACCGCTCGATAAGAATCCCACCTTCCATGGGACAAGGAGGCGGACGACGCGCTCGCGACCTCAAAAGGTGCTACTCGCCGCACCTCTACTCGCCGCCGCACCCGTCGACAAGGAGCCCATGCTGGTTTACGTCGGCGTCCGAGCGTCGTCGTATTGTAATGGTCGTCGAACGACCGAGGAAGGAAAAGAGCGCCCGATCCGGCCGGTATACTACATCAGCGAGGTCCTAACGGAGTCGCGCCGATACCCACAGTACCAAAAGCTGGTATACGCGGTCTTGAGCTCAATGACGCCGCCGACATTTCCGTGAGCATCCCATCACGATCGTTTCCTCCGCCACTACAAGACATCATCCGCAATCGCGAGGCGGCCGGGCGGTCGCCAAGGGCCGTCGAGATCGGCGTCCACAACGTTAAGTACGAGCCACGAGGGCGATCAAGTCACGAGCAGCCGATTTCCGCCGACCGGGAGGAGGCCCGGCAGCCGAGAAGCCGCCGTACCTTCACTATTGGAGCCTACACTTGACGGGTCCAAAACGCAGACGGCGCAGGAGGCGGATAGTCTTGACTTCGCCAAAGGCGACAAGCTCCGCTACATCCTCCGCCTCGATTTCACGCCTGCACCAACAACATGGCGAATCGAGGCCCTACTCCACGCATGCGAGCTGCAAAGGAGATGAGTGTCAATCGCCTCGATGCTACGGCGATTCCGACCTCGTCGCGGGACAAGTCGCCGGCACTGCGACGCCGTCTCCCCTACCATGGCGGCATCGCCAAGAGGTGGACAAGCTGGCGGCCACTTCACGGCTATTCCGTCGAGTGGATCGACAGCGGAAAACGAGGAGGCCGACGCCTCTCGCATCGGGTCGGCTCGATCCACACCACCGCGGCGTGTTCCTAGACACCATCTTCACACCGTCGGTCTCTCCGAAGGAGATCGACATTGAGTCCCGCTCAACGAGGCAACCTTGGTCGACTTCACACCGAGCGCGACTGGACCAAGCCCTACATCGCCTACCTGGAGACAGGCAACCTGCCCGCAGACGAGACAAGCGCTCGAATGATTGTTCGCCGATGCAAGTCCTACACCATCATCGACGGCGAACTACACAAGCGCAGCGTCACCGGCGTGTTCCAACGCTGCGTCCAACCAGCCGAAGGACGCAAAATCTTACACGACATCCACTCAGCGATTGCGCCACCACGCCGCCGCGCTCCCTAATCGCCAAGGCTATGCGACACGGCTTCTCGCCCACCGCACGCCGACGCGCCGACATCGTCCAGCGATGCGCGGGTGCCGGCACGCCAACCAGACGCGTTCCAAGTTCGCGCTCAAAACCATCCCCATCACGGCCATTCGCCGTGTGGGCATGGACATGGTGGGCCCTTCAAGAAGGCCCTCCGGCTACACCCACCGCTGGTCGCCGTGGACAAATTCACCAAGTGGGTAGAAGCCAAGCCAGTCCGGAAGTGCGACGGAAGGCGCCACCAAGTTCCTACGCGAGCTCATATACCGCTACGGTTTCCCTAACAGCATCATCACGACAACGGCACAAACTTTGCCAAGGGAGCAATGGCGAGTTCTGCGAGGAGCACCACATCCGCTCGACCTCGCGTCGACACCGGAATCCAACGGCCAGTGAACGAGCCAACCAAAGCATCCTCCACGGCTGAAGCCGCGACTCAAGTACCACTCGGCGCACTGGATGCTGGGTCGAAGAGCTTCCTCCGTCATCCGGGGAATCCGCACCTCGGTCAACAGGTCGACGGATTCACCCCTTCTTCATGGTCTACGGCTGCCGGGTCATGCCCACCGACCTCGAACACGACTCGCCACGGTGCGTCCACTACACGGAGGCCAGAACGAACTAGCCCGCCAAGACGGGCTCGACCAACTCGACGAAGCACGACCTCCGATCACACCGCTATCTATCGGCAAGGGCTCCGTCGCTACCACGTGACGGGTGAAAACCGCACCTTCCGGAAGGTGACTTGGTGTTACGCCTCATCCAGGACAAGAAGGGCATGCACAAGCTCTCCCTCCATGGAAGGCCCGTTCGCTATCGGGCTCAGTACTTAACGATGCCTACTACCTCGACGTCCATGGGACGGTGGTGAACTCGACGTCAAGCGGCCTGGAATGTAAACCTCCTCGGAAGTTCTATACCTAGAACCCCACATATGTACTCTCCGATCGCTATGAATAAAAGAAACGGTTCTGCAAAATTCGTCTACTCCCATACCTTGTGCCACTACTTTTCGTAATTAACGTCATGCTAAAATACTGAAGTCAACCCTTGGTACAGCGGCGGCACGGCTAAGTAGTGCGATGTAAGAGCGACTCATTTCAGGTCTTGCATCGTCCACGAAAAACGCCAACCCGAGCCCCATCGAGTCGCCTAGCTCGACTGGTTTTCTGAACCAAGACATCTGTCCTCGCTTCCCGGCGACCTGGTCCTCCGCATCCTCGGCATAGCGACTCGAGCGACTAAGTACCACGCTCGGGACTGCATACCAGTTCGTCCCGATCGGTCGGGAAAACGCCAAGTAAGAGGCGTGCCCAGACTCGCACGCGGTGACCCACGGGCGAGCGGAGCGACGCGCCCACACAAACGCTCGGTCCTCAACCACCCTCGAGTCGCGCCTTGAACTACCAAGTACCACGCCGGGACTCGGCCACCCGGCCCGTTCGCAGCGGAAACGGTAAAGCATCTGAGCACTCAAGGAGTCGCCATGCATCGGCTCTCCGAGCCCGAGTCGACTAAATTAACAAAACACATGATAACAACACACATCATATATAAGGTGAACCCCACAAAAGGGCGGACGCTCGGGGACTCATCCAAAATCAATCCAAAACACGACGATTTAGCAAAATAAACACAACATCCGATTCAATCGCACATCGCATTGTCTTACATTACAAACTATGCCTGCTCGCGTAATTGCTACTAACTTATCTAGGCATACCACACTACTGCAGCTTCGACGATGATGCACCCGTATCCCGCCGCTTCGAATGAGCGGAGTATACGGGTTCGATGGATCGTTGTCACCGCCCGCCATCGCCAGCGGAAGGGCTGCTCGACCTTGAAGTCGCGATGCGGCTCGGGTCGTTATAGCGACGACCGTTTCTGATAAGGAAGAAGGTCGCCCATCGCCTGAACACGCTCGAGTAAGCTCGGCTCCTGCAGCTTGAGGACCTCCGACAGGTCCACCGCGCCATCGACGAAGGATACCCACTCGTCACATCGCCGAGGTCGAAATCTTGAAGTGGGCGAGCCAAGGCTCGAGCTGTCGACGCCCACGCCAAACGCCGACCGTCATGAACTCACGACCGCGGCGCCTTCTCCAAGTACTCCCACACCTCAACGAGGTCATCAGGAATAACCTCCGTGGGCGACATCTCTTGAAGATAGGCGCGGATGCACGTCGCCGACAACGTCGCCGAGTCGACAAGCATGCTCACGCACTCCCTCGCATCAAGAGAGGTCGCTTCCTCAAGGCTACCTATCACACGACCTGCGAGATGGAAACAGTTGTGAGCACTACGGAAACCACAAACAATATGATCGCAAGACTAGGGAAGGTGCACTTACCAAGCAACGGGCGAGCGAGTTCCGTGATGAAATTTTGAAGCGATGAATGGTCGTCTTGAAGCCCAACAATGAGGGCCTCCGACACCTTCCGGTCCTCTTCCGCGGCCGCCACGGCGGCCTTAGCTCGCCCATTCGCCGAGCTTGCTTCCTCTTTCGCCTCCCGCAGTTCGCGCTCGAGGTCGGCGATCCTTTGCTCGGCCGCGTAATGCGAACCTAGCCGCCAGCCGCCACCGGTACAAGTTCTTGGCGAGCCGCCTCTGCCGCAACAGCCTGAAGGTCCTTGTTAACCTCATGAAGAGCGCAACTCCTCCAAGACGCCGTCAGCCAATCGCTCTGCCGACTCCACCGCACCGCACACATCGTCAAAGTTAGCACATGAAATTATTAAGTGCTCACCCGCTAAAATTTAGCGAGCGCACGGGACCGGGCGGTTGAAAAAATTCCTAAGTGCCCACCCGCTAAAATTTAGCGAGCGCACTCGGAGGCCGGACTCAACGCAAAACCAGAATTAAAAGAATCGGGCCGCAGCAACGACCGATCCTCGAGACCGAGGTACACGGATGGCGCGCCAAGCATGTTGTGCGATTGCGCGCGTCCGCAGACGCAAGCAACGCCGTGTGTGTCATGACGTTGGTCAATCTCGGCGCAATCGGCGGAGTAGGGCTCGCGATCGCGCCGCACTCGCCGTGGCCGCCTTGGTCATGAAGCGGGGAAGGTAGCGATGACGCGCCCGCTCAAGGAGCTCGCCTCCTCGGCCTCGGCGAGATGCCCCTTCGTGGATGCGGCTTCCACAGCCGGGCCAAGATGGGTCGCGTCATCGAGAGACGACAATGTCGCCGCCTCTTGGCCCTCTTGCTGCCCTCCGTGGCGGTGGCGTCCGCCTTCCTCTACGAGAAGGGTCCTCCTCGCTAACGGCGGAGGAACCTTAGCCACGGTCGGGTGGCCCATCTTCTTCACTCCGGTCCTACGCATCGAGACAACTCAGTAAAAACAGTAAAAATGGTAAGAGAGAAAGGTGAAGGCCGAGTGCGCTTACTTGGCGACTGGAATGAAACGCAGCCCCGTACGAAGGCCGGCTGGTTTCTCCAGCTCGGGGCCCAACCGGCGACTGAGCCCCAGTTCCAGGACGCCAGGGGCCCAGGATACGGATGGCTTCTTTGATGTCGAGGTAGCGGTTGGTACCTCAGGCGCCGGCGAGACCTCTGTGAGGAGGGCTGCCTGGAGCTTCCTTGCGGCGAGACCGCTGCGCTCGGACTTCCTTGCGAGGTGAAGTCGCTTGGTTGGAGCCTTCCCTAGCTCGGAGGCGCGAATGGCGGAGGCATTGAGGGCGGTGCCTCCGTGGATGGCGCATCTAAGCGGTTGTATTGCGGGCCGCCTCGTCACCGGCCGGCTGTGGCCGCTCGGAGCTGCTTTGCTGAGCGCGGTGAAGCCATCTTCGGACCGTTTTCCTCCTCAAGGGAGCCCTCGCCTCTTTCTTCTTCTTCGCGGGAGTGGCCTGACGGAGCGAGGTGGTCTCCGGGAGTTCTTCGTCATCGTCATGACGCTCGAGGCTCCTGCTTGCCTCGAGTTCGCGTTGACGTTGCCCGCGGGTCTTTCGGACCAGTGGGGCAATCTCTTCTTCGGACTCGTCCTCGTCGTCCGCGTTACCCTTGGCGGGTGGCGACTCGCTTGTATCCTGGGCGGATGGCCCGGAGCTCGTCGTCGGCGGGTGGTAGCCACCCTTCGACCACTTGGAATAGCTGCGTGAAAACATGAAACGAAGTTAAAGTTACCGCGACTGCACATGCTGCGACTGCGAATAAGAAAAGATAATTACCGTTGGAGCCGGACGCTTCGCGGTGTATGGAGGAATCCCGGCCTGCGCGTCCGTGTATGCCTGCTTGGTGATCCTCTTGACCGGAGGTAGTCCTCCGCTTCCACTCGGCGAGGCAGGCCTTCGCCGAGTCTTCTCGCCGGTGTCTTGGTACATATAATGCTCGCGTTAGGCGGCGGAACGAGCCGCCGCCCAAGCGGTTGTATAGGTTCACCGTCTGAGCCCTTTCTTCGGACCGCGAATGGTGCGGAGCATCTCGTCGACGACCATTCGCTGGTCATCGGGGAGCTTGACGACCTGGAGGTCTTGGCGCTCGGGACGGTTGGCCGAGTACCATGGGATCGCCGCTGCCTCGGGTCGCCTCGGTCACGTAAAACCAAGACTTTTCGATCGCTCGCCGCTTGGCCGGGCATCGGTCGAAGAAGGAGGCTTTGGATTTGAGCTGGAAAGTTAAGCCCCTGCGGCTAGCATTGGGCCGCCTCTCGCGGCTGATCCGTCCATGGAGCAGATCTTGCCACAAGGGAAAGTAGGGCGGCAGCCCAGTAGCACTCGCGAGCGCCACGAAGATGGCGAGCTTCGATCTTGTGGGGACCCAGATCCGAGGGCTGGATCCCGTAGTAGCGCAGGCCGGAAGAACAGAGAAGTGGGAAACCCTAAACCCGCTCGAGGTGACTAGTGAAACAGATGAACTCTCTCGCGGATTCGGTCGTTTCCCGTGCGAGGATTCGCCAAAGCCGCCCGAGATTCCGGCCTCCTCGAAGGAGGCCGGCGCCTGGTGCACTTGGATCTTCCCAAGGTTGAGAGAGGGCCATGGAGGATTCGCTTTGGGCGCAAGATTGCGGGTCGATCAGTTCGGATCAGCGGACGGGAGATGTGCACTCGGAGGAAATGATGGGCGGTTGGCTTTCCGATAGCCTACCATCCCTCTTATATAGCGCGAGCTGCCCGCCAAATTAGGGGGCCGTTACCGCACGATGATTACGCCGAAAGTTACCGTTAAGTTACCTTAACGGCTAGTTTGACCACGCTCGACGGTCCGCCTCCTGCCACGGCTCATTGAGTTATTCGCGAGGCCGCGACCCGTTGATTCGACTCAAGACGCAACTCGGTTTGCTGGATTTTTCCCTTCGTGCAGGAGCCCGCCGACGATTCGACTGGATGCCAACTTGAAGCCGTATACTCGATCGCCGGTAGCCACCCGCCTAATCAGCGGCGGCCTCGGGGACTCTTGATGGGGATATGCCTCTTGGGGTATCCTCGGGACGTTCCGATCGCCCAAAGGCTGGCGAGGGCCTGCAGAGCGGCGAGTGGATTGAAGCCCGTCAAGGCACCAGCGGTCAGGGGTCAAAGGCCCAGGCGGCAGATAGGCCCGGTCGGTTTGACTTAAACAATTGGCAAGTCAGAATCGAATCGGTTGAGATATGTAAACCCTAGGGGAGGTGAGCCTATATAAACCTCCCTAAGGGACGAGTAGAGACACGTTCGCTCATACACCCAAGCAACTCGCCGCCTAGTCGCCGAGTTCGCCCATTGTAATCACCTCCATAATATAATCTAGCAGGAGTAGGTCTTTACCCTCCGGGGGGCCGAACCTGGGTAAATCCCTGTGTCTTTGCCCTCATCTCGCACCGCAGATGGCTGGCCGCCCTTGCCCTTCGTTCTACTACTCGCTGCCGATTGCAGCATCTGCCGTGGTCATTCCCTCGACACTAGTGAAATAAATTCCTGCGCTTGTTTATTCTTTCGGCATGAAACATTTGCTCCAATTGGATGTCGGTGTCTCTTAAGTGTGTCACCCTATGGTTCGTGAATAATGCGGACATGATCGAGACCCCTCTCAGATCAATAATCGAGCGGATCCGAGACCCATACCGACTCCCACACATTCAACGATGACTTTCTTGTGATCGCGGAACCTTTATGCTAGTATCTTAATCCCTTTGTCTCACGATATATTACATGTCCGAGATTCGATCATCGGTATCTCCATACCTAGTTTGATCTAGTTACCGACATGCACTCTTTTCGTTCCGTGATATAACATTCTAGTGATCAAATCACTTGCTTGCAAGCTAATCAATGTGATATCACCGAGAGGGCCGAGTATATCTATCCGTCATCGGGATGAACAAATTCCACTCTCGATCCATGAGCCTCAACATAACACTTTATTAGTTACGAATCCATCTTTATAATCACCTCACGGTGTGACGTTTGATGTTATCAAGAAACTCTTAGGTGTTAGTGATTGACATGATCTCATGGTCTAAGGATTAGGATCACTTCGTAAGTTGTTATAGCAATATAAACTCAATGACTTTGATCGTAATGCTATACTTGGATGAATGTTCATCACATCATTACACTAATGTTGTGATCCCGTTATTAACAACATCCAATGTCCATGATCGGAAACCTTGATCATCTTGTTAATCAACGAGCTAGTTTATGAGAGAGGCTTAACTAGGAACTTTCTGTTTGTTTATTAAACACACATGTATTAACGTTTCCGTATTAATACAATTATAGCATGCAAAATAAACATCTATCATATACTTGGAATACACATAATAAACAATTTATTATTGCCTCTCGGGCATATTCCCTTGATCTCCCACTTGCACTAGAGACAATAATCTAGTTACATAGTGATATATCTAACACCCATTGAGTTACGGTGTTGATCATGTTTTGCTCTAGGGAGAGTTTTAGTCAACGGATACGCTACATTGAGATCCGTATGTACTTCTAAATCTTTATATCTCCATCCTTGACATGCTCATGGATGGAGTGAAACCGCGCTTAATATGCTTGGAATGCTTGTGAGACCTTGGCTCTTTGGCATTGGCAATGGCACCATTGTTGTCACAATAGATCACCATTGGGTCCAACGCGTTTGCCACAACTCCTAGTTCGGATATGAACTCCTTCATCCAAAGCGCTTCGAGCCGCTTCAAAGCGACAACATATTCGCCTCCGTTGTTGATCCCGCTACCACAGTTGTTTGGAGCTCCTCCAACTAACAGCGCCGCCATTCATGAGAAATACGTATCCGGATTGAGACTTAGAGTCATCCGGATCGGTCAAAGCTAGCGTCGACATAACACTTAGCGACGAGCTCTTCTTCACCTCAGATACAAGAAACATATCCTTAGTTCTTCTTAAGTACTTAAGGATATTCTTGACCGCTATCGATGTTCGAACACTGGATCCGATTGGTACCTACTAGTCAAACTAATAGCGTGTGCCACATCCGGTCTTGTACATAGCATGGCATACATTATAGAGCCTATGGCTGAAGCATAGGGACTTTGTCCATTATCTCTCTTTCTTCCAGAAGCCGGACTTTGAGTCTTACTCAATGTCTTGCCTTGCAACATAGGTAAGAACCCTTCTTACTTCCGGTCCATTTTAAACTTCTTTAAAATCTTATCAAGGTATGTACTGCGATAGCCCTATTAGGCGCCTAGATCTATCTCTATAGATCTTTATGCCTAATATGTATGACGCTCACCTAGGTCCTTCATTGAAAATTTCTTTGTTTAGATAACTTTTAACACTGTTTAAAGTTCTATATCATTCGATCAATAATATGTCATCCACATATAATATCGAAATGCCACATTGCTCCCACTCACTTTCTTGTAAATACAAGCTTCTCCATAAGTTTGGACAAATCCAAACTCTTTGATCACCTCATCAAAGCGAGATTCCAACTTCACGATGCTTGCTTCAATCCATAGATGGATCGCTGAAGCTTGCACACCTTGTTAGCATCCTTAGGATCGACAAAACCCTTTGGTTGTATCATATACAACTCTTCTTCAATATTACCATTGAGAAACGCGGTTTTGACATCCATCGCCATATTTCATAATCGAAATATGCAGCAATTGCTAACATAATCCTAATCGACTTTAGCATCGCTACGGAGAGAAAGTCTCATCGTAGTCAACTCCTTGAATTTGTCGAAACCCCTTTTGCGACAAGTCGAGCTTTATAGATGGTCACATTACCATCAACATCAGTTTTCCTTTTGAAAATCCATTTGTTCTCCACGGCCTTTCGCCGTGAGGTAATTCCACCAAGTTCCAAACTTGATTTTCATACATGGATTCCATCTCGGATTTCATGGCTTCTAACCATTTGTTGGAATCCGCTCATCATCGCTTCTTCATATGTCGCGGGTCATTATTTTCATCAACCATGAAATTTATGACAGATTTCCGTACTGTTCGGAGCTGACGCGTCTGTTTGACTGCGAGGTTCGGTAGTACTCTCTTCGGAGTTTCATGATCATTATCATTAGTTCCCTCTTCAATGTAGAGCCAACTCGAACAACTTCCGGTCTGCGCTACTCGCCATACTTTGAAGAGAAGGTTCCATAACCTCTTGAGTTCTACCTTCCGACTACTCACACCTTTCATGAAACTCTTTCTCTAGAAAGGATCCATTCTGGCAACAAAAACCTTGCCCTCGGATCTGTGATAGAAGGAATACCCAATAGTTTCTTTAGGGTATCCTATGAAGACGCATTTTTCCGCTTTGGGTTCGAGTTTATCCGGTTGAAGTTTCTTCACATAAACATCGCAACCCCAAACTTTAAGAATGACAGCTTAGGTTTGTTTCCAAACCACAATTCATACGGTGTCTTTTCAGCGGATTTAGATGGTGCCCGATTTAAAGTGAATGCAGCAATTTCTAGTGCATAACCCCAAAATGACAATGGCAAGTCCGTCGGAGACATCATAGATCGAACCATATCTAATAAAGTACGATTGACGTTCGACACACCATTTATTTGTGGTGTTCAGCAGGTGTGAGTTGTGAAACAATTCCACACTCTTTCATGTGAGTGCTAAACTTCGTAACTTAGATACTCACCTCCACGGTCAGACCGTAGAAATTTGATCTTTCTATTACGATGATTTTCCACTTCATTCTGAAATTCCTTGAACTTTTCAAAGGTTTCAGACTTGTGTTTCATCAAGTAGATATAACCATATCTACTCAAATCATCCGTGAAAGTAACAAAATAACGATATCCACCTCGCGCCGACACACTCATCGGACCACATACATCAGAATGTATGATTTCCAACCCGTTCCATTGAACCGGAAAACGGCGTTCTAGTCATCTTGCCCATAAGGCATGGCTCACATGTATCAAATGATTCATAATCAAGTGATTCCAAAAGTCCATCTGAATGGAGTTTCTTCATGCGTTTAATGCCAATATGACCTAGACGGCAGTGCCACATATATGCGGATATATCATCATTAAGTTTAATCCTTTTAGCATCAACATTATGAATATGTGTAACATTATCATTGAGATCTATGAGAAATAAACCATTCATCATCGGTGCATGACCATAAAAGATTTCATTCATATAAATGGAACAACCATTGTTCTCGATTTAAATGAATAACCACTTTGCATCAAACATGATCCAGATACAATGTTCATGCTCGGTCGGGCACGAGATAACGTTTTTAAGTTTATGACTAATCCGACGGTAAGTGGAGAGGCAGCGTTAACGGCGATCACATCAACGTTTGATCCATTGCCGACACGCATCTTGACCTCACCTTGCTAGCGGTCATTGCATGACCCACGATTCGAGTTACAAATATTAGCCTGAACCGGTATCAAATACCCGGTGCTCTGCGAGCACTAGTCAAGTACACATCAATAACATGTATATCATATATACCTTTGTTTGCCTTGCGGCCTTCTTGTCGCGGATACTTGGGCGATTCGCTTCGATGTGGTCCCTTACAATAGTAGCACTTTCGGTATCGGACTTAGGTCCAACTCGAGGTTTCTTTTCGGTAGCGACAACAGGCTTGCCGCCTTACTTCCCTTCCGTTTTCCCTTCTTGTCTTTCTTGAAACCAGTGTTCCTATTGATCATCAACACTTGATGTTCCTTTTTGATCTCCACTTCTACAGTTTTAAGCATTGTGAGCTCGGGAGACTTCTTCATGCCTTGCATATTATAGTTCATCACGAAGCTCTTATAGCTAGGTGGCGAGGCTGAGAACACGATGGATGCCTAAGTCAATGGGAATCGTTATTCCCAAGGACACAAGCTTATCGGCGTAACCCGACATCTTGAGTACATGCTCACTAACGGGCTGTGCTCTTCCATCATGCACTAAAGAACTTTTACGAAGCATTGTAGCTCTCTGACAACATGTGTGTCGAAAATCATTTTCAACTCACCCATTGTATCAAATGCATTGCCGTTTTGAAGCGCTTTGAAGTTCGGCTCTAGCCCATACAATATGCCGCAATGAACTAAGTTGTGGTCCTCTGACGAGTCGATAGACATTCTTCTCCTCGTCGGGGCATCATCAAAGGTGGGGGGCCTAACGGCGCTTCTAGCACATATTGCTTTTGTGCAGAGAGGAGAATCCTCAAATTCATGGCCCATTCGTAAAGTTGCTACGTTCGTTGCTAGTTTCTCTTTCTCCATGAGCATTGAAATTAAAAGCAAGTGGTGCCATCTACAACAGAATTTGTAAAGTTTAGACTAAGTGTATGATAGATTGAGTTCAACTAATCTATATTACGAATGAACTCCCACTCAAAAGCGACATCCCTCGTGTCCTTTTGGTGATTACATGAACCAAATCCACTACACCAAGTCCGATCATCACGTGAGTCGGTATAGCTTCAAAGGCGAGCATCAAATGGGCATCATATCAACTATATGACTCATGCTTAACCTTTGATGCGTGTTCGAGGCCATGTACGTACATGCTAGGCTCGCCAAGTTAGAACCTTAGTATTTGCGTGTGTAACTGTTTTACACCAAGTATGGTCGTGGATCCAAGAACACCCGATCATCACGTGATGTCTTGGGCGGCGAAAACATAATCGGTGCATACTAAAGGAAGAACACATTCTTATCTTGATATTTAAATGAGGGATCATCTTATTATGCTTAACAAAGCGCTAAACAAGCAATATAAGATGTAATCAAACATCATATGTTTATTAGTGAAATTATATGGTTCCCGCAGATGATCTCTATCATGTGCATCGTGGTATGATCACTATCATACCTATGTGTAAATCCAAAGTCTATGGATTTTACGCTATGTGTGTTGTAAGAGTATCATCTCATACTTCTACCTACAATACGACCATATCAGAACAATAGCCCAGCAACAATCTAAACTAGACGCCTCTAATTTATCCATTGCAACTTTTACGTGGCTTAGGGCTTTCGAGATAGAACCGTTCATACCTCGAACATGAACCTAGCGAGGATAATCAAATTGTTGACAACTCGCTTGCAAAATAGATATTGACTATAGTAGGAGAGACAGACACCGCTAGCCACTTATGCAAACTAGTTGCATGTCAAGCGTGGAACAGGTCTCATGTGCGAGGACATGTAAAGTTTGTCCGGGCTTCATCCCACTATGCCACCAATATCCAAAATCACAAGAAAGGAGCAACAACATGATCATCGCCCACATACTCATATGTGTACTACCCGTGTAAAGTATCTACGCATAGATCCGGCTCGATACCCTTTGAAGGGTTCGCAACATAGAAAACAAAAATTTTCCTACGATGTGAACTATATACCAAGATCTATTTATACTAGATACAAACAACGGGATGTATATCCGTAGAGAACATACCCTTGAAGACCGACAAAGCTTAACGAGTTCAACTCGTGGTTGATGTAAACGATCTCTTGCCGATCTCAAGATCGAGAGGAAGTCCTAGCGCCAAATCGTGACGCATCCGTGCTCGCACACACGTCCGAGGCACAGAGCAACCTCCGCCTCCTCGCTCCAGCGATGCAGCGAAAGCGCAACTCTTTCTTGGCGAATAGCCACCGGGAACATGTATCTCACTAGTCCGGGACCATGGGGAATAAATACCAGAGGGGGAGAGAGATCCTTCACGAGGAGGTGTGAGTGAGAGAGAGGAGAGGGGCTCCTTTTATAGGAGGAGGGAGGGAACCCCAAGGGGTGGCAGGCGCATGGGGCTGCCCCTTGCCCTCCCCTCTTCATGTGGGTGGACACTCCACTCACAAAACTCCTCCAAATTCCCTCCACTCAAAAGTCCACTCAAAAAACCCATTAAATTTCCACCAAATTTAATGCAATCTCTCATTAAACAAAACCCTTTTATTTTATTCAGAATTTTGTCAATTACTTTAATGACAAACATTCACAAATAACCCCTTGCTAGAATTCTATTTCACATGCATAACCACTTTATGCAATTTCACCCGAAAACCTGTTTCGGTATCTAGTGAAATAAATTCCTGCGCTTGTTTATTCTTTCGGCATGAAACATTTGCTCCAATTGGATGTCGGTGTCTCTTAAGTGTGTCACCCTACGGTTCGTGAATAATGCGGACATGATTGAGACCCCTCTCAGATCAATAATCAGAAGCGGGATCTGGAGACCCATACTGACTCCCACACATTCAACGATGACTTTCTTGTGATCGTCGGAACCTTTTACGCTAGTATCTTAATCCCTTTGTCTCACGATATATTACATGTCCGAGATTCGATCATCGGTATCTCCATACCTAGTTTGATCTCGTTCTGACATGCACTCTTTCTCGTTCCGTGATATAACATTCTAGTGATCAAATCACTTGCTTGCAAGCTAATCAATGTGATATCACCGAGGGCCCAGAGTATATCTATCCGTCATCGGGATGAACAAATTCCACTCTCGATCCATGAGCCTCAACATAACACTTTATTAGTTACGAATCCATCTTTATAATCACCACATTACGGTGTGACGTTTGATGTTATCAAGAAACTCTTAGGTGTTAGTGATTGACATGATCTCATGGTCTAAGGATTAGGATCACTTCGTAAGTTGTTATAGCAATATAAACTCAATGACTTTGATCGTAATGCTATACTTCGGATGAATGTTCATCACATCATTACACTAATTTTGTGATCCCGTTATTAACAACATCCAATGTCCATGATCAGGAAACCTTGATCATCTTGTTAATCAACGAGCTAGTTTATGAGAGAGGCTTAACTAGGAACTTTCTGTTTGTTTATTAAACACACATGTATTAACGTTTCCGTATTAATACAATTATAGCATGCAAAATAAACATCTATCATATACTTGGAATACACATAATAAACAATTTATTATTGCCTCTCAGGGCATATTCCCTTCACCAAGGAATATGGCGGGAGGGAGAATGCAGGCTTAAATACCCCCTACCCAGATCTGGCCGTTGACGAAGTTTGGGGGCGGATTATCCGCCCTGGGGAAAAACTCCGCCCCCAGGACGGGAACTCCGGGGGAAAATCCGCCCCAATATAGAGAGCGACGCAGGTCCATACTTGGTGAAAATCCTCAAGGGGCGGATTATCCACCCCCTCAAGGGGAGGACTATCTGCCTAGGGGAAAACTCCGCCCCGAGCCGAAGATTCCGGGGGAAATCCGCCCCCCATACAGAGAGCGACGCAGGTCTAGAATTGGTGAAATTCCTCGAGGTGCGGATTATCCGCCCCCTCAAGGGGCAGACTATCCGGCCATGCCGGAAAATCCGGCCGTTTCTCCTCCCCCTCTCTGGGGGTTGCTCCATTCTGGGTATGGGGTGGGGCGGATTATCTGCCCCTCAAAAGCAGTTTCCTTTTCCTTTTTCAATGTAAAGATCTGCAACACTTCAACACACATTAAATAATCCTTGATATTCTTATCTAACACACAAAACACTAGGGATTATGAAATGTTCTTTCAGTCGGGAGATGGGCAGGTGGGCTGCCTTCCCTAGGCGCGGCCCAGGGGAACCCGCGCCTAGGGGGGTGGGCCCCCCTGCAGCCCCTCTTCGCTCCTCCTTCTGGCTTTATCATTCTTCTGGAAAAATAATATTTTCCCATATTTTTCTGATATTTTTCTGATCTTCGCGAAATTGCACCGAAATGCCTTCTTTTCCATCTGAATCCATACTCCGGCAGTCCATCCTCCAAGAATAATCCAACATGCATAAACAGATGAAAAGCCATAAGTAATACCTCATAATAAGACATATATCAATGAATAGAGGTAAATTATGATATATAATGGTGATGCAAATTGGGCGTATCAACTCCCCCAAGCTTAGACCTTCGCTTGTCCCCAAGCGAAAACTAAGCCTAGTAAAAATGTCCACAAGTTTATGGAGTGAAGTGTCCATAAAATAATACAAACAAGAAGCATCACACTTACCATTGCACAACTCATAGAAGAAAGCAACTCGCCATTATATAACTTAGCTTGCAACCAAGTACAACAATCACAATAGAGATGCATAAAGATAAATCATAATTGGAATTGGAAAACTTTGTTCCTGGTCAAAGAACAGCTGGCAAACAGTTTCACAAATAAAGCTTTATAGAAGTTTTCAAAACAGGAGCACTCTTTGCTCAAAAAGGTCTTTCACAAGTGAAGGCTTTCAAAGTAATACTCAATAGATAAGAGTTTTGTGCAAACAAGGAAGATAAAGAACATGATTGAATAAATCACCATATGAATGCTTGAAACACAACAACTCAAATGCTTGCTGGAGATAGAGAGGAAGTAGGTTTACTGACTCAACTAAGAAGTGTGAGAAAAGTCCCTTTATAGAGGTAAGCAGGGATTACAAGTCATAAAGAGCTTCCAAAAGATTGTGGTACTTACTAGCTTTGAGCCCTCATTGCCCCTATCATAGGCATCTTGAGATGATTAAGGTTAAAGTGCACAAAGATGGAGTATATGCTTGACGAAATATAAGTTGGCAATCTCATGTCCCTTGAATATGAGGGCCACTCCTCATGCTACTCAACTTTGGTCACGGGTAAGTTCTTGTCATTGTAAGTACATGCGTATCATAGAGAACTGCCAACGGGGTACCCCTTGCACATGGTACAGGAGCTTTCTCATAACCAAAATGACAAGGCAAGCAGACAATGAACATCTCAGCGATCTTTTTATTTACTATGTGCATAACTTTTTATTGAGGATGCTTCATAGATAGCTCACTATGGTGATGCTGCAAGTTTCCACCATGATTAGGCATGGCTTAGGCTAGCGGCCCAGGCGTTTCTCTAACACAAAATACAGACTCCATGGACTTATAAGTTCCCTCTTTATTTCACACCATTGACATCCATAGACAAAAGAGCATGATATCAACCGTGTACAAAGTACAGGTGCAATGTTGAAAATGTTCCCCGTGACCGCACGGTTCTACTAATTCCAACGTATAGATGCAAGCATATACAACTTCGATGGCACAATGGTTCAAGTCTATTAGGGGCAAGAAATAAAGTGTGTCGTCAAGTTCGTGAGAGCTTTACTAACTAGTTTTCTCATAACAGAATACTTTTTAATTAGAAAGATAGATGAAGCTTGATAATTTGCTTGGAATAGCAAAAGTGTTGCTAGGTAGATGTGGTGGACACAAATGGAAAAAGTTTTGGTTCAAAGGGATTTGGAAACATGAGAAGTATGCCTTCTCAAAACAGGTTTTTGGCTAGCAAGGCTGGGTAGCAAGCAAGCGAGTTGAAAGAAAACAAGCAAACATACAAGTAATAAAGCCAAACATGCAATCTTCATTGAAGACACAAAAGATCTTAAATAAAGAATACTAAGCTTATGAGCCAACAAGAAAGAAAACAAATGATACAAAATACCCTTTTTCTCTTTTTCTCCTTTTATCTTTCAAAGTAATGCTAATGACCAGAACTCGGTTTGCCAAAACAAATTTAGAGTTACTTGATGCTCCCAAAGTGGTGCCAATGCTGATAAACAAGATCCATCATATATATAGGTTGCAAACTAAAATAAGAAGTGCAAAAAGTAAAAGATGAGACTTCTCATTAATATTCCAATAAAGGCACTCACACCAAGGGATACATAGATAATCAACTGAAGGAGAGATACTTCCACATGCAAACCAAACTATAATATAACTCCTCTAACAAATATATGAATCCACTAAAAAGGTAAAAGACAAAAGATAATGGTGGTGATACCGCGACACTCCCCCAAGCTTGGAACAAGCCAAGGGGATGCCAAACCTGATGATGAATTACTCTTTCGGTGGTGGTTGTGTTCTCTTGTCGTCATAAAACTTCCAAGGCAATGGTTCCCCATCTAGAAAGGATGTCCTTGTCTCCACAATCCTGAAACTAGCAATAGAGCTTATGCGATCAAATCTAGCCTCATACTCACAGTTTTGGTTTTGTATGTCATAGAACTGTGCTTGCAATTGGTTGGTGGTCTGACAGAGTGAGAAGATCTCTTCTCGGAGCTTAACAACTTCTCCCTCGTGCTTGGTGATGAGTTCTGAACTTATCTTATGAATAACATCCACTTCACGTTCTGCCATCTTCTTGTACCTGAAAACTTCCCGCTCCAACGCTTCCATCCTGTCTTCCAGACTGCCTTCTCCTTTAGGGCCTTGAGCTTCTTTCATCTGTACCTTCCCGTCTTTGAGAATCAAATCTTTGGGATGAATCCTCAACTCATACATGTACGGGTTGAGGATGTCCGCAGAGGAATCCTCCGTGTGTGATCCAGAGGAAGACATTGAGGCTCCAAATCTGAGAATTGTCATGATAGAAATAGATCGAATGAAAACACGATGAGAACATGATGCAAGAACCTCGGGAAACCCAGGGGTTTATATATTACGAAGTTTGAAGGCATAAGGAAGGTACTGACACGGAAACGAGGCAGAGATGGAGTTCGGGGGAGTCAAACCCCCTCTAGGCGCGGCCAGGCAGGGGCCCGCGCCTGGGGTGGGTTTGTCCACCCCAGACTCCGGTTCCTCCTCTGTTCCGTCTCGTAACTTCCCTTATGTATTAAAAACATCAAAAATATAAAAAGATTGGATTTTCACGAACCTTCTATTTTCACCACTTTTACCTATTTAAAGACGAACTCTGCAATTTATGTTGTTTGGCTTCTGATAAATTCTTCTGGAGTCACCATTTGAATAACATCCACATCTTCATTATAAGAATCTCCAGAAATATAATGTTTTAGTCTTTGACCATTAACCACCTATGTTGTGTCATCTTTTAGAGAAGAAATTTTGATTGCACCTGAACGGTACACTTGATAACAAAAGGTCCTTCCCATTTCGAGAGTACTTTCCCTGCAAAAAATCTGAGACGAGACCTATTGCGGAGACCCAACATACCACTGCATGATGTAGTACACTATAGTCGTTGACATAACACCAATGAAACACCGTTCACTAGTATTACATCCCTCAGAGTAGTACAACAGAAACACAGCAGGTCCAAGACATGACTATAGGTTACAACTCAACTCTTTACACTAGAAAAGGAGTGTTTGATGCACTATAACTATAGCCATAGACCATAGGTCGTAGGCAATGCAAGTTTTCGTAAATATTTCTTCAAAGGTTGCTTTTATTCTGAAAACCTATGTCCGTCAGCCTTCACGGGTTTACCAGAACTTTCACGGAGTTCCTTTCGGCAGCGTTCAGCTCCTTCTGAGCAGGGGTAACAAGTTATAGTTCTTACACTCTGCAGAGGTGCGTTACTTTACCCATGAGAGATCTTAGCTTTGTTGCACATCCAAGTTGCATTCTTGTCCACACTTCCTTGGTGTGGGGCCCAGAATAAGATCCAAGCCAATCACTGCCCTCTCCGCGACCTCATATGTCTGCACGATCCTTCGGGGCCGGCTCACCTCCGTTAGTCCCCTTTCGGGAAAGCTATAACCATGATGAGTTCCCGAAGACTCTATGACCCGATGCTGCCCTCTCAAGTTCCATATTAAATGGTCCATCAACTAAGCACCATCCATAGATAATCTAGACACCAAAAGTGTGGGTCATAAGGGTGCCCACCCATATGTTGGATCCGCACAAGGAATCACACCGTCACGTTAAGGTCGTCTTGCCTCCATACAAGAGGAAAAGGATACAACTGACTTATCTGTCCCATTCCAAATCTCATGGTTAACGCATAATATATGGAGCAAGAATCACTTGCGACATTGGTTGTTAAGTCCTAAATAATATGTTCCTTTACCACCGGAACTTTCATGATAGGTTATTACCTCATGGTAAATAACCCATAATCATATTATTATGAAAATAGTGTTTTTGACCTTTTTCAAATGCAGGTGATGACAACACTGTATTTGCAAAATACCTTACAGAAAATAATCAAAGGACATGAGCAAGTGTGAACTTGCCTTTTGTGATTGCAAGACTATGCACTCACGGTCTTCAAGACAATATAAGATCCAATATCTGAAAGTAGCATCATTGGTCCGGTAAGGACTAATGTTTAAAGAAGCAAGATGCTATTATGCATAAATAATGTAATGCAATTTCGTAAACTCGAATCCCGAGGATAGCGTTGTTCTAGGGTTTGGACACTGGAAATGGTTACTTTAGAATGTGTTGTCCTTTTAGATAAGTTTTATACTTGTGCTTCTTATTAAGGCTTGTGAGTATGTGTGAAACAACATGTAAACATAATGGCATACAATAATAAGATATACTAATGAGATGTCCTACTCAAGGACTGCTTATATGTGAATTATCTTATCTTCAAGTTTTACCTTGCAAGTGATGACATTTATAAGGAACTGAAGTGATAACAATCCTAGGTATATAAGTAAAGCTTAATGTAATGTGATTATTATTAATTGTCATTTGATGTTTGAAGTGGCAAAAAGAATAACATTTGAAGAAAATCTTACTTAACTAAGCAGAAGCATTTAAGCTTTTAAGTTAACCTTATGAGGTGTTCTTTCTAGTTATAGTCTTTAAGTAAGAAATTACTTCATTTGAATAATGACAACATTAGTATTTAAGACTTATCTATCTTGGTTTTTAACTTGGTTGGTTTGGTATTAAGATACTTTATAAATTAATTATAACAGAAAGTTAACTATAAAGCATATAATAAAGTCTTTAGCATTATTTGAAGTATTATAGACTAAAGTTAACTTTAAAGACATAGATGGACTTAAGGTATTATGCTTATAATATTTGTAGTTTATTTACTTTATAATGTTTTCTTTAGAGTTAGTTAGGAAAGATTATACTTTTATTTGGTAGTGGTTTCTTTACATTGTAAATGTATAAAGGGATCTATTTCCCGATAAGGATGTGGTTATGGTTTATGAATAAGTAAACAATATTGTTTACTACTTAAGAATTCACTGTAATGTTTTGATTTGTTTGTAAACTTGTAGTTAAAATAGTGGTAATAGACTTTATGAAGTCAAAGTAATAATCTTGAGAATTTAATATTTGATAACTCCATTTGAATAATAATAAACATTAATGTTGAATGATAAATCAAGTAGAATTGTATTTAGAATGTGTTAAATCATTTTAACTTCCTATTATCAATATTTAAGATTAATACTATTTATTAGATTTTAATTATTTAATTTTAGAATATTAGCAAATTTTATTCACCCTTATATAATTATTAACTAAAGAAATAGGTTTAAATCCAAGTTCTTAAAGTGTTTAACTTTTTATTTAACTTAAAAGTGGAATATTATATTTTTAACATGTAGATATTATTTTTGTGATCATTTTGGTATATTATATTTATTTTTGTGATTTATAAATAATAAGATATGATTTTAATAAGTTTTATTACTTTATAAACACTTAATAAACAATAAATATTTAATTAAGTGAAGTAAGAATGTATGATTATAGTTTTAAAGTATTTTTTTTATTTTTCTAAGATTTTTGGTATTTTATTTATATTTTTAGTATTTATCAATATTTAAATATGAATTATATAAGTTTTATTACTTATAAAACCTTTATTAAATAATATTTATTTAAATAATTATCATAGTAATATTTAGTAATATTTTTAAGTTGTAGATTTTATTTTTCTGAATTTTTTCATATATTAAACATATTTTTCTAAATTATAAAACAAAAGTTATTAAGTAAACAAGATTTAATTCTTTTATTTTATTTCTGTAATATTAATATTTGAATTCATATTGTGTTTATCAATTTTGACTAAACAACTAATACTTTTCTTACCGAGGCAAGACTTACCCAAGATCACTGACCAGTGGGGTTAGTACACCTCGGATGCCACATGGGCACAGACCAAGTCAAATTTGCTGACTGGCTCAGGTGGCGTGTGCATGACGCAGTGATGATGTTATTGAGGATGATCCTCTCAGATTGATGATCAACCCATCGATTGAGAGCACACGGTCTAGCAAGGAGGGTGGTGTCGAAAGATGGATTCACGACGAGTCTATTGGTGGCGGCGCCGCTCTAGAATGGTCACCGGAACGCAGGGCACGACGACGACTGGCGGCTATGCACGGCGGCGCTCATCGGTGACTCGATACAGGAAGAAATAGAAACATTGGGACACACGAGGATACTCAAGAACTCACCAGGAGCGCGACAGTGTTGTCGGCGACGCGAGTTGTTGCCGAAATCGGTGAGGATCGATGATGATCTGCGATGTCAGTGAGGTCTCGATTGATCCGATAGGGGGTTCCTCGACTTCCATGGCTTGGATTGGGAGAACGAGGACATCATGGCGAGTCTGACGATAATCTAATAAGGTGGAAGGTGGCTCGGGAACGATGGCGATGGTCGTTTCTGGCAAGCTAGGGTTCGGTAGAAGGGGAATTTGAGAGGAGACAGAGCGGAAGAAGAAGAAATGGAGATAGGGATGAGCAGGGTTGTCGTTGTGGTATTCTTATCCTCTTTTGGGATGGTGGCGAGCATCGCAGCGCATGGCTGACGACAACGGCGGTATCGGGCGGCGGCGAACCCCTCCAGCGAGGTGCTTGTGACGCACGAGGAAGGCGACAACGGACATTTGCGGAAAACCCCTTGGCGATTTCTTACTCTCAACACGCGACCCCCCTCTGTTCCCATCTGTTAGTCACCGTGGTGACGAGCTGAGCTTGTTGTTGGGCCGAAACTGGGCTACGGTTGGGTTGTTGTGGTTGCTCATGGGCGATGGATAAGAAGAGGAGAAATGGGCCGGCCTGGCTGTTACTCTGGCTCCAGTTTTTTATTATACTGAACCTTTTTATTTTCTGTTTTATTTAAACCCTTTTAACTATGAATTTTTATATGGATTTAAATATCCAGAATTGTTATAGAGCACATTAAATAATACAGGAATATTGGAAAATAAGCGGTGTTGATATCTTTCTTGATTTCCTTATAATTTTAAACTAATAGGAAACTATTTTACTGAGTGTAATATTCATCACTTAGGTTTTTAGAGATTTGCCTTTTAATATAAAAATATATATTTATGGAGAACTTATAAAATGATTTTTATTTCTTCTTTATAAGTGCAATTGTAATGGTTTAATATAACTAAGTATATGCATTTAATTTATCTCATATTCATAAACTTATTAAAGAATGTATTAATATTAATCCATGAGTTTTGATTCTTGTTGATTTGAAATATTGAAGAAAATTTTATATATATTGATCCTTCATAATTATTTGATACATAAATTTCTAAGTACTAATAGTGTTCGAAATTATAATTGCTTGCCCTAGGGTTTTAGGGTTCTTGATACATTTGTATTCTTTTGTTGATATGAATAAAGATTAATGGCTAAACACATTGTCTTTATGTTTATGATCAGAATGATGTTATCTTTTATAAACAGTGGGGTGATTCATTAGAATGACTTATGAGAAATAATTGATAAAGATACTCCTAAGCACATATGGTTATGATAATTGGAATTGAGAAAAGATGTGCTTAATTGATTTGTTATAGGAAAATATTCCTATAAAGCATTGTGGAAACAAGATGATAGATCAACCATAGAAAGTGGATATTAGGTTTGATCTAAAATTTAGGGTTTAGTGTTTAACAAGGATTACTATATTCCATACTTCATAATTCTGGACTTCTGATTAAGGAATTCCTTTCCTAGATATATTACTTCTCTATGTCCATTATCATGTGCTAACATGATGAGCTTTGATTTACAGAATATTCTTATCCACCTTTTATTCTTCTAAATCCATTTGTAAATCCTTGTACTCTTCTTTGTTACCATATTGATTTGATTCCTCCAATCACTCCCATCCTATAAATGACATCTAGAACTAGCATCACCATTTACCTCTTCTTACTTCTTTGTTCATAAGCCTTGAGTGAATGCTATAATAATGACAAGAGTTGATAGGTCAAGAATTGATAGGTTAAGAATTGGTGAATCAATAGTTGATTACTCAACATTGATGAACAACATATATTGGAATATGATTCCAATAGGAATGGTAAATATTGATATAGAAAGAAAGATACATGGTGATTGATCTTGACTTAGTTTCTTCCCTACTCAATCTCACTAGAGAGTTAAAGTTAGGTATTTCCATGATACTCATGGTATAAGTAGGTGAGATTAAGATATAGTTGTTACATTCTTATTATTTGTGTTATATTTATAGTTTGGTATTCATGAGTGATTATAATGAGTACTATGATATGATCACCTAAGGATCAAATATAAATCACTAAGTAATGTATTAGGGTTTAATTTTATTACATTTGATCTACCCTTAGATCAAATCATGTTTACCCAAAATAAGGTTTTAGCAAATGTCATATTGAAACTTATCGCAGTCAACTTGATGATCTACTTCAATTCCATCAAGTTAAGAGAAGCTTCAATCACTTTGACAAGTTTTTATTTAAAAGCGCAAAAATTATTCAGATTTTCTATGCATGAATGCAATGCACACATCTGTGTTCGACTTATTTCTAAGCTCTAATGATTGGTTGTTACACCTATACAAAAGAACTTTCTCACCAACATGGAACTCCTTTTTGAGAATTCTCCTATCATGCCATCTTTTTTACTTTTTCCTTAAAAAGCCTAGCATTTTCATAAGCTTCACCTCTCCACTCATCTAGGTTACTTAAGTCAAGCAGTCTTTTTTCACCTGCAAGTCTAAAGTATCTATTCAACTCTTTCACTGCCCAATAAGCTTTGTTTTCCAATCCAAAGGCAAGTGACAAGCTTTCCCATAGACCATTTTGTAAGGAGACATCTCCATAGGATTTTTATAAGCAGTTCTATAAGCCCACAAAGCATCATTCAACTTTTTTGCCTAGTTTTTTCTAGATCTATTGACAGTCTTCTGCAATATAGATTTAATTTTCCTATTGGAAAATTCTACCTGCCCACTAGTTTGGGGGTGATAAGCTGAAGAAATTATGTGGTTTACATCATACTTAGGGAGAGTTTTTCTAAAACCCCCATGAATAAAATGAGAGCATCCATCAGTCATGAGATATCTAGGCACACCGAACCTAGGAAAAATGACATCTTTAAGCATTTTCAAAGAGGTCTTACCATCAACACTGTTCATAGGTATGGCTTGGACCCACTTTGTAACATAGTTAATAGCAACAATAATATGAGTATACCCTTTTGAAGGAGGAAAAGGCCCCATAAAGTCAAATCCCCAACAATCAAAAGGTTCAATAACAAGAGAATAATTCATAGGCATTTCACTGCATCTAGAGATGTTACCTACTCGTTGGCACTCATCACATGATAAGACAAACTTCCTTGCATCTTTAAAAAGGGTAGGCCAATAAAATCCAGATTGTAAAACCTTTTGTGCAGCCTATCCCCAGCATGATGTCCTCCATAAGCACTGCCATGACATTTTATCAATATCTCTTGCTATTCAAATTCCGGAACACATCTTCGCATAATGTCGTCTACTCCTTGTTTATATAACTGTGGGTCATCCCGAAAGTAATGCCTTAGATCATAAAAGAATTTCCTTCTTTGCTGAGCTGTAAAGGTTGGAGGCAAATACTTGGAAACAATAAAGTTAGCATAATCAGCATACCAAGGACTCTCATGCGGACTTACCCTTATTACAGCTAACTGCTCATTTAGAAAACTATCATTAACAGGAAAAGGGTTAAAAGAAATGTTTTCCAAATGAGATAAATTATCAAAAACAGGATTATCAGCACCTTTCCTATCCACAATATGCAGATCAAACTCTTGCAAAAGCAACACCCACCTTATGAGCCTAGACTTCGCGTCCTTCTTTGTCATAAGGTACTTAATAGCAACATGATCACTATGAATAGTGACCTTAGAATCAACAATATAAGGTCTAAACTTATCACAAGCCAAGATTACAGCTAAGAACTCTTTTTCAGTAGTAGCATAATTCTTTTGAGCGGCATCCATAGTCTTGCTAGCATAATGAATAACATTCAACTTTGTTGTCAACATGTTGTCCAAGGACAGCACCCACAACAAAGTCACTAGCATCACATATAATTTCAAAAGGTAAACTCCAATCAGGTGGTTGGACAATAGGAGAACTTGTCAAAGCTTTCTTCAAAGTTTCAAAAGCTTCCTTACAATCATTATCAAAAACAAAAGGTACATCTTTTTTAAGAAGATTAGTAAGGGGCTTTGAAATTTTGGAGAAATCTTTAATAAACCTCCTATAGAAACCAGCATGACCAAGGATACTACGAATACCTTTGATATCTCTAGGACAAGGCATCTTCTCAATTGCTTCAAATTTGGCTCTGTCAACTTCAATGCCTCTTTCAGAGATCTTGTGTCCAAGAACAATCCCTTCATTAACCATGAAATGGCATATCTCCCAATTGAGAACAAGGTTGGTTTCTTCACATCTCTGCAAAACTTTATCAAGGTTATGCAAACAGTTATCAAAAGAAGTTCCATAAACGGAAAAATCGTCCATGAAAACCTCCACAATTTCTTCATAAAAACCATGAAAGATAGCAAACATACATCTCTGAAAGGTAGCAGGAGCATTACATAAACCAAAATGCATACGCCTATAAGCATAAGTACCATAAGGACAAGTGAAAGTAGTTTTCTCTTAGTCCTGTGCTTTCACAACAATTTGAGAAAACCCAGAATAACCATCAAGAAAGCAAAAGTGAGTCTTTTTGGACAACCTCTCAAGCATTTGATCAATAAAGGACAAAGGATAATGATCTTTCTTAGTAACTTTATTAATCTTTCTAAAATCAATGCACATTCTATACCCAACCACTACTCTTTGGGGTATAAGCTCATTATCCTCATTAGGCACAATAGTTATCCCCCCTTTCTTAGGAACACAATGAACAGGGATAACCCATTTACTATCAGCAATAGGATAAATAATACCAGCATCAAGGATTTTTAATACCTCATTTCTTACCACATCCTTCATCTTAGGATTTAGATGGCGTTGGTGCTCAACAACTGGTTTTGCATCAGGCTCTATATTAATAGCATGCTGACATATAGTAGGAGAAATCCCCTTTAAATCATCAAGAGTATAGCCCATAGCTCCTCGGTGTTTCTTCAATATCTCCAATAACCTCTCTTCTTCCTTTCCTGAAAGTTTAGAACTAATAATAACAGGATATACTTTCTTATCATCAAGATAAGCATATTTAAGATCATTAGGTAAAGGTTTTAATTCGAAAACAAGGTCCCCTTTAGGTGGTAGTGTGGTACCCAAATCTTCCACACGTAGATTATGCTTAAGTTGTTCCGGCTGACGAAGGAAAACCTCGTCATTCTCATTTATTTCCTTCATGAAGACATCACTTTCATGATCTTCCATAAACTGTTGCAAGGCATTTTTAGGAGCAAGAGAAATAGCAGAAAGTTGTTCAACCCTGAAGTCCTCATCAGGCAGTTCATTTTCATAAGTAGTTTTGGCAAATTTGGAAAAATTAAACTCATAAGACTCTCCCGCAAACTTAGTCAAAACTTTTTCCTTCCTACAATCTATGATAGCCCCACAAGTATTAAGGAAGGGTCTACCAAAGATAATAGGATAAGTTTTACTAGCTTCTCTACCAAGTACTAGAAAATCAGCAGGATATTTAATCTTACCACAAAGGACCTCCACATCTCTTACAATGCCAATGGGGCAAACTTGCTCTCTGTTAGCAAGGTTAATGACCACATCAATGTCCTCAAGCTCACAAGGACCAATTTCATGCATATTTTCCCTGTAAAGCTTATAAGGAATATCACTAGAACTAGCACCAATATCACATAAACCATAATAGCTATGACTACCAATTCTAATAGAAAGCACATGGACACTAGCTTTTCTAACTTTCTTAGGATGAGAAACAATATTAGTAGCGTCTTCACAGAAGACAATATGCTCATCCTCTATATTTCTAGTGACAAGATCTTTCACAATAGCTACCACAGGCTCAGTATCAATAAGCTTATCGGACCCTACAGTTTTCTTTGCGCTTTTGCTAACCACATTAGCCATAATAGAATGCGTCCTTACCTTGGATGAAAAGGGGATTTTCTCAACATAAGGTTCATGCAAAATAGGATCAATAGTACAAACCTCTACACTGGCAGGAACATGGGTAACAATGTCTTTATAAGGAGCATGGTACTTGTCCCACTCTTTCTTGGTAATTTCAATATAAGAGGCAAATGCCTTAAAAAAAATTTGCAAGAACTTGAGGATCAAGACCAAACTCATTGCTAATATCACGGAAGTCATCAGTTCCCATGAAAGATTTAATGCATTCATAATCATAGTTTATACCTGACTTTCTTCCTTTGTCATTCTCCTAAGCTTTAGTGTTTTCTTGAATACGGTCTAGTAGATCCCATTTAGCTTCTTCCTTCATACATGTGAATGATCCAGCATAACAAGCATCTAGTAAATCTTTATCATGAAGAGAAAGCCTATCATAAAAGTTATTGAGAATAATATTGTTAGGGAGTTCATGAATAGGACATTTAAGCATTAGTAACTTCAATCTCCCCCAATCTTGAGTTGTACTCTCTCCATCAAGAGGCCAAAAGTTACATATAAGATTTCTATCATTATGAATCTCACTGGGAGGATAGAATTTTAAAGTAAAAGAGAGATGCCATCTCTTCCCATTCCATAGATTTCCATTCTTCAGCAGCTTATACCATTCTTCGGCTCTCCCTTTCAAGGATATGGAGATTAACTGTAGGATTTCGTAGCATGGAAAACAAAATTTTCTACCGCATGCAAACAAACAAGCCAAGATCTATCTACTAGATTGTAGCAAAGATTCGATAGAATAACTCACCCTCAAAGATTCCAAAGTGTTTAACGAGAGCGGATTCTCGTGGGTGATGTAGTCGTACTCTTTCCGATCTCAAGATCGTGAGCGATCCTTCCATTGCGTTCGCGGCGCTCCCGATCGGTCACACATGTTTGGTACTCGACGAAGACCTTCCTCTCCCTTGTTCCAAAGAAGCGGAGGTTGTAGCACTCTCCTCGCGATTACGAAGCACTGGCGTGGTACCCAAGTAGAGGAGATCTCATGAGCCGCCTTAAGCCGGGCGAGTATGGTGGAGTATGAGAGAGTCCCCGACGATCTAGGGTTTAGACACCGAGGAGGAAGCTTGGCGGCGGCTAGGGTTGCTAGGCAGCGGCTTGACCTAGGTCGTGGCGGCGATGGAGGTGGCGGCCCGGCTAGGGTTTGGAGGAGAGGATCTTGTGTGTCTAGGAGGGAGCCCTGCCCCTCCTTATATAGGTGGAGGGGCCGGCCGGCCAAGGGGAGGGAGAGGAGTCCCTCCCCAACTCGGCTTGGGTGGGCGCCACCGGTTGGAGGAGGGAACTCCTCCCCAACTCGGTTTCCCACTCCTCCTCCTCTTTCCAAAAACTGCCGTTTGACTTTCAAACTAGGATTTGAATAAACCCTCTATTTTGATCAGCGATGACACCGAGTACATGATGCAATCATACCAACTTGATATAACACATTCATGTACCCTTCCCCGGTCTTGGGACATTAGGAACCTTCTAGAATATTCGATGAAAACACGGAACCATTCTCCAACTCAAAACGGACTTTCCTTATATGAATCTTATTCTCCGGACCATTCGGATCTCCTCGTGATATCCGAATCCCATTCGAGACTCGAACAACATTCGGACTCTTTCTCATCATTCCATAACTACTCAAACAACGTCGAATCCTTAAGTGTGTCTCCCTACGGTTCGTGAATTATGCGGACATGATCGAGACACTTCTACGAACAATAACCAATAGAGGAATCGGAAATTCATATGGCTCCACATATTTCTACGATTACTTTGCGATCGAATGAACCACTTACATATGAAATCAATTTCCCTTTGTCTCACGATAGTTTACTTATCCGAGGTTATGATCGTGGTATCTACGCATACCTAGTTCAACCTCGTTACCGATAAGTACTCTTTTCTCGTTCTGTGATATGTGATCCCTTGTGAGCCAGTCACATGCTTGCAAGCTAATTGGATGACATTTCACCGAGAGGCCCAGAGTATATCTACATCATATGGATGGACAAATCCCACTCTTGATCCATGTGTTTCAACCAATACTTTCCGAACACTCAATGCCATCTTTATAGCCACCCAGTTACGGTGTGGTTTTTGATGTCATCAAAGCATCCATCCAGTAAAGGTGATATGCATGATCTCATGGTCGAAGGAATTAGATTACTATGTATCAGAAAGCATATAGCAATTGAACTATTAAAATGACTTGATCTTTATGCTATGCTTATCTATAGGAGTATGTCCACCATATCATTCTCCTAACGATATGATCTTGTTGTTGATAACATCTCAATGTTCATGATAAGGAAACCACAATTATTTATCAACCAACAAGCTAGTGATGTATAGAGGCTTATACTAGGGACTTCAATTTAAGTTTACAAATCACACAAGTATTAATGTTTCCTTGTTAATACTATTATAGCATGAATGTAAACATTTATCATAAACACAAAGATATAATAATAACTACATTTATTATTGCCTCTAGGGCATATCTCCAACATTAACTTCTTCTTCACCTGTTCAATTGTGATACCTTCACACTTAAACAACCCGCATAATTCATGGATAAAAAGCAAATGATCACCAGGATGGACAGTTCTATCCCCTAAATAATAATTATCCATAACACGATCAACAATACTTGTAGGTATCTTAAAAGGATCTATCTCAACAGGTGGTGGTGCATATACTACCCTAGCAGTGGTAGTAGTTTTCCCAAACAGAAAACCAAGTGGGTTATCCATATTGGAAACAAAGTAACAAGCAGTAACAAAAGCAATACTCATAGTAGAAGTTTCCCTTACCAGTTCCACTCTTCAATAGTGACGAGGTTTGATCTCGTCAATGCCCATTGTTATGGACTTGGGTTTTGGAGAAGATGGGGATGCTGGAGATCGTGGCACGGTTAGCAAACAAGCAACACGAGGAGACAAGGTTTACCCAGGTTCAGGCCCCCGGAGGGAAAACCCTACTCACGCATTACGCTCTTGATTACATGAGAAGGTTCTGAGGATGCGCAGATGCAATCTGGCGTGGAGGTGTGTATGCAAAAGTATGAGTTGAGAGATCTAGGTCGTGACCTCCTGGCCTTTATATAGACTTAGGCAGGTCCCAGGCACAGATTTAGTCGGTTACAGGTTCTAGGGTTTACTCCTTTGAATTTCCTATCTACTCTAGTCTTGCTCTCCAAGGATCCGAAGGCGTCATGGGCCTTGGCAACCCGGAAATCTTCATGGGCCGGTGTATATTTGCCGTGAGACTTCCTTGGGCTTGGACCAGGTATGCTGAGATCATGTACCCACGGGGTATAACCATGTCAGTAGCCCCCGAGTGTTCAGTCGAATTGTAGATTCGGCTGAGGACTCTTCAATCCTTCGGGTGCAACTCTATCTCTTAAGAGAATGTGTAGGGATTGTTGATGTATGTGCCTGACTCTCCCAACGGATCAGGGTCAGTTAACTGTCTTAGGACAAAACAACATGATCTTCTTCAGGTTCGAGTCCCTCGACTCGAACCCGGAACATATGCTGGCGTAATTTGACTCAGGCCACGGAGGACTTACAGGAGTGGAATTCCAGTGAATTCAATTGATGTACCCAACGCGTCCGTCAGGATTTTTCATCGCGCCTGTTGGCACGGGTTTATACTAGCAGAGCGCAGTCATGTGCGTTACCAGGCCATCAGATGATATCTGTAGGTCTTATCTTTGCATCGCAGACACAACATCCGAATTTTGTCACCGCGGAGGTGTTTCGGGTGGCCAAGGAGAATGTTATTCACTTAGCGTTAATTGGGGCAGAGTTGCCAAAAAGTTTCTTGCGTACTGATCCGAAAGATCGCAGTCGAAGATTTATAGGGTGCGCGACCAGCGCTCCCTATGGGAGTAGCCCCCGAGTGTCTGTTCGAGTCGTAGACTCGAGCAGAGACTTTAATTCAGTCGTTGTTGACTTTAGGTCCGTAGGACACAAATTTTTCGGATGCTTAAATCCATTCTCCCTATGGGAGTAGCCCCTAAGTCCGTAGTGGAGTCGTAGACTCGAAGAATCAACATTGATGTGCTACCTTAATCATGCCTCGGGTGCACGACCAGCGCTCCCTATGGGAGTAGCCCCCGAGTCCTTAGTCGAATCGTTGATTCGAGTGAGGAATTGAAGCATGCCACTCGAAGATCTTCTGTGTGCGCGGCCAGCGCTCTAGTTTGGAGTAGCCCCCGAGTGTCTGGCGGAGTCGTAGACTCGGGCAGACACTCGAGTCTGGTATCATGTAGTTGTATCTGAAAATCTCGTGGGCGTACCGCTGACCCGGAAGTACATCGGGTGCGCGATCAGCGCTCCTGATAGGAGTATTCCCCGAGTGTCTAGTCGAGTCGCAGACTCGAGTGGAGACTCATGCGAGGAGAAACCACTGACCCGGAAGTGCATCGAGTCAGCGTCTCACGCATAAGGAGCAGGGAGTCAACGTAGCGGAGTGATGCGACATTTTAGCCGGAAGGACTCGACGTTGCGGGTGAAGTCGACGATGTTTCTTCTGTCGGGTGTGCGGCCAACGCAGCTTTTGTCGATGATTGATGTGGTCATCCGAGGAATGCTTCGACTCGGGTCTTGGCGTCTGCTGACGTGACTGGCGCTGGTCGACTCCGTTGGAGGACCCGATAGAATAGCTCGGCGCATTTGACATCCTTGTAAGCTGCAGAAAAACATGACGAATTGTGAAGTACTTGTATCTTGTAAATAATATTTGCCTTTCAGCTTGTATAGCAATATTCTGGTGCCGATCGAGTCGATATTTTTGCACTGTATGCTAGGCCTTTTCGTTAGCCTGATTACCCTTAGTCTCAGTACCTTGCCGAGGCACTCGGAGTTCAAGGATTCGACGGTCAGGCAAAATCAGCTACTCGGGCTGTCGCGTTCAAGGTGCTCGAGTGCGTGAAGCCGATGGCACATTAGGTTACTCGAAGAGGGCACATCCCATGAGTGTTTCGAGTGCGAGTTAAAAAAGAAATCAACTCCAAATAGAGGGAAACTTAGCTTTGTTGGTCGTCGTGGAGAAGTTGACGCGGTAGCGGGTCACGCGACAGACGTAGTCAACGCGGCGGACCATGGTCATAGCAGCGACGGGTTCTTGGGGTCGATGGCGGCAGCGAGCTCCGCATCCGAAGATTGTCGCAATCGAAGATCATACTGGGTCGTCTCGTCCGAAGGATGTATCGGGTCATCGCAGCCGAAAGCCGCACTGGGTCGCCGATGTCGAGGGAGCCCCCGATTCGTGGTCGCTGAAGCTGATGCGTGCAGTTGCGGCAATCGAAGATCGTATCGGGTCGCCGCATCCAAAAGATGCAACGGGCCACGCGGCCAAAGATCACAGCACATCGTCGGGCGGAGTGAGCGTAGCCCCCGAGTGTATAGTCAACGCGGTTGATGTGTGGTGGTGGATCACGTTCAGCCATGATCGCTTCAGGGCTTGAAAACTCCGGTTGTTGGAGTGACTCCTCGCCGTGATGACAAGCTTCTAAAATTATCTTGAAGCGAGCCTTTGATCCAAGTATCACATGATGCAGTTTGCTAATTTAAACTTTTTCAACAAGGCCGGCAAGATGCGCACACATATATAAAAACGAGTTGATCAATCCTCTTTTCTTGGGAATCTGGCCCATGTGTGTGTATATGCAACAACTCTATGGCCAGATAGATCCATCTTGTACTAATATCGCGTTTCTAAACGATTGTGTCTCTTTTAGTCAGATCAAGTTCTCGATTGTCTTTTTTTCTATAAAAAGAATCCGAACAACTCAGCCCGCAGAGTACCAGTACGAGTTGAATCGGGCTCGTTCTTCTGTGCCCAGTCGCTTCGACGTACGTCGGGTCAGGCTCTGATTGCCTTGGGACTGCAGGATTGCACGTTGCAGCGTATAGATTATTATTGCCTCCTTATTTGATTTAAAATAATAGCTCTATGTTGTACGCTGGATTCAGCGACATGCTGCCTTAAAATAATAGCCACCAGGGATGTAATTGATTTCTCAAGCTTTTCGTATGCTGAGGGTCCGTTATCGCGGTCGCGGCGTTGCCACGACTGTGCTGGGCGTCCTCCATCGCGGAAGTTTCCTCTGCGGTATCCTCCGCTGTTGCGGTTGGCGTCGTTGCGGCGATCGGCGTAGCCAGCCGCAACCATGTCGGGTTCGTCGCGATTGTCGTAGACGCGCGATCTTCTCTTGCTACGGCGCTCTCGCCGTCGACCATAGTCGTCCTCTTCTTCCGATTGTGCTCGGTGAATGGAGTCTTCTCCGTCATCCCACCTGTTGGCGATGTCCATGAGGTGATCGAGCGTTTTGGGTTTGACGCGCCCAAGTTCCTCCTTGAAGTCTTGGCGCTTGACGCCGTCCCTGAAGGCGTCGATGGCCCTCTCTTCGGAGATGTGGGCTGCGAAGTTCTTTGTGTTGGACCAGCGTAGTATGTACGAGCGAATGGATTCGCCCGTTCGCTGAGTGCAGGCTCGCAATTCTTCGATTGAGGCGGGCCTTTTGCTGGTACCCTTGAAGTTTCGGATGAAGCTGTAAGCTAGCTCATCCCAGCTTCGGATGGACCCTGAGGATAGGCTGCTGAGCCAGATCCGGGCTGCGCCTGTCAGCTGCAGCTGAAGGCATTGCATGGCGGTCTCCTTGTTTCCACCGTGCAGTTTGACGGATGATAAGTGGTCGCTAAGCCAAGCCTTTGGGTCTTGAGTGCCATCGAACTTTGGAGTATCCGAAGGAAGCTTAAAATTTCGCGGCATCCGTGTCCGCCGGACGGATCTGCTGAAGCATCGGGCTCCGCAGAGTTCTCCTTCATCTTCGTCCATCTCGGATTCAGACGAGCATGCGCGCTTAGCTCGCGCTTTGTCTATTTTGCGTTGTGTGAGCGCATCTCTGGCGTCATAGTCGCGGTCGCGGCGTCGCGAACTCTTCTTCCTTCGGGGAAGGTCATGTTCCTCCTCTTCGGATGAAGGGGTGGGGCTGCGGTCGAACCTGGCCGGAGCTTTCTTCTTCGGCTCCTTGGGAGCTTCCTGGTGGAGCGCGGCCCCAACGAGTCCGAGTCCGGTAAGTGCGGACTTGTGCATGGCCCTCTTCGGGTCCCCCTCGGGAGGTGGGTGGGCCGCGAGGTACGCAGTGGCTGCCATGATCGCAGCCTGCGGCGTTTTCGGGATGACGTTGCCATCGGCGTCCATATCCATGAAGGATGTGTGGAGAGTTCGCATCAACTCGCGACGCTCCTGGGGATCCATGTTCTCCATCCGAGAGCGGTGCTTGTTGCCTGGGTTGGCGTTCGAGCTGGAGCCGATGCCCATGGCGGAGAGCGCGGCTCATCGCGCGCTAGACTCTGAGGCTGCTTGCTTGCGTTTGTCAAGCACCTCTTGCATCTTGACCTGCTTCTTGTGCTCCTCGATCAGGAGCAGGTGGTAGGCCATCAGCATATCCCGCGAGGCGTCTGTGGGCAGTACTATGTTGCTTGCCACGGCTTTGCGGACCTGGGTCCATCCTTCTTTGCTAAGGCGGTTGACGTGGCCGCCGTTGTTTTCCCCTTCGGGTGGGGGAGATTGGCTTCTTCTGTTCCCACCGTTTAGTTCTGGCGGGTTAGGCGGCGGGTTGGGTGTTTGCTGATCCACGTCGCTTTGGATGACTGCGGCGCATTGGTAGCGCTCGTAGATTGGCCCGCTGTTGCCGCAACTTTCAGATCCGGAACCGTAGGTCCCTGCATCCGATGGCAGATCGCACAGATCGGAGTTGCAGCTGCTGCTGTCGTAGGAATCATCTGCTGATGATGTTGTGCGTAACACGGGGTGTGGGGCCCACGAAGCGGGCCTAATTGATGGTAGGGGCACCCGCTCAGGGAGGCGGAGGGTGCCAGTTTGCCCCACAGGCGAAGCTCTGAGCAGGATTTCGAGTCCGTCGCCACGGGCTCGAAAGTCCTTCATGGTGGCCGCGAGTGGGGTGAAGTCGAAGAGGAGATGACTCTCCGTTGCAGAGTTGTAGATCGATCGGGTTGGGACCGTCACGATCGCTGTCAGCCCGCCCAGTTGCCTGACGGCGCCAATTGACGAGGTTTGATCTCGTCAATGCCCATTGTTATGGACTTGGGTTTTGGAGAAGATGGGGATCTTTGGAGATCGTGGCACGGTTAGCAAACAAGCAACACGGGACACAAGGTTTACCGAGTTCAGGCCCACAGAGGAAACCCTACTCTTGCTTATGCTCTTGATTACGCGGACCGAAGGATTCTGAGGATCGCAGATGCAATCTGGCGTGGAGGTGTGTATGCGAAAATATGAGTCGAGAGATCTAGGTTGTGCCCTCCTGGCCTTTATATAGACTTAGGCAGGTCGAGCCTGCATCTAGTCGATTCTGAGTTCTAGGGTTTACTCCTTTGAATTTCCTATCTACTCTAGTCTTGCTCTCCAAGGATCCGAAGGCGTCATGGGCCTTGGCAACCCAAAAATCTTCATGGGCCGGTGTATATTTGCCGTGGGCCTTTCTTGGGCTTGGACCAGGTATGCTGAGATCATGTACCCGCGAGGTATAACCATGTCAAATAGCGCTTCACTCCCCGGCAACGGCGCCAGGAAATAGTCTTGATGACCCACAAGTATAGCGGGTGTATTGTAGTACTTTCGATAAATAGGAGTGTCGATCCCAATGAGGAGCAGAAGGTGCTGAACAGTGGTATGAAGCAGGAACTCTCTGCAAATACTTAGCAAACGGATTTTTAGTGGTTTTCTGCTAAGGCAACAAAATGAAGTGCAAGTAATAAAGAACAAACGCAGCAAGTGTCCCAATCCTTTCTTAGCAAAGGACAAGCTGGTGGAAATGCTTATAAGGACCAAACGTTCTCAAGGACACATGGGAATTCTGTCAAGTGCTTTCGCTTCATATAGCTGAGTACTCTTCTCTGGTGTTGTAAGTGTTGTGTGGGTGAACATGTGCTAGCATACCGACCTTACTAGGACTAATACATACTTGTGATTAAACCCCCTGCAAACATCCGTAACTATAGGAAAGTAATTAAGATATAAATCTAAACACAACCTTAAACTCTGAGATCCTACACTCCCTTGTGCAAAGGTGTCCTAACAGGGGTTCAGGTTTCTGTCACTCTGGAAACCCCACAATTAGTATCCAAATACACAATGCATTCCCCTAGGCCAATAAATAGTGAAGTATGATGTAGTCGACGTTCACATGACACCACTAGAAGCATAGCACCACAATTTAAATACTAAACCATTGAATAATAACTCAACAGAAATCCACTAATAACAACATGAGTTCTCCCATGTCCTCAAGAACACAACGAACTACTCACAAGACATCATATGGATCAAGATCAAAGATGATATGGTAATGGATAACAATCTGAACATAAACAATAATCCAATGGTTCCACTCACAAGCATCAACTACAATAGTAATCAACACCGGGAAAGTTTCCCCTAAGAACTAAAGCAATATCCAACACAATTGTTACAGCGGGACGAAGTGGTGATGATGGTGCTGGTGGAGATGATGGTGTGGATGATGATGATGACGATCCCGATGAAGCCTAGCTTGATGACGGTGTTGATGGCGACGGTCTCCCCTCTACGGGAAGGAATTCCCCCGGCAGAAATCTGTCTGCCAGAGAGATCTTTCTCTCTCGGTGTTTTCCGCCTGTGAAATCTATCTATCTATTCCCTGGCGTTAGGGTTTCGTAGGGAAGATATAGGCGAAGGGGTGGAGTCGGGAGCCGGGCAGGTGGGCCACACCTGCCCTAGGCATGGGGTCAGGTGGGCCCGCGCCTAGGGGAGGCTGAGGCCCCACTTCGTCCCTCCTTTTGGCTTCCTTCGTCTTCTGGTGAAATAATATGTTTCCATATTTTTCTGGTATTTTTCTGATCTTCACGAAATTGCACCGAAACGCCTTCTTTTCCATCAGAATCCAGACTCCGGCAGTCCATCCTCCAAGAATCATCCAACATGCATAAACAGATGAAAATCCATAAGTAATACCTCATAATAAGACTTATATCAATGAATAGAGGTAAATTATGATATAGAATGGTGATGCAAATTGGGCGTATCAATCTCCCCTCCGATAGGGTGCCTGGAAGAACTTCATATCCCCCCGATCTAGGGATGATGGTGGCAGCGGCTACAAAAGGTTTCATGGAGTTTTGATCGGGTCCTTAGGGTTTCTGCATCGGGGGATTTATTATAGGCGAAGAGGTGAGGCTGGGAGGCGGCCAGGGCCCCCACACCCTACCCAGGTGCGGGGTGGGCCCACCCACTCCTAGGGGGGGATCTGGCCGCCCTGGTTCGCTTCTCCGTATCATCTTCTGGATTCGTGTCCCTCACGGTAAAATATTGACTTTGGCTTTTGTCCCGTCCAATTCCGAGAATATTGATTTTCTGCCTTTCTGGAACCAAAAACAGAAGAAAACAGGCAACTGTCACTATGGCAACTTGTTAATAGGTTAGTTCCAGAAAAGACATAAAAACATCTCAAAGTATAGACAAAGCAAATCAAAGTAGATACTAAACAAGCATGGATCATAAAAAAATATAGATATGTTTCCGACGTATCAGAACTCTTCGGTTGTTGTCACGTCATTTTTCCTATCAGATATTTGGGCATTCCGGTACACTACCGAAGGCTTACAAATGCTGAGTGGAAAATTGTCGAGGAAATATTACAGATACGTTTGAGTAGTTGGAAAGGCAAACTTCTCTCTATAGGGGGAAGATTGGTGCTCATCAACTCAGTCCTTAGTAATATGGTTTTGTATATGCTTTCTTTTTTTCAACTACCAAAAGGTGTCTTAAAAAGGTTGGATTACTTCCGATCAAGATTCTTTTGGCAGGGATATAATGAGAAAAGAAGTATAGTCTGGCTAAATGGAGTGTTTTGTGTAGACCCAAAGAACAGGGTGGGCTCGGTATTCATGATCTACAGGTTAAGAATACAACCCTCCTTAGTAAATGGCTCTACAAGTTATTAAATGAGGAAGGGATTTGGCAAACTATTATTAAAAGAAAGTATATTGGTTCAAAGGCATTGTCCCAAATGGTTTGGAAACCTGGTGACTCTCACTTTTGGGATGGTCTAATGGCGTCAAAAAAACATTTTTTTACGCTTCGATACTTTCTCTATTAATAATGGGACACATATGAGGTCCTGGGAGGATAAATGGCTAGATAATGCTACCCTTCGAGAACAATATCCTTTGTTATATTCCATTGTCCATTATAAGGAGGAAATGGTTGCCACAGTGTTCCAATCATTCCCGCCAAACATAACGTTCATAAGGGATCTAATTTGTTCTAGACTTGACTCTTGGATCATGTTGCTACATCGTCTGGGACATGTACAACTGTCGAACGAGCCAGGTGAATTCCAATGGAATCTAACTAAGAACGGGCCCTTTTCTATTAGCTCTTTGTACAATGCTTTAATCCAGCCGACTATTCTAGCAGTAGATAATAGGATGATCTGAAAGATGAAGATACCACTTAAAAACAAAATCTTTGTTTGGTATCTTCGTCGTGGGATTATCCTTACAAAAGACAACCTTATTAAGCGGAATTGGCATGGAAAATCCTGGGTGCGTGTTCTGTCACCATGATGAGACAATCAAACACCTATTTTTCCAATGTATTTTTGCTCGGTCTATATGGTCAATCACCCAAGCAGCTTCAGGCTTGTATCCACCACGTAGTATTGCCAACATTTTTGGGATTGGTTACATGGTATTGATAACAAATAAAAAAATCTTCTTAGGGTCGGAGCGATAGCCATTATATGGTCGCTATGGCTATATAGAAATAATAAGGTTTTTAATGATATAAATTATTCTCTTATACAGGTTCTCTATAGGTGTACTCATACCCTTCGGGTTTGGTCGACTTTGCATCGTGCGGAATATCGCGATCTTTTCATGGAGGTGTGTACGCGGTTGGAGGATACGACACGGGACTTTTTTACCAGACATAGATGGCAGCATAATCTTTGGATAGACTTGCCCTCTGCACCCTAGGCGCTATTACAATTTCTCAGTTTGATATGTAATTCGCATGTATCTTTCATTTTATGTTGGACCATGTGGATTTGTGATGGCTGTGTGCATCTAGATAGACCGGGTGTAAGTTACTTTTAAAGTAATAAAGACGTCCTTTATCGAAAAAAGTTGATCATATTTATGAGTTCATTTAATTTAAAATCATTTTTAGTGCTTTCAGTTTGCAGCTTTTTACCCAAAAGAATCGAGTAATGGGGCCACAAGGCCCCAAATTTTCATTACTGAAATTGGAGCTAGAAGGTTGTTTGCCAAGTTGTTTCACTTATTCTCATATGTGATATTTATATACACACAGATACAAGTTCCAGAAAAATCTGAAATATTTTCTGCGCATAGTCAATGTTGTATCCTACAAGCATGCAAAATCGCAACCCAAAATTCTTTATGTTATGGACTACAATATATGGTAAAATTTAGAGGTTTGAATTGTGCATTCTTAGATCCATACTTTTATCATTTTTTATGCAGCTCATAACACCAAGTATTTGAATTGATATTTTACATGTTCTTGGGACACATCATTAACTACATCCTGATTTTTATAAATTGTTTTTGAAACTCAGAAATATGATTTTCATTTTAAAAACAATACTGGTGCCCATGTGCACCAAATCTCCACTCATTATTGTGTACATATATTGTGTGTGGCAAAGGAAGGATCCGTTATCTGAAATTTATGGGATATTTTATGAGTTAGTCTTTTGGTCATCGTGCAGTAACAACAACAATATATCAACAAAAACCCATAGCATGCATAAGCATGGAGTTCCCGCAGCTACAACAACAACAACACCAATAAAAACCCATAGCACGCATAAGCATGGAGTTAGTCGGCTAACACACACACGAGGTGAGTAATATTTTGCTGACCAAACCAATCGTTAAAATTATACTCAAACCGATCGTTAAATTTGTATTCTCTGCAGACAACTAACACGGGGCAGGCAGCAAGCCAAGAACCAAACAGCTGCAACGGCACGGCTCCTCATGCGGCCAGCAGCGTGTTCCCTAGAGCAAGACCGATGCTCCCGAATCTCGAGTTTTCTATCAGCAAACACCACAACACTGGATGCCTGGACGATGCAGGGGAGCACAACTTCACATGGCGATGCTTGCATGATAACGATAAGAATACATACTAGATAGATTAGATTTCGGGGTGCCCTATATTCTAGGCCATGTTCTTCTGCTTTGAACGGGTGCTCATGTGAAGGAGTCACACACTCACATGGCTGATGCTCTACAGAGAACACGAGGGCAGACTTTTTTTTTGATAATAAGCTGATTATTCTTTGCTGGGAGCGGCAGCGCATGAGGACCACAGGCGGAGAGCAAATGGCAGAGTTGGCCGGTGTGGCTGTTTTAAAATATAAGATGTTTAAAATATAAGAGAATGTATCTAGACTTCTTTTAGTGTGTAGATTCACTCCAAACCTCAGTGAACCTACACACTAAAACAAGTCTAGATACATTTTCTTCATAAACCTAAAACATCTTATATTCTGAAACGGAGGGAGTATCTCCGATGGAGGGAGTACTATACAAAATAGGCAGCCGATGATAAAATTGCAGAAAATGATTCAGACAAACGAAGAGCATTATAACTTAATCGGAGGAAATTTACAACTGCAAACCAATAGAAAATGAAATATAAGGATCTCAGGCTCCATGGAGCCCGATACCAAAATTCAACACAACAATTTAAAGCATCGAAAATAATCCAGAAAAAACTGCACATACACATACAGGTGCTAACTTGTACGTATAATAAGCTAAAAAAAATTGCACATATAAGTTTTCATCAACATACTTTTTTAGCCGTGGGCTACACTAAATATGCATCTCGTGTTTTGAAAATACCACGCTCCATGGAGCTAATGCCACTCTAGAAAACTGTTAGCTATATAAACCGGTAATTCATACAAGTTATCAACTACAACGAGTGGAGTTTCGAGACTTGTTTGCGGAGGAGTACGCGATTGGAGTATGCAGCGAAGGATATTTTCTCATGACATGGATGGCCGCGTGATCTATTGATTGATCCTCCATAGCTCTACTCCTTTTACTAAAGCACTGCTTGTTGTAATGTTGACCTTGTTTCTTTGTTGTTTACTTTTTGTGTTTGATCGGCTGTGTGCATCCGAATTATGCACGGCCGGGTACAATCGTTACTTTGATAAGTAATAAAACACCGATTTCAAAAAAAAGTGTACTATTACCACAAGTGTTAGTGCTCATAACTTAGGTCCGAGGTTTTCATCTAGATAAGTCAAAGATAGGAAAATTTCAACTATTCATGCCCTGCAAGTCAAAGCATGAAGCGACACTTTACAACTTCAACGCTAATTGGAGGACTAGCCACCACACACACTTCAACTACGACACCAAAGATCCTCGTTCAAAATGGAACATCAAAGCCATGTCGCGACTAACGTCAGCCACTTTGTAAGAACAACATCTTCATCCAAAATCTCCTTGTCAACATACCATCCATCCTTGAGTGCCTTAACAATGATGCTGCCAACAAAGGAATGACGTCAAAAACATCGCCATCGCTAATCTGAACCTGCATCTCGACATTCACTACAACCAATACAGCAATACCCCTTTGGGCGAGGTAGGTGTCAGCATTCCCCTGATGACACATCCAAGGAGGGGAATGACACTCGCAGACAGTGTGATTGCGGGCACCGGCCGAATATGGGGTGGACTTTCATCCAGAGTGTCCCACACCTCTTGTTCATACCCACCGAGCCCTTAAACAACACATTGTCCATGTTGGTCCGTTCTGTAATGACAAAACACCTTGTCGTCGCCGCTGCAGCATCATGGTCCACTGGCACCACCACACGTCACGCACCATGCCCAGCAGGACAGGGAGGGCCGGCAGTCGCGCCATCGGGGACAAAGTTAGATCTTGATGTAGAACTAGCATGGAAACCGTGCATTGCCATGAAAACACCGAAAAGGGCAAGGGTCACGAGGAAGCTAAAACCTAAAATAAGGTTTTGAGTGAATTACAAGAATGTTGGTCTCGATGAGAGTAAGAGCGTATTTTTAAACTTGTGATGTTTGTACTAGTGTTTGTTAGGTGTTTATTTCATGAGGATTGTTCCTCTTGTGAGGATTACTGCATTTATTTATTTGAGTCTTTTGTATATTTGTGGTCCCACGTATATATAAGTAAGGTGGGTGGAGGGAGAACTCACCATCAACTCGAAAATTTATAAGTTTGCGGCCATCTCTATAAGTGCATAACATCTACTCTCTAGCCTATGAAATTGTGTTGCATGACCATGAAGGACATGCCTAGGTGGTTGTGTTGGAATTTGATGAGTTTTGGGTTGTTGCCCATTAGACAAATTCTGAAATTTTCTTTGGCCCACTTGTATATGACAGCATTTGGCTGTGCTAGTGGTGCTAAAGTTTAGTCCCACATTGCTAGTTGAAGGGGAGTTGGGCCACCTTATATAGTAGAGTGTTGCACCATTCACTAATGTGTGACAAGAAGAGTATCCCTCGCGCACTCCTCCTCCGACGGCGCCCGCCTCGCCTCGACGCGATGCGCGCGCGCCGCGGGTTGCGGGAATCTCAACGAGCCGAGCTTTATTTTGCTGGTTGGGAAAACTGATTATGAATCATTAACAGACGCGTTAATTACAGCCGTTTCTAGTTTTTATGAACGTGGCTGTTACCGACTCGGACGTGGGCTAAGCCCACGATCTTCCTAACCTGCACTATATAAGCGTCCGAGCTAAACCTAATCGGCATCGAGTCAATCCACACACGCGCCTATCCTCCAGAACTTTGCGTCGCCGCTTTCGTCTTCCCCATCTCGGCTTGCGGCGTGCACCGCAGATCGGGATAGTAGGACTCCGGAACCCTGTCTCTCGTGAACCTGTACGGGTGAGGGGCGATCAGGTTTTTGGGGAGCGCTCAAACGCGACTACTGGCAACCACGACGTCGTCCGACGGCGAGTTTCCGAACGACGACTTCTTCCCGGACGTCAGCGACCTCTTCGACAACCTCAAAATGGGCGACACTGCTGCGGCTGCTATTCAGCCTACATCGTATGTGATCTCGATTTCTCTCTTTCGGATTATGCTAGAGTTCTTTGTTCTAGCGTTTGGTAGATGTGATAGGTTTATCTCCTATAGATGTAATCTGTTCATCTACTTTGCTGATCTGCATAATTAGTTTTAGTACCGTTTGTATGATCATGATTCATGAGTTTATTATTCAGATTAAATCATATGGATTATTGCTTATATTTCCAACAGGTTGTTGGTCGTAATTGATAGCCTCGTGTTAACATGATCTCAATTATGGTGTTTTTTTGAGGATAACAATAACCATGGAAGGGCCATTTAATAAACATGGAGAACTACAAGTTCTAATGAACATTTTTAGCCTTTTTTATAAAGCACCACGAATATCATTTCATCACAAAAAATCGCACTTGCTTAGAATACTTGAAGTCGCGTGTTGCCCAAAAATATCATTTTTTTACTTTTGTAATTTTATTTTTGTTAAATTTACTATTTACCTTGTGTGTGAGCTCGGGAACCAAATAAAACTCCACTATCCGTAAAAAAGGGTATTTCTAACATGTCTCTCTTATTACTCTTATAAGTTTGGGTGAGGATCGGGCAGAGGTTTAGTGGTTGACATAGTAATGGCTCACCCAACAACCAGAATTCAACTCTCATCACTAACTAATTTCTGAAATTCTCGCAAAGGAGTCTTCTTCTTCTATAGAAATATGCCACCAAGGGCTAGCCTTGGTCTTTTTTTATAAGTTTGGGGGAGTAGCACATTATTAGCTTAGTTATCACCGTAAACATGAAATAAATAATGGAAAATTATCTCTTAAGCATGGAGCTATCGCAATTTGTTACAAAATTGTGGTAAATGATACGAGCACTCATGAACAATTTTGTGTAAAAGGTTATCTAATAAAATGAAAGCCCAGAGAATGGTTGAAACACATTACTCTGTGGCGTTCCAATTTTATCGGATGTCCCCAAAGGGACGTTGAAATACATTAATGTTCTGAATAAGATTCTACTCCCCATACCAAATTATAAGATGTTTAAACTTTTTCTGAAAAGCATGTAATTAGACGTCTTTTGTTACGTACGTTTGGAATAAAATGAGTAAACATACACACTAAAAATATATCCAGATACTTATATTTTTTAAAAATAAAACACATTATGTTTTGAAAGGGAGAGAGAGTGAAGTTCATGTTAACAAGAGAGGAACGCAAGAATACAGCACCCTGATCTTTATTTAAGTGGAGAAACAAAAAGCTAAGAACAGAGCGGTAACGACACGACGCGGCTCCTCATGGAGTCATGGTGCGAGCAGCGCGTGTCCCCTGGACCAAGACCGATGCTTCCAACTCTCAACTTTTCTACTTACAAAAGCCATGTGTGCTCACAAGTTCACGTGGCTATGCTATGCATGATAGTTTACTAAAATTAACAGTGCTTGATTCACTTTCACTTTCAGAGTGCCTTAGAGCATCTCCACTCGTTGGGCCGAACTCAGGCCGAAATTTTTCTGTTGTTTGTGTGGATGTATGCATCTTGATTATACAGAGACCAAGTGTAAACATTAAACATTTAATAAATATGTCCATTTCCAAAAAAAAAATGGAGATGCTTTTATATCCTAGACAATGTTCTGAACTTTCGGTGGGTGCTCATGTGAAGGAGTCACATACTGACATACTGTGACCTGGCTGATGTTTTCAAGCGAAGGAAAAAAAAAAGATAATGTGCTGATCCTTATTCAGACTTTCGGACAACGCTGTTGCTGAGCAGCAGTGTGTTCACGAGGAGTCGAGGACCACGGCCAAAATGCGGGCAAATGGCCGAATTGGCCGGTGCGGCCGGCCGGCCGCCGGCCACCGCGTGGCGGCACGAGGGTGTCCGAGCATTCAGTTCCGAATTCCTACCTTGGTTAAATCTCCGTGCATTCAACTCTGAATGTGTCAGTTGGATTATCTTACCAAATTATAAGGCTGGTTATACATCAATATGCAATGCCAAGTAAGCAAATTGATAACATCACATGATAATAAATAAACAAAAAAAAAAGTAGTAACTTAGCTAGTTATCATACTACCTCAATTCCGGTTTATAAAACAAATACGTATTTTGAAAAATAGTTTAACCGTAAATTTGGTCAACAATATATAAATCATATGTCACAAAAATTGTATCATTGGAAGCGTATTTTAAATATGAATCTAATGACATAATTTTTGTTAAGTATAGTTTGTATTTTATTGACTAAATTTACGATTAAACTATTTTCTCGAAGTGCGTGTTTGCCCTGTAAACCAGAATGGAGGTAGTAACATCACACGTACCAAGAACATATGATCTAGAATCTTATTAATTAGGCTTTGCATGACAACATACACATGTTACTATTCATCATAACATGAACTAATAACATGTGCATGAAGGTAGTAGCACTATAATCAGCCTAAGCCAATTCGGTTTATGATGTCTTCACCTCATAAATTGGTCTCCACTTACCTGCCTTAGCATTGTGTTGCTAGACCATGTGTGTATGCCCCAGATTTTTTCAGAACTTCGGAACGAGTCTCATGCTCACATGGGCTGGCATATTTCGAGCTGAAATTCTAAAACAAATGTCAGTGAAGATAATACAACTATAGATTACTATGTTTTAGGACTTTCCTGAGACATGGAACTTGTAGAAAAAAAAGATCACAAGTGAAGATGTGCAGCGATCATCTAGGTGGATGCCTCGGCAAAGTTATAAGTATATGACAACAACTCAAGCAAATCGGCCACACTAGGACAACGTACCTCGTTTGGGGCGCTTAGTGAAAAAAGATGCCACAAGTCAGGAAGGCATGTACAATACTAGGAAAGACATGTTTTCTCTTACCTTTCATATTATCTAGAGAAGACAATATACACAATCATATATTGTTATCTCTTAGTTTTATGCCTACTAGTTAATATGAATTGACTATTTTTAGTAAAAAAATAATTTGCTAAGGGAAAACATGTGATACAACCAAAAAAATAGCCCACTCTTATTTTTAAAAGATCATCCCTTAGCAAAGTGAAGATAGTTTTTTTCCTCATTCCTCTCTCCTCTAACTAAGCAAAAATCCGATATGGCAACCATAAGGAAAGACTGACATCAAGCCGAGAGATGAGAAAAGAATTTTCCACGACACGTCAGACCTCTGGGTGTGTGGCAACACCTCATAGATAATGCGCGGTGCTAGAATTTATCGCGGGTAGTTAACTGCACCGGGTAGGTGAATAGAAAGACCGACACGAGTAAACCATGACCAATGATAAGTAGGTTAAGGTTTATTATATGGATCATTGAGAAAGTGCAACACAACCAATGTTTCGTTCTTTTAGCATGACTAGTCTCGCACGTAGTATCATACTAGTAGAACCATTAAAAATGTGTTGTAGTCACAAACAACAAGGATGAACTATCACTGGATAAAGAATGAAGCATCAATGTTACTAGGAGAACACAAACATTGCTTAGATACGAAGAGCTGATATGATTTCCTTAGAAATAATTTCAATATGAGCTAAACATAAAACAATGTTTATATCACATATATACAATATTACAACAAAGATCATATATATACCAAGCAATACGATACTGCTTCGCTGCGGGAGGTGAAACAAAGGGAAGCATAATCCAAGGCCCAAGTGTGGGTCACATATTAAGCACCGGATATACAACTTTAGCGGTATCTCTGAATATACCCAAGGAACCTTGCTTGTCAGCAACATGCCTGCGAATCCTCCCGAACCCGCCCTCGCCCCAGCTATTTCCCCATGAGTTCTTGAAGCGCCAATACTTGACACCGTTTGTTGTGCCATAACCTACAATCAAGACGGAATGAGTTGGTGCCATACCGCCGTCGGGTAGAGTTGGTGGCAAGGTTTCGTAGTCCATGATGCCCCCTTTATACCTCCACATATCATCCACATTCCGAACCTGCAAATCGACGATGACTGGTTGCTTCGCTACCGCCTCCTCCAGAGCATCCTCGGTAGGGTCGACAAGCCGAAAGCCATGTATCCATGCTGCTGCTGTTTTGTTCTGTTTGCAACCCTGAATACTTCTTTGAGCTATGTACGGGTAGGAGGATTCCGCCGAGATTCCGTTTTTCAGTATGTACTCGAAAGCAACATGAGACCACCCACCTTTGCACCCATTGTTCTTTGCTATGTCGCAGTCGATGAGCTCCTGAGCCGACAGCGTGATTGACTGCTTGGTATTTAGGTAGTGTAATGCTTCAACGGAGGCTACAACAGCCATGGCCCAGCAAGAGCCTGCAATAGACGATGCACTCTTTAAGGAAACACGAACACAGTTTTTGGTCAACTGTAGTACTCCCTCCGTACTTCTTTGGGCGAAATACTATAGTTCATGTTTATCGACCGATTTTATGGTCAAACTTTATGCTTGAACTCCGTGTTAGCCCAATAAGCTAGAGTAGAGAATAACTAAGCTCGAGACTAAGCTGTTTCAAGGAGAAAATAACTAAGCTGGAAACATTATTTACCGCAATTGTTTTGTTTCCTCGCCACTGAAGAGACAACACCGGCTTTAACCCAATCGATCTCTGATGGGCGGAGGCCCTCGGAAGCAACACCAGTTTCAATCAGGCGGCCAATCTCTGATGGGGGGAGGTTCTTTGAACAACATCACCAGTTTCAACCCGGTGAGTGTGGAGGTTCTTGTTTATCATGTACCCCAGTCCAAGGCAGTATACGGACAATGAAATTGCTGCGATCCAAAGTTGATGGAACTGCGTTCGATGATCGCATGCTTTGAGATTATTACCAGCAAACGGAACCAAAGTTGCGGCCGGCGGTGGCTTTAACATTCCTTCTAGACGCCGCCGCCGCCGCCGCCGCGGTCTTGCCGCAGGACCGGCGGCGCGGACTCCTCTCCAGGACGCCAAACACGGGATGAACCATGGCGCCGGCCTGAGTGCACCCCGGCCTTTTCTCCATCGCTCCCCTGACCATATATGGGTCCAATAACTTATATGGACGAGAGGAGGAGGAGTGCGATCGGGGCACTGGAACCGGAAGCGGACTCGCTCGCGCGCGCCATTGTTCTTCAATCTTCAGTTCAATCGGAGTCGTACTCTTCAAGTGTTTGGTCCGTGTGCGGGCGGATGCGTACACACATAGTGACATTTTGAAACAATCTGCCAAGAGCTGGATTTTTGTCATGATGGAGTCCTTGTCCGCACATGAGTTCGTCAAAGTACTAATGACTTTGTGGGCAATTTGGACTACGAGAAGGAAGCCTATCCACAAAGGAGATATCCAAAGAACAAACTCTACAGTCTATGCATTGTTTTGTTCGCAAGTTCTTAATTGGATGATCTATCTTTAATACCCAAGCCCAGTCCTAGATGGATTCCTGCCTCTAACCATCAGGTAAAGGCTAACGTCGATGCAGCAGTATCCATGACCATGAACAACCCAGCTTTGCTTCGGTGTCCTCCCCTTGAGGGAAACGTTTAGAAAAAAACCGGTTTTGCAGGTTCCATGCTGTGTTCTGGGTCAGGTAAGGAGCGGATCCTCTCCCGTATTTTTTATATCGTTATACGTATTTGAGTCTGGTTGTACATGGCCCTCTAGGGATAAACAAGCTGCCGGTCCTACTCGTCGTATCGGTCATGCACCTTCGGAGATGTGGATTTTGGTCGGTCAGAGTAGCTTCACTCGTTCGGGCGTTTCAAAGCCCAATTTTAATGTAATTTACGTCGCAGCAATGTAATATTTGTTTTGAGAACAATCAGTTTCCCACTTATGTTTTCACGTCGAGTTCTTGGTTTTGACCAAATTTTAAGTGAACTCGACGAAATTTGGACGAATATAACGATTTTGTTAATACATAGGCAAGTTCGTACATATTATGTCAAATTGACATACAACCGAATTTTGACTACATTAGGATAAAAGAAAAGAAAAACGTTGAAATAGCTACTAGGCGATACCGATGCTGACGGGCACCCCGTTTACATGCTGAAGTTGTGGTAGAAGACGGTATAGTCGGCGTCCCAGATGTCGTCGTCATCGCCGTCGTCATTGCTCGGCGGCTGCATGGGACACGATCTGCCCTGGACTCGTCTTCGTCATCGTCGAGGGCGATAAGCGGCGCGCCCTGGGTGGCGCACTGCCAGCGAGCGACGTGCATGGCCTACTCCTGATGACGTCGAACACAGTTGGCCTTCTCGCACTCCCAGTCTGCCCTAGACCAGGCGCAGACGTCGGGGGCCTGCATGGGTGTCACATCGTTCAAGGAGCGCTCCAGCGCCATCTTCTTCAGAACGAAGGCATCCTCGTCGATGGGAACCGCCTAGTCCGCCGGCTCGGGCTTTGGCGTGCGCAGGCGAAGCCGGTCGGTCAGCGGTGATGGCGTGCGGCCTTCGTTGATGACGAGGCCGCGTGAGCGTGTCCTTAGCGGTGAGCGCATCGGCGACTCCATCTCCCGCTTCACCACTCGGAGCGGAGGCGTGGCGACTATGCCAGCGCGAGGTGACTGTGCCGGCGCCGAGCCAGACAAGCGCGGCGCCGACGCCGAGGAATACGAAGAAAGGGAAGCCATCCTCCTCGGCAGCCAGCTGGCCACCACACGGCGTCGGGCGGCCGATGGCGGGGAGCAAGGAGGATAGCCCAACTTAGGGCTGGCGCTGAGCTCTAGGTAGCGGCGAAGGCTAAAAGAGGATTTTCTTAGGACTACGTTTTCTTAGAGATTCCATCGTTGCCGATCGGCCGACTTCGCATGCGCACGCCGGTCTAAGCCGGCGGACTAGGCAGTCACCGTCACGAGGACGACTTCGTCCCAAAGATGGCGCTTGAGTGCTCCCTGAACGACGTGTCGCCCATGCAGGCCCCCGACGGCTGCGCCTGGTCCATGGCAGACGGAGCGCGAGGAGGCCATCCGCGTTTGGCATCATTAGGAGCAGGCCGATCACCAGGCCGCGCACGTCGCTCGCCAGTAGTGCGCCTATCAGGGCGCGCCGCTTATCGTCCTCGACGACGACGACGAGGAAGTCGGTCCCTCATCTTAGCCATGGCGCTACGGCGACGCCGGCCAGCATTGCCGAGGACGGCAGCGGCACCCGGGACGCCGACTACACCGTCTTCTACCGCAACTTCGGCATTTGAACGGTGTGCCCGGCGGCATCAACATCGGCATCGCCTAGTAGCTATTTCAACGTATTTTTTCTTTTAGCCTAATGCAGTCAAAATTTGGGTGTATGTCCAAATTTGACGTAATATGTACGAACTCGCTTATGTATTAACAAAATCGTATATATTCGTCTAAATTTCGCTGAGTTTGCTTAAAATTTGGCTAAAACCGAAAACTCGGCATGGAATCACGAGTGAAAACTGGTCGAATGCTATGATCTACGATCCGTTCGATCCGTTCGATGCTAAATACCTCGCTAGAATTAGGCTTAAAAACACAGAACGAGTGGAGGTGGTCTGATGACCAAAATCCACAGCTCCGCACGACGATCGTGCATGACCGATGCGATTTGATCAGGATTACCGCGAGTGGGACCGGCAATTTGTTTTTCCAACGCCATGTACTATCAGACTCAAATACGTACAACGGTAGAAAAAATATCGAAGCCGCTTCTTATCTTACCGGGAACACACCATCGGACCCTCAAAACCGGTTTTTTCCTCCACTTTTCCCTCGAGGGGGTGACACCGAGGCTGTTGTACTCTGAAACAGTACGCTCGAAGCCCTGGCATGCCGGGAGGCACTAACACTTGCAGACGATCATTCACTGAGAAGAATAGCTAGCCGTTGCTAGCGATTGCAAACAGTGATTGCGGACATAACTGATGACAGCGGTGGACATATATAACTGATGACATAACTGACTGAACCCCATGGTACCTAGTCAATTCATGTAACTTTGGAAGTTGATCAATAAGAATGTGCAGTTGGTTGCTTTGCCTTCCTAAATAATAGAGTTGAGTTGCCTTCCTAAATATATATCACTTTGGATTGTCCCTGTTGTTCATTGGTTAGGTCTTATGTTGTTATGTACTATCTACCAAGAAAATGTTTCAAGCAAATAAACCAAGAAACAAATCTACGACACTTTGGCATATGATTTCAAATCCAAATTTGATTTACGCGCTTAGAGGAAAGGAAATCCATATGCCGATCTCACAATCTAATACAATTATTTCAGTAAAAAGAAGTTCAACATGGATTAGACATAAAAAATATGAAGTATACATCTCGTAGACAAATATTTCGAAGGGATCATATATGAGTCAAGCAGTGGGAATATGTGAGATACAAGTTCACCGGGAGAGGTGGAACAAATGAACGCATTAAATCTCACCAAATACATAGATCACATATTAAGCACCGGATACACAGCTGATTTCATGAGCATACCCAAGACACCTCGTTCATCCTCAATGTGCCTACGACGGGGTTTTGGTTACCGGTCGGGAAATCCGGTTACTGGTCGGTAACCGGATATCCTGACCACCCTCGGGAAATCGGTTTACCGGACAAAAAATCCTGAATTTATTTGAATTATATGAAATTTATGAATTTTAGCAAAAAAGATGTAAATGGTCATACCGAGGACTTTGATTTCGAATTTTGAAATTTAAATTCGTCCGGTAACCGGTCGGGATTTCTCGGTAACCGCGGTAACCGGAAATCCCGACCACCCTCGGGATTTTTTTCGTACCAGGAACCAAAAACTTGGGCCCTACGAATCCTCCCAAACCCTTTCTCGCCCCAAGTCTCTCCCCACGAGTTCTTGAAGCGCCAGTACTTGACACCATCTGCTGTTGTGCCATAACCGACAATCAAGACGAAATGCCAGGGGACCTCATCTCCATCAGATAGAGTATCTGGCAAGGCTTCGTAGTCAATGATGCCTCCTTGATAATCCCACAGATCATCTGTAAACTGCAAACGGACAATCACGGGTTGCTTCGCTACCGCCTCCTCAAGGGCATCCTCCTCAACTGCAAACTGCTGTCTTGTTCAGTTTGCAACCGTCCATACTTTCCTGAGCAATGTACGGGTAGGAGGATTCTGTTGTGATTCCATTTTCCAGTATATACTTCAAAGCAAGCCGACATCTACCACTCTCACAACCATCGTTTGTTGTGTCACAGTCGATGAGTTCTTGAACTGACAATGTGATTGACTGCTTAGTTCTTAGGTAGTGTAATGCCTCCACAGAAGCTACAACAGCCATGGCCCAACAACAGTCTGCAATCGTTAAGTAAACACAAACAACGGGGTTTGTGGTGAATGGTAGGAGTATATGGCAAATAGTTCATGAGATAAAAAATAACATAAGCTCAGGACACTTTTTTGGAACGGAAATCTCGAGACACTTACCACAATCATCTTGATTCCTCACAACCGTAGATACAACAGCGGCTTTAACCCAGTCAACTTCTGATGGGCGGAGGTTCTTGGAGACATCACCAGCTTCAACCGAGATAATCTCTGACGAGAGAGGATTCTTAGAGATAACACTAGCTTCAACCGAGTCAATCTTCGATGGACAGAGTTCCGTGGAGACAACAACACCATCTTCAACCGAGTCAATAACTGTTGGGCAAAGGTTCTTGAAGATAGCACTAGCTTCAACCGAGTCAATGTCTGTTGGGCGAAGGTTCTTGGAGATAAAACCAGATTCAACATAGTCAACCTCTGATAGGCGAAAGTACTTGCTCATGTACGCAAATCCAACGCTAACAGTGGACAATGTAACTATTGCCAAAGCTTGGGATTTGTGTTTCCTGTAATAGGGTTTCAAAACTATAGTCTCAATAAAGGCAAATCTTAGGAAAACACGAGGCAAAAATAAAATGTTTGTGCTATTTGTCAGGTGGCTGAGAAATAGTACAGTAACAATTTTGTAATTCAATGCTAAAGAATATTTGGTCTAATCATTGGGATTCGAATAAGTACAAAGCGTTGAGAAGATCATCGTGGATGGCAATGGGTGTCCATTGATAGATAATTATTCCTAGGCCGACCGGCTAGGAAATAGTACTATATATATTATTATTCTGTGCCCTTTCTCTCCTCCTAAACTAAAGAAAATGAAAACATAAGGACGATCGTGATTAGCCAATACCCTTAACCGAAGTACACCTCTATGAAAAATTAAAGCCGGTACAAATCGAATAATTTCAAGAATTTGCATAGAGTTGGTACCAATTTCTGTCAGCGGTTAAATTAATTAAGTTTCATGTATTGTACTTGACTTGTGCACCAAAATTGAAGTGCTGGAAGGTTTACCTGCGAAAGAAACCGTAGCTGCAGCCAACAGTAGCTGCAGCTTCCCCAACATTACTTCGAGACTGTAACTGCAAGTTCATCACAGAGAAATTCAATTTCAACAGACCACACACACACCGGCGGAGCAGAATCCTCTCCAGGACGCCAAACGCAGGAGGAAACATGGAGAACTACTGCACCCGCCCTCTCCGTCGCTCCCTCGACCATGCATCCCATGTATAGAGAGGAAGAGGAGGTGGTGGTGTTGGAGTAGGATCGGGCCAACGAAATAGGAATAGATTTTTTTCCTTCCCAAACATGAGAGTCAAGAGCAAATTTCAGGTGCATCAGCATCCGGCGTGCTGACCGCACGGCGGCTCTAAATCATAAGTGTCGCCAACACTTTGAAAAAGAGTGTTTAGCATAAAACCACTACTTTTCACATCAAATTTTGAAAAACCACCACTATTCGTTTTAATTGCAGAAAACCACCACTTTATGTTAAGTTTGTTGCAATGTGCACTAAACTAGAATTGACAACCGATTGACACGATTTCCGACAAATGGGACCAGCTGTAAGGCTGACGTGGCAGAAACAAGTTATTTTCTGAGATAAAAATATCTAAATATTTAAAATAAATCAAAATTGTCTAAAAAAACAGATCCCTAGGCCCTGTCGTCCTCGCCGCCTCTCCTCCCACGCCATCCCCGACGGCCCTCCTCCCAGGACATCCCAGTCGCCGCGCCATGGCCGAGGGGAAGGTCTAGCCGGCCCCTCCACCCATCGCATCCCCTCCTCCTAGCCCGTCCCGCCGCGCCATGGCGAGGGCAACGTCTGAGCGGCGCGTGAGCGCGAGGTCAGGAGCGCGGGTGACGAGGTTTAATCTCATCAATGTCCATTGTTATGGACTTGGGTTTTGGAGAAGATGGGGATGCTGGAGATCGTGAAACGGTTAGCAAGAAACACGGGGACACAAGGTTTACCTAGGTTCAGGCCTCCGGAGGGAAAACCCTACTCCTGCTTGTCTGCTCTTGATTACGGCGGAACCGAAAGTTACACGGGTGCGCAGATGCAATCTGGCGTGGAGGTGTGTATGCGAAAGTATGAGTCGAGATCTAGGTCGTGCCCTCCTGACCTTTATATAGACTTAGGCAGGTCCCGGACATAGTCCTAGTCGGTTACAGGTTCTAGGGTTTACCCCTTTGAATTTCCTATCTACTCTAGTCTTGCTCTCCAAGGATCCGAAGGTGTCATAGGCCTGGGCCACCCGAAAGTCTTCATGGGCCGGCGTACATCTGCCGTGGGCCTTCGTTGGACTGGACCAGGTATGCTAAGATCACGTACCCGTAGGGTATAACCATGTCAGTAGCCCCCGAGTGATCAGTCGAATCATAGATTCGGCTGAGGACTCTTCAATCCTTCGGGTGTAACTACGTATTAACAGTATGTATGTAGGGATTTTTGATGCGTGTGCTTGACTCACCCGACAGATCAAGGTCAGTTAACTGTCTTAGGACAAAACAACACGATCTTCCTCAGGTTCGAGTCCCCCAACTCGAAACTGGAACATATGCTGGCGTAATTCAACTCAGGCCGGGGAGGACTTACAGGAGGGGAATTCCAGTGAATTTAATTGATGTACCCAACGCGTCCATCGGGATTTTTCATCGCGCTTGTTAGCACGGGTTTTTACTAGCAGAGCGCAGTCGTGTGCGTTGCCAGGCCATCAGATGATATCTGTAGGTCTTATCTTTGTGTCGCAGACACATCATCTGAATTTTTGTCACCGCGGAGGTGTTTCGGGTGGCCAAGGAGATCGTTGCTCACTCAACGTCTTGTTGGGGCATAGTTGCCAAAAAGTTTTTGCATGCTGATCCGAAATATCGCAGTCGAAGATTTCATAGGGTGCGCGACCAGCGCTCCCTATGGGAGTAGCCCCCGAGTGTCTGTTCGAGTCGTAGACTCGATCGGAGACTTTAGTTCAAACATTGTTCAGTTGTTAAGTCCGTAGGACTCAAAAATTTTCGGATGCTTAAATCCCTCCTCCCTATGGGAGTAGCCCCCGAGTCCGTAGTGGAGTCGTAGACTCGACGTAGGACTCGAAGAAACAATTCGTTTTTATTCATCCTTCGGGTGCGCGGCCAGCGCTCCTAATAGGAGTAGCCCCCGAGTATTTAGTCGAATCGTAGATTCGAGTGAGTACTCTTAGCTTTGAAGCCGAAGAACTTGTAGTTGTTGCTAGTATAGCTTTTGATGACATCAGTGCTGACGATCAATGACCTCAAGCGTCTGCTGCGCCAGAGATGACTTGACTGGACGAACGTAGGTCCCACTTGCTGACCTTGAATTGACCGGTCACGCGCGGCGTGGAGATAATTACGGCCTCTCCTCGATTTCCGTGCGTAATGGACGGCGTGGTAACGACGGTTCGTTGTAATGCTGACACGTGTATGGCCAGATCTGCCGTTGGCGTTAGGTCTTCTGGATGGACGGCTGCCGTGCATCGTCCTCGTCGTTATAATCAATGGGGAAAGTTGCAGTTTGTTTTCACCGCATCAGTTCTTGTTTTCACTGCCTCCTTGTGCTCCAGCGATTCTTGCTGCGCGCTGGAATTTCCTTCCACATTTCCATCTTCCCTTCTGCGCTCTCACCGCCGGCGCCGCCGTAGCGCGATGGGGAAATCGAAGAAGTCATCATCTGCGGTTGGTACCAGCGCCGCCGGAGGAAAGAAAAGCGCCACCGCTACCCGTGTCACCGATGGTGGTTGGCGGCGATCAGAGACGCGGGAGAGTGATCTCCGCAAGCTTCGCGAGCGGGGCTTGATCCCGCAGGATAGGAAGGCCGTCAGACTCCCCGGCAACGAGGTAATCCCCCGTCCCCCCGCTGGGTATCGGGTTATGTTTCTCGCCTTCGTTATGCGTGGGTTTTCCTTGCCAGTCCACAACTTCCTCCGTGGACTGCTCTTTCTCTATGACATCCAGCTGCATCATCTTTCGCCCAATTCTCTTCTTCACATTGCTTGTTTCATCACTTTCTGCGAGTGCTGGCTCGGTATTGAGCCGCACTTTGGCCTCTTCCGAAAACTTTATTCTGTGAAGAGGCAGTCTGGTTCGGATGGTGTTTATCCCATTGGGGGTTGCATCATCTCCCTCAGTCCGAATCTGCTTTTCTTTTCCTTTTCCATGTCCGAATCTGTCCAGTACTGGCGGAGGCGATGGTTTTATATCCGCAACTCCGTAGTGCCTGGGCAAGATTTTGGTCTTATTCCTTTTGACCCCTCCCAAAAGATTGAGCCAAAAAGGTCTTGGAAAAACAAGATCTTGGATGGCGAGAAGGCGGAGATAGAGGCCCTTTACCGTCGGGTGGAGGATCTCCAGTTGATTACGGAGAAGGAAGTAAACGGCGTGATATCATCCGCACGTTTCTCGAGCGTCGGGTGCAGCCTCTTCAGGCTAGGGCGCATCCGATGTTTCTTTATTCTGGGCGCCGTGATCCGACAAGGGTTTCGGCTGAGAAAATCTCCGAGGGGGTCTTGACAGGACCCTTCGCTCGCTGCTGAAGTTCAAGGCCCGAGAGAAAATCCCGGGGAAGTCGCTGACTCCACCGTTTTCTTTGATGTTGGCTGTTCCACAGGTGTAGATTCGTGCGCGTAGCGCTTTTGTCGACTGCGTATTTATTTTCCTTTGTTTGCTGACAAAGTACCTTCTTGTTTGCAGAGCTTCAAGGTGCCGGGCATGGTGCCTCTATTGCCTGAATTGTTTCCGGATGCGCCGGATAATGACGTGGTGGATTCTTTGTCCGAACTGCCTTCGGCACGATCGCCAGCTGAGGAGGCCAGCGAGTCGAGCGAGGACCACACGTGCAAAAGATCGCGGAGCTCCAGCGAGTCTTCGGATGCTTCGACTCCTCCGACTCCCAGAAACCCTCTGTGACTTGAGCGTCACAGTGACGGACATGGAGGCTCTTCCTCTCCTTTTCCTGCCATTCCTGTGCGGGCTGTAGCGCCGCACCCGCCAGCAAAGCGGAAGAAGGAAGAAAAGAAGGAAGAAAAGAAGGAAGAGAAGAAAGAAGAGAAAAAGGGGGAGAAGAGAGTCCGCAGGACTCCTCCTGTCTTCGACCTGAGCTCGCTGGACTCGTGAGTTTACTTTATACTGATGTCTTTTTGCTGTTGATTTTTTGTGCTTGTCCTAAATATTTCATGTGCAGGCACTCCTCCCACGACTCCTCCAGCGATGGTGCTCGCGAGATGATGGGAGAGTCGAATGTTGCGTCTCCTCCTCCTCAGACGGTGGCAACTTCGGGGGGTGCTGCTCCGAACCCCCCATCTGCAGGAGGTGCAGGTGGTTGCGCCTCAGAATTTCGCCAGCGGGCCTTCGGCATCACCGTTGGATCATGTAAGTCGTCTATCACGGGGGGAGCCCCCGAGCGTGTGTAAAAGAGTTCTCTTAGTTTGTTCTTCGAGTCTCGGGGGGAGCCCCCGAGTGTTTTCGTGTGAGTCTTTTTCTTCTGCTCTTTCCTGTTGGGCGTAGCCCCCGAGTCCTTTTTCTGAATGGTTGTTCTTCTTCCTGCAGCCTTTTGTGCAGGAAGCCAAGCGGCTGGTGCAGGAGCGCCTGGTGCTGGAGGCCAACCTCTAACAGCTTCAAGGTACCCGTATGCTTTGGGTGCTTCTTTCCTTTATTCATGTCCTGCTTTCTGACGTTTGATTGTTTTGAATGCAGAGGAGCATAATACTTCTCTCCATGAGATCGACGCTCTCAAGAAGAGCCTTGGTCAATCGGAGAAGAAGGCTGAGGACGCCGCTGATTCAAAGGAGCGCCTTGAGCTGGAGCTGGCCAAGGCGTCTGCGATGAGGAGGCTACAACCGCGAGGAGCTTGCCATGGCTGTTGCCCGCGTGAAAAAGAGGTGGCGGGCAAACTCATGGCTGCTGCCAAGGCTGTTTCAGGTGAGTACCTTATTTTTGCTCCTTTCTTTTCATTTTCTTGTCTTCTTCTGTGTCACTTTCTTCATTCCTTCTCTTTTTGTCTCAGATGCCGCAGGCATCGAGTTTGACCCTGGCGCTCTGGATCATGGGAGTGCTCTAGATGATGCTACTACAGCGGTCGAAGATCGCTGCAGCACCGTTGTCAACTCCCTTGCCAAGGCGAAGGAGGTTCTTGGCCGCTTCTACAAGGAGCTTGTCCCCAAGGGCGCGACCCTTGATGATGTGGACGCCCTGGCGGAGGCTTTGTCAGCCGAAGCGCCTGCGGCGTACAAGCGCAAGCAGAAGGGCATCGGCGCGTCCGTCGGGCTGGCGATGGCCTTGGCGGCTGGGGCGGAGCTGGATCTTCCCCAGATCACCTCCCGGATGCCGACGATCGCGGATGGATCCGAGGTAGCCTTTGCTGCCTATTCTGCTCGCTGCAAGCGATATGGGCCAAAGCTCATTGATCTGCTGTCTGAGTATGCGCTGCGGCAGCAGGGGGAGGCCAAGGCTAGGCAATCCGGCTCTGAGGCGACTCAGGGTGCCGCGTCTTAGGCGTTGTAGATGTAGGATAGTTTGTAGTCTGCTTTTGCTATAAATATTTTGAGGAACACAATCATTGTGGCACGTAGTGGCCTTTATATGCTTAATGAATTCTTCTGAGTTGTGCTCTAGCACTGTCTGAATGTTTGTGTCCTTTGCTTTTCTGTTGTTCTAGGTTCCTTCGGGTGCTGACCCTATTGACACCTCGCCTGCAGCGCAGTTGCGGCCATCTTTCGATGATTCCTCGCAACTCGCTTTTCTTCGGGACCGTGTTCGTAGTCTTGAGAGGGAGTTGCTTGGGTTGCGTGGTCACGCCGATGTTTGGAAGTCCAAGGCGGATCGCGGTGCGGCCAGGGAGGAGTACTTGTTGGCGGAACTTCTTCGGCTGTTTGAGCAGCTTCAATATAAATTGTTCTTTGTTTCGGGCTGCAGCTCAGATTTTCGGATGCACCTGCTGGCCTTGCCTCTTATTTTGTGCAATTGTCGCAGGTGCTAACCTTGCTCCAAGGGAAGAGAAAGAGTGTGTCGCTGTTCGGGTCAATTGCTTGACTCAACAGGAAATGGAGGCAGGCGGCTTCTTCTGGATGGATCGTGACCGCGCCATGACTCTGGCGACGGTGCAGGATCGTGTGCATCAGGTTTCGCGGGTGCTTCGTCAGGTGCAGACGTCGCTTGCCTCGGTGTTGCATGTAATGTTTCCATTGGATTCAACAAGCCTTGCGGGTCTTCTGTCGAAGTTTCAGAGCGTGAGCAATGTCAAGGAGTTGGTGCGGCAACAACTCGTCGTAGGAGTGAAGGCTGCTTTGTCCCTTGTGCGGCTGCACCGGCCTGATGTAGATTTGTCTGTTGTAGCAGCTGGGCCACCTCTTTGGCCGGATGGTGGCAAGTGGGATATGCGTCCGCATTATGCGGCTGTAAGGCAGTATGCCGAACAGGTAGTAGATTTGTTTGAGCAGCGTTCTCAAGTTATTCTTCAGAATAGGTACTACCTGTAAAAGAGATAGATGTAAAATTTGTATATTTCGACTGGGCGTGTTGTGCCCTTTGTTATAAAGGTTTATGTTTATTGTGAGCACGTAATGCTTTGTTTGAGTACGTGTCCTTTTCGTTTGCCTGACGTTGTCAGCTACTCAGGTGTACACGTGTGATCCTCGTCGATGAAATCGTGAGGTTGGGGGAGCCCCCGAGTGCGTTTGTAGCATAAAGTAAAGTTGCAAGTAGCGAACAAGATTTTGGGGCGGAACACTTAGCTTTATTTATATCGTAATGGAGGAAGTACATTGTTCGGCTGAATAGCCTTGGCTGAAAAGCCTTATTGAAAGTAAAAGGGGTAGGTAGCTATGGGTAGAATCGCCGCAAGTGTGCGATGTTCCATGGGTTGGAGTATGCGACTCCAGACTCCACATGCTTGAGGCGATAGGTGCCACCTGGGATGACTTCGGTGATGACGTAGGGTCCTTCCCATGGCGACTCGAATTTTTTCGGTCATTCTTGCTTGAGTCGCAAGACGAGGTCTCCTTCGACGAAGGACCTTGGGCGTAGCCGTCGGTTGTGGTAGTTGCGTAGAATCTGCTGGTACACCGCTAATCGAGCTGCTGCTACGTCTCTTGCTTTGTCGAGTGTGTCCACGACGTCTTCGAGTGCAGCCGTGGATTCGGCTTCACTGTAAGCAACGACCCGGGGGGCCTGGTGGCGTACTTCGGCTGGTAGCACGGCTTCGGCTCCGTGCACCATGAAGAATGGTGTGTAGCCGGTGGAGCTGTTTGGCGTAGTGCGCAAACTCCATAGGACGGATGGCAGCTCTTTCGTCCAGGCTCCGGCCTTTCGTTCGAGTGGGCTCATGAGGCGCTTCTTGATGCCCGCGCCGATTAGGCCATTGGCCTTTTCCACTGCCCGTTCGTTTGCGGGTGTGCCACTGAGGCGTACGTGATGTTGATCCCGAGGCCTTCGCAGAAGTCTTGGAATTCCTTGGAGATAAAGTTCGATCCATTGTCGGTGATGATGTTGTGCGGTACGCCGAACCTGTAGACAATGGATTCGAAGAACTTGACGATAGTCTTGCCCTTCTGGTTGGTGACCGGCATGGCCTCGACCCATTTGGTGAATTTGTCGACTGCGACCAGGAGGTAAACATGCCCCCCTTTCGAGGACTTTGGCAGTTTGCCGATCATGTCGAGGCCCCATTGAGCAAAGGGCCAAGCTATAGGTATGGGTCTGAGCTCTGACCCGGGTGTGTGCGCTTTGTCGGTGAACCGTTGGCACCCGTTGCATCTTCGGACGATGTCCTTTGCATTGCTCATGGCCGTTGGCCAGTAGAATCCGGCTCATAGAGCTTTGGAGACAAGGGAGCGGCTGCCTGCGTGATGGCCGCAGATGCCCTCGTGGATGTCTTGGAGGATGGCTTTTCCATCACCGATGGTGACGCACCTTTGTAGTACACCTGTAATACTGCGCTTGTACAGCTCGCCATTGATGATGGTGAAGGCTTTTGACCGACGAGATATGCGCCGGGCATCTGTCGGGCTGTCAGGCAGTTCTCCGTTTATCAAGAACTGGAGGTATGGTCGCGTCCAAGTTTCTTCGACTGCCATGACCTGCATCAGGTTGACCATGGCGACCTCTATGTCCAATTTCTCGGGTCCTTCATGTCCTTCGGGCAGCGTAGCCTCCGAGTGTTCTGCTTCTTCGGGTGATCCCTTGGGGAATTTCCGCTTGATAGATGGCACGCAGATCTGTTCGAGGAACACACCCGGTGGCACCTTTGCGCAGGTGGAGCCGATGTTGGTGAGTCTGTCGGCTTCCTCGTTGCTTTCTCTTCCGATGTGCCGAAGCTCGCAGCCGTCGAATTCTCCTTCGAGTGCATTGTAGAGCGCGTGGTACGCGATCATGTTTTCGGCGTGTGCGTCGCACTCGTTCATCGTCTGCTGGACGACGAGGTTGGAGTCACCGTAGATGACCAGGTGCGTTGCGCCGCAGATCTTTGCCATCCTCATGCCGTGGATGAGGGCTTCATATTCGGCCTCGTTGTTGGAGGCTCGAAATTTCATCCGAAGGACGTACTTCATCTGGTCGCCCTGCGGGGAGGTCAGTATGACCCCGGCTCCTGCTCCAGCTTCACGCTTGGAGCCGTCGAAGTGCATTGTCCATGACTGCGACATGTCTGGGGGTGTCTGGCAGCTGCAGCTCCATCCAATGTACGAGGAAATCCGGGAGGACTTGAGATTTGATTGCGAGTCGCTTCTCGTAGATGATGTCCAGAGGTGACAGTTCAATGCCCCACAGGGCCACGCGTCCTGTGGCCTCAGGGTTATTCAGGATGCTATTCAGGGGTGCCTCGCTGACGACCATCACCTGGTGCTCCTGGAAATAATGGCTCAACCGTCGAGCTGTCATGAACACGCCGTAGGCGAGTTTCTGGTAGCGAGGGTACCTCTGTTTTGTTGGCGTCAGTACCTCACTGAGGTAGTAGATTGGGCGTTGGACCCCGTGGGTCTTGCCTTCTTCGGGTCGTTCGACTACTAGCACGGTGCTGACCACCTGGTGTGTGGCTGCTATGTACATCAACAGAGGTTCGCGCTCCTTTGGCGTGACCAGGACGGGCGAGGTGGAGAGTAGCCGTTTGAGGCTTTCGAACGCGTCGTCGGCTTCGGACGTGCATTCGAATTTATCTGCCTTGCGTAGCAGCTGGTAGAATGGCAAGGCCTTCTCGCCCATGCGGCTGAGGAATCTGCTTAACGCCGTTATTCATCCTGCGAGCTGCTGGACGCCCTTGAGGTTTTTCGGCTTCTCCATCGCCATGATGGCTCTGATTTTCTTCGGGTTCGCCTCTATCCCTCGCTGAGAGATGAAGTACCCAAGCAGCTGACCCGATGGGACGCCGAAGGCGCACTTTTCAGGGTTGAGTTTGATCCTGTAGCGGTCGAGGTTGTCGAATGTCTCGCAGAGATCGTCGATAAGCGTCCTCGCCTCCCTGGTTTTTATGACTATGTCGTCGACATAGACTTGAACGTTGCGACCGATCTGGTCCTTGAGGCATGCCTGCATGCATCGCTGGTACGTGGCACCTGCGTTCTTTAGCTCGAAGGGCATTGTGTTGTAGCAGAACACTCCGAACGGTGTTATAAACGCCGTTTTCTCCTGATCTTTGACCTTGAGTCGAATTTGATTGTAGCCTGAGTAGGCGTCGAGGAAGGAGAGTTTCTCGCAACCTGCAGTCGAATCGATGATCTGATCGATCCGAGGAAGAGGGAAGTGGTCCTTTGGGCAGTGCTTGTTTAGCGACGTAAAATCCACGCACATCCGCAGGATGTCCGTGTCCTTTTTTGGGACCATCACTGTATTTGCAAGGCACTCGCTTTCTTTGATTTCCCTGATGAAGTCTGCAGAGAGTAGCCTGTTGATTTCTTTGCCGATAGCTTCGGCTCGTGGCTCGGACAGTCTCCGTATGGACTGCTTGATGGGCTTGGTGTCTGGAAAGACGTTGAGTGCGTGCTCGAATTCACAGGAACTCTGGCATGTCCACAGGACACAGCGAAGATTTCCAGCGCTCACGGAGGAATTCGACGGCGCCTTCCTATCTTGCCGAGGTCGTTGGCGATCAGCGCCGTCTTGGAGGCATCCGTCGGATGGACCTGCACCTTCTTTGTGTTGACGGTGGAGTCGAAAGACATGTCGGGCATGTTTTGTCGTGCGACTGGGGGTGCCCCATTGTCTGTCACTTCGTGGAGCTTTAGGAGCTCCTCCTGCATGCCGAATGACTGGGAGATTCTGTTGAAATCCCTGTCGCATTGGTCCGATCGGGTGAAGCTCCCGTGGATTGTGATGACGCCCTTCGGCCCTGGCATCTTGAGTAGCAGGTATGCATAGTGTGGGACAGCCAGGAACCTTGTGAATGCTACACGTCCGAGGATGGCGTGGTACTGTGATGGCCAGTCCACCACTTCGAATTCGAGTCGCTCCAGCCGGAAGTTGTCCGGCTTGCCGAAGATGACGTCGAGCCATATTTTGCCCAGGGGGAATATGCCCTTCCCTGGAACGATGCCGTGGAACGTTGTGTCTGACTTTTCTAGGCTGCACTGTGGGATCCGCATTGTTGCTAGAGTGCCTGCGAACATCAGGTTGATGTCGCTGCCGCCATCCATGAAGACGTGACTCATCTCGAAGCCTCCGATCTGCGCCTCCAACACCAGGGCAGCATGGCCTGGGCGAGGGATCTGGCAAGGGTGATCCGAACGACTGAACGTGATGCAGGACTCCGATCCGCTGAGGTACTCAGGGATGGCGGGTGGAGTTGCCACGGCCAGGTTGATTTGTCGGGTGATTTTCTTCTGCACCCTATTCGTGGGGCACCCCTTCTGGATCATCAGTGCTCCTTTCGGCAGGGGATACCTGTTCCCAGCGTTGTTCTGTGCTGGTGGAACTGGTTGGTTCGGGCCTCCAACGGGTGGCGGTGGAGGAGCTCCATGCGCTATTTCACCTGGTGCGAGTGCGTTTCCGAACACAGGGATTGGGGCTTGCTGCCTCATCTGCACCATGCTTTCGCTGAGCTTCTGGAACTTGCGGCAGTCCTTGAGCATGTGGCTCGCCTTCTTTTTGCCCCTGCTTGTCGATGTAGAAGTGGATGGTGCATGGACCCAAAAGCTTTTCGTATGCTGAGGGTCCGTTATCGTGGTCGCGGCGTTGCCCGCAGCTATTTGGCCCCATCGTGGAACTTTCCTCCGGTATCCTCATTATTCGGTTGCGTCGTTGCGATCGGCGTGTAGCCGCGACCATGTCGGGTCCGTCGCGATCGTCGTATACGCGCGATCTTCTCTTGCTACGGCGCTCTCGCCATCGACCGTAGTCGTCTTCTTCTTCCGATTGTGCTCGGTGAATGGAATCTTCTCCGTCAGCCCACCTGTTGGCGATGTCCATGAGGTGGTCGAGTGTTTTGGGCTTGACGCGCCCAAGTTCCTCCTTGAAGTCTTGGCGCTTGACGCCATCCCTTAAGTCGTCGATGGCCCTCTCTTCGGAGATGTGGGCTGCGGAGTTCTTTGTGTTGGACCAGCGTAGTATGTACGAGCGAATGGATTCGCCCGTTCGTTGAGTGCAGGCTCGCAACTCTTCGATTGAGGCGGGCCTCTTGCTGGTGCCTTTGAAGTTTCGGATGAAGCTATAAGCTAGCTCATCCCAGCTTCGAATGGACCCTGAAGATAGGCTCGAGCGGATCCGTCTGTCATTGCGGTGAAGGCATTGCATGGCAGTCTCCTTGTTTCCACCGTGCAGTTTGACGGATGATAAGTGGTCGCTGAGCCAAGCTTTTGGGTCCTCAGTGCCGTCGAACTTCGGAGTATCCGAAGGAAGCTTGAAGTTGCGCGGCACCCGTGTCCGTCGGACGGATCTGCCGAAGCATCGGGCTCCGCAGAGTTCTCCTTCGTCTTCGTCCATCTCGGATTCAGACGAGCATGAGCGCTTGGCGCACGCTTTGTCAATTTTGCGCTGTGTGAGCGCATCTCTGGCGTCGTAGTCGCGGTCGCGGCGGCGCGAACTCTTCTTCCTTCGAGGAAGGTCATGTTCTTCTTCTTCGGATGAAGGGGTGGGGCTGCGATCAAACCTGACCGGAGCCTTCTTCTTCGGCTCCGTGGGAGCTTCCTGGTGGAGCTCAGCTCCGACGAGTCCGAGTCCGGTGAGTGCGGACTTGTGCATGGCTCTCTTCGGGTCCCCCTCCGGAGGTGGGTGGGCCGCGAGGTACGCGGTGGCTGCCATGATCGTAGCATGCGGCGTTTTCGGGATGACGTTGCCGTCGGCGTCCATCTCCATGAAGGATGTGTGGAGAGTTCGCGTCAACTCACGGCGCTCCTTGGGATCCATGTTCTCCATCCGAGAGCGGTGCTTGTTGCCTGGGTTGGCGTTCGAGCTGGAGCCAATGCCCATGGCGGAGAGCGCGGCTCGTCGCGCGCTGGACTCTGAGGCTGCTTGCTTGCGTTTGTCAAGCACCTCCTGCATCTTGACCTGCTTCTTGTGCTCCTCGATCAGGAGCAGGTGGTAGGCCATCAGCATATCCCGCGAGGCGTCTGCAGGCAGTACTATGTTGCCTGCCATGGCTTCGCGGACCTAGGTCCATCCTTCTTTCCTAAGGCGGATGACATGGCTGCCGTTGTTTTCCCCTTCGGGTGGGGTGGACTGGCTTCTTCTGTTCCCGCCGTTTCGTTCTTGCGGGTTAGGCGGCGGGTTAGGCGTTTGCTGATCCACGTCGCTTTGGATGACTGTGGCGCATTGGTAGCTCTCGCAGATTGGTCCGCTGCTGCCGCAGCTTTCAGATCCGGAACCGTAAGTCCCTGCATCCGATGGCGGATCGCACAGATCGGAGTTGCAGCTGCTACTGTCGTAGGAATCATCTGCCGATGATGTTGTGCGTAGCACGGGGTGTGGGGTCCATGAAGCGGGCCTGATTGATGGTAGGGGCACCCGCTGAGGGAGGCGGAGGGTGCTAGTTTGCCCCACAGGCGAAGCTCGAACAGATTTCGTCCGTCGCCTACGGGCTCGAAGTCCTTCATGGTGGCCGGCGAGTGGGCGGTGAAGTCGAAAGCGCCGAAGAGGAGGTGACTCTCCGTTGCTGCAGAGTTGTAGATCGATCGGGTTGGGACCGTCACGATCACACAATCAGCGCCCCCAGTTCCCACAGACGGCGTTAATTGACGAGGTTTAATCTCATCAATGCCCATTGTTATGGACTTGGGTTTTGGAGAAGATGGGGATGCTGGAGATCATGGAACGGTTAGCAAACAAGCAACACGGGGACACAAGGTTTACCTGTGTTCAGCCCGGAGGAAAACCCTACTCCTATGCGCTCTTGATTACTGGCGGAACCGAAGGTTCTGAGTCTTGATGCAATCTGGCGTGGAGGTGTGTATGCGAAAGTATGAGTCGAGATCTAGGTCGTGCCCTCCTGGCTATCTCCTCTAGTCTTGCTCTCCAAGGATCCGAAGGTGTCATGGGCCTGGGCCACCCGAAAGTCTTCATGGGCCGGCATACATCTGTCGTGGGCCTTCCTTGGGCTGGACCAGGTATGCTGAGATCACGTACCCGTAGGGTATAACCATGTCAGCGGGGGCGAGGTTAGGCACGGGGCGGTGGTGGCCTGAGCATGGGGCATCAGCGAGATCAACACGACACGACGGCGAGCTCAGCACGGGGCGGCGGCCTGAGCACGGGTGGCAGCATCCTGAGCAGAGGGCAGCGGCGAGCTCAGCACTGGGCGGCAGCGAGTTCAGCAAAGAGCGGCGGCCTCAGCATGGGACGGCGGCGCTCAACACGAGGTGGCGGCCTCAGCATGGGGTGATGGCGACCTCGACACGGGACGGTGAGCCGGTGGTGGTGGCCTGAGCCTGGGCTGGCGACGCCGAAGCCATGGCCGATTGGGGCAGCGAGCTGGTGGCGGTGGCCTGAGCCCGGGCCTCCCGATCCCTTTCCTTTTTATTTTTTATTATTTCTTTTTAGGATATTTAGAATTTTTTTAATTGAGCTAACATGTGGGACCCAGTCTAACTCATCAAATTATGCCACATCAGCCCTCACTAATGGGTCCCACCAGTCAGATTCTCTGTCAATTCGCGATTAATTCGATTTTAGTGCACATTGCAACAAACTTAACGTAAAGTGGTGGTTTTTCAAAATTTAAAGCGAAAAGTGGTGGTTTTATGCTAACACACCCCTTTGAAACATGCCCAATGTTTTGTGAAGAAGTTGGAGGCGTATTATCAAAAAGAGTTGAATTAATTGTGTGAAAGATGGAGATCATAATACAAAATACTCCCATTCCACGACTGTCTGTAGGGCAAAGAAAAATCAGGTTAAACGACTGAACCACCGGAAAACAGCGAGGGAGCATGGTGCTATACTGCTATGTACCTTCGGATATGGAGAGAATGGCCACGTCTTGTTCAAGTAAGTTTAGTAAAATCGGCAATTTTTTATAGTGTACGCTAAGAAATTTAGCGTCGGCCTCCCGAAAAAGCTGTAGCGCCGCTAAATCGCTGCTATAATGCGCTATCTAAGGATTTCGGCACCTTTTAGCATGTTAATGCACTTAGCGGCATGGGGTGGAGAACGCTATAGCGACACTATAGCACCTCTATTTAAAATCATGCTCAAAGGACCCAATCCTCGTTCCACATGAGGTGTTGATGTTTCTAGAGGAGAAGGTGTCTCTGAATATGAATGATCAGACCAATAGAAGCACTATTTTTGGCGGGTCGCTAATGCTGACGCCTCATCCTCATCGCCCGTGACCAGGTGCATACCATGTGCGTCTCCACAATGTCCAAACCGCTGGTGAGGTGGCCTAAAACACTATCCAATGTGTCCTAAACCGCTAGAAAAACATCTTTTAGTGTCCGGGAGGGTAATCCATCCGGTTTTGGATAGTTAGGGGGGGTTAAATGACCCAGTTGATAGTTAAGGGGGGTTAGCATCCCAAACCCTATAGTTAGGGGTTATGTGGACTTCTTTCCATAAACACCCAAAAGTCTGAACTAAAAACCTCCTAGAACTCCAATCCTAATACAGCCGCAACTTATGGTTCTCCTCTCGGAACCCGAATCCCCAATATAGGTAGCCACTACCGGCCGTCCCCGGTCATCCTACGACCAGCTAGATCCTCATGGAAACCTAATCCCCAAAGGCTCACCCTCGATCGTGCACGGCACGATGTCCACATCCTGCTGCTCTCCTTCTCCTCTGCGAAACCGCGTGATGTACGAATCCAGCAGTAGCTCTCCTACTCCGGGACCATCTCCTTCGCCCCTCTCCATCGGGAACAATCGCTGCTCCTTCCCCGGTCGCCTCCCACCCACTCATCCGGTAACCCTAATCCCCGAGACCCACACCCAACCGTGCCGGCCACGATGTCTCGATCGAGCCGCCGCCCCTTCCCCGTCTGTCTCGCATGTGTCCTCTTGGACTCGTATGGGCATGTGTTCCTGGTCGGGGACGACAAAGACGCCACCGGTCACGGGTTGGTGGGCGGGATCGATAACCACACCACCGCACAAACCTTCACAGAGGAAACGGGAACCATCAACATGACCTTCATGATCGCCGATCTCCCGCGCCTCTCCTACTTCTACGTCCACTGTGTCGACCTCTCCGCCAGCCCCTTCAACAGCTATCCCAAGATTGTTTGCTCCACAGAGAACCTCGCCCTCCTCAGCATGTCCATCTCCACCTCCGGCTTACCACATTACTTCATCTACAGGTCCGGGCACTAGCCATCACTCGATCCGGTTCCCGAGATCAGCAATCACTTTGCTAGACGGAGCATCACCCTGTACCTCGTCAGCGTCTCGCCCGACGTCAGCGGTGGCGGCACAGATCACTTCGTCCTGGCTGCTTTTAGAAGGGAGTCAGGGCAGTACAAACTCGATATCTTCAGGTCCAAGCAGCGTGGCTGGACCACCGAGTTGTTGCTCCCAGATCTCCCATCCTGGCTGACGCAGCGATGGAGAATAGTTTCTCCCACCAAGGTGATCGCCCTGCAAGGTGGACTGCTGGGTTTCGTCGACCTGTGGAAGGGCATTCTGCTCTGCAATGTGCTCGAGGAACCTATGCGTGTTCGTTTTGTTCCACTGTCGAAGCTGTGTTAGCTTCCACTTGGCCAGCCCAGCACCCAGCCTACGTTCTGGACGTTCATGCGCTCATAGCCCAACAATAAGAAGAGAGCTCACTCCATTCCAAAAGCCCGGACTGATGGGAGGAAGGAATCTCTCCCTTATAAGATGGGTGTGGCCTCCTCCCGTAGGCGAGGTGGGACTAAACTAAGCAGCCTCCACCGGTCAAAAGGCCCATACGTTCTGGACGTTCTGGACGTTCATGCGCTCACAGCCCAATAATAAGAGAGCCCACTCCATCCCAAAAGACCGGACTAATGGGAGGAAGGAATCTCTCCCTTATAAGATGGGTGTGGCCTCCTCCCGTAGGCGAGGTGGGACTAAACCAAGCAGTCTCCACCAATCAACAGGCCCCTAACAAGCTGCTCCCCAGTAACCAAGAACACTACAATGAATCGGCGGCGCGGCCCATCCGAGAAGTCACCTGCACGGACGGTTTTACCATGATCAGGTGCGTCGAGCTAGAAGATGTAAACACCGCCTGCAAAACCAGCATCCCTGATGTTTCAGCCAGGGATCTGTACTTTGATTCTGAAGTGGTCGATCCGACTGAGGGGGTGGTGGAAGAACTCGATGGTTGGAGGCTCGCTACATGGTCTCAAGAGATATCTTGGGACTACTGGCGCAAGGATAGTCTGTCTCATGTCGACGAACTTCGAAATCTCTCCTTGCCTGATCGAGATCACGATGGTGATGGTGCCGCAGAGTCTCCACTGAGGACCCTTAAAACATCTTGCCCCACGGTGGGTGGCGACGACATAGTTTGCGTCATCATCAGGGAACAGCCGAACACAACTAAAATGTATAGTACTCCTACAGTCCTACCAGATAGCTAGCGCACAGACCTGATCCCCCGCTGCCATCAGACCTGATTCCCCACCGCCATCATCTACCTCCGCCGGAGGTCGCCTTGGAGGCGCGGCCAGCTGGCCGCATGTCGGTCGCTACCGCTGTCCCTAGCAGCCGTTTCAGTGCGCTGGTAGATCTCGGCGAGGATCATGTTGTGATCCAAGTGGCAGGGGAGGTTTTTCTAGAGGATAAGGAATGCACGACGATGACTCATCGGAAGGATCGCCGGAGTTCGTTGCGGTCGTTCTAGGAGGATGTGGGGAACCCTTCCCAGTCCTCGCGCTATTGGAGCTCCGAAAGGGGCGACGTTCGTCTGGGTCTGCTGAAGTGGCTAGGGAAAGATCGATCTTGCCGTCTGGTGTGGCGACGGGTGACCGTCGGTGCTCGTCATCGCCCACCCAGCCGTCCTTCCTTGCCGCTGCGCCGCCGCCTTCCTCGAGCCTGGTCTGCGCTTCCACCCGCAACCCCTGGTCGTCGGGAAGGTCATCTTTCACTCGCGCTGTCATGGCCGGTGTAACCCAGCCTTCTGCATCAACGGGGCTTGGAAGCGCTGCGTCGGACGCGCTGACGCCTCCGGTGGGAGGCAGACCTGCTGCTTCTATCCCCGCAAATGTCATCCCATTGCAGCAGCCAACATCTACTCTGCCAGGAGGTGCTCAAACGGGGATGGTCAATCAAATCCCGTTCAGGCCTCTTCAACCCCCGTTCAGACCTACGGGTCCTTCAGGGTTCGCGGCTCAGTCTCCGGGGCATTTCTTCCAGTCACCAATGAATTTTAATAGGCATGTCTACTGTTGGAGATATGCCCTAGAGGCAATAATAAATGTAGTTATTATTATATCTTTGTGTTTATGATAAATGTTTGCATTCATGCTATAACAGTATTAACAAGGAAACATTAATACTTGTGTGATCTGTAAACTAAATTAGAGTCCCTGGTAAAGCCTCCTCATAATACTAGCTTGTTGGTTAATAAATGATTGTGGTTTCCCTATCATAAACATTGATATGTTATTAACAAACAAGATCATATCGTTAGGAGAATGGTATGATGGACATACTCCTATAGATAAGCGTAGCATAAAGATCAAGTCATTTTAATAGTTCAATTGCTATATGCTTTCTGATACATGGTAACCTAATTCCTTCGACCATGAGATCATGCTTATCACCATCACCGGAAGGATGCTTTGATGACATCAAACACCACACCGTAACTAGGTGGCTATAAAGGTGGCATTGAGTGTTCGGAAAGGATGGGTTGAGACACATGGATCAAGAGTGGGATTTGTCCATCCATATGACGGATAGATATACTCTGGGCCCTCTCGGTGGAATGTCATCCAAATGGCTTGCAAGCATGTGACTGGCTCACAAGGGATCACATATCACGGGAACGAGAAAAGATTACTTATCGATGCGAGGTTGAACTAGGTATGCGAGATCAAGCGATCAAAACCTCGGATAAGTAAACTATCATGAGACAAAGGGAAATTGGTATCGTGTGTAAGTGGTTCATTCGATCGCAAAGTAATCGTAGAAATATGTGGGAACCATATGAATTTCTAGATTCCTCTATTGGTTATTGTTCGGAGAAGTGTCTCGATCATGTCCGCATAATTCACGAACCGTAGGAAGACACACTTAAGGATTCGATGTTGTTGAGTAGTTATGGAATGATGAGTAAGAGACCGAATGTTAGTCGGAGTCTCAGATGGGATCCGGGATATCACGAGGAGATCTGGAATGGTCCGGATAATAAGATTCATATAAGGAAAGTCTTGTTTCGGAGTTGGAGAATAATTCTGGTGTTTTCATCGGGAATGTTCTAGAAGGGTCCGGAAGGTCCGGCACTCCGGAGGGGAAGGGTACATGAATGTGTCATAACAAGTTGGAATGGTTGCATCATGTACTACTCCCTCCGTTTTAAAATATAAGATGTTTTAGCTTTGTGAAGCAAATGTATCTAGACTACTTTTAGTATCTAGGTTCACTCAAGTTTGGAATGAATCTAGACATTAAAACAAGTCTAGATACATTTTCTTCACAAACCTAAAACATCTTATATTTTGAAACGGAGGGAGTAGGTGTCATCGCTGAGCAAAATAAAGGGATAAATCAAATCCTAGTGTGAAAAGTCAAACGCCAATTTGAAAAGTCAAACGGCAGTTTGCTTGGTGGAGGGAGAGTAGGAAACCTACTTGGGAAGGAGTTCCTCTCCCTCCACCGCCGGCCAAGGAGGCCGAGTTGGGGGAGGAATCCCTCCCCCTTGGCCGCGCCTCCCACCTATAAAAGGAGGGGCAGGGCTGCCCCTCTAGACCTACACCTTGCCCCACTAAAACCCTAGCCCTAGCCGTCGTCCCTCTTGCAGCCGCCGCCGCCCTAGGGCAAACCCTAGCCACCGACTTGGGGCTCTCCCCTTTCCCTAGCCGCCGTCCTAGCCCTCTATCCTTGGTGCCTCTAAACCCTAGATCGCCAAGGCCTCTCTCATAGTCCACCATACTCGCTCTGCCTTAAGGCGAAGCCCTACGAGATCTCCCCTCTACTTCTGGTACCACGCCGTCATGCTGCCGGAATCGCGAGGAGAGTGCTACAACCTCCGCTGCCTGCTGGAACAAGGGAGAGGAAGGTCTTCATCGAGTACCGAACGCAGACCGATCAAGGAGCGCTGCCGGAACACAGCGCCGAAAGGATCGTCTACACGATCTTGAGATCGGCAAGAGTACGACTACATCACCCACGAGAATCCGCTCTCGTTAAACACTTTGGAATCTTCGAGGGTGAGTTATTCTATCGACTCATTGCTACAATCTAGTAGATATATCTTGGCTTGTTTGTTTGTATGCGGTAGAAATTTTTTGTTTTCCATGCTACGAATCCCTACAGTGGTATCAGAGTCGTGTCTATATGTAGATCTATTGCACGAGTAGAACACAATGGTCATTGTGGGCGGTGGTGCTTTTATTATCAATTGCTTCTTGTTTACTTTGCATCTTGCGGTATGATGGGATGAAGCGGCCCGGGCTAACCTTACATGACATCGTTCATGAGACTTGCTCCACGCTCAACATGCAACTTGTATTGCATAAGTGGATTTGCGGGTGTCTGTCTCTCCCATTATAGTATAGATCCAATTTACAAATGGCACTTGATAGTTCATACATCAACGTTGTGGTTCTTGTTCGTAAGTTAGATCGACACTTATTGAAAGCCCCAAACCACGTAAAATATACAAAGAAATTAGAGGCGTCTAACTTTGTTTTGCAGGGGTGTGCTGTGATGTGATATGGTCATGATTGTGATTATATTTGATGTATGCAATGTTCCTTATTGTAAGTTAGCAACCGGTAGGAGCCATATGGTTGTCTTTAATTTCTGTTAAGACCCGTGTGTCTATTCAAAGTAGTTGTAATAGTTGAAGCTGGTAGACGACAATCATGGAGCAGCGTCATTGACCTTGATGCAATGCCGGTGATGATGGAGATCATGTTCGTGCTTGAAGATGGAGATCGGAAGCACAAATAAGAAAGGCCATATCATATCACATATTATGAATTGCATGTGATGTTAATCCTTTATGCATCTTGTATTGCTTAGTTAACGACGGTAGCATTATAAGATGATCCCACATGCACATAAATTTCAAGTTCTAAAGTGTTCATCCTTAGTAAGCACCGTTGCTAAAGCTTGTTGTTTCGAAGCACCACGTGATGATCAGGTGTATTAGATTCTGCAAGTGTATACAACGTGAGCAAGCCAGATTTGCTCATGCGGAAGCTAAGGTTTGATCTTGACGAGCCTAGCATGTACAGACATGGTCTCGGAACTCGGATCACCGAAAGGTAAAGCATGAATCATATAGTAGATATGATGAACATGTCGATTGTTCGCCATTGAAGCTACATCAACTCTCGTGATGATCGGTTTTGATGTGGTGGATTTGGTTCGTGTGATCACTAAAAAAATGTGAGGGATATTGTTTTGAGTGGGAGTTCACCTAGATTGATTTAACTATTAATTAGAACTCAATTTGTTATAAACTTAGTCTAAACTATTGCAAATATGTTGTAGATCAATGGCGGACCCTACCATCAATTTTAATGCGTTCCTAGAGAAAGAAAGGTTGAAAAACAATGGAAGCAACTTCGCGGATTGGTTCCGCAATTTGAGGATTGTCCTCAATGCTGGTAATTTCACCTACGTGCTGGATGCACCGCTGGGTGACCCGCCTGCAACTACTGCTACCGATGAAGTAAAGAATGTTTACCTCACTCGGAAGAATCAGTACTCCACAGTTTAGTGTGCTATCTTGTATGGTTTGAAATCGGAGCTTTAGAAAAGGTTTGAGAACTCAGACCCACATGAAATTGTCCGTGAACTCAAATTGATATTTGAGACTCACGCGGCAGTTGAGATCTATGAGGCTTCTGAAAAATTCTTTAACTGCAAGATGGAAGAGGGCAGCTCCGTCAGTGAGCATGTGCTTAAGATGTATGGGCACGAAAACAAACTCCAAAGCTTGGGTATTGTGATTCCTAATGCTTTGGGGATTTACCGTGTACTCCAATCACTACCACCAAGTTACAAGAACTTTGTGATGAACTACAATATGCAAAGCATGAACAAGCAGTTGACAGAACTCTTCTCGATGTTAAAATCTGCAGAAGTGGAGATCAAGAAAGAGCACCAAGTGTTGATGGTCAACAAGACCACCAAATTCAAGAAAGGCAAGTCTAAGCAAAAGGGACACTTCAAGAAGGGTGGTAAGAAAGTTACCGCACCGACGAAGAAGACCAAGGCTGGACCTAAGCCTGATACTGAGTGCTTTTACTGCAAGGGAGAGGGTCTGTCACATCCCAAAATTCTCCTAATTTTTGGAATGTGAAATAAATAAATAAGATTGATTGATTGTTTGACTTTGTTGAAAATTCTCAAAGAGAAGAAACTTTTTGAATAGAAATTCCTCTCAACCATGAATTCAAAATCTTATATTCTTTTGTTAAGACCTAAGTAGCCATATAGGCAAAAGGGCATGGATTGATTATGGATTGTAGAATTGGTGTGCAAGATTTCAAAATGAAAATCATGAAGCATTCATAAGCATTTCATCCATGCAAAGTTCTCATAAACTGAATCCAAATCCTGGTATATAAATCCTATAGTTGATTCCAAATGTTCCAAAAGGAAATTAAATTGACTTTATAAAACCCATTGTTGCTAAGACAACGATTATTGCTAAATTATAGCCTAAAATATCCAATTAATATTACAAAATTTTAGAAACAAAATTGAGCTCATTTGGAGCTAGTATGAAAAAGTTATGAAACAAATACAAACACATAAAGATATAAATAAAATGAAATATACAAGGATTTATAAACCCACTACTTCAAAACTAGTAAAAAGATTACAAATTTAATCCTATAATAATCTATTCGATTTTAGAAAAATTTAGAAACAAGAATCATGTCATTTGGAGTTCGTATGCAAAAGATATAAGGAAAACAAGTAAATAGAAAAAGAAAAAGAAAAAAAGAAAAAAAAACTGAACGGGCCGGCCCACTCGGTCCGACCGGACCGAGCCAGCCAGCAGGCCACGCGCTGTGGGACGGTCGAGCTGCTCCGAAAAACGTGCAAAATCTGTTTTGTTAGATATATCTCTACTCAAACTCTTGTAACTTTTTATCTACAACTCCAAATCGACTTCCGTTTGTTTCTACTTGTTCTCTACTCCTAGGCCTATCTCTAAACCATCTCAAACCTCCATATAAACTCGTGGAGGCATAGCTGTACGAGTTTCTCTCCTCGAAATCCCGAATCTACATCTGGCCGAATCTTGTTTCGCTTTTTAACCCATCTAGACTTCGTCGTTTGCTTTCGGTCAAAACACGAAAGTTGTAGGGATCGTCGAAATCTTTCAATCCCGACAAACCTCACCTCTTTTCATCCACCACAGCCGGAGAATTTCGTATCGCAATATTTCAGATCTTACGGTGTAAATCCAAGATGTACTCGCGCTCGTTTCTTCAAATCCAAATTCCTTTGGTGAGAAGGTAGGAATTATGATTCCCCACAACTTTCATGTTCTGAGTTTTTCGATTTGACCTACGGATTTGTCTCTCTAATACAGATCTATTTCTTATCTATTCTGAGCCAAAATCGGGTCAATCTCTTCTAGCCACCGGATCCTATCCGCATTCCGAGATCCAATCAAACCGTGCGTGCCATGTCGTCATCCCGGTCATCTTCATCATCAACGCCACGTCAACGTAAGGTCAACATCTAGTCCCAACAAGATGCAAAGTCAACTCGTTCAGTCAGCGGAATATTCTCTGGAATATTCCGTTCGAATTTAAAATTGCATATTATAGATCTAACTTGTAAAATTCATTAGAAATTCATACCATGTCCAAAAATTGCGTATAATATATCAAATTGAAGATAATTTCACGTAGAATCATCTTATCAGATTAGATCCAACTTTTACTGTACGTGGTTACTGCAGTAATTTAATTAGTTTTAATGGTCTTTTGGGTTAATAAATTCATAAGAAATTATCTGTAACTCTGAAAAATATGAACAATATATCAAATTGAAGCTACTGTAATGTACATTAACAATATCTGGTTGGATCTAGCCTTTGACGAATATTTAACCCGTCGCAATTTAATTAGTTTTAATGGCTTTATAAATCGTTAAATTCATTAAAAATTAATTGCTTGTCACAAAATATAAATGATATACCGTTGGAAAGCTGGTTCCATGTAGATCCTCAATACGCAATTAGTTCAGCCTTTTACTGTAAGGTTTTGCCGTGAATATTTAAATGGTTTAATGGCTTATTTAGAGTAATAAATTCATAAGAAAATAAATACTATTCAGAAAATTACAAATATATGTTCCTGAAATTACAATTCCGTGGAGATTACAGATATAATTTTAGTTTGATTTTTAGACAACAGAAACTATATGAATCATTTAAAACCATTAAACACTATTTAAATCATACAAAAAGATCTATAACTCCGATTAGGGTGAATCCAAGTGCTATGGTTTTGTATTGACAATAGCTATACGGAGAAATTTCATGACAAATTATTTGGTACTGTTAAAACAGAAATTCATACAGAAATATTTAAACCCATTGAAATAGTGTTTTAATCATAAGAAAATTTCTATAACTCCTTTTTAGGTGATTCAAATTGCCACTGTCTCTAAATTGCATTACCTATCCAGTAGCATCTAGTTCATAATTTAATATGACATAAACATATTTAATATGACATAAACATATTAAATCGATACAACTTTAGTAATAAAAGCTTTAGTGCATTAAATGACTTTCCACATGCATCATGTAATCTAACTATGTTCAGAACACTAAATGCAACTATTGTGACTCATTAAATCGTCATGCATGCATCTGTTCATCATTGTTTTCTTGTAATGTTGCACTGTTGTATGTTTGCAATGTTTTGAATGGTGTTTGTTGTGTTTGCTTCAAACGTTAGATTGCGAGGAGTGCAACTACTGTGATTGCAACTACTATGATTGCAAGTATTGTGGTTATGATGAGTGCAACCATTATATCTATGAGGATTGTGAGGTTTATATAATCGACTACATCTACAACAAAGGCAAGTGGTGCTATCTTGGTCATAAATGTCCTACTGTTTCCTATGCATTGTAGATGTTTTTGTAGAATTGCATATATAGGAATTGATGTGTATATGCTATGCTATGTCCCATATTATTCCCTAGCGATCCTTGTTTATGAGCCATCGTATTGGTAGATTGCTTAGCTATGCTATTTAGATGAGGAAGGGAATCACATCATGAAAAGTTATATGTTTTGAAAGGCTTATGTTTGCTAAATGACAAACCAACATGTTTTAATGAACCACCTGGGCGGAATGGCATTGATTGGGTCATCGAGTGTGGATTTTGGTGGGGAATGCCGCCCAGGACACTGAGAAATGATTGGTTTCTTTGTTTGGTAGCTTACGTGTACAACCATGTGCCAATAATGAAATGGGCGGTTGGTTGGACTTAGTAGGTTGTGGTAACTCGAACCCGCGTATCCAGAGATGTAGAATTTTGGTAGGTTGGACCAAGGCGTCGGATTGAGGAGCTACTTCCTAACGGTTCCTTCTTGGACTTCTCCCTATCATCACCCAATATGAGAGTGGTGAAATGGGCTGGCCAAGTCACATGGGTAAGTGTACTAACCCCTGCAGGTGTATAAACTAAGTGCTTAGCCGTGTCCCCGTTATGGACAATTTGAGCGACTGACATCGATGCTATGATATTTCTCACTCATCCCAATTTCTTAATTACTAAAACTTGATGGATGAACATGGGTTTAGGAGCATCAAAGCTGAACTGCATCTTGTATCTACATGGGTTTATCTGGTATGTCCTTAGAAGATTGTTTTGAAGAAAGAAAAGTATTTTGAAAGTAGGGAAAAGTTGTATTGCTTTATGCAAATTAGCTTTGAACTCCACTTGGCCAAATAAGCATGTAGTTGATAGATCTGTTGTTAACCAATTTAGCCTACTTGCCATACATTCAATGTATTGACCATTCGTGGCGCAACGTTTCATGTTGCAGTTATATCGATCCGAGTGATCGTTCATAGGTCGCGAGACTCCACTCAACAATTGTTACTGTGGCACATTTGAAGGATGGAGATCTACCTTGTATTCGCTTTCCGCTGTGTACTTGAATAAATAATGTAAATTCGGATCATATTCGTGTATTTATGATGCACGTTATATTTGGTATCATTTTGTCTTTGTGTGCCGTTGAACCGATCCAGGATTGGCACTATACATGAACTCAGCCTTATCAAAGTAGGGTGTTACAAGATGGTATCAGAGCTGTGTGTTGGCTGTAGGATCGTGACCTTAGAAATGGATTACCAATAGAAGACCTCTATTAGGAGAACTATCACATTTTATACTTACTAGAGTTCTTATATTCCTTATCTATCTTTTCTATAACCTCTTCTTGTTCAAAATTTGTAGTTGTCCATTCTTATGATACCTATATGAGAGTTAGCTAAGTAAAAGAACAAATAGTATGACCTAAATAAACATCTCATCAAGTTTGGTTAGGTATGGACCACCACATTTTATCTCTTTAGGAGATCATCGCTATCGTGTTAGCATATTGTTCTTACCAACTTATGTGGTATGACAATATGGGTTGCTTGCTTGTTTGTTCTGAGCCATATTGAGTGATGCCTTGTTTAGGATATGTTGTTTTGAAACTCTAAAGTTGCTGGAGTTTTCGTGTGGTTTTAAAATTAGTTTAATGGTGTGAACTGATTGAAATTCGTGGAATTACTGCTGCAGTTTTCTGCATGACCTGTTGTACCGCGCGATTTTTCATATTTTATTGGTAACTCATAAAAATCTAAAAAAATAGGATCTGGAGCTTAATTACCTGTAGTACGTGCACAAAAATTGGCTAAAATTCCTGATGAGTTTAAGTTAGTCAGAAAAATTCGTGAAACCTGCTGTACTGTTTTGACAGATTTAGTTTAATGCTTATATGTTGCTATATTTTACTCTTGTATTGTTCCCAATGCTTTCAAACTATTTTGTGGTTATATACTACTAAGTTTAGACCTCTGTATTATTGTTATGCAAGTGCTTGCTTGTGTGTTGATTCCTTATGATTGTTTGCTTGTTTGTGACATTGATTGCTTCATATAGTTATGGGTAGGATTATTTTCTTAGTCGTTCTTTCCTATAGAATCTATTCTTCCCTATCTTGAACCCATGGAGATATAATGATGTGTTAAGTGGAAGGTTTAACAACACAATGCATTTAGGAAAGAAAATGCTTCACCTAATGGAAAAAGGATGTGGAAGTATGAAGTGTTGCACATGATGTTATGTAGTAGATTACCCAACCGGAAAGTTGAAGTATTGATAGTTAAGTTTTAGTAGTGGCTTTGTTGATTGAATACATGGGAGTATACATAGAGCATTAGCTCGTGCCCATTGAAACATTCTTCAAGGCAAGTGAGAATGTCCGAGTGATAGAAAAACGTGATTCACCTATCCTCATACAGGGTAATAATTTGGGTGCAGGATGGATTGATCACCATTCCTACTACTCTTATTATTCGCTCTTGTACTGTTGGCTTTGCGAATCTGGAGTGCCCTTTTCAACCTTAGCAGAGAGTCGACGTTGAGCCTAAACCCTAGAATGGTATATTGTTACACCCTTCTAAAGGCATCCATTGCTAAGCGTAGGAATGTACGGTAAGGATGAATCCCAACCGTGAATTATGGGCACCGTGAAGTAAACGTTCCCATTTGCCCACCATGAGAGTTTTGCTAGCTTAAAAAGTGCTTTATTGGAAACTATCAATCATGGAATTAGAATGTGCAATGAAAACCAATTGAGCCAAGTGAATCCTTGAGAAGTGACCTAGTCAGATTTCTTTTAAGGGTGGTAGCATCCTAATGGATCCCAAACCTTTCTTTCTTTCTAGCCTTCCCAAATCTCGGGACGAGATTTCTTTTAAGGGTGGTAGTCTGTCACATCCCAAAATTCTCCTAATTTTTGGAATGTGAAATAAATAAATAAGATTGATTGATTGTTTGACTTTGTTGAAAATTCTCAAAGAGAAGAAACTTTTTGAATAGAAATTCCTCTCAACCATGAATTCAAAATCTTATATTCTTTTGTTAAGACCTAAGTAGCCATATAGGCAAAAGGGCATGGATTGATTATGGATTGTAGAATTGGTGTGCAAGATTTCAAAATGAAAATCATGAAGCATTCATAAGCATTTCATCCATGCAAAGTTCTCATAGACTGAATCCAAATCCTGGTATATAAATCCTATAGTTGATTCGCCCAAATGTTCCAAAAGGAAATTAAATTGACTTTATAAAACCCATTGTTGCTAAGACAACGATTATTGCTAAATTATAGCCTAAAAATATCCAATTAATATTACAAAATTTTAGAAACAAAATTGAGCTTATTTGGAGCTAGTATGAAAAAGTTATGAAACAAATACAAACACATAAAGATATAAATAAAATGAAATATACAAGGATTTATAAACCCACTACTTCAAAACTAGTAAAAAGATTACAAATTTAATCCTATAATAATCTATTCGATTTTAGAAAATTTAGAAACAAGAATCATGTCATTTGGAGTTCAGATGCAAAAGATATAAGGAAACAAGTAAATAGAAAAGAAAAAGAAAAAGAAAAAAAAACTGAACGGGCTGGCCCACTCGGTCCGACGACCGAGCCAGCCAGCAGGCCACGCGCTGTGGGACGGTCGAGCTGCTCGAAAAACGCAAAATCTGTTTTGTTAGATATATCTACTCAAACTTCAGTAACTTTTTATCTACAACTCCAAATCGACTTCCGTTTGTTTCTACTTGTTCTCTACTCCTAGGCCTATCTCTAAACCATCTCAAACCTCCATATAAACTCGTGGAGGCATAGCTGTACGAGTTTCTCTCCTCGAAATCGAATCTACATCCGCCGAATCTTGTTTCGCTTTTAACCCATCTAGACTTCGTTTGCTTTCGGTCAAAACATGAAAGTTGTAGGATCGTAGAAATCTTTCAATCCTGACAAACCTCACCTCTTTTCATCCACCACAGCCGGAGAATTTCGCATCGCAATATTTCAGATCTGACGGTGTAAATCCAAGATGTACTCGCGCTCGTTTCTTCAAATCCAAATTCCTTTGGTGAGAAGGTAGAAATTATGATTCCCCACAACTTTCATGTTCTGAGTTTTTCGATTTGACCTACGGATTTGTCTCTAATACAGATCTATTTCTTATCTATTCGAGTAAAAATCGGTCAATCTTCTTCTACCACGGATCCTATCCAGACGGCCGAGATCCAATCAAACCGTGCGCCATGTCGTCATCCCGGTCATCTTCATCATCAACGCCACGTCAACGTAAGGTCAACATCTAGTCCCAACAAGCATGCAAAGTCAACCTGTCAGGTAGCGGAATATTCTGAATATTCCGTTCAATTTAAATTTGCATATTATAGATCTAACTTGTAAAATTCATTAGAAATTCATACCATGTCCAAAAATTGCGTATAATATATCAAATTGAAGATAATTTCACGTAGAATCATCTTATCAGATTAGATCCAACTTTTACTGTACGTGGTTACTGCAGTAATTTAATTAGTTTTAATGGTCTTTTGGGTTAATAAATTCATAAGAAATTATCTGTAACTCTGAAAAATATGAACAATATATCAAATTGAAGCTACTGTAATGTACATTAACAATATCTGGTTGGATCTAGCCTTTGACGAATATTTAACCCGTCGCAATTTAATTAGTTTTAATGGCTTTATAAATCGTTAAATTCATTAAAAATTAATTGCTTGTCACAAAAATATAAATGATATACCGTTGGAAAGCTGGTTCCATGTAGATCCTCAATACGCAATTAGTTCAGCCTTTTACTGTAAGGTTTTGCCGTGAATATTTAAATGGTTTAATGGCTTATTTAGAGTAATAAATTCATAAGAAAATAAATACTATTCAGAAAATTACAAATATATGTTCCTGAAATTACAATTCCGTGGAGATTACAGATATAATTTTAGTTTGATTTTTAGACAACAGAAACTATATGAATCATTTAAAACCATTAAACACTATTTAAATCATACAAAAAGATCTATAACTCCGATTAGGGTGAATCCAAGTGCTATGGTTTTGTATTGACAATAGCTATACGGAGAAATTTCATGACAAATTATTTGGTACTGTTAAAACAGAAATTCATACAGAAATATTTAAACCCATTGAAATAGTGTTTTAATCATAAGAAAATTTCTATAACTCCTTTTTAGGTGATTCAAATTGCCACTGTCTCTAAATTGCATTACCTATCCAGTAGCATCTAGTTCATAATTTAATATGACATAAACATATTTAATATGACATAAACATATTAAATCGATACAACTTTAGTAATAAAAGCTTTAGTGCATTAAATGACTTTCCACATGCATCATGTAATCTAACTATGTTCAGAACACTAAATGCAACTATTGTGACTCATTAAATCGTCATGCATGCATCTGTTCATCATTGTTTTCTTGTAATGTTGCACTGTTGTATGTTTGCAATGTTTTGAATGGTGTTTGTTGTGTTTGCTTCAAACGTTAGATTGCGAGGAGTGCAACCATCGTGATTGCAACTACTATGATTGCAAGTATTGTGGTTATGATGAGTGCAACCATTATATCTATGAGGATTGTGAGGTTTATATAATCGACTACATCTACAACAAAGGCAAGTGGTGCTATCTTGGTCATAAATGTCCTACTGTTTCCTATGCATTGTAGATGTGTTTGTAGAATTGCATATATAGGAATTGATGTGTATATGCTATGTCCCATATTATTCCCTAGCGATCCTTGTTTATGAGCCATCGTATTGGTAGATTGCTTAGCTATGCTATTTAGACGAGGAAGGGAATCACATCATGAAAAGTTATATGTTTTGAAAGGCTTATGTTTTGCTAAATGACAAACCAACATGTTTTAATGAACCACCTGGGCGGAATGGCATTGATTGGGTCATCGAGTGTGGATTTTGGTGGGGAATGCCGCCCAGGACACTGAGAAATGATTGGTTTCTTTGTTTGGTAGCTTACGTGTACAACCATGTGCCAATAATGAAATGGGCGGTTGGTTGGACTTAGTAGGTTGTGGTAACTCGAACCCGCGTATCCAGAGATGTAGAATTTTGGTAGGTTGGACCGGTGCGCGTCGGGATTGAGGAGCTACTTCCCGAACGGTTCCTTCTTGGACTTCTCCCTATCATCACCCAATATGAGCGTGGTAATGAGTGGGCTGGCCAAGTCACATGGGTAAGTGTACTAACCCTGCAGGTGTATAAACTAAGTGCTTAGCCGTGTCCCTGTTATGGACAATTTGAGCGACTGACACGATGCTATGATATTTCTCACTCATCCCAATTTCTTAATTACTAAAACTTGATGGATGAACATGGGTTTAGGAGCATCTGAAAGCTGAACTGTCTTGTATCTACATGGGTTTATCTGGTATGTCCTTAGAAGATTGTTTTTGAAGAAAGAAAAGTATTTTGAAAGTAGGGAAAAGTTGTATTGCTTTATGCAAATTAGCTGAACTCCACTTGGCCAAATAAGCATGTAGTTGATAGATCTGTTGTTAACCAATTTAGCCTACTTGCCATACATTCAATGTATTGACCATTCGTGGGCAACGCTTCATGTTGCGGTTATATCGTATCTGAGTGATCGTTCATAGGTCGCGAGACTCCACTCAACAATTGTTACTTTGTGGCACATTTGAAGGATGGAGATCTACCTTGTATTCGTTTTTCACGTGTACTTGAATAAATAATGTAAATTCTGGATCATATTCGTTGTATTTATGATGCACAGTTATATTTGGTATCATTTTGTACTGTGTGTGCCAGTGAACCGATCCAGGGATTGGCACTATACACATGAACTCAGCCTTATCAGGCGAGGGTGTTACAGGGTCACTGGAAGAGGAATTGCCCAAAGTATTTGGCGGATTTGAAGAACGGCAACATCAAGAAGAAAGGTATATCCGATATACATGTTATTGATGTGTATCTCACTAGTACTCGTAGTAATGCCTGGGTATTTGATACTGGTTCAGTTGCTCATATTTGTAACTCGAAACAGGTGCTGCAGAATAAACGGAAGCTAGCGAAGAACGAGGTGACGATGCGCGTAGGAAATGGATCAAAGGTTGATGTGATCGCGGTCGGCACGCTACCTCTTCATCTACCATCGGGATTAGTTTTATACTTAAATAATTTTTATTTGGTGCCTGCGTTAAGCATGAACATTATATCGGGATCTTCTTTATTGCGAGACGGTTACTTGTTTAAGTCCGAGAATAATGGTTGTTCGATTTATATGAGTAATATGTTTTATGCACATGCACCTTTGATAGATGGTCTATTCTTATTGAATCTCGATAGTGGAAATACACATATCAACAACATTGAAGCTAAACATTTGAAATTGAGTGATAACTCGACCTATATGTGGCACTGTCGTCTTGGTCACATTGGAGTGAAGCGTATGAAGAAACTCCATTCCGATGGACTTCTTGAATCACTTGATTTCGAATCACTTGAAAGATGCGAAGCATGTCTGATGGTTAAAATGACTAAGACACCATTTTCTGGTATGATGGAGCGAGCTACGGACTTATTGAAAATCATACATACCGATGTGTGTGGTCCGATGAGTGTAGCATCGCGCGGTGGTTATCGTTATGTTCTTACCTTCACGGATGACTTGAGTAGATATGGGTATATCTATTTCATGAAACATAAGTCCTAAACTTTCGAGAAGTTTAAGGAATTTTAAAGTGAGGTGGAGAATCAACGTAACAAGAATATTAAATTTCTACATTCTGATCATGGAGGTGAATATCTAAGTTACGAGTTTGGCGAGCATTTGAAGAAATGCGGAATACTTTCATAATTGACACCGCCAGGAACACCATAACGTAATGGTGTGTCCGAACATCGTAATCGAACTCTCTTAGATATGGTTCGTTCTATGATGTCACTTATAGATTTACCTCTATCATTTTGGGGTTATGCATTAGAAACAGCCGTATTCACTTTAAATAGGGCACCATCTAAATCCGTTGAAATGACACCATATGAATTATGGTTTGGGAAGAAACCTAAATTATCGTTCCTTAAAGTTTGGGGTTGCGAAGCCTATGTAAAGAAGTTACAACCGGACAAGCTTGAACCCGAAGCGGAAAAATGCGTCTTTATCGGATATCCAAAAGAAACTATTGGGTATACCTTCTATCATAGATCTGAAGGCAAAATCTTAGTTGCCAAGAATGGATCCTTTCTAGAGAAGGAATTTCTCTCGAAAGAAGTGACTGGAAGGAAAGTAGAACTCGACGAGGTTGTCGAACCTTCTCTCGAACTTGCGAGTAGCGCAGCACCAGAAGAAGTTCCTGTGGTGCGTGCCCCAATAAGAGAGGAAGCTAATGATGATGATCATGAAACTTCGGTTGAAGTTGCTACAGAGCCTCGCAGGTCAACGAGAACTCGTACCACTCCTGATTGGTATGATCACGTAATGAGTGTCATGTTGGTGGACAACATCGATGACCCTGCGACATATGAGGAAGCAATGATGAGCCCAGATTCCAATAAATGGCAAGAAGCCATGAAATCCGAGATTGGATCCATGTACGAAAACCAAGTATGGACTTTGGTGGACTTCTGGGATGGTAGGAAGGCTGTCGAGAAAAAATGGATTTTCAAGAAGAAAACAGATGTTGATGGTAATGTTATTGTCTATAAAGCTCGACTTGTCGCAAAAGGGTTTCGACAAATTCAAGGAGTTGACTACGATGAGACTTTCTCACCATTAGCGAAGCTAAAGTCTGTGAGGATTTTGTTAGCAATCGCTGCATATTATGATTATGAGATATGGCAGATGGATGTCAAAACAGCGTTCCTCAATGGATACATTGATGAAGAGTTGTATATGATGCAACCCAAAGGTTTTTTCGATCCTAAAGATGCTAACAAGGTATGCAAACTTCAACGGTCCATATATGGATTGAAGCAAGCATCCCGAAGTTGGAATCAACGTTTTGATAAGGTAATCAAAAGTTTTGGTTTTATACAAACTTATGGAGAAGCTTGTATTTACAAGAAAGTGAGTGGGAGCTCTGTAGCATTCTTAATACTATATGTAGATGACATATTGTTGATTGGGAATGACGTAGGCCTTCTTAATATTGTCAAAGAATATTTGAATAATAGTTTTTCAATGAAAGATCTTGGCGAAGCAGCTTACATATTAGGCATAAAGATTTATAGAGATAGATCGAGACGCCTAATATCATTGTCACAAAGTACATATTTGGACAAAGTTCTGAAGAGGTTTGGAATGGAAGATAGCAAGAAAGGGTTCTTGCCCATGTTGCCCAATACGACCTTGAGTAAAACTCAAAGTCCAGCAACGGCAGAAGATAGAGAAAGGATGAGTAAGACTCCCTATGCCTCAGACATAGGATCTCTAATGTATGCTATGCTATGTACTAGACCCTACATTGCATATGCTGTTAGTTTAACTAGCAGATATCAAAGTGATCCAGGAGTGGATCATTGGACAACGGTCAAAAACATCCTTAAGTACTTGAGAAGAACTAAGGATATGGTTCTTTCTTATGGAGGTGATGAACAACTCGTTGTTAATGGTTACACCGATGCTAGTTGGAACACCGATCCGGATGATTCTAAATCACAATCTGGATACGTATTTATTTTGAATGGTGAAAGATTAGCTGGAGGAGTGCAAAGAAAAGCGTTGTGGCGAGATCTTCAATCGAATCGGAATACATAGTCGCTTGAGGCTTCACAAGAAGCGATATGGATGAAGGAGTTCATTACAGAGCTCGGTGTGGTTCCAAGTGCGCTGGACCCAATGTCTATCTACTGTGATAACATGGTCGCCATAGCCAATGCGCAAGAACCAAGGTCACACAAGAAGCTGAAGCACATCAAGCTACGTTTTCACGCTATTCGAGAACATGTCCAAGATGGTGACATAAAGATTTGCAAAGTAAACACAGATCTGAATGTGGCGGATCCGTTGACTAAACCTCTCCCGAGGGCAAAACATGACCAACACCAAACTGCCATGGGTGTTCGGTATATTACCATGTAATCTAGATTAGTTGACTCTAGTGCAAGTGGGAGACTATTGGAGATATGCCCTAGAGGCAATAATAAATGTAGTTATTATTATATCTTTGTGTTTATGATAAATGTTTACATTCATGCTATAACAGTATTAACAAGGAAACATTAATACTTGTGTGATTTGTAAACTAAATTAGAGTCCCTGGTAAAGCCTCTTCATAATACTAGCTTGTTGGTTAATAAATGATTGTGGTTTCCCTATCATAAACATTGAGATGTTATTAACAAACAAGATCATATCGTTAGGAGAATGGTATGATGGACATACTCCTATAGATAAGCGTAGCATAAAGATCAAGTCATTTTAATAGTTCAATTGCTATATGCTTTATGATACATAGTAACCTAATTCCTTCGACCATGAGATCATGCTTATCACCATCACCGGAAGGATGCTTTGATGACATCAAACACCACACCATAACTGGGTGGCTATAAAGGTGGCATTGAGTGTTCGGAAAGTATGGGTTGAGACACATGGATCAAGAGTGGGATTTGTCCATCCATATGACGGATAGATATACTCTGGGCCCTCTCGGTGGAATGTCATCCAAATGGCTTGCAAGCATGTGACTGGCTCACAAGGGATCACATATCACGGGAACGAGAAAAGAGTACTTATCAGTAACGAGGTTGAACTAGGTATGCAGAGATACCGACGATCAAAACCTCGGATAAGTAAACTATCGTGAGACAAAGGGAAATTGGTATCGTGTGTAAGTGGTTCATTCGATCACAAAGTAATCATAGAAATATGTGGGAACCATATGAATTTCCAGATTCCTCTATTGGTTATTGTTCGGAGAAGTGTCTTGGTCATGTCCGCATAATTCACGAACCGTAGGGAGACACACTTAAGGATTCGATGTTATTGAGTAGTTATGGAATGATGAGTAAGAGACCGAATGTTGTTCGGAGTCTCGGATGGGATCCGGGATATCACGAGGAGATCCGGAATGGTCCGGAGAATAAGATTCATATAAGGAAAGTCCTGTTTCGGAGTTGGAGAATGATTCCGGTGTTTTCATCGGGAATGTTCTAGAAGGGTCCGGAAGGTCCGGCACTCCGGAGGGGAAGGGTACATGAATGTGTCATAACAAGTTGGAATGGTTGCATCATGTACTAGGTGTCATCGCTGAGCAAAATAAAGGGATAAATCAAATCCTAGTTTGAAAAGTCAAACGCCAATTTGAAAAGTCAAACGGCAAGTTTACTTGTTGGAGGGAGAGTAGGAAACCTACTTGGGGAGGAGTTCCTCTCCCTCCACCACCGGCCAAGGAGGACGAGTTGGGGGAGGACTCCCTCCCCCTTGGCCGCGCCCTCCCACCTATAAAAGGAGGGGCAGGGCTGCCCCTCTAGACCTACACCTTGCCCCACTAAAACCCTAGCCCTAGCCGCCGGCCCTCTTGCAGCCGCCGCCGCCCTAGGGCAATCCCTAGCCGCCGACTTGGGGCTCTCCCCTTTCCCTAGCCGCCGGCCTATCCCTCTCTCCTTGGTGCCTCTAAACCCTAGATCGCCAAGGCCTCTCTCATAGTCCACCATACTCGCTCCGGCTTAAGGCGAAGCCCTGCAAGATCTCCCCTCTACTTCCGGTACCACGCCGTCGTGCTGCCGGAATCACGAGGAGAGTGCTACAACCTCCGCTGCCTGCTGGAACAAGGGAGAGGAAGGTCTTCATCGAGTATCGAACGTGTGACCGGCTGCAGGAGCGCTGCCGGAACGCAGCGCCGAAAGGATCGTCTACACAATCTTGAGATCGGCAAGAGTACGACTACATCACCCACGAGAATCCGCTCTCGTTAAACACTTTGGAATCTTCGAGGGTGAGTTATTCTATCGACTCGTTGCTACAATCTAGTAGATATATCTTGGCTTGTTTGTTTGTATGCGGTAGAAAATTTTTGTTTTCCATGCTACGAATCCCTACATCTACCTGCCAATAATTCCGCCTCAGCAATATGCGCAGATGTTCCCGCAATTTGCGCAACCTCCCGTTGTTGTTTCTGATCCGGTGGTGACTCGGAATAAGCGAAAGAAGAAGAAGAATGTGCAGGTACCTCGATAGCCATCGCGGTGCCTACGTAGCATCTTTTTCAGCCTCGACCAGCCCGCAGATGCCCCGATACGGGCATGATGTTTGTTCCCCTGCCGTGAGCATGCGGTATTTGCTTTTCTACTGTCTCAACACCCGCTATTGTTGTAGTGGATTCTTCTGGTCAGGCTGATCCGAGCAAGACAAAGAAGATGGTGAAGTGCTAAAAATGTTCTGGAGATACTCATGCTTCCAAAAACTGTCCGGTTCAATATTACTGCTTAGTTTGTAACAATTCTGCTCATCCCACCACCAAGTGTCCAACGCTGAAATTGCCCAAGCCTACGATGATCGTGGCAGGGAATGGTACGGAAGATACAGTTTTCAATCAGTTGCCTGATAGCATTTTCAAGGCAAATTTGGCTCCAAAGTGCACACCTACAGCTAAGGTGACTATGGTTGGCGGGGTGGTGCATGCGGCTTTCGTTGAGTCTCAGATGACACGTATTTGCCCTCTCAACACTCAGTGGAAATGGGAGGCCCTTCCGCATGGTGATGATTCGTTTCTTGTAAGCTTCCCCTATTTCGATAACTTACAGCGTGTTGATGGCATACATATGCCGGTACCTTCACAAAATTTTCGGATTGTTATCAGTGTTTGGGAGATGCAGGATATTCAGCCAAAGTTTTTACTGCCTCAGGTGTGGGTTCATGTGGAGGGTGTTCCTCATACCATCCAGCACTTCCATGGCCTATGGGCGGTTGGATCTCTTCTGGGTACGACAGTGGATGTAGATCTTCCGACACTTTATAGTCGCAATATTATGTGTATTTGTGTGGCAATGATGAACCCAAATGTGCTGCGAAAGAGTGTGGATACTAAAGGTCCTTACATTGGTACTACAGCTACTCTGAAGCTGAAGGGATATGACTTTACTTTTCGTCCGGAGATTCCAGACTTCTTCCCAGACCCTACTTTTACCCCTCTATTCTGGAGGCGTAAGGGAGATGATTCAGATGAGGACGATGGTACTGGACAGAAGGAGAAGGACCCTTCTACTGATGATACCACTGCTCGGGCTCAGGGGACTTAGATGGAAATTGATAATGCGGGTACCTAGTCAGCTGTGGGAGGTCCTCAGGTCAACAAGGTTGCTTCTTTGCTAGTGTTTGCGGTTACGCCATCCAATCATAGCCCTCAGACTCCCATAGGTAAATCCATTGTTGCTGCTGCACGGATCTCTCGCTCTTACTTTCAGCGGCCTGGGATGATCTATACTACTGCATTTTTGGTGTTGGGTGGAGTTGGTGTGACACAGCCTCGATCGCCACAGTTTTCTTATACCACTATGGCGTCATGCTCTGTCGATCCTTGTTCGCCGGCCCCTTCTTCTGCACCGGGTGCGGTGCAGTCATCTTCTCCGGGCTCTATGCTGTTGGGCGCGGGGATTCTCTCTACTTCGCCTACCGCGGGTCGTTCTGCCTCGCCTACCTCGGCTCAGCCGACCTCGTCTCCTGTGGCTCGGCCCTCTTCGACATCTACTGCGCGAGCGTCGCAGGAGGAGCATCCCACCCCGCGGGAGGTCCCTCGGGAGAGCACGAAGACGGGGTTGTCTACCTCTGGTCTCAGGACACAGGATGGCCTGGGATATGGGCCCTTTTCACCAAAGGGTGCACCTTCGCTCACGGACCTTATGCCGCTGGCCGAGCTGGAGTCGGCGCTGGATGCTGTTGTGGAGGACAATCAGCATGTGCAGGTTACTACGGCGAACTCTATGATCAAGGAATCTACGATGTCGGTGCTGCGCAGGAGTGCAAGACACCCAGTGAGAGCCGATGGTGCTTCATATATAGATGTGGATTCTTTGGATAAGGCCATGCGCAGGAAGGCGGAGAAGAATCTCGACACGGCTGGTAATCCCTCTTCATCTAAGTCATTTATTCCTTTTTCATCATCTCGCATTAATTCTAAGCTTAATTCTGTTGGAATTAGTTTAGGTAAGAATGTAAGTGATGTTTCTATTTCTGCGAAGGTCTTGAAGCGGATGGAATTTGACCAGTTAACTGTTGTTCCAAACGCCTCGGCCTCTTATATTTCCACCTACTCTGATGATGACGATACAAACATCTCAACAGATGGTCAGATCCTATCTCATCTAGTAGGTGAAGTTTTTGAAGTTGGTTTGGACTAAGATGGGTTAAGTTCAATTTATGAGCTAACTGCTTCTGGTCGTAAATCGACTTCTGGAAAAAAAATGTAACAAGTCTCGTAAACGAGATATTGCGCCTAAATCTATTATTGTTTCCCAATGAATGGCATGTTTTTGAATAGCAGAGGTCTTCGAGACTTGGCTAAGCATTTACACATTGCACTTTGTTCTAGGGAACACACTCTGGATTTTGTGGCTATCTCCGAAACGGGCAGACGAGAATTTTCACAAACTATACTAGATCGCCTATCAGGCGGTATAGATTTTGTGTGGCATTCTCATCCACCCAGGCGACAGTCTAGGGGCATTTTACTTGGCGTGCGAGCAGACACCATGGATATATTAGTTGTTGCGAAAGGGGAGTTTCATATAAAACTTCACATCCGTAACAAAGCTGATAATTTCGTCTGGAGTCTAGTTGTTATGTATGGTGTGGCTCAAGAGGCCTTTAAGGATGATTTTCTTCAAGAATTGGTGAACTTGGCAAAATATAATCCATACCCTATTCTTATAGGGGGGATTTGAACTTTCTTCGGTTCCCATATGAGAAGAGCAAAGGCTGTTTCGATGATCATTGGCCCTTCCTTTTTAACGTTGTCATTGACAGTCTTGACTTCAAGGAAGTAAACATGATTGGTAGATAATTTACTTGGGCTAATTCGTTGCAGGAACCAACATATGAAAAACTTGATCATGTACTGATGGACTCAGATTGGGAAGACCACTTTCCTCTAGTCTTGGTACGCGCTCTAGAACGTATTGAGGCTCTGTCTGATCATGCTCCCATTTTGCTAACTACCGGTTTACCATCTCAACGCTGTGGCCGTCCTTTCAAATTTTAGCTCGGATGGCTGCTTCGTGATGGTTTCCACGATATGGTGAAAGCGGTTTGGGAAAGACCGGTTGCTGGTGATACCCCAATTCAGAGATGGAATAATAAAGTGCGTTTGACACGAAAACATCTCGGAGGTTGGGCGCATCATACCGCTGGTATTCTAAAGAAGGAAAACTTAGTCTTTCAGCTACTATTGATGATCTTGAAGCTTTGGCAGAAACCCGGTTGCTTACTCCACAGGAAATTGAGCTAAAAAACCAATCAAATGCGGAGATTGCCCGGTTACCGCGCGAAGAGGAACTCAAGTGGTATCAACGTTCTAAATCACAGTTTATTTTGCATGGGGATTCGAATACAAGATACTTCCATAGTGTAGCCAATGACAAACACAAGAATAAACATATTCATTCCTTAAGGCATAATGACGAAATGATTGAAGGACACGAGCAGCTAAAGTCTTACATTACGAATTATTATAAGGGTTTGTTTGGGGATCTGGAGGAAGGCACTTTTTCATTGGATGAATCCCAAACTAATGATGTACCCTAAGTTTCTGTGGAGGAAAACAACTATCTGACGGCTCCCTATTCCGAGGAGGAAGTCAAACTAGCTGTTTTCCAAATGGAGCATAATAAGGCACCTGGTCCAGATGGTTTCCCCACTGAGTTTTACCAAAAATTTTGGGATGTAATCAAATCAGATCTCTTGAATATGTTCAGTGCTTTACATGTGGGTCAACTTGATCTATTTCGGCTGAACTTTGGTGAAATCATCTTACTGCCTAAAGTTAATGAAGCAGAATGGATACAACAATATAGACCGATCTGTCTTCTTAATGTTAGCTTCAAGATTTTCACTGAGGTCGCCACTATCAGGTTGAAATCTGTGGCTGATCATGTTGTTAGCCCTTCGCAAACTGCCTTCATGCAAGGTAGACATATTCTCGACGGTGTCGCTACCTTGAATGAAACGGTTCATGAGCTTCATAGAAAGAAATTGAATGGGGTAATCCTTAAAATTGATTTTGAGAAGGCTTATGACAAAGTTAAATGATCTTTCCTACAACAAGCTCTTAGAACAAAAGGATTTTCAGCGGAATGGCGTTCCTTGATTGATAGCTTTGTAGTCGGAGGTAGTGTTGCCATCAAAGTCAATGACGATGTTGGCAACTACTTTCAGACTAAGAAAGGGCTAAGACAAGAAGATCCATTAACGCCCATGCTTTTTAATATAGTAGCTGATATGGTATCCATCTTGATTGAGCGTGCTAAGGCTGATGGCCAAATTAAAGGTGTGATCCCTCACCTTGTCGATGGGGGTTATCTATACTTAAATATGCAGACGACACAATTCTTTTTATGGAGCATGATCTTGAAAAAGCCAAGAATCTAAAACTCATACTTTCGGCTTTTGAGCAACTTTCTGGATTGAAAATTAACTTTCATAAAAGTTAATTGTTTTGTTTTGATGAGGCCCAAGAGGAGGCTGGTCTTTACAATGAACTCTTCGGCTGTTGCCATGGAATTTTCCCGATCAGATATTTGGGCATTTCCGGTACACTACCGAAGGCTTACAAATGCTGAGTGGAAAATTATTGAGGAAAGCTTACATATATGTTTGAGTAGTTGGAAAGGCAAACTTCTTTCTGTAGGAGGAAGATTGGTGCTCATAAACTCAGTCCTTAGTAATATGGTATTGTATATGATTTTTTTTTCAACTACCAAAAGGTGTCTTAAAAAGGTTGAATTACTTCCGATCAAGATTATTTTGATGGATCTATAAGTTATTAAATGAGGAACGGATTTGGCAAACTATTATTAAGAGAAAGTATATTGGTTCAAAAGCATTATCCCAAATGGTTTGGAAACCTGGCGACTCTCACTTTTGGGTTGGTCTGATAGTGTCAAAAAAACATTTTTTACGCTTTGGGACTTTCTCTATTAATAATGGGACACAGATAAGGTTCTGGGAGGATAAATGGCTAGATAATTCTACCCTTCGAGAACAATATCATGCGTTATATTCCATTGTCCGTTATAAGGAGGAAACAGTCGCCACAGTGTTCGAATCGTTTCCACCAAATATAACGTTCAGAAGGGATCTAATTGATGCTAGACCTGACTCTTGGATCATGTTACTACATCGTATGGCACATGTACAACTGTCGGATGAGCCAGATGTATTCCGATGGAATCTAACTAAGAATGGGCCCTTCTCTGTTAGCTCTTAGTACAATGCTTTAACTTAGCCGGCTATTCCAGTGCTAGATAATAGGATGATCTGGAGTATGAAGATACCTCTTAAAAACAAAATCTTTGTTTGGTATCTTCGTCGTGAGATTATTCTTACAAAGGACAACCTTATTAAGCGGAATTAGCATGAAAATCCTGGGTGTGTGTTCTGTCACCGTAATGAGACAATCAAACACTTTTCAATGTAGTTTCGCTCGGTCTATATGGTCAATCACCCAAGCAGCTTCAGGCTTGTATCCACCACGTAGTATTGCCAATATTTTTGAGAATTGGTTACATGATATTGATAACAAGTACAAGAATCTTCTTAGGGTCGGAGCGATAGCCATTATATAGTCGCTATGGCTATGTAGAAATAATAAGGTTTTTAATGATATAAAATGTCCTCTCATGCAGGTTCTCTACAGGTGTACTCATACCCTTTAGACGTGGTCGAGTTTGCATCGTGCGGAATATCGCGAGTTGTTTATGGAGGTGTGTACGCGGCTAGAGGATACGACACGGGACTTTTTTACCGGACATGAATGGCAGCATAATCTTCGGATAGATTTGCCCTATGCATCCTAGGCGTTATTACAATTTCTCATTTTGATATGTAATTCGCTGTGTATCTTTTATTTTATGTTGGATCTTCTAGATTGGCATCGGCTATGTGCATCTAGTTATGCAAAGGCCAGGTGTAATGTTACTTTAAAAGTAATAATGAAGCCCTTTATCGAAAAAAAATAGTTTGCGTCATGTCGAAGAACAATAATCCTCAGGATCATGATGCATGGGTTCTCACTATTGACATGAAGAGCAAGACGGCGGGAGAGGGAGTGCCATACAATGCAAAGAGGGCAAGGCATTCAAATACCACCTACATTCCCTGCACGCTGAACAAATATCTGAATAGTGAATCAGATGGAGCTCAGGTTGGTTTGCAAAATGCTCGTTCTGATGAACACTTTCCACTTCAACTACCATTGCAAAGCTCAAACAAATACAGCACTTCCCAAGAGAAGCGGCGGCGAGTGATGTGACCATACAATAGCTGTGGCTTGGTGCGCATCTCTGAATCTACTTAATTGCCGGGGCAACCCGCTTGTGCATTCCTCGTTAGTGATTGTGCCTCCATTCAGCTCCAATACCATATTGAGTAGATGCAATAGCCAAATTAAATGAACCAAAAGTTAAAACTGATGGAAAGGCTAGGGGGATATATTTAGCAGAAGGTGATGAAGTCATCTTATCAAGCTGGTGAAACCTACAAAACTGCACTGAAGCTTTTGAGTCAGAGTAGATAGCTGCACACATGATGGGATTGAGCTTGCGTTGCAACATTCAGATTTGCTCAGTATCGTACAATCCAATTGGTAGGACTTGCTACGCAGGCTGAAAGGAAAAGTGACCGACATATATGGAAGGAACGATACGAGGAGGTCGAATTTTTTTTTGACAGGGAACAGCAGGCGTTCTGCTTTTGCATTATAGAAGGGAGAAAGCACCCCATAAAGTTACAGGAGTGCGAAAAACGAAAAGAATAGAGGGGTATAACCCACAATAGCAAACTTGTGGAAAAAATCAAAAAATCAATGCCAGACCCAGCTAGGTCGCACTCTGTCTTCGGGCTAGCTTAAGCAGCTCGACGTCTGCCCTGATCAACCGTGCCACTGCAGGGGCGGGAAGATTTTTGTCCTCAAAAATGCGTCGTCCTCTTTCCTTCCACAAGTGCCAGATGATGCAGATGGAGACCGTGATATCAACCTTCTTCTAATCAGTCCACTTGCCTCTACGTATTTTCGTCCACCAACCGTTTACAGTGGTAGAAGATTGAGCAACACTAACTGCTCTGGGGTGTGAGTGCTGAAACAGTTCCCAGACCTCCATGGCGAAAGGGCAATTCAGGGCAAGGTGGGCAGCGGTCTCAAATTGTTGATCGCATAGACAGCAACAGTCATCATGAGGTAGACCGCGTGCTCGTAGTCTCTCCGCTGTCCAGTTTCTGTTTCTCAACAGAAGCCAGAAAAAGAATTTAACTTTTCCTTCTGCAATTATTTTCCAAACTTGTTCGAGTTGTGGTTGCAGGATGCGTCCATGGAACTGTGCTTGATATGCCGATCTGGCAGTGTACTGGCCGTCTGTAGTCAGATTCCATTTGATAGTGTCACGGTTAGCCGTCAGGGCAATGTGCTGAATCAAATTCCAAAGTTGCACAAACTGATCAATATGCTCCGCAGAGCTCGATCGTTGCAGACCCTTCATCCATCGTCCATTTGTGAGGGCCTCTTTTACGGTCAGTTTCTTGCGGGCGCTCTCATGAGGTCGAATTTTTCAAGACGGGGCGCTGCCACCGAGCGTCCTGGCAAGCCTGATTAGAGGAGACCTAGCTAGAGCTTGTGTTCCTGGCAAAGAGTAGACCAGTTCTGTAGTTTTGGGCCAAGTAGCACTTGTGGCTAGCTAGTAGGAAGACATTTGTGTTCTTCCTGTTGTAAGAGTTTTGAATTTGTATTCCCCCTTTTTTATTGGAAAAGCAGAGCACCTGTTAGTTCCTTCAAAAAAAAGAGTGACTGACCGTGGGAAGAAGTACACCCTTTCATGTTGTTGCGTTTTTAGAGCATGGGCTACAAGTGGCCTGTCTTCCAAAACTTCGAAAGTTCGAAATTTAAAGTTTCAACAACTTTCAATGTTACATCCTACCCGTGTGTAAAATTATCAGTTTGAAAGACAAATGTGTAGATCTAGGCCTGGTGAACGATACAAAAAACCCGAATCTTCTAAAATTTGTTCGTTTTGTCATTTTTTGCTGAGCTCAAAATACAAGGTCCATGATAACCTGCCGGAAGACAATAATCAAGGACGAATCTAGTCCATACCTCCTGTTACCACTTACTCCCTCCGTTTCAAAATATAAGATGTTTTACCAGAAAGAAATGTATTCAGACTTTTTAGATGTAGTATGTAGGTTCACCGGGTTTGATAATCTACATACCAAAATGCTCAGATACATTTTTTTTATGAACCTAAAACATCTTATATTTTAAAACAGAGAGAGTACAATGCAGTGTAAAACATCTCTTGCATTTGGATCGGGCACTAGCATTGAACCTGTGAGCTGACGAGCGGGAAGTCGAGCGGCGTCATCCAGGCATACTTGAACCGCAGCGGCGCGCCGCTCTGAATGCGCCGTCCGCCCCGGAGCAGGCAGCGCTCGCCGTCCACAGGCCGGATCGCCCGCGGGTCGACGGTCTCGACGCTGCTGAGGCCGTAGCACCGGAGCAGCACCCTGGACTGCGCGCACCGGCAGCGGTTAGTCACCTCGACCGCGTACTCGGGCTTACCCTCCACCACCCGCCCCGTCGCCGACTGCCGCACCACCAGGTCCGCCGCCCGGCACGGGGACGGGGACCGGCCCGCCTCCGCGTCTGCTCCCAGCTCGTCCTCGCCTGTCTACTCCACATACAGCATATTGCTGTCACATTATTGACGGAGCTGAACGCACAGCTCCTCTTCTCCAACCTCTAGCTCAAACTAGAACAATGGAGTTTTTCGGGCGACGAACGCCGCGGCCGCCGGACGGCCTGTATCTTGGCTTTATTGCTAAAAATACATCATACACTCGGAGGTACTCACGCACGCACGCTGTACAACTAGGGGAGCTCTTGCAGCACCAAGAGGAACTCTCTCCGACACCGGCCGAGCCATACTCAGCACACACGGAAGCTATACCTCTGAACTACATCTTCCTCTTCACCTAGCTACTTCTCCACACAACACTGGGAAACTACGCGGGGCTTTTTATACACACGCACGCACGTCTGATCCATCCATACTGCAACTGCTTGATCCGCTTACTCCGGCCGGCGAACGCACGACGCGCACGAACGCGTATGACGCGGCTGCCTCCAACAGCTCCAACTGCATGCAGCTCCTCCACGCTCGTCAAGCTGCAGACCAACTCAACACAAGGACACATCCACGACCTGACCTAAACCCACACACACTCGATGGCCACAGACGCGAGCACGAACTCACGCGCCATTAGGAAACACGTACACACGCGGTTTATTTGCTAACAATCTCCTCCTAAACCGCGACCTCTCGTCGCCGAAGTGGGTGCAGCTTTCGTCGTCGCCATGGCCGCCGCTATGGCCTCGCATCCTGACGCGACCACCGCTGCGTGCCCTACCTCCACACAGGCGCCGCAACCTCTATCTTCTTCCTCAGCGACACACGCCGAGCTCCACCGGTGACACACGCCGTCTTCTCCGGCTCCGGCGACACAGGCCAAGTAGCCTCCAGCGACGAACGCCAGAAGGATGTAGACAAACTCGACACGAACTCGAGCACATCGGCGACATACGCCTTGGCGAGGAACGCCTCCACCCGACATCAACCGCGCAGCTACACCTCCATGGTCGCCGGCCGCCACGGCTACCGCAGCCCCCATGTCGCCATGCAGCGCCTCCACGCTGCCGCTGCGCGCCGCACCACACCGGACCTCCGCGACCTTCTGGCTGCACTGCCGCGCATCGCCTGCGCGGCCTTCATGCTCGTCGCACGTACGACGCCGTCACGGACTCGACCTGGCGCACATACGCCGGTTACCACCGTCATGGTCTTGACCTGGCGCACACACGCCGGTCCTCCTTCACCTCGGGCGACAAACGCCAGGCTCCTCCGGTGATCCGCACGCCCTCGGCTCACGCACATGCCGCGCCTGACGCAAGCAACGTGGCCGCTCGAGCTGCCTCACCTGCCGCACGTACGGCTTCTCCTCCACGCCGCCGAGCCACGCCGTGCCACCGCAGCCTCTGCGCCACCACGCAGGTCCGCCGCGGCTGCCGCGCTCCCGGCACGGACGGCATGACCATGCTCCACAGCCTCCTCGCCGCGTCACCACGCAGCGCCTCCGCTTCGCGCTCGCCCGCGTGCAGCGTCTGGCGCTCGCCTCCGCCCGCCTCCGCTCGCCGCGGACTCACCGCGCACCACGGCTCCGAACCATGAGGCTCTGATACCAACTGACGGAGCTGAACGCACAGCTCCTCTTCTCCAACCTCTAGCTCAAACTAGAACAATGGAGTTTTTCGGGCGACGAACGCCGCGGCCGCCGGACGGCCTGTATCTTGGCTTTATTGCTAAAAATACATCATACACTCGGAGGTACTCACGCACGCACGCTGTACAACTAGGGGAGCTCTTGCAGCACCAAGAGGAACTCTCTCCGACACCGGCCGAGCCATACTCAGCACACACGGAAGCTATACCTCTGAACTACATCTTCCTCTTCACCTAGCTACTTCTCCACACAACACTGGGAAACTACGCGGGGCTTTTTATACACACACGCATCGCGTCGATCCATCCATCGCAATCGCTTGATCCGCTTACTCCGGCCGGAGCATACGACGCCGAAGCAGCGTATGACGCGGCTGCCTCCAACAGCTCCAACTGCATGCAGCTCCTCCACGCTCGTCAAGCTGCAGACCAACTCAACACAAGGACACATCCACGACCTGACCTAAACCCACACACTCGATGGCCACGCAGCGAAACGAACTCACGCGCCATTAGGAAACACGTACACGCGGTTTATTTGCTAACAATCTCCTCCTAAACCGCGACCTCTCGTCGCCGAAGTGGGTGCAGCTTTCGTCGTCGCCATGGCCGCCGCTATGGCCTCGCATCCTGACGCGACCACCGCTGCGTGCCCTACCTCCACACAGGCGCCGCAACCTCTATCTTCTTCCTCAGCGACACACGCCGAGCTCCACCGGTGACACACGCCGTCTTCTCCGGCTCCGGCGACACAGGCCAAGTAGCCTCCAGCGACGAACGCCAGAAGGATGTAGACAAACTCGACACGAACTCGAGCACATCGGCGACATACGCCTTGGCGAGGAACGCCTCCACCCGACATCAACCGCGCAGCTACACCTCCATGGTCGCCGCTCCCTGGCCGCCACGGCTACCGCAGCCCTATCGCCATGCAGCGCCTCCACGCTGCCGCTGCGCGCCGCACACCGGACCTCCGCGACCTTCTGGCTGCACTGCCGCGCATCGCCTGCGCGGCCTTCATGCTCGTCGCACGTACGACGCCGTCACGGACTCGACCTGGCGCACATACGCCGGTTACCACCGTCATGGTCTTGACCTGGCGCACACACGCCGGTCCTCCTTCACCTCGGGCGACAAACGCCAGGCTCCTCCGGTGATCCGCACGCCCTCGGCTCACGCACATGCCGCGCCTGACGCAAGCAACGTGGCCGCTCGAGCTGCCTCACCTGCCGCGTCGGCTTCTCCTCCACGCCGAGCCACGCCGCCACCGCAGCCTCTGCGCCACCACGCAGGTCCGCCGCTGCGCTCCGGCACGCACGGACGGCATGACCATGCTCCACAGCCTCCTCGCGCGTCACCACGCAGCGCCTCCGGCTTCGCGCTCGCCGCGTCTGGCGTCCAGCGCTCCGCCTCCGCCTCGCCGCGCCGCCGCGGACTCACCGCAGCACCACGGCTCCGAACCATGAGGCTCGATACCAACCAGCGGGCTGAACGCACAGCTCCTCTTCTCCAACCTCTAGCTCAAACTAGAACAATGGAGTTTTTCGGCGACGAACGCCGCGCCCGGACGGCCTGTATCTTGGCTTTATTGCTAAAAATACATCATACACTCGGAGGTACTCACGCACGCATCGCTGTACAACTAGGGAGCTCTTGCAGCACCAAGAGGAACTCTCTCCGACACCGCCGAGCCATACTCAAAGACACACGGAAGCTATACCTCTGAACTACATCTTCCTCTTCACCTAGCTACTTCTCCACACAACACTGGAAACTACGGGCTTTTTATACACGCACGCACGCCCCGATCCATCCATCTCGAATCGCTGATCCGCTTACTCCGGCGTGACGACGCGCGCCGCAACAGCGTATGACGCGGCTGCCTCCAACAGCTCCAACTGCATGCAGCTCCTCCACGCTCGTCAAGCTGCAGACCAACTCAACACAAGGACACATCCACGACCTGACCTAAACCCACACACACTCGATGGCCACAGACGCGAGCACGAACTCACGCGCCATTAGGAAACACGTACACACGCGGTTTATTTGCTAACAATCTCCTCCTAAACCGCGACCTCTCGTCGCCGAAGTGGGTGCAGCTTTCGTCGTCGCCATGGCCGCCGCTATGGCCTCGCATCCTGACGCGACCACCGCTGCGTGCCCTACCTCCACACAGGCGCCGCAACCTCTATCTTCTTCCTCAGCGACACACGCCGAGCTCCACCGGTGACACACGCCGTCTTCTCCGGCTCCGGCGACACAGGCCAAGTAGCCTCCAGCGACGAACGCCAGAAGGATGTAGACAAACTCGACACGAACTCGAGCACATCGGCGACATACGCCTTGGCGAGGAACGCCTCCACCCGACATCAACCGCAGCTACACCTCCATGGTCGCCGCCCGCCGCCACGGCTACCGCAGCCCCATGTCGCCATGCGGCGCCTCCACGCTGCCGCGCCCGCGCCCGCACCGGACCTCCGCGACCTTCGGCTGCATCGCGCGCATCGCCTGCGCGCCTTCATGCTCGTCGCCGACGACGCCGTCACGGACTCGACTGGCGCATCGCCCGGTTACCGTCATGGTCTTGACCGGCGCACACACGCCGGTCCTCCTTCACTCGGGCGACAAACGCCAGCTCCTCCGGTGATCCGCCGCCCTCGGCTCACGCACATGCCGCGCAGCAACGCGTGGCCGCTCGAGCTGCCTCACCGCGCCGACGTCGGCTTCTCCTCCACGCCGCCAGCCACGCCGTGCCACCGCAGCCTCTGCGCCACCACGCAGGTCGCCGCGGCTGCGCGCTCCCGCACGGACGGCATGACCATGCTCCAGCCTCTCGCGCGTCACCACGCAGCGCCTCCGGGCTTCGCGCTCGCCGCCGTCTGGCGTCCACAGCGCTCGCCTCCGCCTCCGCCCGCGCAGCGACTCACCGCCTGCACGGCTCGAACCATGAGGCTCGATACCAGACGGAGCTGAACGCAGCTCCTCTTCTCCAACCTCTAGCTCAAACTAGAACAATGGAGTTTTTCGGCGACGAACGCCGCGACGCGGACGGCCTGTATCTTGGCTTTATTGCTAAAAATACATCATACACTCGGAGGTACTCACGCACGCCTGTACAACTAGGGGAGCTCTTGCAGCACCAAGAGGAACTCTCTCCGACACCGCCGAGCCATACTCGGCACACACGGAAGCTATACCTCTGAACTACATCTTCCTCTTCACCTAGCTACTTCTCCACACAACCTGGGAAACTACGGGCTTTTTATACACGCACGCATCGTCTGATCCATCCATACTGCTTGATCCGCTTACTCCGGCGTGAGCGACGCCGCGACAGCGTATGACGCGGCTGCCTCAACAGCTCCAAGCATGCAGCTCCTCCACGCTCGTCAAGCTGCAGACCAACTCAACACAAGGACACATCCACGACCTAAACCCACACACACTCGATGGCCCAGACGCGAGCACGAACTCACGCGCCATTAGGAAACACGTACACACGCGGTTTATTTGCTAACAATCTCCTCCTAAACCGCGACCTCTCGTCGCCGAAGTGGGTGCAGCTTTCGTCGTCGCCATGGCCGCCGCTATGGCCTCGCATCCTGACGCGACCACCGCTGCGTGCCCTACCTCCACACAGGCGCCGCAACCTCTATCTTCTTCCTCAGCGACACACGCCGAGCTCCACCGGTGACACACGCCGTCTTCTCCGGCTCCGGCGACACAGGCCAAGTAGCCTCCAGCGACGAACGCCAGAAGGATGTAGACAAACTCGACACGAACTCGAGCACATCGGCGACATACGCCTTGGCGAGGAACGCCTCCACCCGACATCAACCGCGCAGCTACACCTCCATGGTCGCCGCTCCCTGGCCGCCACGGCTACCGCAGCCCCCATGTCGCCATGCAGCGCCTCCACGCTGCCGCTGCGCGCCGCACCACACCGGACCTCCGCGACCTTCTGGCTGCACTGCCGCGCATCGCCTGCGCGGCCTTCATGCTCGTCGCACGTACGACGCCGTCACGGACTCGACCTGGCGCACATACGCCGGTTACCACCGTCATGGTCTTGACCTGGCGCACACACGCCGGTCCTCCTTCACTCGGGCGACAACGCCAGCTCCTCCGGTGATCCGCACGCCGGCTCACGCACATGCGCGCTACCGACGCAAGCAACGTGGCGCCGAGCTGCCTCTCACCGCCACGTCACGGCTTCTCCACGCCGCCGAGCCACGCCAGGCCACCGCAGCCTCTGCGCCACCACGCAGGTCCGCGGCCGGCCCGCTCGCACGGACGGCATGACCATGCTCCAGCCTCCTCGGCGTCACCACGCAGCGCCTCCGGCTTCCGCTCGCCGCACGACAGCGTCTGGCGCTCCGCCTCGCCTCCGCCAGGCCGCTGGACTCACCGCACCACGGCTCCGAACCATGAGGCTCGATACCAAGACGGAGCTGAACGCACAGCTCCTCTTCTCCAACCTCTAGCTCAAACTAGAACAATGGAGTTTTTCGGGACGAACGCCCGCGGCCACGGACGGCTCAGTATCTTGGCTTTATTGCTAAAATACATCATACACTCGGAGGTACTCACGCCGCACGCTGTACAACTAGGGGAGCTCTTGCAGCACCAAGAGGAACTCTCTCCGACACCGCCGAGCCATACTAAGACACACGGAAGCTATACCTCTGAACTACATCTTCCTCTTCACCTAGCTACTTCTCCACACAACACCGGAAACTACGCGGGCTTTTTATACACACGCACGCGTCGATCCATCCATCTGAATCGCTGATCCGCTTACTCCGGCGAGCATACGACGCCGCAACGCGTATGACGCGGCTGCCTCCAACAGCTCCAACTGCATGCAGCTCCTCCACGCTCGTCAAGCTGCAGACCAACTCAACACAAGGACACATCCACGACCTGACCTAAACCCACACACACTCGATGGCCACAGACGCGAGCATGAACTCACGCGCCATTAGGAAACACGTACACACGCGGTTTATTTGCTAACAATCTCCTCCTAAACCGCGACCTCTCGTCGCCGAAGTGGGTGCAGCTTTCGTCGTCGCCATGGCCGCCGCTATGGCCTCGCATCCTGACGCGACCACCGCTGCGTGCCCTACCTCCACACAGGCGCCGCAACCTCTATCTTCTTCCTCAGCGACACACGCCGAGCTCCACCGGTGACACACGCCGTCTTCTCCGGCTCCGCGACCTGAGCCAAGTAGCCTCCGGCGAGCGCGGAAGGATGTAGACAAACTCGACACGAACTCGAGCACATCGGCGACATACGCCTTGGCGAGGAACGCCTCCACCCGACATCAACCGCGCAGCTACACCTCCATGGTCGCCGCTCCCTGGCCGCCACGGCTACCGCAGCCCCCATGTCGCCATGCAGCGCCTCCACGCTGCTGCGCTACCGCGCCACACCGGACCTCCGCGACCTTGCTGCTGCAGCGCATCGCCTGCGGCCTTCATGCTCGCCGTCTGGCAAATCCGCCAGACTCGACTGGCGCATACGCCGTTACCACCGTCATGGTCTTGACTGGCGCACACGCCGTCCTCCTTCACCTCGGGCGACAAACGCCAGCTCCTCCGGTGATCCGCGCCCTCGGCTCACGCATGCCGCGCTGGCGCAAGCAACGTGGCGCTCGAGCTGCCTCACCGCCGCGTCGGCTTCTCCTCCACGCCGAGCCACGCTGCGTTACCCGCAGCCTCTGCGCCACCACGCAGGTCGCCCGTTGCCGCGCTCCCGACGCAGACGGCATGACCATGCTCCACAGCCTCCTCGCCGCGTCACCACGCAGCGCCTCCGGCTTCGCGCTCGCACGTCACGTCTGGCGCTCGCCTCCGCCTCCGCCGCGCTTCGCCAGCGGACTCACTGCCTGCACGGCTCCGAACCATGAGGCTCGATACCAACCGACGGAGCTGAACGCACGGCTCCTCTTCTCCAACCTCTAGCTCAAACTAGAACAATGGAGTTTTTCGGGACGAACGCCGTCACGGACGGCCTGTATCTTGGCTTTATTGCTAAAAATACATCATACACTCGGAGGTACTCACGCCGACGCTGTACAACTAGGGAGCTCTTGCAGCACCAAGAGGAACTCTCCGACACCGCCGAGCCATACTCGGCACACACACGGAAGCTATACCCGAACTACATCTTCCTCTTCACCTAGCTACTTCTCCACACAACCTGGGAAACTACGCGGGCTTTTTATACACGCACGCATCGCCGATCCATCCATATCGCAATCGCTGATCCGCTTATCCGGCCGGCGAACGCACGACGCCGCGAAACGCGTATGACGCTGCCTCCAACAGCTCCAAGCGCATGCAGCTCCTCCACGCTCGTCAAGCTGCACCAACTCAACACAAGGACACATCCACGACCTGACCTAAACCCACACACTCGATGGCTGCGAGCACGAACTCACGCGCCATTAGGAAACACGTACACACGCGGTTTATTTGCTAACAATCTCCTCCTAAACCGCGACCTCTCGTCGCCGAAGTGGGTGCAGCTTTCGTCGTCGCCATGGCCGCCGCTATGGCCTCGCATCCTGACGCGACCACCGCTGCGTGCCCTACCTCCACACAGGCGCCGCAACCTCTATCTTCTTCCTCAGCGACACACGCCGAGCTCCACCGGTGACACACGCCGTCTTCTCCGGCTCCGGCGACACAGGCCAAGTAGCCTCCAGCGACGAACGCCAGAAGGATGTAGACAAACTCGACACGAACTCGAGCACATCGGCGACATACGCCTTGGCGAGGAACGCCTCCACCCGACATCAACCGCGCAGCTACACCTCCATGGTCGCCGCTCCCTGGCCGCCACGGCTACCGCAGCCCCCATGTCGCCATGCAGCGCCTCCACGCTGCCGCTGCGCGCCGCACCACACCGGACCTCCGCGACCTTCTGGCTGCCGCGCATCGCTCGCCGCCTTCATGCTCGCCGACGTCGACGCCGTCCGCTTTCGACACTGGCGCATATCGCGGTTACCACCGTCATGGTGACACAGCGCGCACAGTCCTCTCCTTCACCTCGACAACGCCAGCTCCTCCGGTGATCCGCCGCCCTCGGCTCACGCACATCGCGCTGGCGCAAGCAACGTGGCCGCTCGAGCTGCCTCACGCTGCCGACGTCGGCTTCTCCTCCACGCCGCGAGCCACGCCGTACCACCGCAGCCTCTGCGCCACCACGCAGGTCCGCCGCTGCCAGCGCTCCCGGCAGACGGCATGACCATGCTCCACAGCCTCCTCGCGCGTCACCACGCAGCGCCTCGGGCTTCCGCGCTCGCACGCGTGCGTCACAGCGCTCCGCCTCCGCCTCCGCCGCGCTCGCCGCGGACTCACCGCGCACCACGGCTCCGAACCATGAGGCTCTGATACCAACTGACGGAGCTGAACGCACAGCTCCTCTTCTCCAACCTCTAGCTCAAACTAGAACAATGGAGTTTTTCGGGCGACGAAACGTCACGGACGGCCTGTATCTTGGCTTTATTGCTAAAAATACATCATACACTCGGAGGTACTCACGCACGCACGCTGTACAACTAGGGGAGCTCTTGCAGCACCAAGAGGAACTCTCTCCGACACCGCCATACTCAAAGACACACGGAAGCTATACCTCGAACTACATCTTCCTCTTCACCTAGCTACTCCACACAACACTGGGAAACTACGCGGGCTTTTTATACACACGCACGCATCGCCTGATCCATCCATACCGCGAATCGCTTGATCCGCTTACTCCGGCGAACGCACGACGCCGCGAACGCCAGATGACGCGGCTGCCTCCAACAGCTCCAGCGCATGCAGCTCCTCCACGCTCGTCAAGCTGCAGACCAACTCAACACAAGGACACATCCACGACCGACCTAAACCCACACACACTGATGGCCACAGACGCGAGCACGAACTCACGCGCCATTAGGAAACACGTACACGCCGGGTTTATTTGCTAACAATCTCCTCCTAAACCGCGACCTCTCGCCGTCAAGTGGGTGCGTCGTCGCCATGGCCGCTATGGCCTCGCATCCCGACGCGACCACCGCTGCGTGCCTACCTCACACAGCGCCGCAACCTCTATCTTCTTCCTCGACACACGCCGAGCTCCACCGTGACACACGCCGTCTTCTCCTCATGACAGTTAAGTAGCCTCCGGCGAAACGCCGAAGGATGTAGACAAACTGACACGAACTTCGAGCATCGGCGACATACGCCTTGGCGAGGAACGCCTCCACCCGACATCAACCGCAGCTACACCTCCATGGTCGCCGCTCCGCCGCCACGGCTACCGAGCCCCATGTCGCCATGCAGCGCCCACGCCGCTGCCGCGCCACACCGACCTCCGCGACCTTCGCCGCACTCGCGCATCGCCTCGCGCTGCCTTCATGCTCGTCAGACGCACGACGCCACGGACTCGACAAGCGACATACGCCGGTTACCACCGTCATGGTCTTGACCGGGCGACACACGCCGTCCTCCTTCACCTCGGCGACAACGCCAGCTCTCCGGTGATCCGCGCCGGCTCACGACATGCCGCTACCGACGCAAGCAACGTGGCGCTCGAGCTGCCTCACCGCCGACGACGGCTTCTCCTCCACGCCGAGCCACGCCCGTACACCGCAGCCTCGCGCCACCACGCAGGTCCGCCGCCGCCGCGCCCCGCAGACGGACGGCATGACCATGCTCCACAGCCTCGCTCGCGTCACCACGCAGCGCCTCGGGGCTTCGCGCAGACGCACTGGCGTTACTGGCGCTCCGCCTCCCGCCTCCGCCAAGGACTCACCACAGACCACGGCTCCGAACCATGAGGCTCGATACCAATCGACGGAGCTGAACGACAGCCTCTCTTCTCCAACCTCTAGCTCAAACTAGAACAATGGAGTTTTTCGGGCGACGAACGCCATGTCACGGACGGCCTGTATCTTGGCTTTATTGCTAAAAATACATCATACACTCGGAGGTACTCACGCATACGCTGTACAACTAGGGAGCTCTTGCAGCACCAAGAGGAACTCTCCGACACCGCCGAGCCATACTCAGACACACGGAAGCTATACCTGAACTACATCTTCCTCTTCACCTAGCTACTTCTCCACACAACACTGGAAACTACGGGCTTTTTATACACACGCACGCACGCCCCGATCCATCCATACTGCAATCGCTTGATCCGCTTACTCGCCGTAACGACGACGCCTGTAACGCCAGTATGACGCGCTGCCTCCAACAGCTCCAAGCGCATGCAGCTCCTCCACGCTCGTCAAGCTGCGGACCAACTCAACACAAGGACACATCCACGACCGACCTAAACCCACACACACTCGATGGCCAGACGCGAGCACGAACTCACGCGCCATTAGGAAACACGACACACGCGGGTTTATTTGCTAACAATCTCCTCCTAAACCGCGACCTCCGTCGCCGGAAGTGGGTGTAGCTTCGTCGTCGCCAGCGCCGCTATGGCCTCGCATCTGACGCGACCACCGCTCGTGCCCTACCTCCACACAGCGCCAGAACCTCTATCTTCTTCCTCAGCGACACACGCCGAGCTCCACCGGTGACACACGCCGTCTTCTCCGGCTCCGGCGACACAGGCCAAGTAGCCTCCAGCGACGAACGCCAGAAGGATGTAGACAAACTCGACACGAACTCGAGCACATCGGCGACATACGCCTTGGCGAGGAACGCCTCCACCCGACATCAACCGCGCAGCTACACCTCCATGGTCGCCGCTCCCTGGCCGCCACGGCTACCGCAGCCCCCATGTCGCCATGCAGCGCCTCCACGCTGCCGCTGCGCGCCGCACCACACCGGACCTCCGTGACCTTCTGGCTGCACTGCCGCGCATCGCCTGCGCGGCCTTCATGCTCGTCGCACGTACGACGCCGTCACGGACTCGACTGGCGCACATACGGTTACCACCGTCATGGTCTTGACCGGCGCACACGCCGTCCTCCTTCACCTCGGCGACAAACGCCAGCTCCTCCGGTGATCCGCGACGCCTCGGCTCACGCACATGCCGCTACCGACGAAGCAACGTGGCCGAGCTCACCTCGCCGACGCACGGCTTCTCCACGCCGCCGAGCCACGCCCGCACCGCAGCCTTCGCGCCACCACGCAGGTCCGCGGCTGCCGCCCCCGCACGGACGGCATGACCATGCTCCAGCCTCTCGCCGCGTCACCACGCAGCGCCTGGGAACTTCGCGCCCGCACGACGGCGTCACAGCCTCGCCCGCCGCGCCGCGGACTCACCGCGCACCACGGCTCCGAACCATGAGGCTCTGATACCAACTGACGGAGCTGAACGCACAGCTCCTCTTCTCCAACCTCTAGCTCAAACTAGAACAATGGAGTTTTTCGGGCGACGAACGCCATGTCACGGACGGCCTGTATCTTGGCTTTATTGCTAAAATACATCATACACTCGGAGGTACTCACGCACGCTGCTGTACAACTAGGGAGCTCTTGCAGCACCAAGAGGAACTCTCCGACACCGCCGAGCCATACTCGACACCAAGGCTATACCTCTGAACTACATCTTCCTCTTCACCTAGCTACTTCCACACAACACCAAGGAAACTACGGGGCTTTTTATACACACGCACGCCGTCGATCCATCCATACTGCAATCGCTGATCCGCTTACTGCCGGCGAACGCGACGCGCACGAACGCGTATGACGCGGCTGCCTCCAACAGCTCCAGCGCATGCAGCTCCTCCACGCTCGTCAAAGGCAGACCAACTCAACACAAGGACACATCCACGACCTGACCTAAACCCACACACACTGATGGCCAGACGCGAGCATGAACTCACGCGCCATTAGGAAACACGTACACCGCGGTTTATTTGCTAACAATCTCCTCCTAAACCGCGACCTCTCGCCGCCGAAGTGGTGCAGCTTTCGTCGCCATGGCCGCGCTATGGCCTCGCATCTCGACGACCACCGCTGCGTGCCCTACCTCCACACAGCGCCGCAACCTCTATCTTCTTCCTCGGCGACACACGAAGCTCCACCGGTGACACACGCCGTCTTCTCCGGCCCCGACACAGTAGCCTCCGGCGATTTAACGCGAAGGATGTAGACAAACTCGACGAACTTCGAGCACATCGGCGACATACGCCTTGGCGAGGAACGCCCACCGACATCAACCGCGCTACACCTCCATGGTCGCCGCCTCGCCGCCACGGCTACCGCAGCCTATGTCGCCATACAGCGCAGCTCCACGCCGCTACGCGCCCGCACCACACCGGACCTCCGCGACCTTACGGCTGCACCGCGCGCGCATCGCCCGCGCTGCCTTCATGCTACGCACGACGTCTGGCCACGGACTACTGGCGACATACGCTATCGCGGTTACCACCGTCATGGTCTTGACACGCGCACACGCCGTCCTCCTTCACCTCGGCGACAACGCCAGCTCCTCCGGTGATCCAGACGCCTCGGCTCACGCACATGCCGCTACCGACGCAGCAACGTGGCGCTCGAGCTGCCTCACCGCCGCGACGGCTTCTCCTCCACGCCGCCGAGCCACGCCGTGCCACCGCAGCCTCTGCGCCACCACGCAGGTCCGCCGCGGCTGCCGCGCTCCCGGCACGGACGGCATGACCATGCTCCACAGCCTCCTCGCCGCGTCACCACGCAGCGCCTCCGGGGCTTCCGCGCTCGCCGCACGTACGGCGTCACAGCGCTCCGCCTCCGCCTCCGCCGCGCTCGCCGCGGACTCACCGCGCACCACGGCTCCGAACCATGAGGCTCTGATACCAACTGACGGAGCTGAACGCACAGCTCCTCTTCTCCAACCTCTAGCTCAAACTAGAACAATGGAGTTTTTCGGGCGACGAACGCCGCGGCCGCCGGACGGCCTGTATCTTGGCTTTATTGCTAAAAATACATCATACACTCGGAGGTACTCACGCACGCACGCTGTACAACTAGGGGAGCTCTTGCAGCACCAAGAGGAACTCTCTCCGACACCGGCCGAGCCATACTCAGCACACACGGAAGCTATACCTCTGAACTACATCTTCCTCTTCACCTAGCTACTTCCACACAACACCGGGAAACTACGGGGCTTTTATACACACGCACGCACGTCGATCCATCCATACTGCAATCGCTGATCCGCTTACTCCGGCGAACGCACGACGCGCATTTAACGCGTATGACGCGGCTGCCTCCAACAGCTCAAGCGCATGCAGCTCCTCCACGCTCGTCAAGCTGCAGACCAACTCAACACAAGGACACATCCACGACCTGACCTAAACCCACACACACTGATGGCCAGACGCGAGCACGAACTCACGCGCCATTAGGAAACACGTACACACGCGGTTTATTTGCTAACAATCTCCTCCTAAACCGCGACCTCTCGCCGGCTGGTAGCTTTCGTCGCCATGGCCGCTATGGCCTCGCATCTCGACGCGACCACCGCGTGCCCTACCTCCACACAGCGCCGCAACCTCTATCTTCTTCCTCGCGACACGCCGAGCTCCACCGTGACACACGCCGTCTTCTCCGGCTCCGGCGACAGCCAAGTAGCCTCCGATTTAACGCCGAAGGATGTAGACAAACTCGACACGAACTCGAGCACATCGGGCGACATACGCCTTGGCGAGGAACGCCTCCACCGACATCAACCGCAGCTACACCTCCATGGTCGCCGCCTCGCCGCCACGGCTACCGCAGCCCCCATGTCGCCATGCGGCGCCTCCACGCCGCAGCGCCGCGCCACACCGGACCTCCGCGACCTTCGGCGCCGCCGCGACGCCTGCGCGGCCTTCATGCTCGTCGACGACGCGCCGCCACGGACTCCGGCGACATACGCCGGTTACCACCGTCATGGTCTTGACTGGCGCACACGCCGTCCTCCTTCACCTCGGGCGACAAACGCCAGCTCCTCCGTGATCCGCAGCCTCGGCTCACGCACATGCCGCTACCGACGCAAGCAACGTGGGCCGAGGCCTCACCGCCGCGACGGCTTCTCCTCCACGCCCGAGCCACGCCGGCCACCGCAGCCTCTGCGCCACCACGCAGTCCGCCAGCTGCCGCGCTCCCGACGGACGGCATGACCATGCTCCACAGCCTCCTCGCGTCACCACGCAGCCTCCGAACTTCGCGCGCGCCGCGTCTGGCGTCTGGCCTCCGCCCGCCTCCGCCCGCTGACTCATCACAGACCACGGCTCCGAACCATGAGGCTCGATACCAACCGACGGAGCTGAACGCACTCCTCTTCTCCAACCTCTAGCTCAAACTAGAACAATGGAGTTTTTCGGCGACGAACGCCGCGCCACGGACGGCCTGTATCTTGGCTTTATTGCTAAAATACATCATACACTCGGAGGTACTCACGCACGCACGCTGTACAACTAGGGGAGCTCTTGCAGCACCAAGAGGAACTCTCTCCGACACCGCCGAGCCATAAAGACACACGGAAGCTATACCTCTGAACTACATCTTCCTCTTCACCTAGCTACTTCTCCACACAACACTGGGAAACTACGCGGGGCTTTTTATACACACGCACGCACGTCTGATCCATCCATACTGCAACTGCTTGATCCGCTTACTCCGGCCGGCGAACGCACGACGCGCACGAACGCGTATGACGCGGCTGCCTCCAACAGCTCCAACTGCATGCAGCTCCTCCACGCTCGTCAAGCTGCAGACCAACTCAACACAAGGACACATCCACGACCTGACCTAAACCCACACACACTCGATGGCCACAGACGCGAGCACGAACTCACGCGCCATTAGGAAACACGTACACACGCGGTTTATTTGCTAACAATTATCGATAGCATGAGTGGGATCATGTAGGAGGAAAATATTGGTACCTTGGCTGGCGCTGCAGAGTAGCAGCAGTAGTGCGAGGTGCAGGAAGGCTCGGTTCGCCATGGAGTGACTGTCTCAGCCTGCAGCTAAAGATTAGTGTCTCAGCCTGCGAGCTTGTCTGTGTCTTGGTGTATCCATTCCAATCCACCGATTATATCGGATAATGTGTGAGCTTGCCTGCCTGCCCCAGCCAGCAGCGCCACGAGCCCAGCGCGGCGGGTCAGGACAGGGGCAGGGGCATGGGCGTGAGGGGGAGGAGAAGGAGATGTGTCGTGTGTGGAGACGGCAAACATGTGCCAGGCCAGGTGATCGGATCGATCACTTGTCCACCTTGCATGTGACGTCCCGCTTCAAAGGATTAATTGGATAGAAATAATATCTAGGGAAACTGAATCCGAGCAGGATTTTAAGTGTATAATGACCATTTATTTCCTCGACAGGTGACTGGTGACAGCTAGTGTTTGGAACAAATTACTCAGGCCTCAGGCTGTCTAGAAAAAATCCAGGTAGAGCAGCTTCACCAATTCAGATAATGCAGGCCTCTGGGTGATTTAGCTTCAGTTCCGGTGATTTAGCTTCACAATTCATATTGACTCTCTACTCAGTCGTCAGTAGGCAACACATCAGACGGCAAATGTGCCAGTGAGATGAGCAAATATCACCTCTGAACATAACAGTGACAGAATGCCGACAGTCATTCCATTTCTCAATCATGGGACCATAACATTTAAAAGCAGAAGTCTGGTCAATAACCCGAGCCCCTATTGGTCAACACCTCACCAAATGGTTACTCACTAAAAGCCGGAAGCCGACGGAGTGTCTGAAACACATTACTCTAAGAGCACAATATACTACATAATCAAGTTCCACTTACAGGTCATCCACAAGGGAGGAATGCAACAGTCCAAGCCCCTGGATTTTTTATTATTCAAGCGAAGAGCATAACGCTCAGATCATCGCCATGGATCGCTAGTTCCGCACCATCGACACCGCCTCCTGGTCAGCGAACCAGGTGAACTCTCCATCCTGGAGTACAGCCATCTCGACAGGTAGCAAATCAGAAGTCTTCTTGTCCGAGAGCGCCTTCTGCACGGCGCCAGCTTTCCCAGCCCCGATCACCACCATGGCAACATATGCAGACGAGTTGATCACCGGAAACGTGAACGTAATCCTCTCTGGTGGCGGCTTTGGAGAATCCGTGATGTGGGCCACCCACTTCTGCTTCTCGTTAACGAGAGGGTGGCCTGGGAAGAGAGAAGCAATGTGGCCGTCCGGGCCCATACCTAGGAGCATGACATCAAACTTCGGGAACCCGGTTGCTGCTGACATTGCAAGGACACCGTTCTTAACAAGTTGCCTCAGGATAGTTTCATAGTCATCTGCTGCTCCCTCGGCAGACAACGCATCATTGATGGCGTACACTTGGCCAGCAGGAATTGGTACCTACAAAATTGATGAGAGTGGAACAATTATACATAAGAATGCATCTCTAGTAACCTAACTATACATGATTTATTGATGTTGTCGTCATGAGACCACTATGGTATATAAGGTTATTTATGGTATTATTAATTTCATGAGCTTGGCACATCTAGGGGACCAGACATAAAAACTGTATAATCACTTTCCATTCAAGAGTACTCTGAGAAACTGCTACCATAGATTGATGTGAGGATGCCCACACAATTTAAATAACTATATGAAAGAATTGGTGTCACAGAAAATGACATCACTTGAAAAGCTACAGATTTACAGGATTAACATTTGCAAATGTTACTGAACTTATGTAAGACCATATTTTGCCAGAATCACATGTTATCCATACAGCAATCTACATAATTTCCAACTGAAGTTAACACAAACATGACATGACGCCATACACAAATGATTTTGAGCACTGCAATTCGCAAAATAAAGTTAATAATATGAGTTTAATTAAGACATTTTATAGCCAGGTAGAAATGCACGGTGTGCAGGAGACAAGCCATATGATTTCTCAAATTACTCAACAAATTTCTTACAAGGCATGGATACACTGAGATACCTCCAAATTTATATACAAGTTAACATGGTGAAGCTACATAACCTATTGCCAAATGTTTATGTCCATACAAATTAACCAACAATTCGATTCCAAACGTCGAAGAGACAAAAAAAACTTGCCAGCCATCTCCAGTGATACATATTACTAGTATATTACAGACATGAATCATTAGCTTCAAGTTTCAATTAATTCGAGCACTAACATAGTGCTATTCCTGCATAACCCCCCAGCATTGTAAACTACTCCTAAAATGCCCTGACTGATCAGTGGAAAAATCTAAAATTGGTAGGACCGGCAGTTGCAGGAAGAGGAGCAAAATCCAGCAAGAGCTCGCGGGGGAATACCTTGGAGAGCAACCCATCGTAGGCGAGCTTGTAGTTGCTGTCCGCGTGGTCCTTGGGCACGACCCTCTCGTCGACCCAGAAGACGTGCCACTTGCTCCAGTCCACCGTCTCCAGGTACGGCGGCTCCGCCAGCTTCCTGCGAGACCAAAAGGAAATTATAGATCCTTAGCTGATCTGGGAACCCCGAGCTCAACCAGGGGGAACGCGCGAAGTTCGGTCTGGTGGGGAACGAACCTGAGGGCCTTGATGAGGGATCCGCCGGAGACCACGACGGTGAAGGCGCCCCTCTCGGCGGCGAACTTCTCGGAGAGCTCCGCCGTGTACTTGGCGAGAGACTCCGCGAGATCCTCCTCGGCGTCGAAGATGAGCAGGCCCCTCTTCGATGAGGCGGCGCCGTCGGTGGCCATGGCGGCGGCGGGATGGAGGAGCGTGCGCGCGGAGGATAGGAGGCGGGGAAGGGACCGTAGGCTCCTGAACGGGACGCGAGATGCCGGCGGCGAGCGGCGGCGGGCGAGGGGTGGGAGGGAGGAGGATGCGGCGGCGGAGACGGAGACCGACATGGAGGTGGACATGTGCTAGTAGTATATGCGAGGCGTGGGGCTGGCGGTGGAAGTGACAGGTGGAGAGTGAGGCACGCCGCGTTTTGTACCGTTGAGATCGAGATAGACGGCCACTGTGCGGAGTCAACAAAGTAAAGTAGGCCACGCCGACGCCGCCCAGGGCATGATCGACCTGACTGACCCATCAGAGGACAACTGGACGAGACTCTCAAATCGGAGTTGTTGACACTATCGGAGAACGCTAATGTAGCCGAACTGCCGAACTAGTGGAAGTAGAAATTTTAGCAAAACCATGAGCTAATTACAACAGCCATCCTACAACAATCCTCGCGTAAGCATATTGGTCCTACAACTAGCACGGCCATCTCTAAAATTCCGGAGGGAGTGCACGTACAATGCAGTGATGACAGCCTTATCTTACGATTGCCACGTCAGATTTTTGCTTAGTTGGAGGAGAGAGAACGAAGAAATAATCCTTTAAAAATAAGAGAAGACTATTTTTCTCCATTGTATCTTATGTCTTCTCTTATCAACATAATTTCTTATTATAATTAGTTAATTCACATTAATTTTTAAAAATGACAATAAGAGATAACACATTGTATAACTTATTTTTAGTACCTTCTCTAGATTACATGGAGGGCTAAGAGAAGACCCGCCAAGTCGGGGAGCTTTGAAAAAATCACATAGCAAGAATATCTAGAAGGAAACTTCACTTTATTATACAAGTCAATACTATGGTATTTCTTACAATATAGAAAACTATACCATCAAACATCAATTCTACTAAAATATAGTACTCGTCCTATTTAATTGACGCTACGAGTCAAAGGAAACCTATAGACTAAAAGTGTGATTCGAACAACTAAAACGAATGTGAGCCACTACATGAGTTAAACTTTAGACATATCAATAAAAAATAACCGGAGAAGATTCTGCAAAACCCTGATCGACCTTCGTGTTTGAGGCTTAAACGGGAATTGACGAATGAGAGCGGGGCGAATGATGGAAGATGCACTTGGGAAATGGGCGACCGACAGCCTAGGAGGGCATGTGACATTTTTCATTATGCCATTAGGTGGTTAAGTGCTTTGTTAACAAGTAATGGTTGCACTTTCAGTTACTACATTGATTGATGTCTTAACAATGGTGGCATCGCTACCGTTGGTACTACTTTAAGAGTGCTCACTGGAGTTTATGCTTCAAGCAAACATGAGCCCCTTGAGTATTTTGTTGAGTGTCGTTTTAGCGATCATCTTGTAGGATCCTCAAACACACATGATGTGTTGATGTAGATGGCATGTTGTGCTTGAGTCCCCTTTGAGGTGTTGTTTCAGATGGTACTAGGACTTTGTGCTTATGTACACTTATTAGTTATTTAGTTAGTCACATTGATCGTGTTGTCATCAATCATCCAAAACACACTAGAGGGCAGCACTATATGCACTCTCAATGTGGGTCTCTAATTGACAAATATCATACTCTATGTATTGGCTTGGCTTGGCTCGTCCACAAAAAATGATAGGAGGGGCGTGTCGGCGACGGAGGAGGAGCACACGTGTATGTGTCAAATTCTCATCTCTGTTTCATCCATGGAAGTTGTTTTTTCTTAGCAAAAACAATAGAGGGCTAAGGAAGAGGGGAATTGGACATTGATTGTACCATTTTTAACCAAGAGCCTATTGAATTTCAGGCCAGCCGTCCAAATCAAGGGCAAATCATGAACAGTCTAAAATTCCTATCCAACCATTAAAATTCGAGGACATATCGTGAACCAGTCCAAAATAGACCATTGATCGTCTGATGCCTAGCGCAAGCTCTGCTCCCGGCTCCTGCTCGACCTCCACCTACCTATGATGCCTCGTCGTTGAACCTCGGCTTGAGCACGACTTGGACCAATGATTGATGGATTCCATGAAGAGGATTGGATAGCGTAGATGCACTGCTTGGGTGACATTCTTTAAATGTTATGTGTGTCTTGCTTGGAGTTTTCGAACCATATCGTGGCAGCTGATGGTGTTTCAGTCCGAGATAGTCCATGTTAGTAGTTTTCAAATATTTATGCTTTTACATGTTCTTGGCGTTTGCATTTCTACAATAGATCATTTATTTTGTTTAGTAGCCTTGTAAATATGATTTCAATTTTTATCTCTAAAATATCCGCCCGACAAACCTCAAGTATTGGGTTCGCCACTGCCAAGACCACCTCAAGAGATTCATGTCCAATTCCCCTTGTGGATTTAACCTCAAGCCCACCTTCCTTGTGGAGTGGACCTATGGACAATCTTTCTCTTGGATTGTATCCGATCAGTGGACCGGCCTAGTGGGAATTTATTTCAATTTCTTTTGACAGATCAAATAACATCAATACAAATAGTTCCCCAGATATATCCCGGAACGGAAAAAAAACACCTAATTAGATGTAATAGCATGACATGATTTCGCTAGAATATGCGTTGCTTCATTCATACACCGACTTCACATGGACAAAAGAAACTGCCGCGAAGACTCCGGTCATAGACTGAATATCTCCCACGAGAATACCAACTGATGAAAGATCCATCGTCACGGAATTGAGGTGAATTTGTTTCACTTTGAGAGCATTGTTGACTCAAAGTTCTATTAATCGAAAAGGCTTGCACATTGGTGCTTTATTATTGGAGGATTTTTACAGTACCCTGGTACTCCCTGAGATGGTTGGGAGTACCAGGGAAATCCAACCATTCATTTATAGGGATAATACAGACTTTTTTATCCCTGCTAATGAGGGTAGTTATGATGGATAATCTCCCTAGATAGAACTGCCCAGCCGCCGTCTCCGGACGAAGCCTGCAGATCGCGTCTCCTCTGGATCGAGCGCAGGGGCGTCTCCTCTGGATCGAGCGCCGCCTTCCATCGCACGCGGCCTCTCCGTCGCAAACCGTCTCGTCTACCCGATTGATTAGCCGTGTAATTTCCTCAACGGCACAACAGTGTACCCGATTGATTAGCCGTGTAATTTTCTCAACGGCACAACAGTGAATTCAATCGTAATAATTGATGTACGCATCACCGATCCATTCATGGAGTAGTACAAGGGAGACGACCACAAGCAGCGGCAACACCCAGAGTTGATGCGTGCGGAAGCTTAGAAAGAAGAACGAAGGCATCACGGGTAGCGACGTGCGCCGCTCCATATCTTTAGCGATCAGGTTCGGCGAGACATGGTCGGCGTCAGCTATGCCGGCACCGCGCCGCTGCGAGCTCAAAACGGTGTCAAACAACCGAGAGAATGATTACTGTTTTACCCTTAACACTAAGGTACTCCATCGATTTTTGAGGTGGTACTCCTTCAACCGGTTTTGGAGTACCAGTTAATACTAACCACTAGATTAAGATAAATGAACGGTCTGTAATTTCTTCAGGGCACCGTAAAAGTGGCGGTAGCTAGTGTCGGCCTTGCTGGTTATCCTTTACTGCCGTGTTCTTCGTCAATCTATGAAGATCGGGCAAGCCCTATTCTATTATCAATAACAAGTCAGGGTTCTATTTTGCAAATCTGACTATTATTTTTAGTCAGAAAAAGATTTATACACATTTTCTACCAAAAATATCAAAAGAAGGTATTCAGACTGTAAAATATGAGCGGGTTATTATAATCAACCACAGTGCCAAAGGACAGACAGAACAATTTGTAACAGTGGAGACAAATATCTAGAGGAACTAATATCTTAGCAGGATTTTCCGAGTGTAATGCCACCAAAAACGTTCTTTTTTCTCAAGAGGTGAATGATAGAGTTTGAAACACATCACCAAGGTCTCGGGCTCTCCTTTAGAAAAATCCAGGCCTTCGACTATGCAGAAAATGCAGGCCCTCTGGGTAATTTAGCACCACCTGTTCTGCAAGTCTCATCGACACCAGTATGCTTCCCTCGCCAGTGAACCATCTTGACTCAATAGGCAACACATCAGATGAAACTATGCTTGCTATATATGCAGATATGCCACATCAGTTGATCACATATCACCTTTCAACATAACAGTAACAGAATAAGCATTTTTGCATTTCTTAATCATGAGACCATAAAATTTAAAACCAAAAGTTCAGTAAAGTAAATAACCTGAGCACCCGTTGGGTAATGCCTTAGAAAATGTTATATACTGAAAGATAGACTGTCAGGAACACATTATTCTGAATAATATGACTACATAAAAGCTCAAGTTCCCCCTTACGGTTACTTCACAAGGGAGGAATGGAGTGCAACAATGCAGGTCCCTAGATATTTTATTTAAATGAGGAGCTTCAATCTTAGATCTCCATGGGACTCACTGGTTCTACAGCATTGACACAGCCGGCTTATCAGTGAACCAGGTGAATTCTCCATCCTGAAGGATAGTCATCTCAACAGGTAGCAGAGGAAAAGTCTTGTCGTCAGAGAGTGCCTTCTTCACAGTACTAGCTTCCCCAGGACCAGTTACCACCATGGCAACATATGCAGACGACTTGATCACCGGAAATGTAAATGTAATCCTCTGTGGCGGTGGCTTTGGAGAATCCATGATGTGGGTGACCCACTTCTGGTTCTCATTAAGAAGAGGGTGACCTGGGAAGAGAGAAGCAAGATGGCCATCCGGGCCCATGCCGAGAAGCATGAGATCAAACCTGGGAAACCCAGTTTCTTTTGACATTGCAAGAACTCCACTCTTAACAAGTTGCTTCAAGACAGTTTCATAGTCAGCTGCTGCTCCCTCAGCAGACAAGGTATCATTGATAGCATACACTTGGCCACTAGGTATTGGTACCTAGAAGTTTGAATACATGACCCAGTTAAGTACTTCTCGATAGATAGAAAGTTATGTGTAACTCAAAATTGATGAGGATCGAACAATTATACAGAAGAAAGCATCTGTAGTAACTTAAACATAAACACCACTACAGTGGACAAGGTTATTTCGTGGTATATTAAAGAGCTTGGCACATTTGGCGGACCAAATATAAAATCGCTTTTCAGTAGGCCTGAAAGTATGAATACATTCAGTATCACTCTGAGACACTGGTACAATATATTCAAGTGAGGGCGTCCAGTTCACACTATCCAAATAGCTGTATGACACAATTGGCCACAGAAAATGAAAATTCTATCACTTGAAAAAGCTATAAAATTACATGGTTGACCTTTGCAAATGTACTGAGCTTATTTAAGACCATATTTTTCCAGAATCACATGTTATCTGTATGTCTGCATAGATGATTTCCATCTGAAGACTGAAGTTAACATAAATATGACATGATCCCACACATGTAAATGATTTTGAGGAGCAGTGCAATTCTATATTAAATTTATAGAGTAAGTTTAACTATGACTTTTTTTTTGCCAGGTATGTTGCACAGGAATATGAAATGGACGGTATGGAGTAGAGAAGCCACATGTTCTCCCAAATGTACTTGCAAAATTTCTTAAGGCATGAATATACTCACATAGTTCCCAATTTATTCAGATAACATGGTAAAGCAAGTCAGCCTGTTACCAATTTTTTATTTTCACAACAACCTAGCCAACACAATTCAATTCCAAGCGTCGAAGAAAAAGAAAATGCCAGCCATCTGCAGTGATACAGACTGACTGATGCATAATACAGACAAGGATTGGATTTCGTGGGGAATACCTTGGAGAGCAACCCATCGACGGCGAGCTTGTAGTTGCTGTCCACGTGGTCCTTGGGCACGACCCTCTCGTCGACCCAGAAGACGTGCCACTTGCTCCAGTCCACCGTCCCCAGGTACGGCGGCTCCGCCAGCTTCCTGCGACGCGCGGGCCAAGAGGAAACGAGAGATCACCACCGGATCCGGGAACATCGGACCCAACCGACCTAGGGGACGACGCGAGGAGAACGAACCTGAGGGTCTCGATGAGGGTTCCGCCGGAGAGCACCGCGGTGAAGGCGCCCCTCTCGGCGACGAACTTCGTGGACAGCTCCGCCGTGTACTTGGCCAGCGACACCGCGACGTCCTCCTCGGTGTCGAAGGTGAGCCGCTTCCACTTGGACGCGGCGGCGGAGGGGGCGGGGACAGCGACGTCGGTGGCCATCGTCCCGGCTGCGGAGGGGGGCGTGCGCGCGGAGGAGAGGAGAGGAGGCGAGGAAGGGACCGGAGTGATTCGATCGTGGGGACGGAGGTGGACAGTGGGCACGTGTTATATGCGAGGTGCGGGCCTAATGGTGGAAGTGACAGGTGGAGGGTGAGACGCGTCGGATTCTGCACCGTCGAGATCGAGATAGACGGTCACGGTGCGAAGCCAACAAAGCAAAGTGCGCCAAGACAATATGGTCGCGTTTGGTAGGTCGCATAATATTTTTGGCTCCCTGAGCGGCTGAGCCATGTACACTGCAGGCACTGCCGTATACAAGATGCCCGAAAATCTACTGCACGAGAATAACAACAAATGCATATTGTTTGGTTGTACGTACCGGTTTAGCTGTTATATTAATAGACAAACTTAAGCCGCCATTATTAGCATTGTTGTGTTCTTTGCAGCTGTTGGCCCGACATCTGCTACCGCTACGCCGACAACGAAGGGGGCGAGACACCTGCTATGGCTACGCCGGTGACGAAGGGTTGTGGGGTACGTGATGCGGCTGTGCCAGTGTGTGGCACGACACCTGCTACGGCTACGCCGCCGTGTGGCATGACATCTGATGCGGCTGCGATGATGTCAGAGAACGCAAACACGACCAGCCATAATAGCGTTGATAATAAACTGTTTGACGATGGGTTGGACACACCACAGGAGGTCTGCATACAACCAAACGGGCTGATTTCGTCTGAAACCGGCCTACCCGGCGGTGCTGCAGCGCAACTTACCAAACGTGTCTTAAAATCTTTCAGAATCTTGATTTCTTGTGCATTTGGTTGATCTGTTGATGCCGCATTGTCGTTTGGATACTCTAAATATGAGTTCTACAAGAAAAAAATATGTTAATTTGAGATAGAAGAGGATACTTGACTTGTCAAATAGAGTGAAAAAACAAGAGGTTTGAGCAAATATTTAGAATCTTCCAGAGAGCAGAAGAAAGGAAGAATTCCTATAGGTATTTTCAAAACATATCCTACAAATAAAAGGGGGGCATGTGAAAAAAATGATTCAATTTATATGAAATTTCTGCAAAATTCTCTTGTTCCATGCAATAATATCTTGATTGCTGCCAATAGGGGAAAATATGACATGGATTGTCAATGATCTCCATCGGTGTGTGATCTCATCTTCAGTAGCCGCGTTGCATGCCAAATAGAAATATGAGGTGGTTTATTCTCAACACATCATTGTCACCATCCAAGTTCAAAAACAATTTAAAAACAATCTAGAAAGTGAAGGAAAAAAACAAGTTTGTTCCCCAACCCATCCAACATGGGATTAGAACATCATAGGTGATCACTCAAATGGCTATGAGTTTGCCTCCTCATGATTCAGACAACAAGGTGCTTCCGAAAGAAAATATTGGTTGCTCAACTGGGTCAAAATACTTCTTCCACACCAAAGCCTCGCAATAAGCATGGTGAGAGTTCTCAAACAAAGTGCTAGGATTGTATGGTTCAATCAGCTTAGAAATAGTTATTTCTCATCTGATGTCGATTTTGGTCCCACCAAGATCCTCTTATCATTTTGTAATTACATGGATCTCTATATTTAGGACAAAGGATTCATAGTGTTGGCTTAGTTTTTCTGTATCTTCATAGAAAAAATTCTAATTCGCTAGAGAAATAGAAGAAAAAATCTTGGGTTCCCCTAACAGAATTGTCGATGTGAGGTAGTGGGCTAGTGGGATCAAGTCAACTAGTCCATCCAAAAGAACCCACTATAAGATATTGTCTATTCTTCGTAGATTCTCTATGATCTCCATCTATGTGTATCACCTCCACTTTAGTAACTGCATTTTTGTCGTATACAACTCAAGATGGTTTATTCCCAACAATTTTATCTTGGTGTTCATTTCTAGTGTAGGTCGTCATCGTGCTATTTAGCTTTACTAAGAATCAATAATGATTAAAGAACAATCATCACAGAGATGAAAACAAAAAAAATAGTCCAGTAAATAACAACACAAAACGGGAAATTTTGGAATCCACTGAAAACATAAACGTTTTGCCAAGTATCCAACCCCGAACAAGAACACTGAGGCGAGGAGTGTTGTAACACCCTCAGAATCGACCCTATGCAAGTTTTAGCGAAACCCGCCAAACCCGCATAGAAACGATTCAAAGGTGCCCACCAGGCACTTTCGTGCGGGTGGAAAACGAAGTAATAACATTACACAACAGTCCACGATGGGACCCACAGAACAGATATATATATATATAACAGCGACTCCATGAGTCAAGAATACAGATATAATATACAAAGATCCAATTCACCTTGAAAATGATAGAGCGTCCGGCTACGGACAAGATGCAAATGGGGCTAAGAGCCCTGAAGAATAACCAATGGCGTCCATAACCCTGCCCAGGCCAAGCCGGAAGGGTAACCCTGCTAACGACGTCGATCTCAAAACCTGCTTAAACAAAAGGGGTGCCGACAAAGGGCAAAGGGAAAAGAGGAGCGCCAAGATCGAGGCCAAGACAGCGAGGCTAGAATTGGCCCTCGCCACATAGGTATGGTGGATCGGCGGCAAAAGATGCACTAAACAACCTATAGGGACTCGATACAACTAGCGGCTATCAGAGAGGGGTGAGAAAGACCTATTCGGAACCAACCTGATTCTACCATCAGACAAACCCATCCTGGTGTCTCCCCCTCGAGACCAAACGAGGAAGTCAACCGAGGAACTCACACCTTTGGCAGTTTTACTTATTCAGTTATCGTTGCAGCAATTACTGGTCAGGTATAGATAGTCATCCTGATAAAATAAGCAGTGGGCAATTTTAGTTAACCATTCCGTTATAGTTGCGACACTTACTAGTCAAATACATTTAGCATGAGATAACCCATAACCCAGCAGTTGTTGGTACTTTTATTTAGCCATTCCGTTGTAGTTGCAATACTTACTAGTCTGGTATAATGGTCGCAAGCGACACCCAAACAAGCAATTGTTGGCAGTTTTATTTAGCCATTCCATTATAGTGAAGCTGATTACTAGTCATTATAAAGTCAAATTTATAGCACTACTTTAGTTATAATTGTCTATGATCGAGATATTGTGCTCCAAGTCGTCCATAACCGCGGACACGGCTTTCAGAAAGTTTTAACCCGGCCGGGGTGCACAAATAGCAACACACACTCGATCAACCTCGGAAAAACCAAATCAAAACCCAACGAGGCCTTCACGACAAAGCAATCACAGGATTCAGAAATATTTCAGGGGGCCACCCCATTGAGTAGACCATAGCGAAACGGTGACTCGAGACGGACTCAAGGTTTGCGACAATGGCTGTAAATGACTGGGAACCCAAAACTGGGCTTGTCGATACCGCGAAAACATTGCGCTTACCTAAACAGTACAGTGTGCTCCTCGCACAAACGTAAATAAAGCAGTAGCATGGCATAAGTACAGGATCGTAAATAAAACCTCAAACTAGTTTGTGGCCCCAAGAAGTAAGAATGAATCAAGCTCTGGCTCAGGGGGGTCCCATAATCCTTCTGGATGTGGATAGCGCGATAAATCAAGGAACAAGTATCAAGTACTCGGGGTCCTACGGGACACAAGTGGGCGATCGGAAACCAAATATTATCTATCACCCACCGATGCCTCTGCTTACTTACTTCAATTTTAGTTGTTAAACAGTAATTAAAGTGAACGATAAGTAAAGCCATGATCATCTCCAACATAAAGCATATGGCAGTCTTCCAACAACTGAGGTACTTGTCGACACGCAACAACACTTGAGCAAGCGACTACGACGCGCAAGTCCAACTATCTACCAAACAACAGGTAATAGGATGTGTCCAAGGCAATATAAGGCTGCGAGGGATATCACGGGTACGAAACTAGAGCATCGCAACACAGATAGCAATAGATCAACAGGAGGGAATAAATACTATAAAAGTAAGATAGGTAGAAAGGGGGGAGATGCTCGCCTGATAAACATTGCCGAAGGTTCAACCGAAGATCGGGTCGACACTCGCATCAACTCAACGACCTTATCCGCGAAGAAGCAAAACGCTAGAATAAGATGCAATATTTAATACTACGGCAAAAGATCGGCATGATGCATGTATGATGCATGACATAGCAAAGGTGCGATGCAATTAGGTCATATTAAGCGGAACCGGGGTTCCGACAATTAATTAGATGGCCCATGTTATTTATCTACCCGTAAATTAAATGTTGTCTTAACATGGCAAGATATGGTACCGGTTCGATGCACAAATTTAAATGAGGCTAATATAAGGCTAGATTTGCCCGCATATGGACCCCATATTTAATTATTAGGTGAATCGGCATAAGGCCCCCAAACCTCAGACAAGTATGCATGCAAGTATGACAATTTAATATGCAACAAGTTGTATTATATTATAAAATTGGGTTTCGGGAAGGGGTTCACACATTAGAGTTCGGCAGATCTTGGTTCCGGGGGTTCGGGGTCGGTCTCAGGGTCCAGGGTTCGGCGAGGTCCAGATACCAGAGGAGAACTTGGTTTACAACGGTCGATCTTGCCGCTGACGACGAACTTGAGTGGATCGGGTACCGGGGGTCTTGGGATCCGTGGAGTAGACCTTGTCGCACGGTGTCCGCAAAAGCAGTTCTTGTCGTTCTGTGTGAATCTTGTCGTCACGAAGATCTTGTCGGGTCGTCGTATCGGGTCGGTGACCTTGGCATCCGGGTTCTCGGCGAACTTGGCGTGTCGGGTTCGGTCTTCGGATCCGGGTGTGGCGCCGATGGTCTTATGTGGCCCGAGGTTCCACGTAGGAGATCCCCGGGTACCGCGGCGGAGTTCTCGGGTTCAAAGAAGATCTTGGCGGGGTACCATGTGGCCGATCTTGTTTCGATTGTCCGCGATGGAGATCTTGTCGTCGAGGTTGCGGTTTTTCACATAGCATAAAAAATGGCTGCGCTAGCTTCCCACAATTGGAAACATCGTCTTTATTTCAGCCTCAGATCATCTTGTACTTGGTCTGCCCCTAACATCTCCCATCAGCAACACAGGAGCACTCACACGCGAGGCGTCCGAGGCAGACTCGATGCCGGTGGGGCCACCTTGGTGGCGCGCGGCCGCGGGGACTGCTGCCCGAGGTCGTCGGCGGCCAGGGGAGGAGAAGCGGCCGCGGGCGCGCTGCTGTTCCGAGGAGGCGGACAGAGGCAGGCGCCGGGTTCTGGCGACGACGGAGGCGCGGGCCGAGGCGGGGAGGAGGCCGAGGCGAGTCGAGGCGAGGCCGCGACGCATGCTGGCGACCGGAGGTGGCGACGGCGCGGACGGTGGCGAGCTTGGGGCCGGGTGGCGCGGCTCGGCCATGGGGCGGCGGCGACGGGTCCGGCGAGGATGGTCGCATGAGGGCGGCCGACGACGGCGAGCCTGGGACGCGGGCGGCGACTGAGCGGGAGGAGGCGGCGAGCTCTGGGGTCGGCCGGAGCACGTGCATGGCCGCGGGGCCGAGGCCGAGTGAGATGAAGAGGCGGGCCTGAGGGCGGCAATGGAGGGGAGGTGGAGGGCGCGCTTGAGGTGGAGGCGGGAGGCGCAGACGCCACGGACGGGGTGAGGAGGAGGCGCTGGCCGAGGGAGGGCCGAGGGAGAGGAGGAGCCGAGGGGAGGAGTGAGGCAACATGAGGGAGGAGAGAGAGGACGTGGGGAAGAGGAACGCGGGGATGGCAAAGGGACCTGGGGGGCCTGACGCGGGTGCGGGGCCAGGCTGAGTGGGACAGAGAGAGGGACCGGTGGCGGACAGGAGGGGGCGCGTGGTGCGTGTGTTGGGTGTGTCTTGGGTGGGTCCGGCCGAGAGAGGGGGAGGGGAGAAGGGAGTGGTTCAGCCTGGTGAGGTGGCAGGGTTTGATAGGATAGGGGGAGGAAAGAGGTGAGGTGGCAGCCAGGGATTGGTCCGGGTGATGTGGCTGGAGGGGTGGGTAGAATAGGATTGGTAGAAAAAGGTCTAGGTTGGACCGATTTATTCCGGGGGTGGTCGTCCGGGTCGAATCGGCCCGTTCGACTGCCCTCCTAAAATATTATAACTTTTATTTGATTAGCAATAAACTTTTGCAGATAGTTTTTAGACAAACAAAATATCTGGAAGCATCCGGGGTTTAATTTGAAATAGAAGGAGGTCTAGTTTCAGAAAACAGTAGACTTTCGCAACATAGTTTCAAGTAAAATAATATGCATGATGATGACGATGCTCAAATGCAATGTGGCATGATGACATGAGCATGCGGTCATGATGATGCAATGCACAAAAACAACGCGATTTTCTAGTAGTGGTTTTGCGGGATGCCACAAGTGTCGACCATGAAACAACGGAGGCTGGCCACTCGTATGGCCACGGAGTTATATAGCAAGCTCACACTCTAGACGCCAAGGTGTTTCTAAACAAACAAAATAGTTTCTCGAACGGGTGAAGAGGCTTCTTCTTCTTCTTGACCATAGACTTGTGTCAAACATGGTGAGCGACCTCAAACAAATCGTTGCGATCATTATAGCTCAGCAGACTTAAAAATCATTACTTCTTGGTAGATTTGAGTGGCCATCCGACCAAGATATTTTTTATCATTTTTATTGTCTTCATGACACAATTCTCCACACACTTACTATTTCTTAATAATTGTCAAAAAATAGCAAAACCAGGATTTTTTGTATTGTTGTTGATGAATTCAGAATTGCTGGGGCTACTCTTTCTGGTGGTGGGCTAAAGTGGGGATCCAAATCATGGTGTCTAAGTTTAACATTATTGTCGGTGTAGTGTACTAGACTTTTGGGGGAACAAGTAGTGGAGTAGTGGCTAAGTGGGAATCCAAGTCAGTTGGTCCATCCGCTAAGATCTCGGCCCAGCCCAGCCCAACGATGGTCGAACCACTACTGTCGCCGTCGACGGAGGGAGAGGGGACGGCGCGGCCAATAATCTTTCAGCCTATCCTAGTCCTCTCCAAACGGAGAGGCGATTCTGTCTTGCCGATTTGCACTCGGCACTACTGACGGACGAACGAAGGGCAGAGAGTGAGGTGCCTGTCGGTGACTCAGCGTCACTCTGTAGGTGGATGCCACCGCTGCGCGCTCGACGACGAGAGAGGGGACGGCGCGGTCGCAGCCGGGCGCTTATCCGAAGAGCGGGATTGATCGGGCCGGCGCCGCTTAGCCAGCCCGAAACGTCGACGACGGCGACGGCAAGGGAGAAGCAGGGTAGGCAGTAGGCACAGCACGTACTAGCGTGGCCAGCACGACCACGACGGCGACGGCGACGGCGACGGCGAGGAACAAGCAGCTAGGCGCAGCACGTACTAGCTTAGCCAGCGAGACCACGACGGCGACGGCGAGGAACAAGCAGTTAGGCAAAGCCCCGTACGTGCAGCTCGTAATCATAAGGGCTCTGAATCGGGATACTCGCTAGCTAGCACGTTGCCATCCGGTTCAGGCTCGCGAGGGGCTCTCAGGAGGTCGCGCCCTTTCTATCATTGGCTCATTGCCGAAATTTTTTGATCATCGATGATCAAGATCAGTTGGTCCCTGCAAACCCACTACGATCTTGGCCCAGCCCAACGATGGTTGAACGAACCATCGATCTTCCTGTCTGTCTGTCCTGGATTCCTAGTCTTCTCCAAAATCGGAAGGATGCATATTTGGGGGCAATGCCAACGAGCATACCGCCGAGTCCTTCAGCAATCAGCAGCGCCACCACTGCTTGTCGGCTTCACCTAAGAGTGAACCGGGTACAGCTGCGCATGGCGCTCGACGACGAGGGACGGCGCGGCAGCGACCGCTGATCCAGAGCGAGAGCTAGGCCAGGGATCGACGGCGACACGTCCACGACGGGCGAGGAACAGGGCGAATCAGGCGGGTACTACCAGTACGCAATCATAAGGGCGCGGAATCGGAGCGTTCGCTAGCTCGCGCGTTACCATCACCGTCGGGTCTCAGATCCGACATCGCGAGGGGCGCCGAGTGCGAAGGCACTCGCGGTTGGGGAGCACGCACCCGCGCCGGCACTGCTGCTCGATGTTGACGAGTGAGCCCGTACGCACGTCTCCCAGCCCGCCCTCGCCGTTTGGTACCGCGCGGCGAGATGCACCGTCGCGCTCGCGCCGCGAGATGGCGGGGAGATGGCGTGCCTATCGCGCCGATTTACAGATCATCGTCGTCTGCCTTGCGGGCGGCCATGCCACTGCCGCCCACGTTTTGGCATTCTTCTCCCTCGCGATTCTATAATATAATAAAAAAGTCCATATAACCATCCTAACTATCGGGTTTGGAACGCTAACCCTCCAAAGTTTGGATCGAGGCATTTAAACCCCTAATAAGTATTAAATACCAGACAAATTACCCCATCCGGCCAGTGATGGCTGTTTTGGTAGTTGTTTTTGTCCACGTGGACAAGTGGTTTTAGCCACGGTGGAGACAAGTGGTTAATTGATACCCGTTAGGAATGTTTTTTCTGGATGCAGAGACTTCACATGAAGTGCAGGAGATCGTCAGGATCGCGGTCGACCTTGTGACGGTGGAAACTCAGCGCTGCCAGGGACGCCTGCGAGGTCTCCCTCCGCTGCTCGCCAAAGTGGTGCCACGAGGCGCGCAGACCCGCTCCTCGCCACCATGCTCGTCGCTGCAGCAAGGTCCCCAAATGCTTCGACCCGTGGAGGGGCTCGACGCCGCGAACATCATCGGGGTGCACTGTTGCAGGTCGCCATAGACGCGTCCGCTTTGGCGAGGAGAGACGCCACCGAGGGGAGGCATGGGAGATCGTACCATGGATCTTTGTGATTACAAGGACTCTCTGTCTAGTTTATTAGGTTTTTGTGTCCTCATGTTGTTTGTCCAGGCGGTGGAGGTGATGGCATAATGGAATAAGTACCTCCGGTCATGTTCCTGCCAGGTTGTCATTGAGCAGCTTGGGCTCGACATCGCCATCGGACGTGTGCGGTTAGTTTCCCCATATCTGCTTCGTAGGGTGATGGGGGTAGTCATCAACCATGATGCTTCCGCCTCGGTTCAATGTCGTACCAGCTGTATTGTCAATAAGTTCTCGCGATGCCACTTTGTCGATGTGGGGTTGGGTCTCCTTGTCCGTCCTTCGCCTTCTTCTCCAACTCGACATTTCATGCTTCTGATCATTATCGATGGCATGGCATCCCATGTCAACGTCTAGTGACTTTCCAAGCATGGTTACAATGCCTTAATAGATTCGACATTGTGGAGGGGGCATAGAGCAACTAGCTAGGCTCATGGAGGGACGCCGACTACTTTAGGTAAGAGAACTAGAGAACACGACAAATTCCCTTTGGCCCTATTTATAATGTTTATTTAGTGTAGGGTGTTCTTGTAAAGCTCAAATTAAGTTAACATATGCTTCTAAGCCTTTGCAAAAAAAAAAAACCTGGTACAGGTGGCTAGGGTTGAGACGAAAACATCAAGATGGATGTGGCAGAGCCAAGGAAGGAGACCTCGCTACTAGGGTTAGAGGCTGGCGTTAGGGCACCGACACGAAAGAATGACATATGGATATGGTCACCACAGTTGGATATGGGCAATGTAAGATGATGTCGGTAGCAATGCCAGCCGCGCGAGACATCTGATTGAGCATGGTACTAACATTGACCAGAGAAAGAAGGAAAACTTTGACCGTCAAATCCAATGGTGCGAAAAAAAAAATAGATTTTCGTTCCAACCGATCCCAGTACAATGGCATACTACATCCATTACAGAAACAACACGTATAGAACTTTTTTGGAGCCAAACAATAAAGTTTGGCCAAGTTATAGAAAAAATTATCAACAAATATAATACTTTGTAGATATGCTATGGAGTATAAAAATATACTTCTTCCTTCCTGAAATAACTGATTTGAGTTTGTCTAAATTCGAAAGTATCTATACACTTCTAGATACATTCGAATCTAGACAAACCTAAATCAGTTATTTCTGGACGGAGGGAGAACTTAACGATGAACCAAATAAGATTGATTTGGCACTATATAGATTGATAGTATTTTCTAAATGACTGGTCAAACTTACTTGATAAAATTTACGCACCTTTTTGTAAAGAAATGAGGGAGCACACAGATAAAAGAGCACCTTGGACACTTACTGACGCGATGGTACCATGCGGACCATGCGAGTGGATAAAGCAAAGGTTTATTGATCTCGACACAGGGACGACGACGAGACTGCACGAAACGACATGGGACAGGCAGTAGGAACACATCTTACAGGACGGGACACCTCAACTGTAGCTTTACATGCGAATCAATATATATAAAATAAAATAGTAACAATTTAAGCGGCCTATTCTTGGTCACTGGCGAGCGAACAGGCACCGGATCAAGGACTGGGAACACATTGTCTGACGAAAACGAAACGTTGCGGTTGGATGCTTCTCTCGAGCAAAGGAATCCAGGGAGTAGCAGGCACTGTAGGGATCCGATGAATCCTGCAAAAGCAAAACATATGTCTTGTTAGCCTCTCGGTTGCTGTCTAATTTGTACAACTTCAACTGTTACGGCACACCCGGCACATGGCAAGATTAAAGAGAAGTTCAGTTATTGTGGATGAAGTTAGCTCAAAGTTCGTGTATGGTGATGGCAATGTTGATTCGGAGGTTTGGTCCTATCGTAGTGTTCAGCCCATACATAAGCTCACTACTACCTTGTGCCTAGCTAGTTGCCTCTGTCTGCTAGCAATTTTCAGCACATGCCCGTCATGTTGCAGTGCTTTGAGCACGCAACTCGGCAGCGCCATGTGCTCATTTTGCGTAAGAAAGCTCCGGAACATGGCGGAGAGGGTGTCTGCTAGTAGTACTACCCCATGCCTTCTAGTCTAATTCCCAGGTGTTTGTTCAACTCTCTTTACAGGACTATAAAAATTCCCGCCAGAGAAAGTTCCATGATAGGATTTGGAGACCATTCAGAAGTAGAAGTAGTTTCTGATCGACGTCGTCTTCCTGACCAGTTGCATTTCAAACCCATATGCACTCAAACTTACATTCGGAGTAATCCTTAAAAACTATCATCAGTTTCATCATAGGATTATTTGTCAATAACTATGTTATTTTTATCTTTCACACTCTCTTTACACTGACCAGCTTGATATAGGTCACGGCTAGTCGTCGGACCCATCAAGAAACCTACGTTTGACCAAGGGGACCCATTCTACACTAAAACTGCCACAGAGATAGCATATTTTATTATAAATATGGGATCAAAGGGAGAAAATCCAAGAAACTTGAAATGCTACATAGCCGTCCACAAGAAACCGGGCATGTTGATTTGATGACCCTTGAGAAGGGTACAGCATTGCTATGTAAATTCGAAAGTAAATTGGAAAAAAAAATACATGTAGAAGATTACCAGATAGAGAAAATGATCTTGCCCGCAAGCTTAGGCATCAAACAGTAGAGGTGCCTCTGTATTAGTACGTCCATTGAGCTGCTCCGGGTGGATCTTCTTCCCCAACATCTTCTTCACGGCCTACTTATTTCCACAGATGATCAATGCCGACAGATGATTACAGGTTAGTGAATGCTTATTATCAAGATAGGCTAGATGCACAAGCTTACTTAAAGACATGAGGAATATAGCAACACTGTCTATGCAGTAAAGTGGTGAATTTCAACCACTTCTACGTCAGCAACAGATAGTGTAACACGACAAGCTAACGTGAATTTGCTGGTACCATCACACAACCTATACGAGTTTCTACACCATACTTCTTCTCATGAGCTTCAGTACACTTTCGGGACTGATTATGACTACAGACTATTAACCTATAAGAGCTCTGATGTCTGTTGAACTTGATGTAATGCAAATTCCAGCCAGTGTTGGTAATTCAGGTAAAAAAGGAAAAAAGTTGGTGGGCAGAGCATAAAACTAATGTCAGTGCATCCAGAAAATGAGTGTACTTGCAACACATATAAGATGGAGACGAAGAAAAGTCATACCCGACTTAATTTTCTTGTAGCCTTCAGTGGATCTGGCATTGCCTTTGTTGGCTTCTTTTGACGCGTCTTTTCCATTGATGACATAGGCTTTGAAGTCGATGCCCCAGCAATTATAACAGTCTCCTGGTAACTCTTCTCCCCTGTATCATTTGATGAGAATGTTTCTGCTGCAAATAGATCAGCAAGTGTAGTTCGCACTTTCTCCACATTCTCTACCATCAGAAGTGGTTGTTCCTGGACTTTAGCGACATCCTCCACTTCAACTTCACACATCAGGATTTCTTCCTTTACAGAACATGTGAAGCTGTATTCTTTTGTCGATGATGAATGCATCTTGGCAGGTTCTGGTTCACTAGGTGCTGTAGCCAATGCGTCTTCTTTGTCCCCACACTTCTCCTCTTCGTACTTCTCTTGCTCCACCTTTTCTTGATCCATGATGATGAACTCATCTTGTTCATGGCAGGACTCGGGGCAAAGGGAGTTTACGTTGTGGCCAAGCGTGCCAATCGCAAGTATACCGTTAAGCAGCACATCACGGAGCAGCAGGGCTTCAGTGTCTTGTTCAGCCACACTCTGACGCACGGAGTCTTCCTTCTCCATGGCTGTTCCATTAAAAAAAGTTGATGGCAGAAGAACAAACAAATGCGTGATCACATAAAAGGGAGCTACCCTGACATTCTTACCCTTATTTTCATCAATGGTGCAATACTCAGCATTAGAATGCATCTTCCGATTCAGCCAACTGAACACCTGGTGATGCCATAAGAACACATAGATCATTAGCAATATCACAAAATAAAGAACATTAACTTGAATCTTACAAACAGTTTAAGAGAGGCAGAAACTGCAAAGACCTGTACTTAGATCATACACTATACACCGACAAATGGTGCATCAGCACGAGTTAACTGTATACCTTTAGGGCCATCTCTCTAGAGCCAATCTGGAGTCAGAAGTGAAAGCCAGACAGTACCTCAGATCCTCAGATGCAAGGCATGGTTTTATATAAACATACTGGTCTCATAATTGAATGGTCCAGGAGACAAAAGAATGGACTTTTGGCTGCAACTGGCTTGGCTTGACTTGAGTGAAGTAAATTCTTTCACTGAGGTAGATATGAACACTTGTGGTACTCTCAGGGTAAGCAAAGGTCAGTTTCACTAATCAGAACAGGTAGTATTCACAGATAATCCAACCACGAAACTGCAGCATAGTGCATATGCATACTGGGGCCCGACTGACAGAATCAATCAGAGACCCAATTGGCCCCTGATATCATGCAAACTTCTAACAAAGTAGTCATCTCAGGGTCATACCATGGACTGAGTAGGTAACCTTTCCTCACAGACAGGAAATTATGGTCTTTATTCTTTAACAGCTGACGAAGTCTAGATTAAGCATGTGATAATACAGTTAAATTGCAATTCATTAGTTAGTCAGATACTTGACATATGTACAAATTTTGTCATCATTCTAACTTTCCAAAGAGATGTAATTTCATCGCCATTCGCTTTGTTCATATTCTCAAAATTCGTGCAAGTTGGCAGTGCTAAGAGCAGTAACATGCAGATGCTTTCACTTGGGTTTTGATGTATGGCGTGCTTCTGAATTGTTCATAGAGCAGTACCCACTAATGATGGGCTGTGATGGCGCAAGCAATTAAGAGACTGGTAACAAGCAGAAAGCCTGCAAGGTCGCAATCAACAGATACTTAATATAATAATATGGCATTCGAGGGCATAGACAAGTAACGAGTCCCGGTTTAAAACTGCATAGGCAGCTAGCTGGCAGAGGTGTCCACAAGCAGTTTGTGGGCAAAAGTTCGTCGCAGGTCCCCAGTATTTTGCTTGCTTTAAAAAAAATAGTATTTCTACACTAATTAATGTTATTTCACTGATGTTTTTGGTGCCTTTTTCATAATCTGTTTGAGTGTTTGTCATATCAAGGCAATTGTGTTCTATGAACTGAGATGTTCGATAGTGTCCTTACTATTAAATAAGAAAATCGAGAAAACTATTTGCAAAGATCAGGCAAATTGTCTGCTGAAACAGGTTAGAAAATTTCAGGGATCAGCTTTGGAATAAAAATCATTTCATATACAATAACAAGAAGCAAACATACATGTGGTTTTCATCGGCTCTCTCGTCTCTAATTAGCTTGACACATACAATGTATCTAAAGACGTTTTTTATGACAGAGCACGTGCTGCTGTTTACTCCAAAACTAAAGCGCTGGTCCACATTACATACTCATACGTGCAAAGATAACACCATGTTGATCAGGTAATCATCAAATAATAATACAAGAGAATATGGGAAGATAACCTTGTCCGTATGAAGGTTCGTGAGGCGCTTTCCCTGCACAATCCCCCACCCCACCACCATTCAGTATGGAGCTGAAACCAACATGTCTTCTTCAAATTCCAGCAAGCTCCAGCTTTCAATAGGTCAGGCTGTGGCCACGACCCTTGATGGATGAAGAGAGCCCCAGGTACATGTCACCGAATCTCACAAGCTGAAATCTCTGTTCTACATCCATCTGTCTACAGTAAAAACCTTCACACGGACCCATATTTGTGATACAATAACAAGTCACACAGTTCCATCCGGCTTGGCGCTTTATAAAAAGACCAGAATAATACTGTATCAAGATTCAGCACAGTTTAGCAGCTAGTTGCTTCACAGCAATCAAGAAACAAATGGAAGAGCAGTAGTAGACAAATACTGTACAGAGAGCATTAATCAATGTAGAGTAGCAGATACAACATACCGAAGACAGATATCGCACAATGTTGCTTCTGCATCAGAGTTTAAAAACAGTGAACGATCATAAGGAGTAGAGAAGTCTTTGCGTAAGGATGAGAACTGATGCATGGCAGACCAGTTTTTTTAACTGAAAAATGGGCATGCCAAGTTGTGCAGTGTTTCAAAAAAAGGCTGCCGTGAAACCCTGTGAAACAGACATTCCAAAGCATTTGATTCAAAAGAAAATCAAAAGTTCCCATGGGAGAGAAGAATCAATGATGCAGGAGCAACAGAAACAAATAATTGCATCTGAGCCAGTCAATAATAGAAGAAGAACACATACAGAGGAAGCAAAATTCAAGCACACAGTGGGGCTATGATTTTATATAAGATTTGAGAAAACAAGACAAGATCCAGCTGTTAAACAGAAAGCATATTGATAAACTTGAGGAAAATTTGGTTGCACGGGGAAGTATTTTCCATCATGAATCTAAGAAATCAGAAATATTACAAATGACCGGAGTAAACAATATCACTGTTGAACTTACAGATTGATCATAGAATCTATTGTTTTCTTGTAGGAAATGGACTCAAAAATCTCATCTTAAAACAATAGTCCAATGCAATAGCTGAAGGCAGAAATATAAATATGCTCCCAACCACACTAACTGCGCCATCAAGAGCAAGTGACATTAAGGCATCGGTGCTCAGCTCGAAGGGCCTCCCAGATTCCAGCAAAGCAAGACCTGCAAACGATTCAGTTTCGGTAAGGAAAATAACCGTGCTAAGGAATATTTGCTGAGGAGTATTTAGAAATGGCATTATCTATTTTTACCTCTAACAACAGCAAATGCAGCAGCAGCTCCAGTTTTAAGTTGGATATTATCCAGGTCTCTTCTAACTGCATACCGGAATGTTACTCCAAACAACGCACAACTTACGAGCACAACCGATGATCTAAAAAGCAGTTGGGGCAAACTGTGGACTTCATAGGAAGATATGGGCAAACTAGCCAGAACACCGATTACAGAGGAAATTGCTGCAGCTTTCACAGATTCAAGTCTCTCGCTATCTTTATCGATATCTTCTCCACCTGATGTATCCCAAAAGCCTCGATCCTCAAGACTAGAAGTCAAGGAAAGTTGTGCTTCATCAATCATTTCTCTTGCCTGTTGCAGTTCCCGCTGGGACTCTGCAATCTTGTTTATGTAATGCAACATTATGAACATATTACGAAGAAGTGCACAGGGATCACCAAGATAGAAAAACTCATGTCTTTCCTATTTCTAATGATGGAAAGATATTTTGATGATTACAGAACTGTACTATCATATAAAGTTGATATCACAACTAATAATCATTCGGCCTTCATCATCATGGGACCACATGAACATGGCACATGCCACCACACTTTATGTTTGCTCAGAAGAAATGGAACCATCTCATTATCTCAGGTTTACCAAACAAACAAACATATTTGCAAAGAGCTATACTTCCAGAATGCGTCTCAAGCAGACCATATAAATACAAATTTACTGACTGTACGCATCCAATGCTTGACTTGAACCCCCAAAAGGAGGAAAAGTCTACCGATAGAAGGCAATATGATCATGATGCCCATCGGGCTTCTTAAACTCTCTAGACTCCACGAGTTCCACAAATAGCAGTCCTCTCATCTGTCAGCACATACTCCCACCATTTGAACTACCAAAAACGTCTTATATTAAGGAAAGTAGGTAGTAAAACTCAAGCAGTAAATCTCACATTATCTACCTCTAGTCTGCTATCGCAGTCCCGCAGTCTGCACGCATTACCTTCACAAATCACATGCTCCTAGAGCGTTCTCCTATTGTTTGGCTAACTGAAGAGCATTATTCATCATTCCTCAAGTTCGTCGGCGCCACATTAGCTCAAACACCACCGAACATCGCAGGGACAGGCTACACAGTGCTAGTACCATATGTCCACATCCACAGTGGCGTAGAATCGCGCCAGAAATAAGCAGTCGAAGCACAGGTGGTGCTAACTGGTGCGGGTTCGTGCTACGTATCACCCACTGTGCGGCTCGCGTATGGGGCTGGGCGCGCGCACAGTAGAGGCGCCATGAGTGACCCACGCAACCCGGGAGCATCGCTGGTCGAGCCGAGCGGGCAAAGCGTCGAACGGGTTAGGTGCAGGTGCAGGTGCAGTATCAACTACCAAGCCGCGTACCTCGTCCTGGCGTCTCTGGAGGCGGCGGAGCTCCTCGCTGGCGAGCCGGGCCTCGACCTTCTGGCGCTCGATTTCCGCGAGCGCGGCGCGCGCGAGCTCCACGCGGCGCTCGGCGGCCTCGACCCCGTCCAGCAGCGCCCGGTTCTCCTCGCGCCGCAGCAGCTCGTCCACCTTCTCCCCCACCGCCGAGCTCAGCCACTCCGCGCTGGGCGCGGCGTCGCCCGCGCCCTCACCGGGGGCGCATCTCACGCGGGCGCGTCGGCCGAGGGCGCCCCGCCGGCGGCATCGCGCGGCGAGGTGGCTCGCGGGGAGGAGAGGGGACGGGATGAGCGGGCGGAGGACGGCGCCCTGTTGCATTGTGCCGTCTGGTTTGGATTGGAAGAGGATGGTGAGGAGGCGCCAGCAACACAGCGACGGACGCCAACTGCACGTGGGACCCACAGAAGATTATTTGACCATCATAACAGCACTGCAGTCTACACACAAGTACACGACACACTAGCAAATCAAAGCAAGCAGAAAAAAAGTGTTCGAAAATAAAATGAAGTGTTCAAGGCAAACTGCAAAGGCATGGCCATGGAAGCTCAAATCTGGAAATGCATAAACTTTCAATTGGCAAAATGGATTCGATTTATTTATCTAATTTGGAAATACAGCGGTTTCAAAAAGGAAATATAGTAAACTTTCTCCAGAATTGTTTGGAATGCAGGAATTTTACAGGAAGGAGTTCCATTCCCACGAGATCAAAAGGGAAAAGAAGAGCTGAAATCGGGCCTAAAACTTCTGACAGTAGACATACAACATGGACATACAATTGTTACAGGACATACAATTGTTGCAGGAATTGGCGGGGCCTTTTGTTTCTCTTAATACTCTGTTGTTCCTCTGAAGCACCATACAGAAACAGGAAAGCCAAAGCAAGAGAAGACCCGCACTGAGACGACAGCCAGGTTTATCAGGCGTTCCACAAGACCTTCGGCGGCAGCAATACTTGGTTGGCATTCAGCAGCGGCCCATTTGCGCGCTGCTGGTTTAGGATCAATGACCTGCAAGTCAATGATGCAAAGAGTTTAGCTTGTGGCAGGGTATATAACTCAGAACACATTCAGTCAATTAGCATAGTACAAAATTGCCAACTCGCATATTTAATCAGCAGGCTTGGGAAGATTATGGCTTGCATGTGCTGATTACACAAATAGAAGCTGATGTCTAAAAAAGCAAATATCATTCCAAGTAGTGTTAGAACAAGTGCTTGAACATTCTGAACCTTAACTTTATGTCTTTATGTGAATATAGTTGAACATGATGAACGTGAAGCACTGAACAAGTACTTGTTTGTCCTAGCAAAATGAAACGCAAGACAACTTTGTGCAGACATAAGTTTCAGTTACATATCTGTAGTGCACAATGTAAGACAAGTTTGTTAAGTTTAGTTGCTGGTTTCTGTCACAAATATAACTTCTGGTTTTAGGAGTACAGATCATACTCCCTCCATCCTAAAATAAATGACACAGTTTTGTCTAGATACTTATCTATAATCTATAATCTATAAGTAGCTAAACTGGAGCAACCCACTATGTGTATTTCTCTTGACATGCAAGCATGCCACATCACTCCAATTCTTCATATTGGTTATCACCGGTCGCCCCCACATATCTGTTTACACACTGCATGCATCCACGTCATTTAATTTATTTTTTCCCCCAAAAATAGCATACCGCATACCTCGCTCTCAACCCTTTGACTCCTCCATTACTATTACTCCCCTTCCTCTTGCATTTGATGACTCTGTTGTCTCCAAAAAAAAAACCTGATGAATTCAGTTCCCCTATGAACTCATCGTCTTCTCTGTTGTATCTACCAAAAAATTCAGCGGTATCATGTCCCACTCTCCTCGCCTTATCCGACTCCATACAGCTGCCCTTAGTGCATCTCCTTGCTTCCTTGTAGTTTCATTTCTGCGCATCCCTCCTTGATCTATTCCTATTGCCGTCCAGGCTCCACAAGCTCCCTCAGGGCACCGCGTTGTATCGTTGGTTGTTCCTCTACCTATGCCATGTGCATCTCCGCCCCAGTCCAGGTATTCCATTCTCAAAAATTGTGCCCGTTAATCCACAATGTTGATGATTACACTTTTTATACTGCCTCTGACTCCTTTGCAGTATAGGAGCTTGCTGGTGATTCATGATTAAGGATATGCATACCAAGAAGGTTAAGGTGCTCTCTCAAGTGCTGGTTTAGTTAAGTGTATTTTGTATCATGATTTTCCTCATAGAAATATCATTTAGTAGACCAATACTGCGTCGATGTAATGTACTATAGTCTATAGAGATTTCTTACCATTCAGATTCAGGCATGCAGCTACGTGGGACCGATTATTGTATTCTTCTTTCCTTGGCTATTTAATCTTGGGTTAATTGGATCTATGCCATTGCAACTTTCACTCTTTGAAGAAATGCCATTACAAAAATCAAAGTTGGAAATATGCCACTCTAACTTTTCAATACCTCTACATATGCCATTCTCTCTAATACAAGACCATATATAAACTTTATACTTCCGTATATACATGTATACTAGTACCGAAACGTAAAAATACACTTTCAAGTTATGATCCATCCCCAACTTAGAGCTTGAACTGCATCAAAAAATCCCTCAACCCTGTGGGACGGCGGTGGTCGGAATCGGCCGGAATTCCCCTCGAACCTGCGCGGTGGCGGCGGTCGGAATCGGCCGGGACTGGAGGCGTTGTAGAGGAGGGCGGATGGAGGCAGGCTGGGATAAACGCGGCCGCTGCTGAGGGAGGTCGGCGCGGGGTTGGAGGCACGCGCGGCAGCGCCAGACTTCTGTGTGCTTCTCCAACCTCGTATGCTCGTCCTCGTTGCTGGAAGCCAAGTCACAACCATCCGGCCATCCGCGCCACGCACCAGAACGCCATCCGAACAAGCCTTCAATATGGTTCGAGTTTTTAACGTACACTGGAGCGATGAGTAGCTAATTGAAGATCAAATCGGGGTTGTATTCTTCCTGAGCTGACGTCTATTGAAGTATTGATTTGTTGCTGGTTTCTCTGAACTCTGTGTTCACGGTGCACTGGCCGCGCCCAAGCCAGCCTGCCCTCCAACCACACACGCCCTCCTCCAGCAATTGAGTCGCGCGAGCGGGGCCTCTGACCACGGCATCAGGCATGCGCCTCTTTCCTAGGCCAACTCCGATTCCCCCCACCGCGGCTCCGTGCGGGCGGCGATTCCGAGCGGAGAATTTTGAGGCCAGTCGAGGCTTCAAGATACCCGAGTCGCGTATGCTGGTAAGTACTATATGATTTTTATATGTGGCCGTTGGTATGTCAAATACGGGTATATATAGAAGTATAAGATCTGTATATGGTCTTGTATTAGAGAGAATGGCATATGTAGAGGTATTGAAAAGTTAGAGTGGCATATTTCCAATTTTGGTTTTTGTAATGGCATTTCTCCAAAGAGTAAAAATTGCAATGGCATAGATCCAATTAACCCTTTAATCTTACACCTATGCTATTTTTTCAGGCATTATTATAATAATGGGTCGGAATTTATACAGCAGGAATAAATCAAGATGGTAAGGTCAATTTTCTGAATTTTAGCGACTGTTCTTTTTTTTTCTCTAATCCTTCGCTTTCCACATCTGTATAGTTGGTACACATTAGACTGGAGCTGATCTCACTAATCTCTATTGCTCTAAACTATATCTCTTCATTCTAACTCATATATTCCATGCATGTTTCATTATTGGATGTATCTGAACATATTAGCTCTCCATGGACAGCTCTCCATAGAGTTGTAGTATTATGTAAAAATCTTTCGTTGCTACTTTTTAATGATATTTAAGGAGTTTTAAGCAATCTCCCTGGTACTGGTATGCACAAGTGGATATCTCAAAAATAATAGTTTTGCTTCATTCTGATAGTTGTTCAAACACTTCATGCTAACAAATAAGTGGTAACTGCCACCCTTATTAACCTGTCTATACTATTGGAGCATGTGTGAGTAAGTTCAAATATATGGTATGAGCGGGTTCCAGAGAATAGCTCTTAACCCATCAACCATCATGATGCCCTTAGTTATGGGGGGAAAGGCAAAAAAACTAATAAAATATGTAATATGGTGTTGCTTCTTTTTCATGCTGTAAGAAATTTGGCTTAATTTTCTGCCGTGACTCTTATAGAAACAAGGACTAAATTTCAAATTTTATATTATAAATACTTAAGATATAAACCTATGATTTGATCAATTTAATTCGGTATAGATACATTTATTTGGAAAATTTAGACTACACGTGAACTTAACTACATATATTAGTTTGGAAAAAAGTTACTTCTCTCACTTCTAGTATAAATACCTTTTATCTGCAATGATTGGGTTTGTACTCCCGTCAATTTCATTTAGTAATGGTGTCCCAAATTATACCCATTGGTGTAAAATCGATGATAATAGTTGTAACCTATAACAACCTTTTTTGGATGGTTTGATCCATTCTATCTCTTCCTATTGTATACAGTTGTAATTCTTTTTTTTGTATGCAGAATTTTTGTTTTCCTTCCAATCATGTATACATCAATCTCATGAAATTGATTTGTTTTGTCTATGGAACATGTGGTTAACAAGCATTTCCGAAAAAAGGCCACTTTTCTTATTGAGAGTAGAAATTGTAGACGAGAGACAACAATGGACAAATGAATCAGTAGTCTTTATTGATGTTAGATGTACACTTATATACAATAGGAACCGGTGCCTCCAAAGGATGCAACGGTTGAGAGCATCTCTTCAGGAACCGACATAAGGATTCTTTGAATTGTGGAACCGACATACGGGAGTATAGGAGCGGGGATTATTCCCTCAATAACCGCCAGGGTTATTTGTTTTTAACATTTCTAAGTGTGTGGGCTCTGGATTCTGGAACAGTTGGACAGGAGCAGGCAGGCGACAGGTGTCTGCTCATATAGTACTCCCTCCGTTTCAAAATATAAGATGTTTTAGGTTTGTGAAGAAAATGAATCTAGACTTATTTTAGTATCATAAAATATAAGATGTTTAGATTCATTTTCTTATATTTTGAAACGGAGGGAGTATCATCTAGTGTATCTAGACACTAAACTACGTCACTTATTTTAGGACGGAGGGAGTACATATAAACATCAGTTATTTATGCCATTTGACATGCAATTATTGCTGCCCTTATTCTCGCTGTAACAGAACTAACTGGGAAAACGCTAGAGGATTTACAGGATTATAAAAAATAACAAACAAACAAACAAAGTAAGAAAGTCACTAGTCCAATCTGAAAGCAAGAAATCAGTTATTATGGTCTTATGGCCCAACAGTTATGACTAAACTTCTACAAGATGATACCAGAACAGAGTGTTGCAGCAGTACTTGTATATGCATATGGCTAAACTCAGTTTTCCTTAAACTACACAATATTCAACATTTCTGCATAATTCTACAAGGGTTGACATATTCATCTATGATGAAGACTAAATCCATACGCAGATACGCTACTAGAAAATCGTGCCTGAAATCCCTAGGATAACTGGAATTTAATCAGAAAAAAGGTATGCCATATCTTAAATATATGAGATGACATGTGACCTTACTCACTACTGCAGAAGTCTCAAAGCAAAAAAGGAAAAAATAAGCTCCAAGCAATTGCATCAAGTTCTTCAGCAACAGCAAGCCCCTAGGAACCAAAATTGCCTAAAATTACCTTTGTTTCATGTCAGCATCATAAGTTCTTCAATGTTCTGGGTAACCTTCGTCAAGCTTGCATCAAGCTGGGAAAGACCCAAACCGGAGGTCTGAGAGGTGAATTGCTGTTCAGGGGTGGCGCACCCGCATATTCGGCATAGCAGACATCACAAGTCCCATTAAGCAAGGAATACTCGTACCATTCGCCCAAGTGTCGCCCAGCAGCATATATGCAATCACCTCGAATCTCAGGGAAATCTGGACCAACGCAAGCCGCGAATCCATTGAAACCGAGAAACAGTGTTCGTCCACCCAAGCTTGTTATCGTCGCCCACTTTCCTTCCACGGAGACCCATCGGAAAACGCGGTACACAACCGTCTCCGCGTGCTCCTCGCTGATAAGCAACACCTCTCCGTCGCACTCCCCGAGCATGAACCGCTCTCCCACTGGCCTGTTCTCCTCATCATACTCTCCTCCGAGAAATGATAGCTCCAGCGAACTTTCTGATAGCTCGAGAATGGCAAGACGGAGGCGAACCAGCGCGTAGAGGGTGCCACCGACGAAGATCAAATCGTCGAACACGTGGGGCGCATCAGCTGTGGCCACACGCCAGAGCGTGTCCCCAGGGTGGCAGTGCTGGACGGTCCGCCTGCCGGGCAGGAAGAGCACGGCGAGGAGGTCCTCAGAGAGGATGATGCGGGAGAAGGGGGCAGGGACCTTGGGGAGGCGCTGCTGCTCGCCGGTGAATAGGTGGAGGAGGAGGAGCCTTGGGGGGTACTGGGCGGCCGCGGTGGTGACGGTGACGAGGAAGCCATGGGCATAGAGGAGGGTATGGCGGGACGGGGGCAGATGGTGGTCCCAGGGGAAGCGGAAGCGGTGGAGACGGCGGAGGCGTGGGTGGAAGAGCGCCTCGACGAAGGAGGGGTAGAGGGAGACGAGGAGGAGCGGGGCCTGCGAAGCAAGGAGGGGGCGGGACGGTGGGAGGATGGCGCGGTAGGTGCGGCAGGATGCGCGGAGGGAGAAGAAGTCCTCCAGGGATGTAAGGCGACGGGCGATGTCCGGGAGGAGGTCCAGCGGAGGGGACGGCGTGACGGCGGAGGACACGGGGGTCGACGAGGAGGAGTCGCCGGCCGGCGGTCCGTGGTGACGCCGACGCTTCTCCGTCGCCATTTCTCCTGTCGTTTTTCAGTTTTTTCCCCTTCCTTCACCTGTCCAAATTGACCGGTAGTAGAAAATAGCGAAGACTCTCCCACACCCTCAAGTTATCATGGGCTGTGAGCCCGCAGCCCATGGCCCATGGTCCATTTCACTCTTTTAAATATTTGGTTATAGTGATACTTTTTTTTAGAGGTACTAGTGACGCTTGGTAGTCGACTTTCAAATAGGAAAAAAAGAATGTATACAAGAAACATGGGTACAAACTTATCTAAATTCCATACACTATAAATTCCACTAAAATCCGTGTTGTTCACACAGATTTCCAAAAGAACAATAAATTCACATTTTTTTTGCTGAAAAACCAACAGAGTTCTGAAGCAAGTATCACACAGTATACAATTCCAGGTACTACAAGATGATGTTATTCCTTACTTCTCACAGGACGTGATAGTGGCAGTGGTAGAGCCAAAAAAATGTAATGCTCCAGTAGCACTGGTGGTTCCAGCTATCATGAACACAAGGGAAAGAATACAACAGCGCGATGGAACTGATGCAGAACAGGTTATGACTTCCCTTCTGAACCACCAGTGGCATCCGAACTGAGAGTGACGCAAGGGAACCAATATCTACGCTTGCCATCCCTGTGCCCGTCGTCGATCATAGCAAGTCCCTCCTGGTCGTACAACAAAGTTTCATGTGTTAGAAACCGCGGATGTTATACACATTGCAAATAACTATATGAGTAATTATAACCATATGGTTCCACAAAATCAGTGTAGGACTCGGTTGAGTGTGTATGTATCAGAGTTCCAGCATAACTTGCATCACATAATTCTGTTTTTTTTTCCTTTGGCATGAGAATGAACCATGTAGATTCCTATCGTAAAGAGGAAATCTACAGGGGGGTATTTACCTTCAGTAAAGTTTCAAGGGCGTCGATTGCGCGGCCAGTTGACCATGAGAACTCCTTCTCAACTTGTTCCACAGTGACATAGCCTCTAGCCTGCATATGAATATGAACGATATTACAACTAGAGAAATATGGTATTATGATATGTACACGTTACAGTTTACGCATGGTTGAAATTTCAAAGCTTCTATCAACCTGTCTTGCTTGTCTAGCTCTAAACTGAAATAAGCTTGGCGAAAAAGTTTTCCGGTAAATTGTACGGAGATTCCTGATTTCCAACATATGTCAACTGATATCATGTGAAAAGTACAAACCTGAGCTTGCTCAAGTATCCCATTGTGATCTTTATTCAATTCGGTAGGAACTGATCGCACAAGCTTCTTCTTCCCAACAGAAAATACTTCAAAACCACTACCAAGGACCTGCAAGTTCACAAATGAATGATTAAAAGAACCAGAAATATATCCAATAATGTACTGAGCCAGGATTATCTATGAACAGGTATAAAGTGTAGAATGATGTGAACCATCAATTCTAAAATTCCCAATCATGTGATTCAACAATATAAGCTTACAAAACTTACCTTCAGCTTACTTATAGCACGTAAACAGTCATCTGCCGATAATGATGCAAGATCAGCTTTTCTCTTCTGGCAGAGAAGTTTGCGAAGTTCTAGCAAGTCAATCAAACCACCATTAAGCGATCTGGTTGCTATGCATATGTCAACGATCTGAACACCTGCCACAATAGACATGGATGTTATGGAGATCACACATGGTACAAAAGAAACTTACAAGATCCAGAGAAAATCAAATGGAACTTAAAGTATACTAACCCAATTCATAGTAGAAATCACCAATCCCTAGGAGCTCTGCCCAGACTCCTTTATTAGATGCCAGTGGATCTACTCCAACTTTTGCACACATTTCATGAAACTGCTGTCTAAATACCGAATTTTTACGTATATCACTCTGCACTATCAGAATGTATACATAACATCAGAAGAGGTGACACTGATATATGCTTTGCCATTTGAAATTTATTGTTATCTGTTATAGCACATGTGGATAATAATGCAAATATCATAGCACTGAAATTAGAAGACATGAGAAAAGAATGAGATCCAGAATTACCAGCTATCACAAAAAATAGCAATCCACCTAATTAATACCGGATGATACGAAAGGAGGTACAGCATCCAGACAGGTGTTTTGGTATAAGACTATGTTTTACTTGGTTTGATAAAGAGGGGGTTAAATGATTACTGATCAATCGGTCAAAGCCAGGGGTAATGTATGTTACTCAAATGGTACTCCTTCCTTTCCCTTTTACAAGACATTTTTTGGCAAGCCAATTAAGCCTGCCAAAACGTAGAGAACAGAGTAGAAATCAACAAATGAGGCTGCTGGCATGACTTCAAATCAAAATGATCCAGAAGTTGAGGCCCTCGCTCAAATTCTGGGCTGTTCTTTGGGAAAATTCCCAATTAAATATCTAGGAATACCTCTGCATTATGATAAATTAAGAAGAGCTGACATTCAGCCACTTATAGATAAAATTTTAAAAAGGATTGCTGGCTGGAGGGGCAAGCTGCTGCCTTATACAGCTAGGTTAACTTTAATTAAAGCATGTTTGGCGAGCATACCCATCTACTTCTGTCCTTTTTCAAGTTCCCCAAATGGGCCCTTGAACTAATTAACACCCAGTTAGCCAACTGCCCGTGGAATGATTTTGAGGGCCACAGGGAACTTCATTTGGCAAGCTGGAAGTTGATTTTTTGGAAGAAAGGATTTGGTGGCCTAGGAGTACCTGATCTAACTAATGTAAATCTCTGTATTTTGGGTTCCTGGATTAAGAGGTACACTAAAGGCGCAGGGAAGCTTTGGAGGATCATGGTAGATGGCAAGTACAACACTCATGATCCAAATATCTTCTGCAGCAATGAAGCTGGGGTTTCGCAGTTTTGGAAGGGTGTTGTGTGGGCAGTTAGGTCTGTTAAATTTGGCTACAGATGGAAGATAGGAGACGGAAAAAACTGTCAGATTTTGGGAGGACACCTGGTGTGGGACCTCTCCACTAGCTGTACAATTTTTCAATCTTTACATCATCTGTAATGAACCTGGTAGCACTGTTAGTCAGATCTGGAATGGTTCCCAGCTTAAACTAACTTTTCGGAGAAACTTCAACCCCTCTATGATGGATTGCTGGTATGAACTAGAAGAGTTAGCATCCAGCATTTCTTATTCTATGGACTGTAATGCCCTTATCTGGCAATACAATGCCAGTGGGGTTTACTCTACTACTACCTTGCACAATATCATCAACTTTGGGGGTGTGGTACCAGCTTTTATTCCATCAGTTTGCAACTGCACATCCCTCCTAGGATTCATATTTTCCTATGGCTCTTAGCACAGAATAGAATCATGACTTGGACAATTTAAAGAAAAGAAATATGCATAAACCTGAAGACTGTACTTTCTGCTCTGATCTAAAAACTGTGCATCACCTGTTTTTTGACTGCATAGTGGCTAGACAGGTTTGGCTTCATATTTCTAATTTCTTTAATATGCCTGTTGCTGACTCCTATGAATCTATTGCAAGATTCTTGGTGGCTAACAAAAAGCACGCCCTGTTAAATTATGTTTGTGCTTCAGTTTTATGGAGTTTGGGATAGTAAGAAATGACCGAATTTTCAATGGTCCCTTGGATGGATGTTAAGCAGGTGTGGAGGCTGATACTCTGCTCGATCAAAATATGGAGGCCCATCTTCAAGGATCATATGCTGGGAGCAGCGGACAGATTCTGCCTACATGTTTCGGCGATCGTCCGAGCTCGTGCATTACTAGAAGGTGGCTGAGGGATGCGCCACCTCAGAATGATGCACTGATGAGATCCCCAGAACTGAAGAAAGTCGCTGGACCAGGTACCTGGGCAACACCAACCTCGGTCTTGAATCCCTCCATCATCATGCCGCGAAGCTGGCCTGAGCTGGTGTTTGATGCACCTATAGCTCCTGTAATCCGAAACCTCTGCTTAGTTTTACTCTCGTTTTCCTCTGCCAGGAAGTTTTTGTTTTGTGTTGCTCATGAGCGGGGTGTGCGTGAGTGACCTGTGGCTGTAGGCCGTGTTATGCGTTTGCTGACGTTAGCAGAAAAACTTTTGTTCTGAACCTGTCCGATCCAGGGTTTCGTTTCAATGAAATGGGACCGGGGGCATGCCCCTGTTATTCTAAAAAAAACATCAAATCAATATTTAGAACAGACCATAATGCGATTATAATTCATAAAGGGAACTTATAGCTTCCGACAGCTACAGCAAAAATTTCAGGATGCAAATTTGACAAGGCTGTGCCATGGTGAAAAGAAAAATCAAAATGGTTGTTTTTCAGTTGACATATTTCTCAGTATATTAATCACATCAGAGTATATCTGAGTTATTCCACATGCACAGAAGAAATTCACACCAGCAAATTATGGTTGCTGGGTCCTGCACTTAAAACCAAATTAGATGAACCTTAATCAGTTTTGGGTATATGCTGGGCCACGCACTTAAAAGCTAGTTAGGTTCCCCTTTTCAAAGTTTGCTTGATAAATTCAATTTTCATACATAAGCAGTAACTACACTATTTTCAGGTTTGCCAAAAATAGCCATTCCATTTGTGGTTGTAAGAATCCAATAGATAGCAAATACAAACAAGCACGGCTGATACAATCTAACCCCATGGTCGATGTCATTTATTATCATATCCCGGTATCCACAGGCAGGTCGGAGAATTAGTTATATCATGTCAATTCAGTCTAAGTACCATCAGCAATTTTTCCCCTCCACTTCAACGCATGCAACCAAAATACAGGAGCAGCGAATCACCTTATGCTTTTTAGCGAATTCTTCGAGCTGCGACCTGAAGGTGGCGAGCTGCTCCTGCATCACATCCGTCCTGACCTTGGCCACATTCTCCCCGACCAGCCGGAACTTGTCCTGGAAGTTCCCAAGCACAGTCGCATCTCAGGATCCGAAGGGATAAAAAACCACACGCCATGTAGGCTAATCGGTAGAAGAAGTGCACGTACACGAGTCGCCGCCGCGTTCTGCAAGCCGGCGATCCCCGGCCGCCGCCTCATGTTTCCTGGTTCTGTCGCGCTATTCCACCCGGAGTCCCGGAGCCGACGCGCCTACGGAAGGAGGGGGGGACTGGATGTTGCGGTGGGAGTCCTGAGCGAGGGCCCGCGGGGTGGGGTGGGACGGGCAGGGGCGTGCGGCGAGCCGATGGGGGCGCGAGAGAAGGGTAAGCGGGGTGGCGGTGGAGGGACGAACGGTGGCGGAGACCGGAAGCCGGCCGACGGCGAGGGGTCAACGAAGGATGATGGGCTGGGCCGGCGAGGGGTGAGGAAGAGGATAGGGATGAGTTAAGGCCGAGGGGCTTCTGCCCAAGAAAACGTTAAGGCCTGCGTCAGGTGCCCGTGGCAACGAGGAGCTCTCTTTTTTTTCCTCGTGGCAGACAAAGGATTAAGGTTAAATGCTAGCCGTCAAATTGCGTTGAAGTGTCCCGATCGTGACATGGTAATTTTTTTTGGAAATCTCACCGATCCATTAATCCTATATCCTATATAACTAAAAAGATCACCCCATTAACCTATTTCTCTATGCAGCTACGCCACCTCAGCAGGCCCACCGGAGCAACCATCACATGGCCACGTCATCCATGCTTGAAGACCGAACCGCACTATCCTATATGTTGAGGGCTTCAGACACGCCTCTTCTTGCTAATTAACCTTGATGCCATTTACTAATTATCATTAATTTTGAGGCCCGTTTCAATCTCTCTTTTTCTCTTCGTCTTCACATTCGGTTTCAATCTCTCTTTTTCTCTTCGTCTTCACTAATTATCATTAATTTTGAGCAAGAAAAATGGACGACCTGCATGAGGCGCGTCTGAAGCCCTCAACATATAGGATAGTGCGGTTTGGTCTTCAAGCATGGATGACGTGGCCATGTGATGGTTGCTCCGGTGGGCCTGCTGAGGTGGCGTAGCTGCATGTGCAGAGAAATAGGTTAGTGGTGATCTTCTTAGTTATATAGGATAAGCACATAAATGGTTTATTAATCTTTTATCTATGCACGCGAAATTGGTATATCTCTTAAACTAAACATGATTGATGATATAAATCTAACGGTCTTATTCATATGCCCGCCAGATAAATTACCTCTAGGAGTTGCTCGACTTTTTTTAACATTCTCAAAAGTAAACATTTAACGGCACACCGAGCAGGTAATTCGCTATTTAGTAGACCGCATCATAGAGAACTTGCATTCCAGTATCATTAATGGCTTCATACTTTGGAGGTGGCCTATTTAAAAACGGAGGGAGTACTATATCACATATGATTATGGAAAATTGGGTTTTCATGTGTAGAGTAGAAACTGCGAGTAACCAAATATCTTTTGCATAATTTTTGGTACTTACGTGAGTTTGTCAAAGGTAAAACCTGTTACATTCCAAGTATATGACAGTTGTACTGAAGTTAATTTCCACGTATGGTGTTTTATTTTCCTACATCACAATTGTCTAATTTTCATGTCACATTTTCTATCTTAGATTGGATGCCAACCTTTTAGTGGACTTGAGGCTTCGTTTTGGTTGTTTGACAAGCCTGAATTCAAGCAAATCTATGTTTCTTTGTGCTATCCTTCCTTGCAAAGGTATCAGCACTAGTATCTGGTTGAATTGATATGTTTGTCTTCTTGGTGCACCGCAGAGCTTCGTCAGTTTAAGCAAGTCAATTGAGAACTGAAGGGGATGGTACCAAATACGCACACTACTTACGAAAGCCTGCCAAACTACCTTGAAAAATTATGCTTTTTTATAAGATTACCTCTACTCCAAAATATAAGACATTCCAACAGACTTTTTTTTCGAAATGGGGAACCAATAATCTATTTTAGCCCGTCAAAATGTCTTATATGCATTCTAAAAAAAAAGTCTTATATGCTTTCAAGCAGAGGTTGTACATATAAACAGCGAGGTACATGTAGAGTTGGTTGTCCAATCATATTTATGTGGGCTCTAATCTTCTGACAATTTTGAATGTAGAAGGAAAAGTTGTCGGCAATTCTACCTTTGTTTGAAATCTCTCCTTTTTCTTCAAATAATTAAATAATACTATTCATTGTAGCAAAAACCCTGTCGACCTATAACAAGATTAAACTTCTTACACGCTCACTATATAGAAACGTTGATACCATTTTGTATACTCTATAGATATTTTTTTCCTTGCGGCAGTTTGATGAGAATATACGAAATGCGAAAAGGAGCTGGCTGTTCCATTAGTCGTCCTAAAATCAATTGAATGAAAGTTTTTAATATAAATCATCTATCATCACCTAATATTTTCTTTAGTGTCCCGCAACAACGTGCGGGGTATCATCTAGTAATTATCAATAGCAGTGCAAAGAGGTTTAAGAGTAATATAAAAATTATAATAAGGTTATTGGACCACCTAGCGACGACTATACACTAGAGCGAGCCGAAGACGCGCCACCGTCCTCGCACCTTCATTACGAAAGTTGGACAAAACTTATCGTAGTAGAGCTTGTTGTAGTAGATATACGGGAAGTCGTCGTGCTAAGGCCACAAAGGACCAGCACACTAAAGCAACAACCATCGTCAAAGATGACAACCGTAGATCTGAAGAGACTCGCCTAAAAAACCAACAAAGACAAAAACAAACGGAATCTCAAAAGATCCACCGGACAAACGACTTCACGTGCCCTCTGTAGGCGCTAGATGCACCACCAGAGCGAGGATAGAGTGGGAAGAAGCTTATTCTGACTTCAAGACGTAATCTTCGTCTTAACATCCCCAAGAAGACACTAAAAACATGCTACACAAAGAATGAACAACCTCAGTTGGCGAGAGATCGTGACCCGCCACACCTCCAAAGGCACTAGGGCCAGCAGAGGCGCAACGGACCAACGACGTCACTAATGAGGGGTGCGGAACCCTAGATGGGTTTTCTCCTATGACCGTCTCCTTGGAGCTGACGGCTGTACGTACCGGTTCGGTGAAGAATAAGAGAATTAACTCCAATCCTGACATGGTAATTGATCTTTGTATATATAGTGGGTGGGTTTGGAAAAGAAAAGCTTGCTCCCAACACATTCCGAGTAACTAACCTATGAGCTAGGCTCAACCATGAACATTCGCCATCTCCTCTTCCACAAACCCTGCCCACCACAACTCCGCCTCCTCATCTATCGGTCCCCGATCCTCTGGCCGACTTTTTCGACGGCGGAAGGGGCGAGAAACCTGTTCAGGCGAAGTTTTCCAATAAGATTAATTCTTTCACCATATTAGTTTCATGTTTGGTGGTTGTCTTTTTTTTGGCCTTCCTGTCAATAACTTCTTTAAAAGTATTTTTCATTCCTTTGTTTGATGATGAGAGTTCCTTCCCAATGTTAATGGTGGTGTTGGAAGATCATTTTTTTCTTAATATGGTCTTTCATATCTTGCTTCGCCGAATCAATTTTGGATGGTTTCTATGATTGTGCGAGAAGAATCGGCCTCGCAATACATGTCTCAGCTGGTATCTCCTCAACAATGGTGACTCCTGCTCTCAACTCCTAGCAATGTTGACTAGGTTGTTTGCTTCGTTTTCCATGGAATACTAGTGTTAGGTACTCTTGTTGATGTTAGTTAATTGCTTTAATCGAAATTACTGGAAAACACTCATTGGTATTTAGATATCTGTGGTTTGGTATCTACGATCTGTTTTTGAAAAAGTACAAGATTGTGTCATGTAAGAAAAAAGAGTTTGAAGATCTTGATATTTTGCTAGTTTCTTTAAGACTTTATTTTGTAATTATCGAAGACAACTCAAGTATCTTTACCGCATACTATTCACTATAATAAACATATCATGATACTGATTGTCAAAAAAAATGCTCCGTGGTTAAAGCAGCAGAGATATAGGTGGATGGTTTTCTCTAAGTTGAAATAGTCTAGGAAAAACTCAATTCTTTTTTGAGCTGAAAAACTCAAAATTTTAGAACTACATAATGATGAACAAATTATGTTTGTAATGTTTACCGCAATGTTTGGGGTGCTACATGGCATACATGAGCGAAAACTGAGAACCATTCACATGTACCAGTACGTACATATACCTATTTACCACGGGCTTCAAATCTACCAAATATGTGTTTAATGGTAGTCCGTCTCACCCGTCACGGATTTCGGTCATGACTCCTAAGACATGTCACCCTAGGCATCAGGGACCGATCTATGATTATGTCATATGTTTGGTGTATCTCGTGAAACATGTTGAGCTAAGAAGTTGTTTGGTAGCATTTCTCTGTTTAGCCGATACTTCTTTTTGATAGACTCTACGTGAATCAGATTTAGTTACGCGAGTGCCGAGGATACCATCACATCTATGATAAATGATGAGAAATGTAAATATGTGCACATTTGTATTATGATTTCGGCACTAATACAATATCTCAATACTACTAAAATATGTGGAAAAAATTGGACTACATCTAAGTACAAAAATTTTCTAACAGCAAGAACATACGATATTTCAAGTAGGGACATGTTTTTCAAATCTGTATTTGAAATGATGGCACTTTCACTTTATCAAAATTATATACGATTTTAAATTATCTCTATGTATCATTACACAACTTCGCTACCATTTCACTTTATCTTGTATTTGTATCTTCCACCATGTTTTTTTGTGACATGCGACGCACCGCACCAAACACCCACACTGATGTAGCCCGACCTACGGTCGTTACCACATCATGGTCTCCAACTTACGCCAAGTCGTCATGGACTCCAAAGATGAACCCGTTCCTCTATGCGAGCCCACTTCCTACCCTATTGAATGGTATGCTACTTCATACTCCGTCACATATGCATGATAGGTTCACACCGACAAGTACAGAGGCAAGGGAGGAAGCCCGGAACATCAAGCCCGACAAGACGGAGGCTTGGAAGAGGAGACGGAAGAAGCCACGACTGAAACACCAGAGTCTCCGGCCTATACCGGAGTCTCCGGTCCTGCACACCGGAGTCTCCAGACCGACCTCCGGACCGACCCAAGAACCGCCAGAGGGCGTAACGCCACTCCGGAGACGACACCGGAGACAGACCGGAGTCTCCGGCCTAGACCGGAGTCTCCGGCCCACATGGTGGGCCTGTGCGCCGCCAGCTGGGCCTTCGGCCCATGTACCCCTCTATCTCGTCCAAACCCTAGTTTTATCCCTAAACTACCCCTGTTTATGTGGCTGGCCTATAAATAGAGCCCCCACCCCTTCATGTATCCCGGAGGCATAGATGATAGACTAAAGACACCCCCCATTGTGGAATCTCTAGTTTTGCCTCATCCCCTTATCCAAGGGGACCGACTATCGTCACCAACCTCGATTGGACTTTGCATCACGCATCCATCGTTGAACAAGGCCTTGGAGTTCGACGTCTCGTCTCCAAGTTGTCAAGACCCTCCCCAAGGTGTTCTTCCCTCTCCGATGTGGATTGAGGGAGCACGTTGACCGATCTTTCCTTACGAGGATTCTATCGGACCGGTGGCCGCCGTTCGGGAGCAATCGGCCTTGTATCGTGTGAGTTTTGCGTGTGTTCATCGTGTTCTTCGCGAGGTGTGTGTTTGCTTTCGCTACCTTCTCCCTTTCCCCTAGCTTTCCCATCGATTTGACCACGAGATCCGTGAAGATCGGGCACCCAAGAGGTTAACCCCTCCATCATCTGGTATCAGCAGCTTTTGGTTGCCACGGATTTCTCATCGATTTGGTCTTTTCCCCTAAATTCGAAAATTTCACCAAAAACAGCCCCAATTCGTGTTTTGGATCGATCTGTGATTTGAGTGCGTTTTGGTAGGTTTTGATCCGTGGATTACTTGCTAAACTTGTTGATCTAACTTCCCCTGCATTCCCATGGCCTAATTCCTTGATTTCCCCCATCAATCTGAGGTTTTGGTTCGAGTTTTTTCGCCCAAAACGCGTCCCGTTCGAGTTCGACGCCTGAATCTCCGGACCGAGTCTCGGCCTAGACCGAGTCTCCGGACTTTGGGCTCAGACCGAGTCTCCGGACCCCGACCGAGTCTCCGCCTCCTCAGATGTAAAAGCGCCAGTTTGAGCATAACTTTTGCATTTCAACTCGGATTTTGGTGTTCTTTAGCTCGTTTCGAAGAGGAGAAGGAGCACTACATCATCATCTGCGTTGTTCATGCTATCTACTCCATCCAAATTCCGTGAGCAAGACGGAAGCTAACAATAAAGGGTGAAGCTCGTCGACGAAAGGTATAACATTCCGCGACTTTCCCCCACTTGCATTCCTTTGTGAACCCCACTATCTTTGTGAGCAACAAACACCTATTGAGACTAGTTCCTCTTATGATTGCTTGGGCTATGCACATTTGATACCTTGTAGATTCCGAGCAAACATTGTGAGCGCTATCTCATATAGTTATCTTGTATAGTTGTTGGCACAAGGAAGAGGCAAGTGAAAAAGAAAAAGAGAAAAGAAGAAGAAAAAGAGAAAAAGAAAAAGAAAGAGAGAAAAAAAAGAAAGAAATATACATGTGCCTCATAGAATAGGAAGCGCAAGCTCGATGAACATCATATAGGTGGTACTTATTGTGCATATCTTGTAGCCCACCAATTAATTGCAATCGAACTAGCGTCTCTCCTTGTACTTGTGTGACACGAGCTTATAGTCTTCGCTAGGTAATCATTTGGTTCTTAGCTCACTTTATCCGTCGCACAAGTCCCATTTATCCCACCGTGTGTGTTTCCTTGTACATATATCCTATCTTGTGGATTGACTTGTTTTGCTTTGTGATCATTGTGGTTCTTTACTTGCCATTACAACATCTTGATTTCGGATTGGTTCTTGACATGCCACTTTCTATACCTATCCACCATAGGCCTTGTGTGTGTGTGTTTTTGGGTTAGTAGTTGGTTTTGGTGTTTCACGTGAACTTCACTTTGCTTGGTTTATTGCTCTCAAGTGTGGCCACTTGTACGATACGATCTTCCAAGGTAAAGTAAGGTTTGACGTTGTATCCCTAACTCCCACGACCACTTCCATATACACCGCTTGGTCTTGTGCATCATGTCTAGGGAATCCGGAACCGAGGATGAGATCTATGAAGTATCCATGATAAGCCACCATGACTACTACTCCACAAGTATAGAGGACATGACGGAGCACAACACCGACAATGGCTCCGCATGCTTTGAGGACCCGGAGCACTATACCTACGACGACTCCACATGCATGGAAGACTTGGAGCTCTACATCGACAATGGCTCCTCATGCATGGAGAATATGGAGCACTACACCGACAATCGCTCCACATGCTTGGGTGATATGGAGTACTACACCAACAATTACTCCCCAAGCATGGACGACTTCGAGTGCGACATCGACGACGCCTCGCCGAGCATGGAGGACATGGAGAACTTTATCGAGTTTGATGGCTCCTCCATGATCCATGAAGAATTCCTCCACCACGTGGAGATGGAAGCCTACTACGCCAATCAAGCGGAGGCGCATCATCAAGATTCCATGACCTTAAAGGCCAAGCGTGCCACACCAAAGGGCACCACCTACTTCGATGATCCACCTCCAAGGCGACAAGCGCCACCACCTAGATGGCGTCAAGCTCCACCATCTCCAAGGCGCCAAGCTACATCACCTCCAAGGCGCCAAGCTCCAACTCCTATCCAAACAAGAGTGGCGTCCAAACATCATATACATCAAGAGGCGCCAAGAAACAAGAATCTTCATCGACAAACATCCTCTCATGAGCATCGCCACCATAAAGAGGATACAAGACATCGTCAAAGGCATCTTCGCCACCAAGACGAAGAATTCTTGATGGGAACCAACCATAATGCTCAAGCAAGATCAAGAAGGCAACACAAGCACAAGAAGAGTGCCAAGGCAAATGATCACCGTCGTGAGTGTCATGTGGATGACCAAGTGCGCCACCTACATCAACCATCGGCAAAGCACGCCAATGACCTCCGTCGACACCATCATAGGGCACCTTCAACTACCCGTGCCACCACCACAATGGCACCAAGAGCAAGCCTTCCTCCACGCCATCAAGCTTCAATGCCTACGCTTGACTTCCACGACCTCGCCAATGAGGAAAATGTAGACCTCTACTTCACCAAGTTGGATAGCATGAGCCTACCTCCACCACTACTACGAGATGGCCACAAGACGGTCGAGCATGGGATTTTCCCTTAGACCATGGAGGAGAGTGATGATGCCCATATTATGGCATCCAACCTTGAAGGCGACAAGGCCAAGAATGGTGAGCATGGGATTTTCCCTTCACCAAAGGAGGCGCTTGGAGTTGAGGAAACCGAGCCTATCCCCATATGCTTGAGTGATGATGTGGTACCAATCTCATGTGAGTATGAGAGCCACTTAGCCCACTTGAGTGATAACAAGAGTGAGATGAGTGACTCCACCTTATGTGATATTGAGTGCTTCCACTTTGAGGGCATGAGTGATACACCGAGTGAGTTGAGAGTCGTAGTTGATAGGTCAAGTGAGACCATTTCTATTTCTAACAACTTACCCTCTACCTCTAGTGTGTTCTCTTATGTTGTGCTAGGTTCCATGGATGAATATGTGCCAAGCCATGAAGCAATGATGTCTCAATTGGAGAAGATGTACATGGTGCACGAAGATGATGTTATGCCATGGCTACATCAAGAAGACGAAGTCGTCCACAAGGAGGCCACTACTTCCACAACACCTACTTCATATGAGAGGTATGAACAAGGTAACAATAAGGGTGTTGATGATGCCATGATCCCGCTAGTGGACATGATGAATTGTGAGGATATGCATGTTATAGATGATACTAGTGACATTACATATGCTTCATTCATATTCCCATGTGATGCTTTGCCTTTGCATAATATTGCTCATGTGGAATTGTTTGATTGCGATACCATTTCCATAAACATGCCATGCTATGCATCTTGTGTGTATCCTCCAATTGCTTCGGACTTGCTTTGTCATGCTAGTCATTCAATTTCTCCCGTTGCTTGCAATAAGATGAATGCTTGCTATTTCACTTGTTTTGCTTGCAACAACATTGATCATATGCGTTATAATTAGATGGCCCCCATAGCTTTCTCAATTTTTGGAGATTTTGATGATTGCCATGATAAGCATGTTCCCCACTTGCATACTCACCATGCACCTATTTCATACTTGATTGACATTAATGGTGATGTGCACAAGAAGAGATACATCATGATGGATGATGTGTATCTCTACCATGCACACACGTTCTTCCTTTTGTGTATGATGTGTGTAGGTACCCGCACTATAATGTCAACCTCGGTTGAGCACGAGTTGACAAAAAGAGCTCTAGAGAGCATCCCACAAGTGAGTTCAAGATCGAACCCAACTCTGATACCTTTTGCATGCTTTGCATCTTTCATGTTGGCAAATTGCTCTTTCATATGGTTTGATTGCAAGCATGTTGATGGTATTATCTCACCTTGTGACATTCATGTTTCTTTGCTTTTGGATAATGATGCTTTGTGTGTTGCAACAAACATGTTGAATAATTTCCATTTCCGATGTTTTGTGTGCAACCATAATGCCATTAAGAGCATGTATTGTCATGAGAGTTTCCAAGAATCTCGTCTTGTTGTTGTTGCAACAAACATAAGGACCACTTGCTCTTTCATTTGGTTTGTTTGCAAACATGCCATTTTTGCTTCCGCTTATGATATTTGCTATCGATGATTTGTGTGTGACATCCAACATGTCGAACAATTTCTCTTTCCAATGGTTGGTTGGCACACATAATGATGTTGTTTTGGATATTCTTCCTTTCGTGTTTTTGCCAAATTCTCCTAACTTTGCATCAAAGATGTTGATCAAATTTTTATTCGATTGCTTTGAGTGCCACACTAAGACATTATATGGAGTTTTTGAGTTCCCACATTTGGATGATGTTCAAACGATTTCCATGCACTTTGACCTTGCATATGCATTCCATTTGCTATCCTTGTATTGTGCTAATAGTGTTGTGAACAAGAATGGACATGCCACATTTGACATGCTCCTCTATCACGCACGGAAATATTTTGCTTGGTCTTTGTTGTGTGTAGGTACAAATGCATACACGTCAACCTCTATGGACTATATGTTGACAAGAAGAACCGAAGAGAGTTACCTATGGCTACCCTTCATCGAGCTATCTCTACAAGCTAAGGTGACTTCCTTCTACTTGAGGACTCACGCAATAATCTTCATGAATTGGCTACGCTTTGAGTGTTGCTTCGCTTTTATTGTGAGCTTTATAGGCTTCATGGAAGGTGAAGGAACATTGAAGTGTTGTCAAGTCAATATTCTCGAGGACGACTATATGGTGAACCCCAGGATCAAGAAGGTCTCTCGACCTCTTCTACTTTGTGATGAGCATGTAGAGTCGAGGACGACTCTTTTTGAAGGGGGGGGGGAGCTGATGTAGCCCGACCTACGGTCGTTACCACATCATGGTCTCCAACTTACGCCAAGTCATCATGGACTCCAAAGGTGAACCCGTTCCTCTATGCGAGCCCACTTCCTACCCTATTGAATGGTATGCTACTTCATACTCCGTCACATATGCATGATAGGTTCACACCGACAAGTACGGAGGCAAGGGAGGAAGCCCAGGACATCAAGCCCGGAGGCTTGGAAGAGGAGGGAAGAAGCCACGGTGAACCACCGGAGTCTCGGCTACCTGAGTCTCCGGTCTGCTACCCGAGTCTCGGACCTACCTCCGGACCGACCCCAGCCAGGGGGCCGGTCGAACGCCACTCCGGACAGGAGACAGGCAGGAGTCTCGGCCTAGACGAGTCTCCGGACCCCACCGGAGTCTCGGCCCACATGATGGGCTGCGCCAATGGGCCTTCGCCCATGTACCCTCTATCTCGTCCAAACCCTAGTTTTATCCCTAAACTACCCCTGTTTATGTGGCTGGCCTATAAATAGAGCCCCCACCCCTTCATGTATCCCGGAGGCATAGATGATAGACTAAAGACACCCCCATTGTGGAATCTCTAGTTTTGCCTCATCCCCTTATCCAAGGGGACCGACTATCGTCACCAACCTCGATTGGACTTTGCATCACGCATCCATCGTTGAACAAGGCCTTGGAGTTCGACGTCTCGTCTCCAAGTTGTCAAGACCCTCCCCAAGATGTTCTTCCCTCTCCGATGTGGATTTGAGGGAGCACGTTGACCGATCTTTCCTTGCGAGGATTCTATCGGACCGGTGGCCGCCGTTCGGGAGCAATCGGCCTTGTATCGTGTGAGTTTTGCGTGTGTTCATCGTGTTCTTCGCGAGGTGTGTGTTCGCTTCCGCTACCTTCTCCCTTTCCCCTCGCTTTCCCATCGATTTGACCACGAGATCCGTGAAGATCGGGCACCCAAGAGGTTAACCCCTCCATCACACACTATATGTCCTAGTGCTAGTGTCACGTGGCAGCAAATCTGGCTAACGGGCATGGCGGCAAGACGGCCGTGTGGCCGCCTAGCTCACGTCTTGCGTCCGCAAGACGGAGACCGGCCTCGAGGCGGACACGACGGAGGTTCGGCCTCGAGGCGGACACGGACGGAGGCTAACGGTGCCGTGGCACGTAAGGCACGCGGGCCTTCTGTTGTTTTCTGTTGGCCCGTCGATTTCTCTCTTAATAAGGGCCGAATATCAGTTATACCACAAAGTGTTTGCAGGTCTGTTGGTTAAGGCGCGCGCGGGAATCATAGAGGTACTGAGTTCGACCCCTCCTTTCCCCCTTATTTTGTCTCGGGCCGTGCCAGGCCGACCCGCGTGCCTGCAGCCGCGGCACGGGCACGGCCCCGATGCTTCACGGTCCGGACCTGGCACGCCACGGGCCGGGCCTTGCCTGTGGCGGGCCCACGGGCTGGCCCGTTAAACACCAGCCCGTTGGCCAGGTTTGGGTGGCAGTACTACTTACCGTTGATGGGCAAAGGACCGTCAGAACCCGGCGGCAAGCGACTCCCCGGCGCGGTCCAGGAGATCAAGTCAAGCCGAGCCAGATCCACGCGGCACGTGAGAAGTGACACCACACTCTGTCAGTCGCGCAACAGCACTCCCCCGGCCGCCGCCGCCGGTCTCGTCCGTCGCAGATCCGCCAGCCACCAGCAAGCCGCCGGCCACCTCAGCGGCCAACATGGCGGCCTCTGCCGCTGCCGCAACTTCCCTCTCCTACCACCTCCTCGCGCCGAAGCCCAAACCCAGAACCCCATGCCGCCTCTCTCTCCTCCCCCGCAAGCCCACCCGCGCCGCCAGCGCCATCTCCGCCTCCGCCGCCTCGGCCTCCGACTTCCTCGCCCCGGTACCCTCCCTCAAGTCCCGCCTCGCCGCCGGCGACACCCTCTACGGCCTCTTCCTCCTCTCCTTCTCCCCGACCCTCGCCGAGATCGCCGCGCTCGCCGGCTACGACTACGTGGTCGTCGACATGGAGCACGGGCCGGGCGGCATCACGGAGGCCCTAGCCTGCCTCCGCGCCCTCGACGCCGCCCGCACCCCCGCCGTCCTCCGCCTACCGGAGGCCTGCCCCGTCTGGGCGAAGAAGGCGCTCGACCTCGGCCCCGCGGGCCTCATGCTCCCAGCCGTCGAGTCCCCCGCCGCCGCCGCGGAGGCCATCTCGTACTGCCGGTACCCGCCCCGCGGCGTCCGTGGCGCCGCCTACCCGATTGTCCGCGCATCCGCGTACGGCCTCGACGACTCCTACGTCTCCCGCTGCGAGGACGACACCCTCATCATGTGCCAGGTCGAGACCGCCGCCGGAATTGCGGAGGTAGACGCCATCGCCGCCGTTGAAGGGGTCGACGTCGTCCAGATGGGCCCGCTCGACCTGTCGGCGAGCATGGGGTACCTGTGGGATCCGGGGAACAGGAAGGTGCGAGCGACGCTGAGGGAGGCCGAGAAGAAGGTGCTGGAGGCCAGGAAGAAGAAGGATGCAGCGCCAGAGACCAATGCGGCTTACTTGGGTGGGTTTGCGATGCCCAATGACCCACCTGAGCAGCTCAAGCTGAGGGGGTACAATATGGTGGCCGGAGCAGTGGACATCGGGTTGTTCAGGAAGGCGGCGCTGGAGAATGTCAAGCGGTTCAAGGAGGCGTCGATGGAGATCGGCGAAGAGGACGGGGAGGAGGAGGAGAAGGAAGATGGATACTGGAGTGAGTGAGCACTGAGCTTAGCTTGGCATGGAACTGGAGATGGTTTCTTTCGTTTGTGTTCTGAACTGAAACTTCAGGGGCTCTATTTGGTGTACTATTGTTTAGTTGATTTGGTTTTCATGAAGCAATCTGTTTGGGCACCTTCAGTGTTCCCATTTGTAGGTGGTAACTGGTGAGTACCAATAAAGAGTTGGATTTTACTGAACTACTGCTGCGTCCTTTTGTTTCATTTTATTTTGCACATTCAGAAAAAGCTAGAAATTTGTATGAGCCAAACACCAGAAAATTACTCATGGTAATAGAAAAGCAACGGTAAGTTTTTGCAATAAAATATGTGGATGACTTGGTTTTGTGGGGTCAGGGCAAGCTACACAGCTAGATTTCAGATTGTCAATCTCAGCACTTGCTCAACCTCAACCACTAGTTCAGATATGCTGGCACATCCCATCCTGAACCATTTAGGTCCTTTGGACACTTCCACATCCAAAAATATCTCCTTCCAGTAACAGGATGAAGCCTTAGCAGTTAGGGGCTAAGCTATCTTCTGGTTCTCTCCCAAGTTTTTGTTGTTCTATATCTCATGACCACGATGATCGCCGCTAGCTCTATAGTGAAAGCCAACCTTCCTTGCTCGTCAAGGATATCCTCCTGCTCAGACTTCACATCTGGTCATTCTTGGCGCCCGTCAGAGGCTGCAAAACATTATCGGGTGCATGGTGTGCGCTTGATGCGGATAACATGTGCTGCCACTAAGACTGCGAAATCTCCAGGTACTGTGGATATGTTCGCTTCCTTTTACTTGATATGGACCTGTTAATTGTTCTGCTATACATGATATTGTCTTGGCATGTTCCCTTTTATTTTCTGCAGCTGAAGAAGAATGGAAGATCAAGCGGCAACTCCTATTAGAGAAGCGGGTAATAACCATCATTCTGACGGTTAACTATTTCTTGTGTCAAATATATATGATGCTTTCTTTGAAATTCTTAATCTTAGGCTTATGAAGGGGGTTCAAGTAACACATGTATGTGTAGAAAAATTAGAGATTCTATGTGAATTAGGCCCTGTATTGACATTTATGGGGACTTGTGTACCTATCGTGTTGACTCATATGTTAATGGCATAATTTACTGTTGAGTCCAGGTTAGCCTTCTCTGCTTAGCAGCCGTCATTGACATTGGAGGTGTTTCTGTTGTTTGTTTTTGTAGGTACGTAGTGTTGATGTGAAGGAAGCACTGCGCCTTCAAAAGGAAAACAACTTTGTAATTCTTGATGTCAGACCAGAAGCAGAGTTTAAACAGGTATCTTGTAGTTGGTGTATCATGCTCTTGGGCTTAAGGAAAACTAAGACTTATTTTAACATCACCGCTATATCTTTTTCTGTGCCATTCATCTGTCAGAAACACTGACTGAAGCAAACTTAGTATGTGTCTTTGGTCATGTACTGAATCAACAACACTATTTTGAATACAATTCTATAATAACTGAACATAGAACATATGTTGCAATATGTGAACATAAAAAAAATAGCTTTGCAATACCTAAAAGGCTAACAGTGAGCAAATAATTTCCAATGATGTCTAAAATATTTTTAATGCTTGTTTCGATATACTATGCACTGCTTCATATAATGGAATTTTATATTTCAGTCTGGGGCACCACAGCGGCACCATAGTTATGGATTTATTTTTATGCAGGCTCACCCACCTGGTGCCGTTAATGTACAAATATACAGATTAATAAAGGAGTGGACAGCATGGGACATAGCAAGGCGGGCAGCATTTGCATTCTTCGGCATATTTGCTGGAACAGAAGAGAATCCTGAGTTCATAAAAAGTACGGTAGCAGCACTTCTGTTTGCTGCTTTCTCACCATTTATATATGTACCAGCAATCAGACGCTGATGCTATCTTTCTGCAGGTGTTGAAGAAAAACTTGGTAAGGATGCAAAGATAATTGTAGCATGTTCAGCAGGAGGAACAATGAAGCCAACACAGAATCTACCTGATGGGAAGCAATCTAGGTATATTATGTTGCCCAACTATTATTTATTGCTAAACTTGATTTGTTTCCATCGATTGTTGGTCCTTTTCTAATTGTCATGAAGGTGCTGAACTACTGATACAGTTTATTAATGTGATTTGGCTTAAGAAAAATTTCTTGCATCTTTCCTGAAATTAGAAGGGTTCTTTATTTGTACTGTGGGTTTTGTTTCACCATAGATCTGACATGTTCTAGGGTTATCATGTGGTGCTTAACTGGTCATGACTGATTTTCAATACTATTACTAACATATTATCCTGTGAACAAACTTAGATGATTCTTTGAGTTATTAAGGTTCATGATATTTGCAACCATAACTGGTCCAGTTACTCTAGCAATAAAATTAGCCAAATGAAAAAAAGCCATCTGTGAATGGGCTCGTGGCCCAGTGGTGGGAGCGCAGTGGATCTTTGAGCCAATCTGTGTTCGAATCCCAGTGGGAATTCAGTGTCTCACATCCCCTGGTGTCTTGTGAAGTGTTCTGGAAAAATTGTTATATATGGATGGATGTTAACAAGATTCTCTCTAGCTTTTCTTCTGCAAAATATTTTGAGTCTGTAACCAAATCCAGTATTGTGTACTTGCTTCAGTTGAGCAGACCCAGTCAGCCGAATGACAGTTTTGGAGTTTCCAGTCCATACCATACTGCACATCCACATGAAACAAAGTTGAAGAGGCTAGTATTTGTAGAGTGGTAGTTAATCTCAGTTGCTAGTTTAGGCCTTCTTCCCTCATTTCTGGATTGCTCTTATCCCATGACGTGTTTGACCATTGAGATTTAGATACTAGATATTTCAGGTTAAATCACAGTTGAGAACCAGCAGTGTTAATCTCTTCCTTCTGCAAAGCTATGAACTTGAAAGCTATAATAATTCATGCAAAATCATGATGACACTTGGAGAATTGCCGTGCAATTTTCATTGAGCATAGCTTCCAATCCATACCACACTGCACAATCATATGCAGCGTGGTGGTTGATCTCAGTTGGTAGTTATGCCTTCTTGCCCATCTCTGGATTGCTTCTCGTTTCATGCTGTGTCTGACCACTGAGATTTAGACATTAGTAGTTTTCTCAACTGATAGTTGAGAACCGGCAGTGCTAATTTCTGGCATCTGGCAAGCTGTTAGCTTAAAACTTATACAAATTCATGCAAAATCATGATGACACTTGGAGAATCACCTTGCAGCTTTCATTTTTGTAGTATGTATAGATATCCTCTGATCATTTTTTGTACTTTAACTGAACTATCTGCAAGAACTTTGTAAGAAGTCTGCATCGTTTTCTATAGATAATCACAAACCCATTGTCTGATAACTGAGTTTAACAAGATTGACCGGTTCTTTGGCTCCTGGCAGGTCTCTGATAGCAGCATACCTGCTGGTCCTAGACGGTTACAAGAACGTGTTCCACCTGGAAGGAGGACTCTACCAGTGGTTCAAGGAAGACCTGCCGGCCGAAGCAGAGGAAGAAGACTGAGCAGGAAAGGACCTGTCAGTTATTAGTTGCTCCGACATTGTTGTCCATAGCTGGAGTTGCAGTGAGTTGTAATGGTCCTTTTCCACGGTATCAAATGTGCCCCGCTAGTTTCGAGATTTTTTCCATTATTTTCTTGCGACGGAAACAAAATGCGAAGGTGTAATATGTAGACGGAATTGAACCGTCTTTCGAGGGAAAATGAGCTTCCCTGCAGATAACGCTGGCACTGATGAAGAATTCCTCCATTTCTTCTCGCACGCCTATGTATATTCACATCAACGCAAGGTGTAATGTCTGCAAATTCTTGCATCAAACAATGATTTGATCTTTACAATCAGTCCAGTCCGACCCTGTCGCCCAGTCAGGAGCACGAGCACTGCGAGGAGGGAGGCTTCTTCATGGCGCTGGTCTCCATGATGGGGTCGTTCAGGTCCACCCTGGTCCCCTTCAGCGACAGCACCTCGTTGTCGCCGTCGTCTGCGCCGTGCCGCGTCCGCCGTGCCTCGTCGAGCTGGAGCGCCCGGCGGGAGACCACGGCGAAGACCTCCTCTAGGAGCGCCAGGAAGGCGCGCTCCACATTGTCACCCGTCAGCGCCGATGCCTCGGAGAAGAAGAGGCCCTGCTCCTCGGCCAGCCGCGCGGCCTCCTCAGTGGGCACCTCGCGTGGGCGGTGCGCCGGCGCGAGGTCCGCCTTGTTGCCGACGAGGGAGACCACGGTGGAGCCGTCCGCGTGGGCGCGGAGCTCCTCCACCCACCGGGGCACGTGGTCGAACGTCGCGCGCCGGGTCACGTCGTACACCACCATGGCGCCCAGCGCGCCGCGGTAGTACGCGCTCGTCACCGCCCGGTACCTGTTTGTGTGAACAATATGGTAAAACACTTTTATCAGAAGTTGCTCAGATTTGTGAAGGAATCCTCCCGTGGCCCCGCGCCGCGCATATCAGAGTTGGTTTGAGACATTAGAATGATCTGAATAAATCTGACCCTTGTATCCTGAACTTTGCTCCAATTTGAACTTTCATCCTACTGTATGGCTCTGGAGCGGTTCTAAATGAATTCTGAAATTACAAACCGTTCGTCTACGAACCCTCTAATGACTTCTTTCAATAACGCATTTCGCCTACACGAACCTTCCCAGGGTATGTAAGATGAAAGATGCTTATAAAGATATTTATAAAAATAGGTTAAGCCCTGGTGCTTATTTATAAGAGATAGATGCATAACTAGAGACCTCCCTCTTAGGCATAAGCATTGGTTGTTAACTCGTTACGAAAAAAATCTTGGTTTATTTTTATAAGCACATTGCATTGTACATGAACTTTGGTCGAAGACACAGGCGGTATAAAAGAAGGTCCAAGAGAAAAAACAATGGCTAGTATTTATTGCCAATTCAATTTCTTTTGCTGAACGATGTCAATGGTGGCAATATTTTTTTGCAAAAAGATAAAATAAAGTTGGTGGCAATATTTTCACAGATAATAGCTTCATAGTATAGTATTTTATCTAGCTTTTTACCTATACACTCATGCAAAACGTAACGATCAAAATTGCATAAGAAAAAAAATGCAAAAGGCATATGCTTTAAAGCAGAGATAATGCTAATATTTAGAAAGCGCTAGTGCGGACACATACACATTTGATCCCGTTTTCAAAACTTGGCAAATTTGCTAATATTTTATCGTTGTCGCTAGGTGGTTTATGGATATATTTGTATTTTTTATTACTTTTAGGCACTATTCAAAAAATCGTCCGATATGCCGATTAATCGTCCGATTTATGGCTACTCGAGGGTGGCCGATATGCCGATTTTCTGATTTATCGTCCGATAAATCGACCGATATGCTGAAAAATCGCTAATTTTTAGTTGGCCGATAAATTACCGATAAGCGATATCCTTAACATTGCTTTTAGGCCTCTTTTGTACTACTGTTGACGATTATTAATAGATTGGTGAAATCTTCGCAAAAAAAATAATTCTGAAAATAGGAAAATAATCACACATGCTATAGGTAGAAACTTATCCCTGTGAGTTTTCATAGAATAATAACGAAACATAAATCTCTGTAACATAAAGTTAGTAACTTGTACAATAGTTTTCAGCAGTATTAATCATATATGATTTTCACACCGGTCATGAATTTTCATGACAAGGTTAAATAAAGTTTCTTCCCACTAGTACCTACATGCTTAAATATTCTGTGATTTTCTAAACTTATAAAAGCCACTCTCTACTTATAAGTTCCGAGAGGTGTGCTTCGGTCTTTCTCTCCTTCTAAACTTACAAAACTTAAAGCGCAAGGATGACCAGTAGTATTAATCAATGCCCCTTCCTGCACTTCAAACCAAAGAGGGTATCTGTCTATCTTGTCAGCCCTTGTATTTTTTGTTCCGTTAGTTTCGGATGAGTCCAGAAATAAGTGACTTGTGTTTGTCTAGATTTAAATGTATTTATACACTAAAATGCATCTAGATATATTTAAATCTGGACAAAACCAAGTTAGTTATTTCTAGACGGAGGGAGTAGGACCGAAAAAATGACATCATCAACCATGTAAAAACTGTTCGTCTATTTCGAAAATTCAACAGCTCAAAACCGGGACGCGCGGATCGGGCTACCAACAAAGACCATTCCACTACACCCGAAGAATCGTGCGTACGTTTCTTCCTCCTCTCCTAGAAAGGAGGAAAAGTTAAAGAGTTTTCTCTTTTCTTTCCCGGCAGGCAGGGATCACTTTCAGAGGACGGGGCGTGCTGTAGTGGACCGCAGAATCGTCGTTAGCAGCAGCGGGATTCGACATGATGTGGCTGTCGCGCTTCAATGCGGGCGTAGCTTTCGCCTGGCTCCAATGAAAGTTGCCTACCACTCAGCCTCAGCTGCATCCCCATCTTATCGTCTTACCACTCTCTTGCGTACGTACGTACGTACGTACTGATCCGATTAGCGATTATAATCGGCTTAAATACAACGGGGAAGATGTGGTGCTGCCAGTGGTGGACCGGTGTCGTCGATATGGATGATCCCCTCGTCCAGAAGCAAGGGCACCGAAATGGATCGTACCGTCCAGTAGTTGGCGGTACGTACCGATCATACATGCGCCAAAATACAGAATTGATACACGTTTAGGCAGCTAAGCAAAGCTCTTGTCCTTTGTGATACTAGAAAATAAACTTTGGAACGATCTTGTATTATTCGTTGTGTGCATCGCTAGCTCGACGTAGAGGCCGAGAGAACAATATGATGATCAGTTGACACCGCCAAGAGAATCGTGTAAGGATGATCGATCCGATCGTGGGTTGTTCGATCTGACGCAGCAGCAGGCGCAAGCAGTTCGCTGAGAAGCTCGATCGAGGGAAACCATAGAAGAAAACCAGACAGCATTTGAACAGACACCAAGCCGTGCGCGCGCCGGCATGGTCGACGGACATGCATGCCCGGCCGGCCGGATGGAGAAGGGAGTAGACGTACCTCTCCTGGCCGGCGGTGTCCCAGATCTGCGCCTTGACCCGCTTGCGGTGGAGGGTGAGCGTCCTGGTCTGGAACTCGACCCCGATGGTGGACTTGGAGTCGAGGAAGAACTCGTCCTTGGCGAACCGCCCCAGCAGCTGCGTCTTCCCCACCGCGGAGTCCCCCACCACCACCACCTTGAACACGTAGTCGATCTCACCCTCCTTCTCCCCTTCCCACCCCGCCGCAGCCTCCTCCTCCTCTTCCTTCCCCCGGGACACCATGGCTTCTACTTCTCCTCCTCCGATTTCTTTCCTTGTTGATCGGTATCACCTTGGGCCCTGCTTCTTGTCTCTCTCTCCGCTCTCTTGATATGATGTGATGTGTGTGTGCTCTGTGGAGGCTAGGAAGCTGTCTCCAAATCTTACTAGTAATATCTAGCAGCCAGGACTAGACTTATTAGACTTGGCTTGACACGGCCGGAGGTGGCTTGATAGATAGTACTACTAGAAAGCAAAGCTAGGATGTGGGTGTGGCATGCAGGAGCAGGACAGGGCATATGGCGGTGCTTCTGAGGTTTTACTTTCTGCCGCCGTCTACATGCACCAGCCTTTGTGTGTGGGTGTCCTGCTTTTGGAGAGCGAGAAAAAGGATTGCTGCACAAAGGGTCGAAGTGTGCGTCTGTGTGCGTGGCATCCTTTTCTTTTCTTTGCGTGTCATGCTTTAGACGTGCACCCCCATTTTTTTTTTCTGTTCGTCGCCTCTTGCTTTTCTTGCAGTGTTCGAAAGCCAGCTTTGGCTTGCTGGCCTGGAACGGACGTTGCTTCACATCTACGTGTCCTGTGTCCACGGCAACCATAAAAAGACCAGTAAATGCCAGCGGCGTGTACCGTGTCCGATCTCTTAATTTAGGAATAGCATCTTCTAATCAGTTCAGCAGAAAGCCAAGTATAGTACGTACTACTGAATGCTGTGCTATCATTTTTGTTATTAGAGAGCAAAGTGCCGGAGTATACGAGAGATAACAGACGAAATTATATGCCACGCCTAAACAATGTGTTGTTGTTGTTGAAGGTTAATTAGTAAGGAGGGAGATGAGTTTTGTAATCCATGGTTTAGGGTTAGGGTTATTCGGGACGTTCCAAAGTACGCTTAACCAAAATGGAAAAGTGCTGTCGAAATAAGACAATGGATGGGTTAGTGGTGTCCTGAGCGGCGCGGCTAAATATCATATGTAATGTAGTTAGTAGGGGATGTGTACGGTGACCTTATAACGAAGGTCTGCACTATGTGAGAGTTGGCATAACAATGTTTTTTTGAGTAAGTTGGGTCGCCTCGTGAGAGCACGGTTTAATCCTATGTTAGGAGAACATTGAGGGTGTTGACCATGGACCCCGGACGGTGGACGACTTCCCGGGAGCGAAGTCAAACTACCACACATCATCGGACCAAGTCGTCGGCGACTCCTTGGGACCCAAATTAGAGTCCAAGTGGAGCTCTAGACCTCTCCCCCTTTAATTGAATGAGAGTGAATGAATGAAGCTCCCACCTCCCCTTTGGGGGGTTTATATAGGAAAGGGGTCTTTGACAAATGACCAAGGTTATCCTTCATGGTGGTAGGTGGGAGAAGTAAGCTTGGTCCACTAGTCTATCTAGGATATGGATGAGAGAGGAGATGGGCCTTAGACCATAGTTGACTAGTCCAACTAGGCCTCCTCTCGATGGGTTTCTTGCTTCATGGCTCCATCTTTGACTTTACCTTTTGTCTCTTGTAGATCTCTCTGACTTGTTGACGATGCCATGATAGGGGGTTTTTGTTGACCAATTCTTGGTTTGACTTTGCTTGACCTTCATCCACGTATGCGCCTAGTAGGCTTGGGGCCGGGGTCTCGTTAGGAGGGTGATTCTTATTCTTACAACATAAATAATTTAGAAAAATTTGATGGGTTCCACCTACACCATGTCAGTTCTCTTAAAGTCCTCCAAGAAAATCTTGCCATTAAGGAAAAAATATGCAAAGCATATACCGTCTCTCCACAAATTAAACAGCATAGGACCTAGAGAAAGGGCCATGACATTTTGCGATCTACTAACTAGAGGGGAGGTTTACCATATAGTGGTGAATGGATGGGAGGCTGATCATCCCACTTCCCTTGGTATAGTTTCACATACATTGTCAGAAAAAACCAGAATAGAGGCCAGTTAACCCAATCTTGTGATGAGCACACTCTTAGCATGATCTAAAAATACGCATCAGAATTAATGTAAACTTCAGCACCACTTGTATGTTTACTCAAGGAACGTTGCTCTTCATTAAAGAAAACATATGCATCAAATATATATGGTGGAAACAAGACACTTTACATGTCTCTCCTATACCCTAGATAGTGTCTCCCCTTAGGAAAGAAGCTGTCTCCTGACCCCAGACATTATCTATGGTAGGGAGAGAGAGAGGTTCTCCGAATAACATCGGTAGCAAATCAATACACATGGACATCAATCTTTTTTACATGTAAAACCTCTCAACTTGAGAGGAAAACCATGGCCCGAGCCACACAAATCTTCTTCCACTATTATCAAATGGGGATATAACTTGTTCTTCTCTATATAGCACTATCTCCTACATCAAGATACACACGGATCTTGGATATCAACAACAAGGTTTTGGGGCACAAGAGTTGGGGATTGAGACAATCTCACCAAAGATTTGGACCACAACTTGAAGGATACAAGGTAGTGGATCTAGACGTCACAACCTTGTGGACAGAGCTCGGTGCTTGATTTAGCTTCTTCTTTAAACTTCTTCATCTTTCCATTCTCTCGTGGTTTTCTTCACTAATGGAGGATAACCTAGATTTTCGTCTTACCGTATAGTGGTGGATGGAGCCCACCAACCTTTAAGGTTTTCTTATCTAATGGAGGATAACCTAGATTTTCGTCTTTCTTTTTAGGTGGCTCAAACATGTGAAGGATCCCACCAACCTTTAGGGTTTTGACCTAGGGTTATTTTGGACACCGCATGAGGGAAGGGGGTGATAAGCCTACCATACAGCCACCACTAGATGGTAAGATGAAAATCCAAATTAGCCTCAATTGGAGAAGAAAACCAAGAGAAAATGGAAAGAGGAAGAAGTTGAAGGAAGAAGGTAAATCAAGCACCGGGCTTTGCCCACAAGATCATGACGTCCAAATCCACTACCTTGTCTCCTTCAAGCTAGGATTCCATCATCTTTGGTGAGATTGTTCTAATTCCTAACTCTTGTGCCCCAAATCTTGTGCCCACAAGTAAATCATGTGCCATGAAGGATTTAGGACCAGCTAAGAAAAAACTTGGCATGAAAATCTCCTGTGATGGATCAAAGAAGCTACATTGGCTCTCGTAGGAGTGATACCTTGGATGTGTGAAATGCAGCTCAATAAGAATTTATATTATAAGTATTAAACATAATATTAAAAATGTATATCTGATACGTTGTAAGCGTATCTATAATTTTTGATACTCCATGCTTGTTTTTATCAATTATCTTATGTTTTGTCTACACTTTGAGACATTTTTATATATTTTCTGGAACTAACCTATTGACAAGATGTCGCAGTGCCAGTTGCCTGTTTTCTGCTATTTTTGGTTTCAAAAAATCTAGTAAAAAATATTCTCGGAATTGGACGAAACAAAAGCCAAAGTTCCTATTTTGCCCGACACGACACGGAGTCTGAAGGTGAGACGAAGAGGCGTCACGAGGCAGCCACACTAAACGGTGGCGCGTCCAGGGGCACGCCACCAGGTGGTATGGGCCCCTCGGGCGTCCACCGACCTTGCCCTTACGTGTGGCATCCCGCAAAAACCACTACTAGAAAATCGCGTTGAATTTGTGCATTGCATCGTCATCATCATGCATTGTTTGCCAAAACTATTGTCGAAAACCCCGATTTGTTTTCCAAACGCCCCATCTTATTCCAACTCCAAAACCCGGGGCTCCGGAGTATTTTGTTTTGGCCGCTACCGGTTTGCAGACGGCCCGTTTAAATCAAATAAAATATTTATTTATTTTAGTAGGGGCAGTCGAACGGGCCAACCCGACCCGAACGACCGCCCCAGATTTTTAAACGGTCCAGCTATGCCCGCCCCTCTAGTCCTAAACCTACCAGAGAAACTACCCACACCCAGCAGCCACATCACCCTGCCCAATCGGAACATGCCACCTCACTTTTCCTCACCCCTCAACCACTCACACCCTGCCACTTGGCCAAACCCTCAACCCACCTCTCTCACTCCCCACACCTGCCAAGACACCACGCTGCTGGATCCCCAGCCACCCGATCCCACCAACGCGCTGGCCACCTCTCCTCCACCGCCCCCTACCTCTCTCCTCGACCGTGGCCCGCTCCCCGTGGCCCACCTTCTTCCCTCCCAGCCTCGGCCCCCACCACCGCCCTGACTCCTCTTCCACTCGTCCCCTCCCCCCTCTGCTTTCGCCGCCCGCTCCTCGCTCCTCTCCCTCAAGGCCTCCTCCGCTGTCAAGGCCCCAGCGACCCTCCTCCTCCGGCCATCCTCCTCCACCGCCCCTGAGGCCCTCCCACGACCCTTGCTGCCAGCAGCCCAGAGCTCCCGCCATGGCCTCCTCGCCTCCTAAGCTACTTGCTGGCGCTCACTTGCCTCCGTGCCCGCCGCCTGCGGCTGGCCTCAGCGCCTGCCCCTCGCCTCCTCCGCTAGCCGCCGCCGCCAGTCGCCCATTGGCCGCCGCCAGAGCCCAGACGCCGCCCTTTGTCCAGCGCCTCGTCGCTGTCGCTCGGCCCGCCACCACGGCCTCCTCCGGGCCGGACCCTCTTCCTCCGCTCCGCTGGCTAGCCCGCCTCGGCACCTCCGTCGTCCCCACCTCGTTCCCCTGCGCGAACCAGAACCAGAGCCGGCGTGCTTCCCTGCTGCGCTGTCGCCTTCTCGTCATCCCTGGGCCGCACCACCGCGCTACCTCGAACCTGCTACACCCGCGAGTTCCGCCGAGATACCGAGGTTTTCTGAGGTGATGCTTATGAACCGACGCCGAGCATCGAGATCTTCCTAAGGGCGACAAGATCGTCAAGAGGGACCCTGGACCCAGAGTCTGAGGAGCCGAAGGTCGTCCCCCGCCAAGGCCTCGGATTTAAAGACCGATCCCGGTGTATGAGACCGAACCCCAAGATCTGCGCGGACCGCAAGACCGCCTTCACGAATCGATGACCCCAGGTTCTTCCTCACAAATCCAATGGCGCCACGCTCTCCTTCCCGGAGTCCGAAGAACAACCCCTCGAACCCCTCGGCACGCCAAGATCTTCTCCTCGGAACGCCATGACCGTCGACACGGACACAAGAAGGCCATGGATGCGACAAGTTCTCCTTCTCGGATGCGATGCTCGAGAACCCGGACAGTAAGGACACCGACGCAGAACGCCAAGTTCGTCTACCCCGGACACCGAGCGACAAGATCTACCTCATGGATCCGAAGACCCCGGTACCCGACCCACTCAAGCTCGCCATCGCCGACAAGAACGACAGCAACCAGGGCGAGTCCGAAGCCCGACGCCAGACCAAGCACTACCTCCCGGAACGCCAAGATCTTCGCGTGAGACGACAGGATCAACAACATGCCCCGAGAACCCGGATGCGACAAGATCTACCCAGTAAACCGAGAACGATCCCGTCGAACCCTGGACCCTGACCCCGACCCCGAACCCCGGAACCCTAACAAGATCGTCGAACCCTAAATGTGTGACCCTTTTCCCTCGATACCCTATTTTATAAATGCATAATAACAACTTGTTGCATATTAAATTGTCATTCCCGCATGCATAGCATTGGTTTGGGGGCCTTATGCCGATTCACCTAATAATTAAATATGGGGCCCATATGCGGGCAAATCTAGTCTCATATTGGCCTCATTTAAAACTTGAGTAGCGAACCGGTATCTTATCTTCTACCATGTTGAACAACATTTAATTTGCGGGGTACTAAATAACTTGAACCCTTTTAACTAATTGTCGGGACCCCGGTTCCGCTTAATCTTGACCTAATTGCATCGCACCTTGCCATGCCATGCATCATACATGCATCATGCCGATCTTCTGCCGTTGTATTAAATATTGCATCCGGTGTTTATTCTAGCGTTTTGCTTCTTCGCGGATAAGGCCGTTGAGTTGATGTGAGCTTCGCCCCGATCTTCGGTTGAACCCTCGACAATGTTTTCAGGCGAGCACCTTCCCCTTTCTACCTATCTTACTTTTATAGTCTTTATTCCCTCCTGTTGATCTATTGCTATCTGTGTTGCGATGCTCTAGTTTTCGTACCCGTGATATCCCTTGCAGCCGTATATTGCCTTGGACACACCCTATTCCCTGTTGTTTGGTAGATAGTTGGACTTGCGCGTCGTAGTTGCTTGCTCAAGTGCTGATGTGTGTCGTCATATGCCACAGTTGCTGATGTATTGCCGCATGTTGATGTTGGAGATGACTCTAGTTTTACTTATTGCTCACTTTAATTTCTGTTTAACAACTAAAATTGAATAAGCAGAGGCATCGGTGGGTGATAGATAATATTTGGTTTCCGAACGCCCACTTGTGTCCCGTAAGACCCCGAGTACTTGATACCTGTTCCTTGATTTATCGCGCTATCCACATCCGGGAGGTATATGGGACCCCCCTGAGCCAGAGCTTGATTCATTCTTATTTCATGGGGCCACAAACTAGTTTGAGGTTTTATTTACGATCCTGTACTTATGCCATGTTTACCGCTTTATTTACGATTGTGCGAGGTACTGCACACTGTACTGTTTAGGAGGCGGAGTGATTACGCGGTATCGACACCCCGAGTTTTCGGGTTCCCAGTCGCTTACAGCCATTGGCGCTAACCTTGAGGCCGTCTCGAAGCTAGCTTACTTCGTTGCGGGTTCTACTCAAAGGGGTGGCCCCCTGAAATATTTCTGAATCCTGTGATTGTTCAGTCGTGAAAGCCTCGTTGGGTTTTGATTTGGTTTTTCCGAGGTTGATCGAGTGTGTGTTGCTATTGGTGCACCCCGGCCGGGTAAAACTTTCTGAAAGCCGTGTCCGCGGATATGGACGACTTGGAGCACAGTATCTCGATCATAGACAAGCATAACTAAAGTTTACTGCTATAAATTTGACTTATAATGACTAGTAATCAGCTTCACTATAATGGAATGGCTAATTAATACTGCCCACCATTGCTTGTTTGGTTGTCGCTTGCGACAATTGTATCTGACTAGTAAGTATTGCAACTACAACGGAATGGCTGAATAAAAGTACCAACAACTGCTGGGTTTCGGGATTACTTCATGCTATCTGTATCTGCTTAGTAAGTACTGCCACTATAACGGAATGGTTAACTAAAAGTGCCCACTGTTTACCTTATCAGGACGACTATCTATACCTGACTAGTAAATGCTGCAACGATACCCTAATAAGTAAAACTGCCAACTGTGTGAGTTCCTCGGTTGACTTCCTCGACGGTCTCGAGGGGGAAATGCCAGGATGGGTTTGTTTGGTGTTAGCTTCAGGTTAGATCCGGATAGGTCATTCTCACCCCTCTCTGATATACGCCAGTTGTATCGAGTCTCTATAGGTTGTTTAGTGCATGCTGCCGCTGCCGTTCAGTCCACCATACCTATGTAGGCGAGGACCGCCGAATTCTAGCCTCGCGTGTCTTGGCCTCGATCGACGCTCCTTCTTTTTCCTTTGCCCTTTGTCGGCACCCTTTTGTTTAAGCAGGTTTTGAGATCGACGTCGTTAGCGAGGTTACCCTTCCGCTTTGGCAGGGTTATGGACGCCATTGGTTATTCTTCGTGGCTCTTAGCCCCATTTGCATCTTGTCCGTAGCTGGACGCTATATCGCTTTCAAGGTGATTTGGATCTTTGTATATTATATCGTATTCTTGACTCTTTGAGTCGTTATATATATCTGCTACGTGGGTCCCATCGAGGGGTTGTGTAATGTTATTACTTCGTTTTCCACCCGCACGAAAGTGCCTGGTGGGCACCTTTGAATCGTTTCTATGCGGGTTTGGTGAATTTTGCCCAAACTTGCATAGGTCCGATTCTGAGGGTGTTACAGAGTGGTATCAGAGCTCAGCAGTTTCGATACCCCACAAGTCCAGCCTGTAGGATAACCTAGCTAACGGCCGAAGTAGAAGTGTCAAAACTATTTTTAAAAATCGGTTGGATAGTTCTGATTAGGTCTGAGTTTATTCCTTACCCCTCTGCTATTCTCCTCTTATCCCGACGTGTTTTAAATCCGCTCTTTTCTCTTGCTTCGAGTCCAGGATTTCTCGTGGTTGGGTTTCCGTCGTACCTTCAGGGTTTCGCTATCTTCCTTTTGTAACGGAGGTGCTACGATCATCAATCTGCAACTTGTCTGTTGTACCCTTCCTCCAATATCTTGTTCTGGAGCTCTTTATCCATCTGTGTTCCTTGCTGGATATCAGTGTCGTTGAAAAACATATGAGAAGGACGAGCTTTGGTGAAGTTGGGGTTAACCTTGAGCATGTGTTGTTCATGCCAATGGAACCACCGCGAAACCTCATCATTGTGTCTTTCATACAATTTCTGCTGGCAACACTCCCTTGTTTCCGAACCTCGCTTGTCGAGATCTTCAGTCTAATTCCGAGAGTTGGATGCTTAATCCGCTTATTTGTGTGCAGAGTAATGTTATGAGTGTGGGATGGAGTAGCTACCCTACCATTGCTCTTATCATTCGCTCTTGTACGTCGAATCAGTGGATCCAGCAGTTTTACTCTATCCATGGAAGTTAGAGGTGGCCTTACCTTCAACTTCGTCCTTTGTTTCCCCGGAGTGTGCCCTCGTTGATCAGGAACAACGACCCTTTTGTTGGTGGTGTCGCCGATTCCCAGATGAAGAAGGAACCCTCGTTAGTGGTGTCGCGAGGATCTACACGAAGCGCGAAGGATCAGAACGCCGACCTTCCTTCCGGTACCATGAGGCGGATCTCGAGGGCGAGATCCCTTGTTAGTGGTGTCGAATTGTGGCATCCCGCAAAACCACTACTAGAAAATCGCGTTGAATTTGTGCATTGCATCGTCATCATCATGCATTGTTTGCCAAAACTATTGTCGAAAACCCCGATTTGTTTTCCAAACGCCCCATCTTATTCCAACTCCAAAACCCGGGGCTCCGGAGTATTTTGTTTTGGCCGCTACCGGTTTGCAGACGGCCCGTTTAAATCAAATAAAATATTTATTTATTTTAGTAGGCGATCGGCAGGCCAACCCGACCCGAGCATCGCCCATTTTTAAACGGTCCAGCTATGCCGCCCCTCTAGTCCTAAACCTACCAGAGAAACTACCCACACCCAGCAGCCACATCACCCTGCCCAATCGGAACATGCCACCTCACTTTTCCTCACCCCTCAACCACTCACACCCTGCCACTTGGCCAAACCCTCAACCCACCTCTCTCACTCCCCACACCCAGCCGCACCACGCCTGACACTGGATCCCCACACCCCGATCCAACTGCTGCCACCTCTCCTCCACCTCCTCCACCCACCCTCTCTCTCGATCGTGGGCCCGCTCCCCGTGGCCCACCTGCCAGCGCCTAACCCCACTCACTCCCACTCCATCTGGCCACACGGCCCGCCCCACAGCTCCTCTTCCTCGTCCCACCTCTCGCCCGCCTCCCTCTGCTCGCTAGCCCCAGCGCCCGCTCACTCGCTCCCTCTCCTCGCCTCTCCGCCCGGCCCAGCCCAGCAGCGACCCTCCCTCCTCCGCCATCCTCCTCCACCGCCCCGAGGCTCCCACGACCTCTGCCCCAGCCACCGCCCGGAGCCGCTCCCGCTTGGCCCACACCTCCTGCTCCACTAAGCTCGCCTCCTCGCTGCGCTCACGCCTCCGTGCCCCGCGCTGCGGCCGCTGCCAGCGCCGGCCCCGCTCAAGCTCCCTCGCTCCGCCCCAGCGGCGAGCCTGCCCCTCGTCGCCGCCCAGCTGCCAGCGCTGCCAGACCGCGCCGCCAAGCCCAGCCGCGCCCGCTGTCCCGCGCCTCGTCGCCGCCATGCGCTCGGCCCCGCCACCACGGCCTCCTCCGGCGCCGGACCCTCTTCCTCCGCTCCGCCGGGCTAGCCCCGCCTCGGCCTGCTTCCCGTCGTCCCCACCTCGTTCCCCTGCGCGAACCAGAACCAGAGCCGGCGTGCTTCCCTGCTGCGCTGTCGCCTTCTCGTCATCCTCGGCGCACCACGCGCTACCTCGAACTCGCTACACCCGAGTTCGCCGAGATACCGAGGTTTTCGAGGTGATGCTTGCGGGCACGACGCCGAGCATCGAGATCTTCCTAAGGGCGACAAGATCGTCAAGAGGACCTGGACCCAGTCCGAGGAGCCGAAGGTCGTCCCCCGCCAAGGCCTCGGATTTAAAGACCGATCCCGGTGTATGAGACCGAACCCCAAGATCTGCGCGGACCGCAAGACCGCCTTCACGAATCGATGACCCCAGGTTCTTCCTCACAAATCCAATGGCGCCACGCTCTCCTTCCCGGAGTCCGAAGAACAACCCCTCGAACCCCTCGGCACACCAAGATCTTCTCCTCGGAACGCCATGACCGTCGACACGGACCTGAAGACCGCGGATGCGACAAGTTCTCCTTCTCGGATGCGATGCTCGAGAACCCGGACAGTAAGGACACCGACGCAGAACGCCAAGTTCGTCTACCCCGGACACCGAGCGACAAGATCTACCTCATGGATCCGAAGACCCCGGTACCCGACCCACTCAAGCTCGCCATCGCCGACAAGAACGACAACAACCAGGGCGAGTCCGAAGCCCCGACGCCAGACCAAGCACTACCTCCCGGAACGCCAAGATCTTCGCGTGAGACGACAGGATCAACAACATGCCCCGAGAACCCGGATGCGACAAGATCTACCCAGTAAACCGAGAACGATCCCGTCGAACCCTGGACCCTGACCCCGACCCCGAACCCCGGAACCCTAACAAGATCGTCGAACCCTAAATGTGTGACCCTTTTCCCTCGATACCCTATTTTATAAATGCATAATAACAACTTGTTGCATATTAAATTGTCATTCCCGCATGCATAGCATTGGTTTGGGGGCCTTATGCCGATTCACCTAATAATTAAATATGGGGCCCATATGCGGGCAAATCTAGTCTCATATTGGCCTCATTTAAAACTTGAGTAGCGAACCGGTATCTTATCTTCTACCATGTTGAACAACATTTAATTTGCGGGGTACTAAATAACTTGAACCCTTTTAACTAATTGTCGGGACCCCGGTTCCGCTTAATCTTGACCTAATTGCATCGCACCTTGCCATGCCATGCATCATACATGCATCATGCCGATCTTCTGCCGTTGTATTAAATATTGCATCCGGTGTTTATTCTAGCGTTTTGCTTCTTCGCGGATAAGGCCGTTGAGTTGATGTGAGCTTCGCCCCGATCTTCGGTTGAACCCTCGACAATGTTTTCAGGCGAGCACCTTCCCCTTTCTACCTATCTTACTTTTATAGTCTTTATTCCCTCCTGTTGATCTATTGCTATCTGTGTTGCGATGCTCTAGTTTTCGTACCCGTGATATCCCTTGCAGCCGTATATTGCCTTGGACACACCCTATTCCCTGTTGTTTGGTAGATAGTTGGACTTGCGCGTCGTAGTTGCTTGCTCTAGTGCTGATGTGTGTCGTCATATGCCACAGTTGCTGATGTATTGCCGCATGTTGATGTTGGATATGACTCTAGTTTTACTTATTGCTCACTTTAATTTCTGTTTAACAACTAAAATTGAATAAGCAGAGGCATCGGTGGGTGATAGATAATATTTGGTTTCCGAACGCCCACTTGTGTCCCGTAAGACCCCGAGTACTTGATACCTGTTCCTTGATTTATCGCGCTATCCACATCCGGGAGGTATATGGGACCCCCCTGAGCCAGAGCTTGATTCATTCTTATTTCATGGGGCCACAAACTAGTTTGAGGTTTTATTTACGATCCTGTACTTATGCCATGTTTACCGCTTTATTTACGATTGTGCGAGGTACTGCACACTGTACTGTTTAGGAGGCGGAGTGATTACGCGGTATCGACACCCCGAGTTTTCGGGTTCCCAGTCGCTTACAGCCATTGGCGCTAACCTTGAGGCCGTCTCAAGCTAGCTTACTTCGTTGGGTTCTACTCAAAGGTGGCCCCAAATATTTGAATCTGTGATTGTTCTCGTGAAAGCCTCGTTGGGTTTTGATTTGGTTTTCCGAGGTTGATCGAGTGTGTGTGTTGCTATTGGTGCACCCGGCCGGGTAAAACTTTCTCAAAGCCGTGTCGCGGATATGGACGACTTGGAGCACGATATCTCGATCATAGACAAGCATAACTAAAGTTTACGCTATAAATTTGACTTATAATGACTAGTAATCAGCTTCACTATAATGGAATGGCTAATTAATCGCCCACCATTGCTTGTTTGGTTTTCGCGACAATTGTATCGACTAGTAAGTATTGCAACTACAACGGAATGGCTGAATAAAAGTACCAACAACCGCTGGGTTTGGGATTACTTCATGCTATCAGACCGCTTAGTAAGCATCGCCACTATAACGGAATGGTTAACTAAAAGTGCCTTGCTTACCTTATCGTGACGACTATCTATACGACTAGTAAATGCTTAGCGATACCCTAATAAGTAAAGCGCCAACTGTGTGAGTTCCTCGGTTGACTTCCTCGACGGTCTCGAGGGAAATGCCGAGATGGGTTTGTTTGGTGTTAGCTTGTGTTAGATCCGGATAGGTCATTCTCACCCTCTCGATATCGCCCGGTTGTATCGAGTCTCTATAGGTTGTTTAGTGCATCTTTGCCGTTGATCCACCATACCTATGTAGGCGAGGACCGCCAATTCTAGCCTCGCCGTGTCTGGCCTCAAGATCGACGCTCCTTCTTTTTCCTTTGCCCTTTCGGCACCTTTTGTTTAAGCAGGTTTTGAGATCGGCGTCGTCGTGAGGTTACCCTTCCGGCTTTGGCGGGGTTATGGACGCCATTGGTTATTCTTCGTGGCTCTTAGCCCCATTTGCATCTTGTCCGTAGTCGGCTATATCGCTTTTCAAGGTGATTTGGATCTTTGTATATTATATCGTATTCTTGACTCTTTGAGTCGTTATATATATCTCTCATGGGTCCCATCGAGGACTGTTGTGTAATGTTATTACTTCGTTTTCCACCCGCACGAAAGTGCCTGGTGGGCACCTTTGAATCGTTTCTATGCGGGTTTGGTGAATTTTGCCCAAACTTGCATAGGTCCGATTCTGAGGGTGTTACATTACGTCTATATAAAGCCCTTGACGCAAAAACCCTAAATCATCCAGCCTCCATCCATAAAAAGTTCCGCAGCGCCGCCACCACGGAAGAGGAGATTCGGGGGACATAAGTCTCTGTTCTGGCACCCTGCCGGGACGGGGAATTTTCCCTGGACCCATCTCCATCGACTCCACCGCCATCTCCATCGCCGTTGATGACTCCCATGATGAGGAGGGAGTAGTTCTCCCTCGAGGCTAAGGGCTCTACCGGTAGCTATGTGTTCATCTCTCTCTCTATGTGTGATCTTATTATGATCATGAGATTTTTAATTAAGTAGATCTACTCTGATACTCAAGTGCTTTAATTAATCTCTGCTTATCTCCACGTGTGTGAAGTTGACAGTGTGCACACCGTGTGGCACTTAGTCTAAAGATTACATAAATACTTATCATGAGTTATAATTTGAGTTGGATTTCTCTATGAGTTTGTGGTGTTTGTTGGAACCATCTAGCGCTCGAGGTGACAATGGGGTTATCTAGATGGGGAATGCGAACTTTGAGGTGTGCTATTATAGCCCTACATTGTCCAACTGGAGAGTAGTTCAGAGTAGCATAATGAAGAGAAGATATTTATATGAGAGTGTCCACTAGTGAAAGTATGATTGTTTCTAAGCATTGAAACACCATTTATAATCAGTCATGTTACATGTTTGCTTGTTGTCGTCTTTATTTCAGATTGGAATTACCACTTATAATCATCCATATTACTTGTATTTCACTATCTCTTCGCCGAACTAGTGCACCTATACACCTGACAAGTGTATTGGGTGTGTTGGGGACACAAGAGACTTCTTGTATCTTGATTGCAGGGTTGTTTGAGAGGGATACCTTTGACCTCTTCCTCCCTGAGTTCGATAAACCTTGGGTGATCTACTTAAGGGAAACTTGCTTCTGTTCTACAAACCTCTGCACTTGGAGGCCCAACACTGTCTACACGAATAGAAGCGTGTGTATACATCAATATCCTGATACTAAGGATGACATGGTTAGATATTTTTTAGTCTAGGCCCCAAAAACTTGTAGGGCTCGCAGCATAAAAAACAAAAAAATTCCTATGATGGGAACAACTATGTACCAAGATCTATCTACTAGATACAAACAACGGGTGGATGTATATCCGTAGAGAACATACCCTTGAAGACCGACAAATATTAACGAGTCCAAACTTGTGGTTGATGTAGACGATCTCTTGCCGATCTCAAGATCGAGAGGAAGTCCTAGTGCCGCAAACCAGCGGCGCATCCGTGCTCGCACACACGTCCGAGGAACTGGGCAACCTCCGCCTCCTCACTCCAGCGATGCAGCGGAAGCACAACTCTTTCTTGCCGAAAAGCCACCAGGAACATGTATCTCGCTAGTCCGAGACCATGGGGGGTAAATACTAGAGGGGGAGAGAGATCCTTCAAGAGGAGGTGTGCTTTGAGAGGATGAGAGGGGGGCCTTTTATAGGGGAGAGGGGGGCACCCAAGGGGCATGGCGCCCATTCATGGGGCTGCCCCCACCTCTTCCTCATTCATGTGGGTGGACACTCACTCACTCAAAAGCCTTTCAATTTCCTCCACTAAAAAACCCACTCAAATTCCCATTAAATTTCCACCAAATTTAATGCAAACTCTCATTAAATAAAACTCCTTTTATTTATTCAGAATTTTGTCAATTACTTTAATGACAAACATTCTCATATAAACCCTTGCTAGTATTTCATTTCACATGCAAAATACACTTTCTGCAATTTCACCCGAAAACCCATTTCGGTATCTAGTGAAATAAATTCCTGTGCTTGTTATTCTTTCCGGCATGAAACTTTTGCTCCAAATGGATATCAGTGTCTCTTAAGTGTGTCACCCTACGATTCGCGAATAATGCAGACATGATCGAGACCCCTCTCGGATCAATAATCAGAAGCGGGATCTGGAGACCCATAGTGACTCCCACACATTCAGCGATGACTTTCTTGTGATCGCGAGAACCATTTACGCTAGTATCTCAATACCTTTGTTTCACGATATATTACATGTCCGAGATTCGATCATCAGTATCTCCATACCTAGTTTGATCTCGTTACTGACATGCACTCTTTTCTCGTTCCCGTGATATAACATTCTAGTGATCAAATCACTTGCTTTCAAGCTAATCAATGTGATATCACCGAGAGGGCCCAGAGCATATCTATCTGTCATCGGGATGAGCAAATTCCACTCTCGATCCATGGGCCTCAACATAACACTTTAGTAGTTCTGAACCCATCTTTATAATCATCATGTTACGATGTGACGTTTGATGTTATCAAGAAACTCTTCCGGTGTTAGTGATTGACATGATCTCATGGTCTAAGGATTAGGATCACTTCATAAGTTGTTATAGCAATATAAACTCAATGACTTTGATCGTAATGCTATACTTTGGATGAATGTTCATCACATCATTCCAACAATGTTGTGACCTTGTTATTAACAACATCCAATGTCCATGATCAGGAAACCTTTGATCATCTTGTTAATCAACGAGCTAGTTTATAAGAGAGGCATAACTAGGAACTTCCTTTTTGTTTATTAAACACACATGTATTAACGTTTCCGTATTAATACAATTATAGCATGCAAAATAAACATTTATCATAAATAAGGAATACGATAATAACCACTTTATTATTGCCTCTCGGGCATATTCCCTTCAGTATCCCACTTGCACTAGAGACAATAATCTAGTTTAGAAACTTTGCCTATTGAACACCTATGGATTTCTGGTGTTCCATATACGCAATTGCAAGTGGTTAACATAATCTACGGATCTGATGCTTCAGGTCCATGTGTATTTGCATGTATTTGCGTCTTCATGCATCACTCATTCTCCATTGAGATGGCATTGTATAAATTTGGTCTTTTAGTGAGACCTTTAGTTCCTTGGGGTTAAATCACGTCGATACTAATGTCGTACAATATATATTTAGTGTTAGCATGTTGCAAACCACACCTTAGTTTGATAACAAACTACTTGACACAAAGTCCCTCCTTTGCTGCTACTATAGCAGTCATATACTTAGATTTTTGTTGTGGTATCCGTCATAGTGTCTTAACTTTGGAATTCATCCAAATCCATCATGGAATATTCTTTCCATTACATTGTGCCACTCATAGTTTAAATTGAGATAAACTTAATTTGTATCTTGTGACAAAACCAGTATCAATGTAACACTTTACAATGAACTATTTGTAATTATTTGTCACCTCTACAATTATATTCTTAGTTCTTCCAAAATATCATAAGAATATCCTCACTATCGTCCAATGATCATTTTATGATTCATTCTGGTATATTCTCATAACACTTAGAGCATAGGACATATCTGGATGTGTACATATCATGGTATGATAGATCAAAACATTCTTGTGATTTCACTCATCAAGTGTCAAAGCACTTGAATCTTGTTTCACTTATCAAATGTCGATACACTTGAATCTTGATTCAATTCCTTTCCATGCGACAAGAAACATTTCTTGCCGTTTCTATATTGAACTCCTTCAATATCTCATATATGTACGTTTGACACAAGCATATTAGCGTCACAGTCTATCCACTATAGACATTCATGCTAAATATTCGGGTTTTGCCTAAGTCTTTCATCGAAATGAAATTCTTAACCTTTGTGAATAAAAGATACATCATTTCCAATCAACAATATGTCTTCCACATAATGTATTAGAAATATGTCTTAGCGCTCCCACTTAATTTCTTGCAAATGCAAGCATCTTCATCATCTCCAGATGAAAACTCCTTTTTCATCACGGTGAAGATTCCAACTCCGCGATGCTTACTTCAACCATTGAAGTTTGCATGCCCCTTTTTAGCATCCTTTGAATTAACAAAAATCCTTTGGGTCGTGTCATATACATGTCCTAGGTAGCCATTCTATTAGAAGAACTTTGTTTTGTTTATTCATCTACCATATACCAAATTATATGTAGTGGTTGCTACTTTAATCCGTCCAGACTAAATATCGTTATGAAAGATCAAATCTTGTCATAGTCAACTCCTTGAACATTATCGTAAAATACTTTACGACATGTCGACTATTTCATAGATGTAAAACATCCATGTCTGTTTCTTTATAGATCCAAATACGACCGATAGGTTTTACACCTTTCCGGAGGGTCTTCCAAGTTCAAAACTTGATTTCTCGTTTATGGAATTATCACGGATTTTATGGCTTCAAGCCATTTGACGGAGTCAGGGCCCATCATCGCTTCTTTGCATGTAGTCGTTTCATCATTGTCAAACAATAATGATTTACTCTCAAATATCGGCATTTGATTATTTATCCGACCTACTTGGTTCAAGAAGAACTTAGATCTCCGTGACCACAACCTTTGAGGCACATAAGCTATGAGCATTATGGAATCCTCCGGAACGATTTTCGCCGCTGCGCAACTCATCACATTTAGCTAAGGTTCGTTAACCTTATCAAAGTTCTATTGTCCTCCCACTTAACCTTTTGTGAAAAACTTCCTTTTCAAGAAACTTCATGTTTCAAGCGACAAACCCTTTTGTCCTTGGTGTTATGGAGGAATAACCAATTGTTATTCGAAATAACCTACAAAATACATGCTCATCCGACTTTGGTTGTAAACATCTTACTTATGCTTAGCATGCCAAAATTTAAGAAAGGACAAGTTGGGTTTTATCCCAAACCATAACTCATATGGTGTCATTTCAACGGATCAATATGGAGCTCTTTTCAGTGTAAAAGCGGTAGTCTCTAAAGCTTTAATCTTTTAAAACATAATGGCAGTTTTATAAATAACACCTTTGATCCAACCATGTCACACAAGGTTTCATTACAAATATCAAACACTCCATATTCCTATGGTGTTTCGGGAGATGCAAATCTAGGTGTTTTTGCTAAACTTGTAACTCAAATAAAACCCTTTATGATAAAATCATAAATCATTTATTTTCTTGTTACACTTGCAACTCAAACAAATCCCTTATGATAAAATCATAAACCATTTATTTTCTTGTTATAATGATTTTCCACTTCATCTTGAAAGTCTTTGAACATTTTCAAATATTTCATACTTCTTTCTCATTAAGTGAATATTCACTCAAATTTCCGGAGAAAGCATATAAAGTTGAAGTCCATCGCTTATGACTACACATAATAGACTACATACATCGATATGTATAAATTCCAATAATTTTAGTCGATCGTTCTTATTTGGACTTTGAACGAAGTTTTAATTATCCTGAGGAAAGTCTCACAAGCGTCACTTGATCAAATCAAAGACTCCAAAAATCCATGCAAATGGAGTTTATTCATGTTTTCTTTCCAATATAATTTAAACAGCGATGTAATTTCGTAAGTGATCTTCCAATCATTTGTCTTGCGACATTTTAGCATTAGCTTTATGGATGTGATTTCTCCAACTAGATTTGTAAATCATCCATCTTATATGGAATACGGTAATTATTTGAACAACCTTTGTTCTCATAATACCTGATTCAAATAACAATTATTAAAACAAATCTTATAGTCAAGCTTTGATGTCAACGAGAAATACAAACAACGGTTTGTTTGTTTTCGATGAACATTATCACATATTCTCTTGCTAGTTACTTAGGCCATTGTGGTTCATGAATTGCGTCGTTCCGTAATTCGGTATCCAATACCCAAGAACCACATTGTTTAACAAGCAAAGAATATAACCATAACATGTATATCATCCATATACCTAAATTGGATATTTCCAATCTTTTCTTTTCTGCCAAATATATTTTATAGATTCTCATTCAGCATTTCCGTTTCCTTTTAAAAGAATCTATCAACATCAACAGTGGCGCCATATACATGACACATAGTCCAAAGCGTGTATATTAAAATAATAATACCTTTGGACTTGCACTTCGAAGTAGATCACCATCATCAAAATGATCGGAATTCTTTCAAAAACATTCTTTAGTAATCTTTTAGTATAGTAAACACTTTACATACATCTTCTATTCATCCTTATCATGACTACTTTCATGATCAAGCTAATGTAGCTTATAAAGACGAATCGTGAGTATAACTTTAATTTCCAAAACCCTTTTGGATGATTAGGATGTCTAGCATCTCCAACCTTTGTAAATTCTCATCCAATATGAGAACATACATTATACTCTATCATATTGCAACCAAAACATTGTTTAAGCTATCGTTATATCTGTCACACATGATGGTTTCTGAAACAATTATTTCAGCTCCTAGATAACCTTGATATTAAAACAATCAAGAATCATGGAGGCAAACATGATACTTAAGATACTAACACTGGAATTATTACTCTCGATCTAATACTAATTATTAAAGTTCACTGAGTAAATAGAGTTTGCTGAAAGTTTGCAATAGGACTTTAAAATTTGATTGACACTCAACACAATACGATACCGGTTCGTAAAGTATATATCCAGAGTTCTATAGTTCTATTATCTCAATAACAACTAAGCATAAGGTGGTGAACGAATGCCAATGACTACAACAAATTATGCAAATTCACTTTGATTTAGTTTATGATAAATTGAGTTCTACTAATCCAAATTAGAAATGAACTCCCACTCAAAAACGACATCCATCGTGTCTTTTTGGTGATTACATGAACCAAATCCACTACACCAAGTCCTATCATCACGTGAGTCGATGTAGCTTCAAAGGCGAGCATCAAATGGTCATCATATCAAAACATATGACTCATGCTTAACCTTTCGGTCCGTGTTCCGTGGCCATGTCTATACATGCTAGGCTTGCCAAGTAAGAACCTTAGTATTCGCGTGTGTAACTGTATTACACCCGAGATATGCTCGTGGATTCAAGTACACCCGATTATCACGTGATGTCTTGAAGCGACGAAACATTGTCGGTGCATACTTAAGGAAGAACATATTTTTATCTTGATATCTAAATGAGGGATCATCTTATTATGCTAATAAAATGCCAAACAAGCAATATAAGATGCAATCAAACATCACATGTTAATAAGTGAAATGATATGGTTCTTGCACTTGATCTCCATCATGTGCATCATGGTATGATCACTATCATACCTCTATGTGTAAGGCCAAGGTATATGGAACTTACACGTTATGTGTGTTGTAAGAGTATCGACTTATACTTCTACTTACAAAATCACCATATCATGACACTAGCCCAGCAACAATCTAAACTAGACGCCTCTAATTTATCCATTGGAAGTTTTACGTGGCTTAGGGCTTTCGAATATAGAACCGTTCTTACCTACGAACATGAACCACAACGAGGATAAACAAATTGTTGACAACTCGTTGCAAATTAGATATTGACTATAGTAGGAGAGACAGACACCCGCTAGCCACTTATGCAAAACTAGTTGCATGTCAAACGTGGAACATGTCTCATGTGCGAGGACATGTAAAGTTTGTCCGGGCCGCTTCATCCCACTATGCCACCAATATCCAAAGTACAACTAAGATGCAATAAAATGATCATCATCGCCCACATACTCATATGTGTACTACCCATGCAAAGCATCTACGCATAGATCCGGCTCTGATACCACTGTAGGGCTCGCAGCATAGAAAACAAAAAATTTCCTACGATGGGAACAACTATGTACCAAAATCTATCTAATAGATACAAACAACGGGTGGATGTATATCCGTAGAGAACTGCGGTGACCCAGCATACCACTGCATGATGTAGTACACGATAGTAGTTGACATAACACCAATGAAACACCGTTCCCTAGTATTACATCCCTCAGAGTGGTACAACAGAAACACAACAGGTCCAAGACATGACTATAATTTACAACTCAACTCTTTACACAAGATCCAGAGAACACTCTAGGTTAAAGGTAGAGAAAGAAACTTCTTACAAGGAAGAATCAGAAATAAACAACTCAAAATTACCATACTATTAAGACTAGTATCTTAATTAATGGTCTCGCATTGCTGTTATTGCAATACATTAAAGAAATCTGTTCTATGGCTAGAGATTATATTCCTACCTAATTAGTAACTTCGTCTTCACTTGAGTTGATGTATATGTTGACTTTCTTGACTTCATTGAAGAACTTTAGCTTCTGGTGATGATTCCTGGAGCATAACTTGATGTAGACGTCGTCTTAATGACTTCAGAATCTAGAAAGGGTTAAGAAGATACGTTGAGTACGAGCGTACTCAGCAAGTTCACTATAAAAGGAGTGTTTGATGTACTATATCTACAACCACAGACCATAGGTCGTAGGCAATGCAAGTTTCGTAAACATTTCTTAAAAGATTGATTTTATTCCGAAAAGCTATGTACGTCAGCCTTCACGGGTTTTCCAGAACTTTCATGGAGTTCCTTTCCCGCCGCGTTCGCAGCTCCTTCCCGGAACAGGGAGTAACAAGTTATAGTTCTTACACTCTGCAGAGGTGCGTTACTTTACCCATGAGAGATCTTAGCTTTGTTACACATCCGAATTGCAGGTTCGTTCACACTTCCTTGGTGTGAGGCCCAGACTAAGATCCAAGACAATCACTGCGTTCTTCGCGACCCCGCATGTCTCCTTGGTGTACGCCAACCCACCTATTGAATTACAGCAATTGGCAGTATAGACCGTTCAGATGCAGGAACTATCGTGGGACGTTGAGGGATCCCACCCATATGCTGCATATCTCCTACGAATTACCAATAAATGCACGCTACGGAGATAACAGCCACGACCCGCACATCTGGCTCCATGCGAGAGGGAAAAGATACATCTGAATTCTCTGTCCCATTCCAAATCTCATGGTTAACGCGTGATATACGGCGCAAGAATCACTGGCGACATTGGTTGTTAAGTCCTAGATAATATGTTCCTTTACCACCGGAACTCTTATAGTAGGTTATTACCTCATGGTAAATAACCTACAATCACATTATTATGAAAATAGTATTTTATGTCCTTTTTTAAATGCAGGTGATAACAACACTAGATTTGCAAAATACTTTACAGAAAATAATCAAAGGACATGAGAAAGTGTGAAATTGCCTTTTGTGATTGTAAGATTATGCACTCACGGTCTTCAAGACAATATAAGATCCAATATCTGAAATCAACATCATTGGTCCGGTAAGGACTAATGTTTAAAAAAGCAAGATGCTTTTATGCATAAGTAATGTAATGCACTTTATAAACGCGACTCCCGGGGATAACGTTGATCTAGGGTTTGGAAACTGGAAATGGTTCCTTTAGAATGTGTTGTCCTTTTAGATAAGTTTCATACTTATGCTTATTTTTAAGGTTTGTGAGTGTGTGTGAAACAACATGTGATTATAATAAAGCACACACAATAATTGAATACTCAAGTGGGAAATGTATCTGAAGACTATGTATATAAGGTTCGTTCATCATTTAGAACTTCCATAAAAATGCTTATGTTTGTTTTACAATGTATCTTAAAAGAATAACTTTTGAAGAAAATCTTACTTAGCTAAGTGGAATTATTTAAACTTTAAGTTAACCTTATTAGGTGTTATTTCTAGTTATAGTCCTTAAGTAAGAAAGAATTACTCCATTTGAATAATGATATTAGTAGTATTTGAGACTTATCTATCTTGGTTTTTCACTTGGTTAGTTTGGTATTGAGATGCCTTAGGTCTTAGTTAAAATAGATCAAGGTTAACTATAAAACACAAATAAGGTCTTTAGCATTATACTAAAAGCTTTGCAGACTAAAGTTAACTTTAAAAACATAGATGAACTTAGGTTGTAATGCTTATGATATTTGTATTTTGTTCACTTCATAATGTTTCCTTAAAGTAATTTAAGAATGGTTATACTTTTATTTGGTGTAGTGCATTTTATAATGGAATTGAATTATTTATCTTCTTGTGAGTGAATGGTTATAGTTTGTAAACAAGGAAATAATATCACTTGAACTACAAACGGATTCACTATAGTGTTTTGGTATGTTTATAAACTTGTGGTTGAAGTAAGTAAAGAGGTTTTATTTAATCCCAAATTTATTCTAGAAGATTTTATACTTGATAAATATCTTTTTAGGAAATAAACTACACATATGGTTGAATGATAATTCAATAGAATTGTATTTAGAACGTGTGGAACCATTTTGGCTTCATATTATCAACATTTAAGATTAATACCATTTCTTAGACTCAATTGGCTAAATTTTTAGAATTATTAGCAATTTTTATTTACCCTTATATGAATTATCAATTAAGGAAATAAGTTTATATTCAAGTTATTAAGTTGTTTAAATGTTTATTTACCTTAAAAGTGGAATATTGTATTTTTAACATGTAGGTATTATTTTTGTGATCATTTTGGTATATTATATTTATTTTATGACTTATAAATAATAAGATATGATTTTTATAAGATTTATTACTTTATAAACACTTAATAAATAATAAAGATTTATTTAAGTGGAATAATAATGCATGATTATAGTTTTAAATTATAGTTCTTATTTTTCTAAGATTTTTGGTATTTTATTTACATTTTAATATTTACCAATATTAAAATATGAATTATCTAAGTTTTATTACTTATAAAACCTTTATTAAATAATATTTATTTAAATAATTATCATAATAATATTTGATAATAGTTTTAAGTTGTAGATTTTATTTTCTGAAAATTTTCATATATTAAACATATTTTTTTGAATTATAATATAAAAGTTATTAAATTTTCAAGATTAAATAATTTTCTAATTAAATTCTAAATATTATTATAAACAGGGAATTACTTTTCTTACCCAGACCTAACCTACTCTAGTCACTGACATGTGGGGCACTGGCCACGTTGGATGACACCTAGGCAGAGGACCAAACCGAATTTCGTTGACTGGGCTGGGGTGATGCAATGATGGCGTCACATTGACGTCATCATGGAGAGTGGTTTCCTCTCACTAGGGATGATTCCAGCCCCAGACACTGACTGCTGGGCCTGTGGCCACGTCGCACTCCACCTCGACGAAGACTGGTCAACCCTACAAACACGATGCAAGCATGGCGTCGCTGTGACGTCACCTCGTCGGTGATTCTCAGGTGGCCAGCAGCGGCGGCGATACAATGAAGATTGGCAAACGCGGTTACTACAGTTCGAAGGAGCACATGATAGTGAACCTATTAGCAGCGGTGCCGCTCCTATTTGGTTGCTAGAACATGGTCGGCGACGAGCTTTGCGGCGGCGAACATCGACCTACGACGACAGAACAAAAGCAGAAGCAAAGGAGGGGTTTGAGAGGACGATAGGGTTCGCTGGCTCACCACGAACGTGTAGAGGGGGTCGATGTGGACAGGGGAGGTTAGAGTCGCCGACAGCTACCGTGATGGAGCACAACCGGAGCTCAGGAAGTTGACCTCGTGGCGTCGATTCCTGACACCCCCTTCGATTCCTTTGACTAGGAAGCTCAGGGGAACAAGGCAAAGCCGTGTGCTTGATCAACGGAGCACAAGTAAGCTTAGAACGGTGGCATCTAGAAGCTAGGGTTTTGACCAGAGAAAAAATGGGGAAGAGAGGAAGAAAGAGGAGTGGAGTGGCGTGCTATGGTTTCTCGTCGGCGTCCAGGGCTACTTGTAGACGATCAGGAGCGGTGGCACGGATCTTGGCGCGGCCGGACGTCATGGCGCGGCGGCGGACGACGACGATTCTTACAGACAGCAGCTTGTGACGTCGCGGGGAAGACGACAACAGACATTTTGCGGAAAACCCCCTAGCAAAAAGTCAAATTCAACCCGCAGTCCCCACTGGTGTCCCACCCGTCAGTCCCTGTGGTAACGAGCTGGGCTCGATGTTGGGCCGAAACTGGGCTGCAACGAAGTGAGTGAAAGAAGAAGGGGTTGCTGCTGGGCAGTAGATAGGTAGAGAGGAAATGGGCCGGCCTGGGCTGATGCTCTCGCTCCAATTTTTATTAATCAAAACCTTTTTATTTTCTGTTTTCTTTAAACCCTTTCAAATATGAATTTCTATAAGGATTTAAATATCCAGAATTTTTATAGAGCACATTAAATAAGGTAGGAATATTGTAACTAAGTAGTGTTGATACCTTTCTTGATCTTTTTATAATTTTAAACTAATATGAATCTATTTTATTGAGTGCAATATTTATCACTTAGGGTTTTAGAGATTTACCTTATATATTTATTTATTGAGAACTTATAGAATGATTTTTATTTCCTCTTTATGAGTGTAATGGTAATGGTTTAATATAGCTAAGGATATGCATAGAGTATAACCATATTTATTATTATATAGCAATCATTATATAAGATTGTTTAATTATTAAGGTTCTTAAATTGGTAAATTCTTTTACTCGCAATTCACTAATAGGTGAATCCTAACCACCCTACTTATTTAAAAATATCCATAGATGATTTCTTGAACTAGTTATTCACTACTTTCTTAAGTGTGGTTAAAATATGGATATAATATTAGAGTATAATGGTTTGTAGCACTAGCTATTTATGTTTGTGATCTTTAAAGATATCCCCTTTAAATTAGAAGATTATTTTATGGGAGGTCTTATAGAAAATAATTGATTAAGATAACTCCTAAGTACATATAATTATGATAGTTAGGAATGACAAGGATGTGCTTAAGTGATTTGCTATAGGAAATATTCCTATAAGGCTTTGTGGAAATAAAATGATAGATCAATCATAGAAAGTGGATATTATGTTTGGTTCTAGATTTAGGGTTTAGTGTTTACCCAGAATTCCCGTCTTCCATAATTCACAATCCTGGACTTCTAATTAAGGAATTCCTTTCCTAGATATATTACTTATTCATACCCACCATCATGTGTTAACATGATAAGCTTTACTTCACATGAATATTCTTATCCACCTTTTATTCTTATAAACCCATTGATAAATCCAATGAGCTTGACACTAAAGCTTTTCATAATCTTCACCTATCCAGACTTGGTTATATCAACTACTCTACTGCTGATAATCTCCCATCCAACCAGTATTTACTTCTAACTCCATTCATGCCCTTCTTTAATCATCCATCACCAATATTTCTCCAGTATATGTTTATATCAAACTAATTCACCTCAAGTGTTAGTATTTCCCAAGAGGGAACTACTACTTATATAATCCAATGTTGATCTAACATCATCTTAATCATACTATCTTGTCTCTACTTAACTCCAGTATCTAATACTCCAACCTCACATTATATTAATGTGACTTGTAATGACTAATCTAGGATAATATATCTATACTAGGGTTTAATCATGTTCTATCCACCAATGTCACTTATACATGATATAAGTATTCAATCTTGGTGAGTAAGGCATGATCATTATAATCCTTTGATCCTTTATGGTTTAGGTTTCCAGTTGGCTAATCAAGGCCTTTATCAATACAACCTTACAGTTGTATTATAATTATCTTCTTTATCACCATATAATTATAGGTTCCATATAACTCTTCTATCATTCCAGGAGTGAGTTAACTCCCTCAATTATCACAATGATCTTATTTTCTTCCAACACTCCCATCCTATAGATGATATCTTAATCTAGCATTACTATTTACCTCTTCTTAGTTGTTTCTTTATAGGCACTTAAGTGGATGCTATGATATGGTCAAGAGTTGATAGATTAAGAATTGGTGAATCAATAGTTGATTACTCAACATTGATGAACAACAGATATTGAGATAGGATTCCATAAGGATTGATATGGAAAGAAAGATATATGGTGTATGATCTTGACTTGGTTTATTTCCTACTTAATCACATTAAAGAGTTAGGGTTAAGTATTACCATGATGTTCATGGTATAAATAGTTGAGATTAAGATTTAGTTGTTACATTCCTATTACTAAGTTATATTTATAACTTGGTATTCATGAGTTGTTGGAATGAATACTATGATATGATCACCTAAGGATCAAATATAATCCATTAAGTAATGAATTAGGGTTTAACTTTTATTACATTTGATCTACCCTTAGATCAAATCTCCCTTACCCAAAATAAGGTTTTAGCAAATATCATATTGAACTTATCGCAGTCAACTTGATGATCTACTTCAATTCCATCAAGTTGAGAGAAGCTTCAATCACTTTGACAGGTTTTTTATTTAAAAGCGCGAAAATTATTCGGATTTTCTATGCATGAATGCAATTCACACATCTGGGTTCAGCTTATTTCTAATCTCTAATGCTAGGACGTTACAAGTACATACCCTTGAAGACCGACAAAGCTTAACGAGTCCAAACTCGTGGTTGATGTAGACGACCTCTTGCCGATCTCAAGATCGAGAGGAAGTCCTAGCGCCACAAACCAGCGGCGCATCCGTGCTCGCACACACGTCCGAGGCACTGAGCAACCTCCGCCTCCTCTCTCCAGCGGTGCAGCGGAAGCACAACTCTTTCTTGCCAAAAGCCACCGGGAACATGTATCTCGCTAGTCCGAGACTGTAACATCCCAACATTAGAGCCCAGAAAAAAGTTGAACCTAGATGTGTGCATTGCATTCATGCATAGAAAATCCGAATAATTTTTGCGCTTTTAAACAAAACTTGTCAAAGTGATTGAAGCTTCTTTTAGCTTGATGGAATTGAAGTAGATCATCAAGTTGACTGCGATAAGTTTCAATAAGACCTTTATTAAAATCTCATCTTGGGTAAGAGATATTTGATCTAAGGATAGCTCAAATGTACTATAAGTTAAACCTTAATATAATGTGAATTATATTTGATCATTAGGTGATCATGTTATAGAATTCACTATAATCCCTCATAAGTACCAAGTTAAGGATATAAAACAAATAATAAGAATGTAACCACTATATCTTAAATCCCATATGCATACATTCTGAGTATCATAGTAACACCTAACCTTAAAAACTATTTTGATGAGTTGGAGTTGGAAAGAGATTAAGTCAAGATCATCCACTACATATATATATAAATATATATATATCTTTCTTTCTATACAATCTTTATGGAACCTATCTCAATATCCGTTGTTCATGAATGTTGGATAATTTCCCATTGATTCACAACTTCTTTAACTATTAGTCTTTGATCTATTATTTGATCTTATCAAAACATCTACTCAAATCTTCTAATGAGGGCATAGTCCAATAATAACCTTAATCCAATATAAGATACTAAGAAGATAATTTCCAGACAATAAAAGGTTGGATTGATAAAGCCCTGCTTATCCAACTAAGAACTTTAGTAATAAATGATTAAAGTATTATAATGGTAATGTTTTGGCCACCAACATGGAATGCTTATATTTAATATAGGTAATACTGGTGGGTAGAACATGATTGGAACCTTAGTAAAGATAAGTGATCCTAGAGAAGTCTTTGCAAACCACATAAATATAATTCAGGGATTGAAGTGTAATTCATGAGGGTTAAGTATTTATAAGATGGTGTTATTCAACTAAAGCTAGTGTAGCATAGAGTCATAAAATTGGTGTTATTCATCTTTAAGGATAGTTTACTTTAGAGAAATATTAGTAATGGAGGATTAAGGAAGTTTGGGAGTAGAGTTTGAAGGAATTACTGGTTTGATGGAAGATTATCAACAATATAATAGTAAATACAACCAAGCAAGGATATGAGAAAGCTATGAAGAGCCTTTGTATCAAAATCATTGGATTCATCCATAAGTTTAGAAGAATGATATATTGAATAATAAGATTTTAATAAGTAAGTCCATCAAACTAACCATGGTGATGGATAGAAAGAGGTATTATATCTAGGAAAGGAATTCCTTAATTAGAGATCCAAGATTGTGAAATATAGTTATATGTTATAAATAATTTTCCTATTTAATCTTGGTAAGCAATCAACTCTAAATCTCAACTCAAACATAATATCCGTCTTATACCATTGATCCATCATCTGATGTCTATAACACTTTATAGAAATATTTTCCTATAGCAAATTACATAAGCACATCTCTGTTAATTCCAACCATCCTAACTATATGTGCTTAAGGATACTCACTTCTACAAAACACTCTAATTACAACTTCCTATTAAAAAGGAAGATTTCATCAAATACTATATACATAAGGCAATATGCTCAGCCATTAAATCTTGACTCTTAAAAGGAATCTAAGATTATACAAAACCCTAAAGCCAAGAGTAGTAATCATAATTTGAAATCCTAAACCTCCTTACTTATCGTGATAAAATAGATACATTGACATTTTCTAAATTAATGAGGGTAGTAGTAACTATATCAATGTCTTTTATACATTAAATAAAGATGTAGGATCATTACACATATAAAAGTTCTATTCAGAATATGAGCCAACTAAAAATTAAGTTGATAAGCAAATAAGAATATATCATTCAATAAATCCATAACTAAAAGAGGAAAGTAAAATAATAGGAAGAGCTTTTACAAATATTGAAAGGGGTTCATATATTAAGAAAATACTAGGAATACAATAAGATGTATTTAATAAAGAAATTCACCCGTAATACTAACTATGTTTTAGTGTTATTGAAATAGTCCAGCAAAGAAATCCTGCAAAGAAAAAATTATTCAAAATATATAAATCAAATTCAAATCTGAATAAGAAAACAGAAAATAGAAAAAGGATAAAACAAATAAAACCAAACTCATGACCATTTCAACACCCTACACCTATCGGCCTGCAACCCAAATGACCCAAGAATCAGCCTAGTCCTTTTTCGTGCATGGTCGACAAGTGGGGTCGAGAGGGGTTGAGAAGCAAAGATCGTCAGGGGGTTATCCGCAAAATGACCATCGTCGTCATCGTCGCGCACACAAACAACTCGCTGGCGGAGCTCGCCGCCGCCCGATGTCGTCATCGTCGTCGTTGCGCCAAGATACTCGCCGCCATTGCCAGGAGGGGATAAGAAGGCCACCGCGACGCATTGCCTCCATCCCTATCTCCAACTTCTCCTTATCCTCTCAGATATGAACGAGACCGAAACACTAGATCACCGAAGCCACCTCTCGCTGTCGAACCACGTTCCCCCACACCATTCTGAGTCGTCATGGAGAAGCGCCTTCCTTCGTAGATCCTCTGGGTAGAAGCTTGCATCAAGGGGAGCACTGGAGCGGGTGAATTTGGTCATTACCCTTCGCAGCAGTTCGTCGTAATCCTCGTCGAGGAGCTCGTTTCCGACCACGCCTGTCCTCGTCGACCACTCTATCGTCATCAGGGTAAGCATACGCATCTCTACACCCTAGTTTTGATTGCGGATTCGCACCGTAGGTCTAGTTTTGTTGAGCACCGCTACTGGCCGCCACAGTAGCTCGTCATTGATGACCCTCCTGTGACCATTTCCGAGCGGCGCTGCCACTATTAGATTCAGTAGGTCGCGCTGATTCGGACTAGATCTATTTCGTTTGCTGGGGTGTCGTAGATCGTCGTCGGTGACCACTCACCGACGTCGGTGGTGACGCTGACGCCATGCTTACCACATGATCGAGCCACGTCATCTTGTTTGACTGGTCTTTGCCTCGCAAGGTGGATGACATGGCCCAGGGCCCACATGTCATCGACAGTGAGTGGAGAGGAGGTTAGTAGCAAAAGCATTTATAGACCTGTGAGATGAGGTGGACAATGGCCTACTGGTCAGTGACTGGGGCTAGCTCTTAGTGTGGTGTAAAAAGTAATTTCCTGTTTAGAAATAAATAAAATAATAATATTCCAAAAATCAAATAAATGATTAAATCTTGTTTAATTAATAACTTTTGATTTATAATTCAGAAAAATATGTATAATATATGAAAATTTGTAGAAAAATAAAATCTACAACTTAAACTTATTATCGAATATTATTATGATGATTATTTAAATAAATATTATTTAATAAAATTTTTATAAGTAATAGAACTTTGATAATTCATATTTTTATAATAATAAAAATTAATAATAGAAATAAAATACCAAAAATCTTAGAAAAATAAGAATTCCAATTTAAAACTATAATCATGTATTATTATTTCACTTAATTAAATATTTATTATTTATTAAGTAATTATAAAGTAATAAGAATTATAAAAATCATATCTTATTATTTATAAATCACAAAAATAAATATGATATACCCAAAATGATAACAAAAATATTATTTACATGTTAAAAACCTAATAATATCCTTGTGAGTTAAATAAAAAATTAAATATTCTAATAACTCAAATTTAAACTTATTTACTTCACTAATAATTCATATAAAGATCAATAAAATTTTTTAATATTCCTAAAATGAGTTAAATAAGTCTAATAAATAGTATTAGTCTTAAATATTAATAATCTAATGCCATAATGGTTTAAAACATTATAAATGTTCTTATTTTAGAAAGATCTACAACCTTAAATGAAGATTATCTCTAAAAAGAATTCCACTAATAATAAAGTCCTTAAAGAAAAACTTGTGAACAATCAAATCTTCTCTAAACCATAGTAATCACCAAATTACAAAAACTACTACAACACTATATAAATCCATAAGTAGTTAAGTTACATTATGTTGGGTTTATAAACTATACTCACTTATCTATAAAAGATAAATGATATTACTCCATACTCAGATCAAGAAACCATTACTCAAGTAAAAAATAAACGTTCTTAAGTAACTTAAAGAACACATTTCAGATATACAAGATACCAATGTATAAATACGATACTTTCAAAACTATCTATACTTTAAAGTTAACTTTAGTCTATAGAATCTTAATATAACACCACAAGCATTACTATATGTTGTAGGGGTTCGTAGCATGGAAAACAAAAAATTTCTATCGCATGCAAACAAACAAGCCAAGATCTATCTACTAGATTGTAGCAACGAGTCGATGGAATAACTTACCCTCGAAGATTCCAAAGTGTTTAACGAGAGCGGATTCTCGTGGGTGATGTAGTCGTACTCTTCCCGATCTCAAGATCGTGTAGACGATCCTTCCGTGCTCGTTCGTGACTCTCCCTTGATCGGTCACGTTCGTTACTCGTGAAGACCTTCCTCTCCTTGTTCCAGTGACGGTGGAGGTTGTAGCACTCTCCTCGCGATTCGCAAAGACAACTGTGGCGTGGTACCTAAGTAGAGGGAGATCATGAGGCTTCGCCTTAAGCCGAGTATGGTGGAGTATGAGAGAGGGCTATTAGTGGTCTAGGGATTAGACACACCAATTAGAAGGCTCTAAACCGAAGGCTAGGGCAATTAGAAGCTCTAAACCGAAGGCTAGGGCAATTAGAAGCTCTAAACCAAAACGGCTCTAAACCGGAGATTAGAGGATAGGAACTTGTGTGTCTAGAGGAGGAGGCCCTGCCCCTCCTTTTATAGGTGGGAGGGGCGGCCAGGGAGTCCCTCCCAAGTCGGCCTTGGTTGGTTGGCCAAGCTTGGAGGACTCCTCCCCAAGTCGGTTCAACCACCTCTTGCTTGTTTCCCAGTTTCCTGTTTTAGCCATTTGACTTTCAAACTGGCAATTTGACTTTTCTGTTTTAGGATTCAATTTAATCCTTTATTTGGAACAGCAAGAACACTTAGTACATGATGCAATCATTCCAATATGTAATGACACATTCATGTACCCCTTCCCCGGAGTCTTGGGACATTAGGAACCTTCTAGAACATCCTCGATGAAAACAGGAATCATTTCCGAACTCAAGCAGGACTTTCCTTATATGAATCTTATTCTCGGACCATTCCGGATCACCTCGTGATATCCGGATCCCATCCGAGACTCAACAACATTCGGTCTCTTTCTCATAATACCATAACTACTCAAAACAATGTCGAATCCTTAAGTGTGTCTCCTACGGTTCGTGAATTATGCGGACATGATCGAGACACTTCTCGAACAATAACCAATAGAGGAATCTGGAAATTCATATGGCTCCACATATTTCTAGGATTACTTTGCGTCGAATGAACCACTTACATACGATACCAATTTCCCTTTGTCTCACGATAGTTTACTTATCCGAGGTTATGATCGTCGGTATCTCTGCATACCTAGTTCAACCTCGTTACCGATAAGTACTCTTTTCTCGTTCCTGTGATATGTGATCCCTTGTGACCCAGTCACATGCTTGCAAGCTAATTGGATGACATTCCACCGAGAGGGCCCAGAGTATATCTATCCGTCATATGGATGGACAAATCCCTCTTGATCCATGTGTTTCAACCAATACTTTCCGAACACTCAATGCCACCTTTATAGCCACCCGATTCACGGTGTGGTGTTTGATGTCATCAAAGCATCCATCCGGTAAAGGTGATATGCATGATCTCATGGTCGAAGGAATTAGGTTACTATGTATCGTAAAGCATATAGCAATTGAACTATTGAAATGACTTGATCTTTATGCTACGCTTATCTATAGGAGTATGTCCACCATATCATTTTCCTAACGATATGATCTTGTTGTTGATAACATCTCAATGTTCATGATAGGAAACCACAATCATTAATCAACCAACAAGCTAGTGAAGTATAGAGGCTATACTAGGGACTTCAAATTAAGTTTACAAATCACACAAGTATCAACGTTTCCTTGTTAATACTATTATAGCATGAATGTAAACATTTATCATAAACACAAAGATATAATAATAACTACATTTATTATTGCCTCTAGGGCATATCTCCAACAGTCTCCCACTTGCACTAGAGTCATCTAATCTAGATTACATGGTAATATACCGAACACCCATGGCAGTTTGGTGTTGGTCATGTTTTGCCCTCGGGAGAGGTTTAGTCAACGGATCCGCCACATTCAGATCTATGTGTACTTTGCAAATCTTTATATCCCCATCCTGGATATGGTCTCGAATAGCGTGAAAACGCAGCTTGATATGCTTCAGCTTCTTGTGTGACCTTGGTTCTTGCGCATTGGCTATGGCGCCCATGTTATCACAGTAGATAGACATTGGGTCCAACGCACTAGGAACCACACCTAGCTCTGTAATGAACACTTTCATCCATATCGCTTCTTGTGAAGCCTCCGAAGCAGCCATGTATTCCGATTCAGTTGAAGATCTCGCCACAACGCTTTGCTGTGCACTCCTCCAGCTAACTGTTGCACCATTCAAAATAAATACGTATCCAGATTGTGATTTAGAATCATCCGGATCGGTGTTCCAACTAGCATCGGTGTAACCATTAACAACGAGCTGTTCATCACCTCCATAAGAAAGAACCATATCCTTAGTTCTTCTTAAGTACTTAAGGATATTTTTGACCGCTGTCCAATGATCTCCTGGATCACTTTGATATCTGCTAGTTAAACTAACAGCATATGCAATGTCGGGTCTAGTACATAGCATGGCATACATTAGAGATCCTATGGCTGAGGCATAGGGAGTCTTACTCATCCTTTCTCTATCTTCTGCCGATGTCGGACTTTGAGTTTTACTCAAGGTCGATTAGCAACATGGGCAAGAACCCTTTCTTGCTTTCTTCCATTCCAAACCTATTTAGAACTTTGTCCAAATATGTACTCTGTGACAATGATATTTGGCGTTTCGATCTATCTCTATAAATCTTTATGCCTAATATGTAAGCTGCTTCGCCAAGATCCTTCATTGAAAAACTATTATTCAAATATTCCTTGACACTATTAAGAAGGTCTACATCATTCCCAATCAACAATATGTCATCCACATATAGTATTAAGAATGCTATAGAGCTCCCACTCACTTTCTTGTAAATACAAGCTTCTCCATAAGTTTGTATAAAACCAAAACTTTTGATCACCTTATCAAAACGTTGATTCCAACTTCGGGATGCTTGCTTCAATCCATAGATGTACCGTTGAAGTTTGCATACCTTGTTAGCATCTTTAGGATCGACAAAAACTTTTGGGTTGCATCATATACAACTCTTCATCAATATCTCCATTGAGGAATGCTGTTTTTGTTGGAATTATGCCCTAGAGGCAATAATAAAGATGTTATTATTATAATTCTTGTTCATGATAAAGTTTATATTCCATGCTAGAATTGTATTAAGCGGAAACTTTAATACTTGTGTGGTTTGTGAACAACACCGTGTCCCTAGTACGCCTCTATGGACTAGCTCATTGATCAATGATGGTTAAGGTTTCCTAACCATAGACATGAGTTGTCAATTGATAATGAGATCATATCATTGGGAGAATGATATGGTGGATAAACCCAAACAAAGCAGAGCAATTAGATCGTGTCATCGTGTTCGTCTTTGCGAAGCTTTTCCTATGTCAAATATCGTATTCCTTAGACCATGAGATAATGCAACTCCCTGGTATCGGAAGAAAGCTTTGAGGTCACCAAACGTCATCCTATGAGAGGGTGATCATAAAGGTGTCTCTCAGGTGATCGGAAAGTATCTGTTGGGTTGTATGTATCGAGATGGAATTTGTCCCTCCCAAGTCGGAGAGATATACTTCGGGCCCACTCGGTAATCGATATCAACACCGCTTGCAAGCATGTGGTTAAGGAGTTAATCACAAAGTGATATCGGATTACGGATGAGTAAAGTACTTAACGTGAGCGAGATTGAACTAGGTATGGCCAGTAAGCGATCGAATCTCGGGCAAGTAAAATATCGCGAGACGAAGGGAATATATATATGGGATTGATTGAATCTGGCATCGTGGTTCATCCGATATGATCATCGATGAATGTGTGAGTCAATATGGGTGCCTGACCCGCTGATTATTGATAGAAGATCATGCGCATATTCTCGAACCAAATAGGTCACACACTTAACGTGTCTCGACGCTAGGATAGATTGGATAATTGGTTTATGAATTTTTGTTCGAGTCTTGGATGGGATCCGGGATATCACGAGAGGTTAGGAATGGTCCAGAAGAATAATATTCATATAAGGCAGTGCAGGTTTTGGAGTTCGGAATTGTTCCGGGTTAATCGATATTGTACCGGAAGCTTCTAGAACCTTCCGGAAGGGGACCAACGTGGCCCCACCTTCCGGGAGGGGGCATGGGCCTATGAGGGAGTGTCCTGGCCGCATTGGGCCAGGGGCACAAGGCCCCATAGGGCCCAGCCGATCCTAGATAAGTTTAAACTCGTTTAAACTAGAGATAGGATTTCTAGATAAGGGAGAGTTTAAATCGTTTAAACTAGAGATAGGATTTCTAGATAAGGGAGAGTTTAAATTGTTTAAACTAGAGATAGGCTTGGAGGAGGGGCAAGGGCTGTCCTCCCCCCTCTATATAGAGGTGGTGCCCCTCCCTACACACCTTCCTCCAAGCCCTAGTAGCCCTTGCCTTCCTCTCTCCCTCCCGATTGTTTGTAGGAGAAGCCTGTGAGAAATTCTCCACCATATACACCACGCCGTGTTGTAGATCCAATCTATCTCTCCACCATACTCGCTGGTCCGAGGAAGGAGGAGACGTCGAGGTCTTTGCGTGTGCATCTCACGGGCACCGCCACTTGTGGTGCTAGATCGGATCGGATCGCGAGGAGGAGAAGCGACTACATCACCCACGTTAGGCGAGCGTTCAGCTGTCTTGAATCTTCAAGGGTATGAAGATCTAATCCAATCTCTCTCGTTGATTGCATCTCCTAGATTAGATCTTGGCTTTCCCTCTGCTCGCATTCGTAGAAAATTTTGATTTACTATGCCTTGAAACCCTTGGTTTGACATCCATCGCCATATCTCATAATCATAATATGCGATTGCTAACATAATCCTCCAGGACTTTAGCTTCGCTTGGTGAGAAAGTCTCATCGTAGTCAACTCCTTGAATTTGTCGAAACCCTTTTGCGACAAGTCGAGCTTTATAAACGATAACATTACCATCAACATCTGTTTTCTTCTTGAAAATCCATTTGTTCTCGACACCTTTCGCCATCCGGTAAGTCCACCAAAGTCCATACTTGGTTTTCATACATGGATCCAATCTCGGATTTCATGGCTTCTTGCCATTTATTGGAATGGGCTCATCATCGCTTCCTCATATGTCTCGGGGTCATCGGTGTTGTCCACCAACATGACACTCATAACAGGATCATACCAATGCAGGTGGTACGAGTTCTCGTTGACCTCAGGGCTCAGTAGCAACTTCAACCAAGTTTCATGATCACCATCATTAGCTTCCTCTTATTGGTGCAGGCACCACAGGAACTTCTTCGGTCTGCGCTACTCGCAATTCGAGAAGGTTCGACAACCTCGTCGAGTTCTACTTTCCTTCCAGTCACTTCTTTCTAGAGAACTTCCTTCTCTAGAAAGGATCCATTCTTGCAACGAAGATTTTGCCTTGGATCTATGATAGAAGGTATACCCAATAGTTTCCTTGGTATCCTATGAAGACGCATTTTTCCGCTTTGGGTTCAAGCTTGTCCGCTGTAACTTCTTTACATAGGCCGCATCCCCAAACTTTAAGGAGCGACAATCTAGGTTTCTTCCCAAACCATAATTCATACGGTGTCGTTTCAGCGGTTTAGGCGGTGCCCTATTTAAAGTGAATGCGGTTGTTTCTAATGCATAACCCTAAAATGATAGCGGTAAATCTGTAAGTGACATCATAGAACGAACCATATCTAAGAGAGTTCGATTCGACGTTAGGACACACCATTCTGTTGTGGTGTTCCGGCGGTGTCAATCATGAAAGTATTCGCATTTCTTCAAATGCTCGCCAAACTCGTAACTTAGATATTCACCTCCACGATCGTAACGTAGAAATTTAATCTTCTTGTTACGTTGATTCTCTACCTCACTTTGAAACTCCTTAAACTTCTCGAAAGTTTGGACTTATGTTTCATGAAATAGATATACCCATATCTACTCAAGTCATCCATGAAGGTAAGAACATAACGATAACCATCAGCGATGCTACACTCATTGGACCACACACATCGGTATGTATGATTTCCAATAAGTCCGTAGCTCGCTCCATCATACCTGAAAATGGAGTCTTAGTCATTTTTCCCATCGGACATGCTTCAGATCTTTCAAGTGATTCAAAATCAAGTGATTCAAGAAGTCCATCGAATGGAGTTTCTTCATACGCTTCACTCCAGTGTGACCAAGGCAGCGATTGCCACATATAGGTCGAATTATCGCTGATTTCAAACGTTTAGCCTCAATGTTGTTGATATGTGTATTTCCACTATCGAGATTCAATAAGAATAGACCATCTATCAAAGGTGCATGTGCATAAAACATATTACTCATATAAATCGAACAACCATTATTCTCTCGACTTAAACAAGTAACCGTCTCGCAATAAACAAGATCCCGATATAATGTTCATGCTCAAACAGGCACTAAATAACAATTATTTAAGTATAAAACTAATCCCGATGGTAGATGAAGGGTAGCGTGCCGACCGCGATCACATCAACCTTTGATCCGTTTCCCACGCGCATCACCTCGTTCTTCGCTAGCTTCCGTTTATTCTGCAAGGCTTTTTGAGTTACAAATATGAGCAACCGAACCGATATCAAATACCGCACTACTACAGTACTAGTGAGATACACATCAATAACATGTATATCGATATACCTTTCTTCTTGATGTTGCCGTTCTTGAGATCCGCCAAGTACTTTGGGCAATTCCGCTTTCAATGACCTTCTCCCTTGCGTAAAAGCACTCGATGTCGTGCTTGGGTCCAGCCTTGGTATTCTTCGCCGGCGTGGTAACTTTCTTACCACCCTTCTTGAAGTGTCCCTTTTGCTTAGACTTGCCTTTCTTGAATTTGGTGGTCTTATTGACCAACAACACTTGGTGCGCTTTCTTGATCTCCACTTCTGCAGACTTTAACATAGCAAACAGTTCTGGCAACTCTTTGTTCATATTCTGCATGTTGTAGTTCATCACAAAGTTCCTGTAACTTGGTGGTAGTGACTGGAGGACACGGTAAATCCCCAAAGCATTAGGAATCACTATACCCAAGCTTTGAAGTTTGTTTGCGTGACCAGACATCTTAAGCACATGCTCACAGACGGAGCTGCCTTCTTCCATCTTGCAGTTAAAGAACTTTTCAGAAGCCTCATAGCTTTCAATTGCCGCATGAGTCTCAAAAATCAATTTGAGATCCTCGACAATATCATATGGGTCTGACTCTTCAAACCTTTTCAAGCTCGATTCCAAACCATACAAGATAGCACTTTGAACTATGGAGATCGATTCTTCCGAGCGAGGTAAACATTCTTTACTTCATCGGGAGCATCAGCTGCAGTGGGTCCCTAGCGGTGCATCCAAAGACATAGGTCAAATTACCACTGTGAGGACAATCCTCAAATTGGAACCAATCCGAAGTTGCTTCCATTGTTTTTCAACTTTTCTTTCTCTAGGAACACATTAAAATTGATGGTAGGGGCTGCCATTGATCTACAACATATTTGCAATAGTTTAGACTAAGTTTATGACAAATTGAGTTCAAATTAATTAATGAAATTAAACTAGGTGAACTCCCACTCAAAACAACATCCCTCACATTGTTTTAGTGATCACATGAACCAAATCCACTACATCAACACCGATCATCACGAGAGTTGATATAGTTTCAATGGCGAACAATCATGTTCATCATATCTACTATATGATTCATGCTTTACCTTCGGTGATCCGTGTTCGAGACCATGTCGTACATGCTAGGCTCGTCAAGATCAAACCTTAGTTTCTACATGAGCAAATCTGGCTTGCTCACGTTGTATACACTTGCAGAATCTAACACACCCGATCATCACGTGGTGCTTCGAAACAACAAGCTTTAGCATCGGTGCTAACTAAGGGTGAACACTTTATGACTTGAAATTCATGTGCATGAGGGATCATCTTATAATGCTACCGCCGTCTACTAAGCAATACAAGATGCATAAAGGATTAACATCACATGAAATTCAATAATATGTGATATGATATGGCCTTTCTTCTTTGTGCTTCCGATCTCCATCTTCAAGCACGAACATGATCTCCATCATCACCGGCATTGCATCAAGGTCAATGACGCTTCTCCATGGTTTTCGTCCACCGGCTTCAACTATTACAACTACTTTGAATAGACACGCGGGTGTTAACATAAATTAAAGACAACCATATGGCTCCTGCCGGTTGCCAACTTACAATAAGAAACATTGCATACATCAAATATAATCACAATCATGGCCATATCACATCACTGCACACCCCTGCAAAACAAAGTTAGACGCCTCCACTTTGTTTGCATATTTTACGTGGTTTGGGGCTTTCAATAAGTGTCGTTATAACTTACGAACAAGAACCACAACATTGATACTATCATTGTTGATCACCCGTTGTAAATTGGATCTTAACTATGCTAGGAGAAACAGGCACCCGCAAAGCCACTTATGCAATACAAGTTGCATGTCAAGCGTGGAGCAAGTCTCATGAACGATGTCATGTAAGGTTAGCCCGGGCCGCTTCATCCCAACATACCGCAAGATGCAAAGTACACAAGAAGCAATCGACAATAAAAGCATCAACGCCCACAATGACCATTGTGTTCTACTCGTGCAACAGATCTACATATAGACACGACTCTGATACCACTGTAGGGGTTCGTAGCATGGAATTTTTTTTCTATCGCATACAAGCCAAGATCTATCTACTAGATTGTAGCAACGAGTCGATGGAATAACTTACCCTCGAAGATTCCAAAGTGTTTAACGAGAGCGGATTCTCGTGGGTGATGTAGTCGTACTCTTCCCGATCTCAAGATCGTGTAGACGATCCTTCCAAGCTGCGTTCGTGCGCTCCCGCAATCGTCCTGCGTTAGATTTTCGATGAAGACCTTCCTCTCCCTTGTTCCAGAAAATGCGGAGGTTGTAGCACTCCTCGCGATTCCGGAAGACATGCGTGGTAGGAAGTAGAGGGAGATCCATGAGGCTTCGCCTTAAGCCGGAGCGAGTATGGTGGAGTATGAGAGAGGGCTATTAGTGGTCTAGGGATTAGACACACCAATTAGAAGGCTCTAAACCGAAGGCTAGGGCAATTAGAAGCTCTAAACCGAAGGCTAGGGCAATTAGAAGCTCTAAACCAAAACGGCTCTAAACCGGAGATTAGAGGATAGGAACTTGTGTGACTAGAGGAGGAGGCCCTGCCCCTCCTTTTATAGGTGGGAGGGGCGGCCAAGGGGAGGGGAGTACCTCCCCAAGTCGGCCTTGGTTGGCGCGCCGGCTTGGAGGGACTCCTCCCCCAAGTCGGTTCCAACCACCTCTTGCTTGTTTCCCACAGTTTCCTGTTTTAGCCGTTTGACTTTCAAACTGGCAATTTGAATTTTCTGTTTTAGGATTCAATTTAATCCTTTATTTGGAACATCAAGAACACTTAGTACATGATGCAATCATTCCAATATGTAATGACACATTCATGTACCCCTTCCCCGGTCTTGGACATTCCGGAACCTTCTAGAACATCCCCGATGAAAACACCGGAATCATTTCCGAACTCCGAAACGGGACTTTCCTTATATGAATCTTATTCTCCGGACCATTCCGGATCACCTCGTGATATCCCGGATCCCATCCGAGACTCCGAAAAACATTCGGTCTCTTTCTCATAATACCATAACTACTCAAAACAACGTCGAATCCTTAAGTGTGTCTCCCTACGGTTCGTGAATTATGCGGACATGATCGAGACACTTCTCGAACAATAACCAATAGAGGAATCTGGAAATTCATATGGCTCCACATATTTCTCGATTACTTTGCGATCGAATGAACCACTTACATACGATACCAATTTCCCTTTGTCTCACGATAGTTTACTTATCCGAGGTTATGATCGTCGGTATCTCGCATACCTAGTTCAACCTCGTTCGATAAGTACTCTTTTCTCGTTCGTGATATGTGATCCCTTGTGACCTCACATGCTTGCAAGCTAATTGGATGACATTCCACCGAGAGGGCCCAGTATATCCGTCGTCATATGGATGGACAAATCCCACTCTTGATCCATGTGTTTCAACCAATACTTTCCGAACACTCAATGCCACCTTTATAGCCACCCGATTCACGGTGTGGTGTTTGATGTCATCAAAGCATCCATCCGGTAAAGGTGATATGCATGATCTCATGGTCGAAGGAATTAGGTTACTATGTATCGAAAGCATATAGCAATTGAACTATTGAAATGACTTGATCTTTATGCTACGCTTATCTATAGGAGTATGTCCACCATATCATTCTCCTAACGATATGATCTTGTTGTTGATAACATCTCAATGTTCATGATAGGGAAACCACAATCATTAATCAACCAACAAGCTAGTGAAGTATAGAGGCTATACTAGGGACTTCAAATTAAGTTTACAAATCACACAAGTATCAATGTTTCCTTGTTAATACTATTATAGCATGAATGTAAACATTTATCATAAACACAAAGATATAATAATAACTACATTTATTATTGCCTCTAGGGCATATCTCCAACATATGTTTTATAGTTAACTTTGGTCTGAAGTAGTTAAATTATAAAGCAAAACAAGCCAAACTATTTGAGAAAACAAATAGCATCAACCACCACTAACTACCCATAAAGTTTGTTTAGACCTTAGAAGGGAAACCTTTTCTTCGAAGGTTATTATTTTTGCCACTTTAAATAAGAACTCTTGTATAAGTCATCCTAATTAGTATGTCATAAGTATATATACTTTCCTCCTACATATGTGTTGTTTACAACCACTCATAAACTAATAAAAGTACAACTATGAAACATGTCTAAAAGGACCACACATTCTAAAGTAACCATTTTCGGAATCCAAACCCTAGTAAAACGTTATTCCCAGGATTTGCATTTGGAACGTGCATCACATTATTTATCCGTAAAAGCATATTGCTTCTTTAAACATTAGTCCTTACCGGACCAATGATGCTGATTTCAGATTTTGGATCTTATACACTGACTCGAAGACCGTGAGTGCATAATCTTGCAATCACAAAAGGCAAGTTCACACTTGCTCATGTCCTTTGTTTATTTTCTGTAAAGTATTTTACAAATCTAGTGTTGTCTTCACCTGCATTTGAAAAAGGTCCGAAAACACTATTTTCAATAATAATGAGGACTATTGATTACTGATCCAGGGTGATCAGCTAATCTATTAAACCTGACAGTTGGAATACCACTGTTCAGAACTATATCACCTAGGACTTAACAACCAATGTCGCCAGTGATTCTTGCGCCGTATATTACGCGTTGACCATGAGATTTGGAATGGGACGGAGAAGTCAGCTATATCTTCTTCCTCTCGCATGAGGCCGGATGTGCAGGTCGTGGCTGTTATCCTTGTAGCATGCATATTAATTGGTAATTCGTAGAGGATATGCAGCATATGGGTGGGAACCCTCAACGTCCCACGATAGTTCTGACATCTAACAGTTTGTACAAACCATTGCCGTAATTCTTTATGTGGGCATGGTGTACACCAAGGAGGCATGCGGGGTCGCGAAGGGGGCCGTGATTGGCTTGGATCATTTTCTGGGCCCCACATCATGGAATTGTGGATGGGAATAAGCTGCCCAGTTGTGCAAAAAAGAGTTGATCTCTCATGGGTAAAGTAACGCCCCTCTTCAGAGTGTAAGAACTGTAACTTGTTAGTCCCTGTTCCGGGACGGAGCTGCGAACGCGGCGGGAAAGGAACTCCATGAAAGTTCTGGTAAACCTGTGAAGGCTGACAGACATAGCTTTTCAAAATAAAAGCAACCTTTGAAGAAATGTTTATGAAAACTTGCATTGCCTACGACCTACGGTCTGTGGCTGTAGTTATAGTGCATCAAACACTCCTTTTCTAGTGAATTTGCTGAGTACACTCGTACTCAAAGTATCTTCTTAACCCTTGCTAGATCCTGAAGCCATTAAGAAGATGTCTACATCAAGTTATGCTCCAAGAATCATCAAGAGCTAAAGCTCTTCAACAAAGTCAAATAAGACAACATATACTCAACTCAAGTGAAGACAAAGTTACTGATTAGATATAAATACAATCTCTAGCCAAAGAACCTATCTTTGTAGTGCGTTGCAACAGCAACAATGCCAATTCCTTAGTTAAATACTAGTTTTAATAGTATAACAGTTTTGCGTTATTTATCTTTGATTATTCTTTGTCAGAGGTTCTTTCTCTCTCTTTAACCTAGAGTGTTCTCTGGATCTTATGTAAAGAGTGAGTTGTAACCTTTAAGCCATGTATTGGACCCGCTGTGTTTCCGTTGTGCCATTCTGAGGGATGTAATACTAGTGAACGATGTTTCATTGGTGTTATGTCAACGACTATAGTATACTACATCATGCAGTGGTATGCTGGGTCACCGCAGTTGGTAATAGAGCATATGCTTTGACCTTAGGCTGGAAAACTAGCAAATGGGTAGAACCTGTAAGACACATCCTAGCAATAATGAAGAGTTCTCTAGTGATATGAGGGATATTCACTTGAGAATAATCCTGTTATGTTACTAGTGCGATAACTCTTTTATATGATTGCAATTTCAATCATTACCCAAGAGTTTTAACTCTATGTGACTGATGATAATTTCTTATCCACAGTTCCACATGGCACCTCGATATCCACCCCGGAATGTTCAAGTGATGAACAGGACGTTGGATGACTACGAAGGGGATTGTACAGACAATATCCTACAACTTTTATGGAGCTTGGAATGTGAATCAAGACTTTTGGTCAAGATTTACACTTACTATGATGGGCAGGTATTAGCTAAATACCGTGTCATGATCATGTTACCCAAGAAGTTAGGACTTAAGGGAGAAATGCCAGTAGGAGAAGCAAGGTGCATGAAATCTACGTATCAGATTGCCATAGAAGCAGCCATAACCATGATCCGAGAGCATAAATCTCAAGCTCTAGAAGGTAGTACTCACAGCATTATACCACATGAAACCTCAAACTCAGAGCATGAGTTAGATCACTCTACCTTAGTCCAAGTTGAACCTACTCTAGCTATAGAGTATATGGATCGTTATCGGTCTTTGCTAAACACTTATCATAACACTCACCAAGTCTTAGTTCAGGAGCTGGATACGGTCATTGAGGATTTTACTAATCCTGATAAAGAAATGGCTCGTAGGAAGAAGTTAGATAAAGAAGCTAGGCATCCCAAATACATACCTTCTGGAGAGGTGTTTGAGGAAACTGAGTTTGATGACCCAAACTCAGAAAATTATGCCTATTACCAGAATGACTTCAAGCCACCTGAAGACTTATGGACCAAGTACAATTCCCAACAACAAGAATGGAATAAAGTTATTCCAAATAAACCTGAGCCTAACAAGTATGGATGGGAAATAGAATCTCAAGGTAAAACCATAGGGAATCCTATACCTTGTGATGCAGGTATTGAAGAAGAGACCAATTATAACCATATAGAGCCTTATGGACCATATGGGGGTAATACGAATCCAATAAATTTAGAAGAAGTACTCCAATAGCTACTATACCAACATATATGACTGGATCCAAGAAAAAGCTAAGGAACCAACTTACTATGAGGAAGCGTTGACAGAAAATCCGAACTATTCAGTGGAAGATTACGCCAACTCTAGTCATTTTTCAATGACTAATCTCAGTCTCGGTACTTCTAATCAAAATTACGCACCTCCTGGATGCTCCTATGCTCCAGAAGGCAGTCGTAGGACTTCACGTCATCATGGACGAAACTCCAGGAAGTACTAGAGGAAGATGAAAGTGAGAGAGAAACAACATCCCAAGGGATGCGGGCTTGAATAATGTATATAGAGGGTAATGCGTATTGTAGTTTGAAGAGTTTGCCGAAATAAGTGAGGATATATCCACAAGAGCAAGAAGTTCTTGTAAGATAGTTGTGTAAATAGGTTTGGAGAAAACCGTGGGAACATCCTATACATTTGTAAATCATTTAAAACCTATGTGTAATACATGGTATATGTTTTGTTGTTTATTGACTTTTGGATCTTTTTGATTCTTCTTGGTTGACTAGATCTATACATGAAGTTTAATTAGGTGTGCAAATGTATGATGTAACACCCAGTTATTGCTTGATGATATAGACCAAGATAGGAATGGAAATTCATTTAAGGGAGCGACGATTTCAAAGATCAAAAAAGAAGACTTACTGGAAGGAAGAAGCAAGATGTAAGGAGTGTTAACACCACTTGGAGAATAGGTAGAGCATAAATTATTCCTAGCCAAACCCAAGCAAGAAGTTGGGTATAGAAGATGTAGGGAGCCACAAGAAATAATAAACTTAAAGTTCAATTAAAGTGGGTAATACTACTAAGAAGTAATGGAATAGTTGTACCAAGTTCATGGAAGTATCATGAATAAGTACAAATAGTTAGCTTTGGAACCAAAATGGTATTAAAACTCTGACAATTCCGAGAGAATTTGAGAGGTATGTTAGAAACCATAGGGTAATACACACACCCTAGTACGGTTTCATAGCTAGTAGTAATCCGCAACTAGTATTTGATCCATAGCTAGCAACTAATCCACAGTTGGTATTTTGTCTGCAGCTGGTATTTGGTTGAAATAGTTAACCAAATATTATTAAAAGTTGCATAAAGAGCATTAAATTTGGCCTAAATTAAGTAAGACCTAAGAAAGTTTAACAGATTTGAAGACGATCGCTTGGCAAGATGCTTTGCAAGGTCCAGTTTATGCAGCAAGAATGCCCCAATAGTAAGTACGACATTTAGTGCTGAAAGATTTGCTTCGGAGATCCACAACTATGTGGATGCACCGTATAATCTTTCATTGGACCTTAAACCAGTAAAATATAAACTGAACAGGAACCAACATTTTAGTTCAAGAATCAATGGCTTCTATGTATGGAGTTTCAAATCTATTAGTAAAACTTAAGGGGGAGAGTAAACATTAGGAATAAAAGTTGAAGAAAATATTATAGGTAACAAAGAAAAGTTATTTAAAAATCTTAAGAAGGTATAAACTTGAGGGTGATGAAGTATACATTTAAACAATCAAATTTAAAAAGAAACAACTTTTAAGTAACCCTTAAGAAGTAATATAGAACCCTAATTAAACAAGTGTCAAAATGAAAAATTCCAATGGGTATGGAAAAATTGAGTTCAAATCCAATCTTGGAAGGAATACCAGTATCAACTATATAATGACAGGAATAGTAAGATAGTCTATTGACTATTAAAATGCGTAAATAGAAACTTAAAAACTTATGGAAGTGAATGTAGGGGTTCGTAGCATGGAAAACAAAAATTTTCTATCGCATACAAACAAACAAGCCAAGATCTATCTACTAGATTGTAGCAACGAGTCGATGGAGGAACTCACCCTCGAAGATTCCAAAGTGGTTAACGAGAGCGGATTCTCGTGGGTGATGTAGTCGTACTCTTCCCGATCTCAAGATCGTGTAGACGATCCTTCGGTATGCGTTCGGCAGCGCTCCGATCGGTCACGTTGTACTCGACGAAGACCTTCCTCTCCCTTGTTCCAAAGAAAATGGAGGTTGTAGCACTCTCCTCGCGATTCCTAAGGCAAGACCTGTGTGCAGGAAGTAGAGGGAGATCCATGAGGCTTCGCCTTAAGCAGTGCAGTATGGTGGAGCTTATGAGAGAGAGGATTAGTGGCCTAGTAATTAGACACACCAATTAGAGGGCTCTAAACCAATTAGAAGGCTCTAAACTGTGGCTAAAGCAATTAGAAGCTCTAAACCAAAACAGCTCTAAACCGGAGATCTAGAGTAGAAAGTAAAGCGTCTATAGGAGGAGCCCTGCCTCCTTTTATGGGAGGAGGTCCTGGCTGGGAGGAGGAGGAGTCCCTCCCAAGTCGGCCTTGGGCTGGCCGCCTGGAGGAGTCCTACTCCTCCTCCAGGTTGGTTCCAACTCCTCTTGTTTCCCCAGTTTCTTGTTTTGGCGTTTGACTTTCAAACTGGACATTTGACTTTCTGTTTTAGGATTCAATTTAATCCTTTATTTGGGACAGCAATAACACTTAGTACATGATGCAATCATTCAATGATCAATGACACATTCATGTACCCTTCCCCGAGGTCTTGGACAATCGAACCTTCTAGAACATTCCCGATGAAAACACGGAATCATTCCCGAACTCAAAACGGACTTTCCTTATATGAATCTTATTCTCCGGACCATTCCGGATCACCTCGTGATATCCGGATCCCATCCGAGACTCGAACAACATTGGTCTCTTTCTCATAATACCATAACTACTCAAACAACGTGAATCCTTAAGTGTGTCTCCCTACGGTTCGTGAATTATGTAGACATGATCGAGACACTTCTCGAACAATAACCAATAGAGGAATCTGGAAATTCATATGGCTCCACATATTTCAACGATTACTTTGCGATCGAATGAACCACTTACATACGATACCAATTTCCCTTTGTCTCACGATATGTTACTTACCCAAGGTTATGATCGTCGGTATCTCTGCATACCTAGTTCAACCTTATTCTTGATAAGTACTCTTTTCGTTCCCGTGATATGTGATCCCTTGTGACCAAGTCACATGCTTGCAAGCTAATTGGATGACATTCCACCGAGAGGGCCCGAGTATATCTATCCGTCATGTGGATGGACAAATCCACTCTTGATCCATGTGTCTCAACCAATACCTTCCGAACACTCAATGCCACTTTTATAACCACCCGATTACGGTGTGGTGTTTGATGTCATCAAAGCATCCATCCAAGAAAGGTGATATGCATGATCTCATGGTCGAAGGAATTAGGTTACTATGTATCGTAAAGCATATAGCAATTGAACTAATGAAATGACTTGATCTTTATGCTACGCTTATCTATAGGAGTATGTCCACCATATCATTCTCCTAACGATATGATCTTGTTGTTGATAACATCTCAATGTTCATGATAGGGAAACCACAATCATTAATCAACCAACAAGCTAGTGAAGTATAGAGGCTATACTAGGGACTTCAAATTAAGTTTACAAAACACACAAGTATCAATGTTTCCTTGTTAATACTATTATAGCATGAATGTAAACATTTATCATAAACACAAAGATATAATAATAACTATATTTATTATTGCCTCTAGGGCATATCTCCAAATCTCCCACTTGCACTAGAGTCATCTAATCTAGATTACATGGTAATATACCGAACACCCATGGCAGTTTGGTGTTGGTCATGTTTTGCCCTCGGAGAGGTTTAGTCAACGGATCCGCCATATTCAGATCCGTGTGTACTTTGCAAATCTTTATATCCCCATCCCGGATATGTTCTCGAATAGCGTGAAAACGCAGCTTGATATGCTTGACTTCTTGTGTGACCTTGGTTCTTGCGCATTGGCTATGGCTCCCATGTTATCACAAGAGATAGACATTGGGTCCAGCGACTTGGAACCACACCACTCTGTAATGAACTCCTTCATCCATATCGCTTCTTGTGAAGCCTCAAAAGACCATGTATTCCGATTCAGTTGAAGATCTCGCCACAACGCTTTGCACTCCTCCAGCTAATCGCTGCACCATTCAAAATAAATACGATCCGGATTGTGATTTAGAATCATCGGATCGGTGTTCCAACTAGCATCGGTGTAACCATTAACAACGAGCTGTTCATCACCTCCATAAGAAAGAACCATATCCTTAGTTCTTCTCAAGTACTTAAGGATGTTTTGATGACATGTCAATGATCCACTCTGGATCACTTTGATATCTGCTAGTTAAACTAACAAAGATATGCAATGTCGGGTCTAGTACATAGCATGGCATACATTAGAGATCCTATGGCTGAGGCATAGGAGTCTTACTCATCCTTTCTCTATCTTCACGATGTCGGACTTTGAGTTTTACTCAAGGTCGTATTAGCAACATGGGCAAGAACCCTTTCTTGCTTTCCTCCATTCCAAATCTCTTTAGAACTTTGTCCAAATATGTACTCTGTGACAATGATATTTGGCGTTTGATCTATCTCTATAAATCTTTATGCCTAATATGGTTGCTTCGCCAAGATCCTTCATTGAAAACTATTATTCAAATATTCCTTGACACTATTAAGAAGGTCTACATCATTCCCAATCAACAATATGTCATCCACATACATATTAAGAATGCCTGAGCTCCCACTCACTTTCTTGTAAATACAAGCTTCTCCATAAGTTTGTATAAAACCAAAACTTTTGATTACCTTATCAAAACGTTGATTCCAACCGGGATGCTTGCTTCAATCCATAGATGGACCGTTGAAGTTTGCATACCTTGTTAGCATCTATAGGATCGACAAAACCTTTGGGTTGCATCATATACAACTCTTCATCAATGTCTCCATTGAGGAATGCTTTGACATCCATCGCCATATCTCATAATCATAATATGCAGCGATTGCTAACATAATCCTCACAGACTTTAGCTTCGCTCGGTGAGAAAGTCTCATCGTAGTCAACTCCTTGAATTTGTCGAAACCCTTTTGCGACAAGTCGAGCTTTATAGATAACATTACCATCAACATCTGTTTTCTTCTTGAAAATCCATTTGTTCTCGGACCTTCCGGCCATCCGGTAAGTCCACCAAAGTCCATACTTGGTTTTCGTACATGGATCCAATCTCGGTTCATGGCTTCTTGCCATTTATTGGAATCTGGGCTCATCATCGCTTCCTCATATGTCTGGGGTCATCGGTGTTGTCCACCACCATGACATTCATAACGGAATCATACCAACTGGAGTGGTACGAGTTCGTTGATCTCCGAGGCTCAGTAGCAACTTCAACCGAAGTTTCATGATCATCATCATTAGCTTCCTCCCTTATTGGTGCAGCACCACAGAACTTCTTCGGTCTTGCGCTACTCGCAATTCGAGAGAAGGTTCAACAACCTCGTCGAGTTCTACTTTCCTTCCAGTCACTTCTTTCGAGAGAAATTCCTTCTCTAGAAAGGATCCATTCTTAGCAACGAATGTTTTGCCTTCGGATCTATGATAGAAGGTATACCCAATAGTTTCCTTGGTATCCTATGAAGACGCATTTTTCCGCTTTGGGTTCAAGCTTGTCCTTGTAACTTCTTTACATAGGCTTCGCATCCCCAAACTTTAAGGAACGACAATTTAGGTTTCTTCCCAAACCATAATTCATACGGTGTCGTTTCAACGGATTTAGACGGTGCCCTATTTAAAGTGAATGCGGTTTCTAATGCATAACCCCAAAATGATAGCGGTAAATCATAAGTGACATCATAGAACGAACCATATCTAAGAGAGTTCGATTACGTTCGGACACACCATTACGCTGTGGTGTTCCCGGTGTCAATTGTGAAAGTATTCCGCACTTCTTTAAATGCTCGCCAAACTCAGAACTTAGATATTCACCTCCACGATCGTAACGTAGAAATTTAATCTTCTTGTTACGTTGATTCTCTACCTCACTTTGAAACTCCTTAAACTTCTCGAAAGTTTCGGACTTATGTTTCATGAAATAGATATACCCATATCTACTCAAGTCATCCGTGAAGGTAAGAACATAACGATAACCATCACATGATGCTACACTCATTGGACCACACACATCGGTATGTATGATTTCCAATAAGTCCGTAGCTCGCTCCATCATACCGTAAAATGGAGTCTTAGTCATTTTTCCCATCGGACATGCTTCGCATCTTTCAAGTGATTCAAAATCAAGTGATTCAAGAAGTCCATCGAATGGAGTTTCTTCATACGTTTCACTCCGATGTGACCAAGACGCAATGCCACATATAGGTCTAATTATCGCTGATTTCAAACGTTTAGCCTCAATGTTGTTGATATGTGTATTTCCACTATCGAGATTCAATAAGAATAGACCATCTATCAAAGGTGCATGCGTAAAACATATTACTCATATAAATCGAACAACCATTATTCTCTCGACTTAAACAAGTAACCGTCTTGCAATAAACAAGATCCCGAGATAATGTTCATGCTCAACGCAGCACTAAATAACAATTATTTAAGTATAAAACTAATCCCGATGGTAGATGAAGGGTAGCGTCGACGCGATCACATCAACCTTTGATCCGTTTCCCACGCGCATCGTCACCTCGTTCTTCGCTAGCTTCCGTTTATTCTGACATTTTGTTTGAGTTACAAATATGAGCAACCGAACCAAGATCAAATACCTGAGCACTACTATTTAGTACTAGTGAGATACACATCAATAACATGTATATCGGATATACCTTTCTTCTTGATGTTGCCGTTCTTGATCCGCCAAGTACTTTGGGCAATTCCGCTTCGATGACCTTCTCCCTTGCGTAAAAGCACTCGATTTCAGTGCTTAGGTCCAGCCTTGGTCTTCTTCGTCGGCGTGGTAGCTTTCTTACCACCCTTCTTGAAGTGTCCCTTTTGCTTAGACTTGCCTTTCTTGAATTTGGTGGTCTTATTGACCAACAACACTTGGTGCTCTTTCTTGATCTCCACTTCTGCAGATTTCAACATGGCAAAGAGTTCTGGCAACGTCTTGTTCATGTTCTGCATGTTGTAGTTCATCACAAAGTTCTTGTAACTTGGTGGTAGTGATTGTAGGACACGGTAAATCCCCAAAGCATTAGGAATCACTATACCCAAGCTTTGAAGTTTATTTGCGTGCCCAGACATCTTAAGCACATGCTCACTGACGGAGCTGCCTTCTTCCATCTTGCAGTTAAAGAACTTTTCAGAAGCCTCATAGCTTTCAATTGCCGCATGAGTCTCAAAAATTAATTTGAGATCCTCGACAATATCATATGGGTCTGACTCTTCAAACCTTTTCTGAAGCTCCGATTCTAAACCATACAAGATAGCACACTGAACTATGGAGATCTTGATTCTTCCGAGCGAGGTAAACATTCTTTACTTCATCGGAAGCGGTCGCAGGTGGGTCACCAATGTGCATCCAAAGACATAGGTCAAATTACCACCTGTGAGGACAATCCTCAAATTGCGGAACCAATCCATGAAGTTGCTTCCATTGTTTTCAACTTTTCTTTCTCTAGGAACGCATTAAAATTGATGGTAGGGGCTGCCATTGATCTACAACATATTTGCAATAGTTTAGACTAAGTTTATGACAAATTGAGTTCAAATTAATTAATGAAATTAAACTAGGTGAACTCCCACTCAAAACATCCCTCACATTGTTTTAGTGATCACATGAACCAAATCCACTACATCAACACCGATCATCACGAGAGTTGATATAGTTTCAATGGCGAACAATCATCATGTTCATCATATCTACTATACGATTCATGCTTTACCTTCGGTAATCCGTGTTCGAGACCATGTCCGTACATGCTAGGCTCGTCAAGATCAAACCTTAGTTTCGCATGAGCAAATCTGGCTTGCTCACGTTGTATACACTTGCAGAATCTAGAACACCCGATCATCACGAGGTGCTTCGAAACAACAAGCTTTAGCAACGGTGCTAACTAAGGGTGAACACTTTATGATTTGAAATTGATGTGCATGAGGGATCATCTTATAATGCTACCGTCGTCTACTAAGCAATACAAGATGCATAAAGGATTAACATCACATGCAATTCAATATATATGTGATATGATATGGCCTTTCTTCTTCGTGCCTTCGATCTCCATCTTCAAGCACGAACATGATCTCCATCATCACCGGCATTGCATCAAGGTCAATGACGCTTCTCCATGGTTGTCGTCCACCGGCTTCAACTATTACAACTACTTTGAATAGACACGCAGGTCTTAACATAAATTAAAGACAACCATATGGCTCCTGCCGGTTGTCGACTTACAATAAGGAACATTGCATACATCAAATATAATCACAATCATGGCCATATCACATCATCAGACACCTCGCAAAACAAAGTTAGACGCTTCTACTTTCTTTGCATATTTTACGTGGTTTGGGGCTTTCAATAAGTGTCGTTCTAACTTACGAACAAGAACCACAACATTGATACTAGTATTGTTGATCACCCGTTGTAAATTGGATCTTAACTATGCTAGGAGAAACATGCACCATAAAGCCACTTATGCAATACAAGTTACATGTCAAGCGTGGAGCAAGTCTCATGAACGATGTCATGTAAGGTTAGCCCGGCGCTTCATCCCAACATACCGCAAGATGCAAAGTACACAAAAGCAATCTACAATAAAGCATCAACGCCACAATGACCATTGTGTTCTACTCGTGCAACAGATCTACATATAGACACGGCTCGATACCCTTTGTAGGGGTTCGTAGCATGGAAAACAAAAATTTTCTATCGCATACAAACAAACAAGCCAAGATCTATCTACTAGATTGTAGCAACGAGTCGATGGAGGAACTCACCCTCGAAGATTCCAAAGTGGTTAACGAGAGCGGATTCGTGGGTGATGTAGTCGTACTCTTCCGATCTCAAGATCGTGTAGACGATCCTTCCAAATCACGTTCGGCAGCGCTCGCTTGATCGGTCACGTTCGGTACTCGACGAAGACCTTCCTCTCCCTTGTTCCAAAGAGCGGAGGTTGTAGCACTCTCCTCGCGATTCGGCAAAGACCTGGCGTACCGAAGTAGAGGGAGATCCTGAGGGCTTCCTTAAGCCGGTGCAGTATGGTGGAGCTTATGAGAGAGGATTAGTGGCCTAGTAATTAGTCACACCATTTAGAGGGCTCTAAACCAATTAGAAGGCTCTAAACTGTTGGCTAAAGCAATTAGAAGCTCTAAACCAAAACAGCTCTAAACCGGAGATCTAGAGTAGAAAGTAAAGCGTCTATAGGAGGCCTGCCCCTCCTTTTATGGGAGGAGGTCCTGGCCAGAGGGAGGAGGAGTCCCTCCCAAGTCGGCCTTGGGCTGGGCGGCTGGAGGAGTCCTACTCCTCCTCCGGTTGGTTCCAACTCCTCTTGCTTGTTTCCCACAGTTTCTTGTTTTGGCAGTTTGACTTTCAAACTGGACATTTGACTTTTCTGTTTTAGGATTCAATTTAATCCTTTATTTGGGACAGCAATAACACTTAGTACATGATGCAATCATTCAATGATCAATGACACATTCATGTACCCTTCCCCGAGTCTTGGGACAATCCGGAACCTTCTAGAACATTCCGATGAAAACACGGAATCATTCCCGAACTCAAACGGGACTTTCCTTATATGAATCTTATTCTCCGGACCATTCCGGATCACCTCGTGATATCCCGGATCCCATCCGAGACTCCGAACAACATTCGGTCTCTTTCTCATAATACCATAACTACTCAAACAACGTCGAATCCTTAAGTGTGTCTCCCTACGGTTCGTGAATTATGTAGACATGATCGAGACACTTCTCCGAACAATAACCAATAGAGGAATCTGGAAATTCATATGGCTCCCACATATTTCAACGATTACTTTGCGATCGAATGAACCACTTACATACGATACCAATTTCCCTTTGTCTCACGATATGTTACTTACCCAAGGTTATGATCGTCGGTATCTCGCATACCTAGTTCAACCTTGTTCTTGATAAGTACTCTTTTCTCGTTCCGTGATATGTGATCCCTTGACCAAGTCACATGCTTGCAAGCTAATTGGATGACATTCCACCGAGAGGGCCCAGAGTATATCTATCCGTCATGTGGATGGACAAATCCCACTCTTGATCCATGTGTCAACCAATACCTTCCGAACACTCAATGCCACTTTTATAACCACCCGATTCACGGTGTGGTGTTTGATGTCATCAAAGCATCCATCCAGAAAGGTGATATGCATGATCTCATGGTCGAAGGAATTAGGTTACTATGTATCGAAAGCATATAGCAATTGAACTAATGAAATGACTTGATCTTTATGCTACGCTTATCTATAGGAGTATGTCCACCATATCATTCTCCTAACGATATGATCTTGTTGTTGATAACATCTCAATGTTCATGATAGGGAAACCACAATCATTAATCAACCAACAAGCTAGTGAAGTATAGAGGCTATACTAGGGACTTCAAATTAAGTTTACAAAACACACAAGTATCAATGTTTCCTTGTTAATACTATTATAGCATGAATGTAAACATTTATCATAAACACAAAGATATAATAATAACTATATTTATTATTGCCTCTAGGGCATATCTCCAACAGTGAAAACCTCTAAACTGTACTTAAAATAGTAATGAAGTTTAATGATTCAAGAAAAAGAATTAAATGAGGATATTTAATCAGGTTACGGAATACTCCAATTAATTCCATTTAAGGTCATCATGATGTGGAGAATGTAGCAACCACTACAAGACAATTTCTTACTCCGAAACATGAGAGGTTGCGAACTTCGAGGACAAAGTTTATTTTAAGGGAGAGAGTCTGTAACATCCCAGCATTAGAGCCTAGAAAAAAGTTGAACCTAGATGTGTGCATTGCAATCATGCATAGAAAATCCGAATAATTTTTGCGGTTTTAAACAAAACTTGTCAAAGTGATTGAAGCTTCTTTTAGCTTGATGGAATTGAAGTAGATCATCAAGTTGACTGCGATAAGTTTCAATAAGACCTTTGTTAAAATATCATCTTGGGTAAGAGAGATTTTATCTAAGGGTAGCTCAAATGTACTATAAGTTAAACCTTAATATAATGTGAATTATATTTGATCATTAGGTGATCATGTTATAGAATTCATCATAATCCCTCATAAGTACCAAGTTAAGGATATAAAACAAATAATAAGAATGTAACCACTATATCTTAAATCCCATCTGCATTCATTATGAGTATCATTGTAACACCTAACCTTAAAAACTCTTTTGATGAGTTGGAGTTGGAAAGAGATTAAGTCAAGATCATCCACTACATATATATATATCTTTCTTTCTATACAATCTTTATGGAACCTATCTCAATATCTGTTGTTCATTAATGTTGGATAATTTCCCATTGATTCATAACTTCTTTAACTATTAGTATTTGATCTATTATTTGATCTTATCAGAACATCTACTCAAATCTTCTAATGAGGGCATAGTCCATTAATAACCTTAATCCAATATAAGATACTAAGAAGATAATTTCCAGACAATAAAAGGTAGGATTGATAAAGCGCTGCTTAGCCAATTAAGAACTTCAGTAATAAATGATTAAAGTATTATAATGGTAATGTTTTGGCCACCAACATGGAATGCTTATATTTAATATAGGTAATACTGGTGGGTAGAACATGATTGGAACCTTAGTAAAGATAAGTGATCCTAGAGAAGTCTTTGCAAACCACATAAATATAATTCAGGGATTGAAGTGTAAGTCATGAGGGTTAAGTATTTATAAGATGGTGTTATTCAACTAAATCTAGTGTAGCATAGAGTCATAAAATTGGTGTTATTCATCTTTAAGGATAGTTTACTTTAGAGAAAGATTAGTGATGGAGGATTAAGGAAGTTTGGGAGTAGAGTTTGAATGTATTACTGGTTTGATGGAAGATTATCAACAATAAAATAGTAAATACAACCAAGCAAGGATATGAGAAAGCTATGAAGAGCCTTTGTATCAAAATCATTGGATTCATCCATAAGTTTAGAAGAATGATATATTGAATAATAAGATTTTAATAAGTAAGTCCATCAAACTAACCATGGTGATGGATAGAAAGAGGTATTATATCTAGGAAAGGAATTCCTTAATTAGAGATCCAAGATTGTGAAATATAGTTATATGTTATAAATAATTTTCCTATTTAATCTTGGTAAGCAATCAACTCTAAATCTCAACTCAAACATAATATCCGTCTTATACCATTGATCCATCATCTGATGTCTATAACACTTTATAGAAATATTTTCCTATAGCAAATTACATAAGCACATCTCTGTTAATTCCAACCATCCTAACTATATGTGCTTAAGTATACTCACTTCTATAAAACACTCTAATTACAACTTCCTATTAAAAAGGAAGATTTCATCAAATACTATATACATAAGGCAATATGCACAGCCATTAAATCTTGACTCTTAAAAGGAATCTAAGCTTATACAAAACCCTAAAGCCAAGAGTAGTAATCATAATTTGAAATCCTAAACCTCCTTACTTATCATAATAAAATAGATACATTGACATTTTCTAAATTAATGAGGGTAGTATTAACTACATCAATGTCTTTTATACATTAAATAAAGATGTAGGATCATTACACATATAAAAGTTCTATTCAGAATTTGAGCCAACTAAAAATTAAGTTGATAAGCAAATAAGAATATATCATTCAATAAATCCATAACTAAAAGAGGAAAGTAAAATAATAGGAAGAGATTTTACAAATATTGAAAGGGGTTCATATATTAAGAAAATACTAGGAATACAATAAGATATATTTAATAAATAAATTCACCCATAATACTAACTATGTTTTAGTGTTATTGAAATAGTCCAGCAAAGAAATCCTGCAAAGAAAAAATTCAAAATATATAAATCAAATTCAAATCTGAATAAGAAAACAGAAAATAGAAAAAGGATAAAACAAATAAAAACCAAACCTGACTGCAGCCCAACACCCTACACCTATCTGACGCCCCTGTGCAGCCCACAACAGCCCAGTAACCAGCCTAGTCCTTTTTCGTCTGTGACTGACAAGTGGGGTCAGGGGAGGACTGCGGATTGAGAAGAAAATATTATCAGGGGGTTATCCGCAAAATGACCATCATCGTCATCGTCACGCACACAGACAACTCGCTGGCGGAGCTCGCCGCCGCCCAATGCCGTCATCGTCGTCGTTGCACCAAGATACTCGCCGCCGTTGCCAGGAGGGGATAAGAAGGCCACCGCGACGCATTGCCTCCATCCCTATATCTAACTTCTCCTTATCCTCTCAGATACGAACGAGACTCAAACACTAGCTCACCAGAGCCACCTCTCGCCGTCGAACCACATTCCCCTACACCATTCTGAGCCGTCATGGAGAAGCGCCTTCCTCCGTAGATCCTCTGGGTAGAAGCATGCATCAAGGGGAGCACTGCAGCGGGTGAATTTGGTCGTTCCCCTTCACAACAGTTCGTCAGAATCCTCTTCGGGGAGCTCATTTCCGACCGCGCCTGTCCTCGTTGACCACTCTATCGTCATCAGGGTAAGCATACACATCTCTAGACCCTAGTTTCGTTTGCGGATTCGCACCGTAGGTCTAATTTTGTTGAGCACCGCCGCTGGACGCCGTAGTAGCTCGTCGTCGATGACCCTCCGATGACAATTTCCGAGCGGCGCTGCCACTATTAGGTTCAGTAGGTCGCGCTGATTCGGACTAGATCTATTTCGTTTGCTGGGGTGCCGTAGATCGTCGCCGGTGACCACTCACCGATGGCGGTGGTGATGGTGACGCCATGCTTACCTCATGATCGAGCCCCGTCAGCTCATTTGACTGGTCTTTGCCTCGCGAGGTGGATGACATGGCCTAGGGCCCACATGTCATCGACAGTGAGTAGAGAGGAGGTTAGTAGCAAAAGCATTTCTAGACCTGAGAGCTGAGGTGGACAATGGCCCACAGATCAGTGACTGTGGCTAGCTCTTAGTGTGGTGTAAAAAGTAATTTTCTGTTTAGAAATAAATAGAATAATAATATTCCAGAAATCAAATAAATGATTAAATCTTGTTTAATTAATAACTTTTGATTTATAATTCAGAAAAATATGTATAATATATGAAATTTTTTAGAAAAATAAAATCTACAACTTAAACTTATTATCAAATATTATTATTATGATTATTTAAATAAATATTATTTAATAAAAGTTTTATAAGTAATAGAACTTTGATAATTCATATTTTTATAATAATAGAAATTAATAATAGAAATAAAATACCAAAAATCTTAGAAAAATAAGAATTCCAATATAAAACTATAATCATGTATTATTATTTCACTTAATTAAATATTTATTATTTATTAAGTAATTATAAAATAATAAGAATTATAAAAATCATATCTTATTATTTATAAATCACAAAAATAAATATGATATACCCAAAATGATCAAAAAAAATTATTTACATGTTAAAAACCTAATAATCTCCTTGTGAGTTAAATAAAAAAAATAAATATTCTAATAACTCAAATTTAAACTTATTTACTTCACTAATAATTCATATAAAGATCAATAAAATTTATTAATATTTCTAAAATGAGTTAAATAAGTCTAATAAATAGTATTAGTCTTAAATATTAATAATCTAATGCCATAATGGTTTAAAACATTATAAATGTTCTTATTTTAGAAAGATCTACAACCTTAAATGAAGATTATCTCTAAAAAGAATTCCACTAATAATAAAGTCCTTAAAGAAAAACTTGTGAACAATCAAATCTTCTCTAAACCATATTAATCACCAAATTACAAAAACTACTACAACACTATATAAATCCATAAGTAGTTAAGTAACATTATGTTGGGTTTATAAACTATACTCACTTATCTATAAAAGATAAATGATATTACTCCATACTCAAATCAAGAAACCATTACTCAAGTAACAGAATAAACGTTCTTAAGTAACTTAAAGAACACATTTCAGATATACAAGATACCAATGTATAAATATGATACTTTCAAAACTATCTATACTTTAAATTTAACTTTAGTCTACAGAATCTTAATATAACACCACAAGCATTACTATATGTTTTATAGTTAAATTTGGTCTGAAGTAGTTAACTTATAAAGCAAATCAAGCCGAACTATTTGATCAAACAAATAGCATCAACCACCAATAACTACCCACAAAGTTTGTTTAGACCTTAGAAGGGAAACCTTTTCTTCGAAGGTTATCCTTTTTGCCACTTTAAATAAGAACTCTTGTATAAGTCATCTTAATTAGTATGTCATAAGTATATATACTTTCCTCCTACATATGTGTTGTTTACAACCACTCATAAACTCTAATAAAAGTATAACTATGAACATATCTAAAAGGACCACACATTCTAAAGTAACCATTTTCGGAATCCAAACCCTAGGAAAACGTTATTCCTAGGATTTGCGTTTAGAACGTGCATCACATTATTTATGCATAAAAGCATATTGCTTCTTTAAACATTAGTCCTTACCAGACCAATGATGCTGATTTCAGATTTTGGATCTTATACACTGACTCGAAGACCGTGAGTACATAATCTTGCAATCACAAAAGGCAAGTTCACACTTGCTCATGTCCTTTGTTTATTTTCTGTAAAGTATTTTACAAATCCAGTGTTGTCTTCACCTGCATTTAAAAAAGGTCCGAAAACACTATTTTCAATAATAATGAGGACTATTGATTACTGATCCAGGGTGATCAGCTAATCTATTAAACCTGACAATTAGAATACCACTGTTCAGAACTATATCACCTTGGACTTAACAACCAATGTCGCCAGTGATTCTTGCGTCGTATATTACGCGTTGAACATGAGATTTGGAATGGGACGGAGAAGTCAGCTGTATCTTCTTCCTCTCGCATCGTAGCATGCATATTAATTGGTAATTCGTAGAGGATATACAGCATATGGGTGGGAACCCTCAACATCCCACGATAGTTCTGACATCTAACGGTTTGTACAAACCATTGCCGTAATTCTTTATGTGGGCATGGTGTACACCAAGGAGGCATGCTGAGTCGCAAAGGGGGCAGTGATTGGCTTGCATCATCTTATGTGCCCCACATCATGGAATTGTGGACGGGAATAAGCTGCCCGGTTGTGCAACAAAGAGTTGATCTCTCATGGGTAAAGTAACGCACCTCTGCAGAGTGTAAGAACTGTAACTTGTTACTCCCTGTTCCGAGAAGGAGCTACGAACGCGGCGGGAAAGGAACTCCATGAAAGTTTTGGTAAACCTGTGAAGGCTGACGGACATAGCTTTTCAGAATAAAAGCAACCTTTGAAGAAATCTTTATGAAAACTTGCATTGTCTACGACCTACGGTCTGTGGCTATAGTTATAGTGCATCAAACACTCCTTTTCTAGTGAATTTTCTGAATATGCTCGTACTCGAAGTATCTTCTTAACCCTTGCTAGATCCTGAAGCCATTAAGAAGATGTCTACATCAAGTTATGCTCCAGGAATCGTCAAGAGCTAAAGCTCTTCAACAAAGTCAAAGAAGACAACATATACTCAACTCAAGTGAAGACAAAGTTACTGATTAGATACAAATACAATCTCTAGCCCAAGAACCTATCTCTGTAGTGCATTGCAATAGCAGCAATGCCAATTCCTTAGTTAAATACTAGTTTTAATAGTATAATAGTTTTGCGTTATTTATCTTTGATTCTTCTTCGTAAGAGGTTCTTTCTCTCTCTCTTTAACCTAGAGTGTTCTCTGGATCTTATGTAAAGAGTGAGTTGTAACCTTTAAGCCATGTATTGGATCCGTTGTGTTTCCGTTGTGCCATTCTGAGGGATGTAATACTAGTGAACGATGTTTCATTGGTGCTATGTCAACGACTATAGTATACTACATCATGCAGTGGTATGCTGGGTCATCGCAGTTGGTAATAGAGCATATGCTTTGACCTTAGGCTGGAAACCTAGCAGATGGGTAGAACCTGTAAGACACATCCTAGCAATAATGAAGAGTTCTCTAGTGATATGAGGGATATTCACTTGAGAATAATCCTATTATGTTACTAGTGCGATAACTCTTTTATATGATTGCAATTTCAATCATTACCCAAGAGTTTTAACTCTATGTGACCGATGATAATTTCTTATCCACAGTTCCACATGGCACCTCGATATCCACCCCGGAATGTTCAAGTGATGAACAGGACGTTGGATGACTATAGAGGGGATTGGACAGACAATCTCCTACAACTTTTATGGAGCTTGGAATGTGAATCAAGACTTTTGGTCAAGATTTACACTTACTATGATGGGCAGGTATTAGCTAAATACCGTGTCATGATAATGTTACCCAAGAAGTTAGGACTTAAGGGAGAAATGCCAGCAGGAGAGGCAAGGTGCATGGCATCTGCATATCAGATTGCCGTAGCAGCAGCCATAACCATAATCCAAGAGCATAAATCTCAAGCTCTAGAAGGTAGTACTCACACCATTATACCACATGAAACCTCAAACTCAGAGCATGAGTTAGATCACTCTACCTTAGTCCAAGATGAACCTACTCTAGCTGTAGAGTATATGGACCGTTATCGGTCTTTGCTAAACACTTATCATAACACTCACCAAGTCCTAGTTCAGGAGCTGGATACGGTCATTGAGGATTTTACTAATCATGATAAAGCAATGGCTCGTAGGAAGAAGTTAGATAAAGAATCTAGGCATCCCAAATACATACCTTCTGGAGAGGTGTTTGAGGAAACTGAGTTTGATGACCCAAACTCAGAAAATTATCCTATTACCAGAATGACTTCAAGCCACCTGAAGACTTATGGACCAAGTACAATTCCGAACAACAAGAATGGAATAAAGTTATTCCAAATAAACCTGGGCCTAACAAGTATGGATGGGAAATAGAATCTCAAGGTAAAACCATAGGGAATCCTATACCTTGTGATGCAGGTATTGAAGAAGAGACCAATTATAACCATAGAGAGCCTTATGGACCATATGGGGGTAATACGAATCCAATCAACTTAGAAGAAGTACTCCAATTGCTACTATACCAACATATATGACTGGATCCAAGAAAAGCTAAGGAACCAACTTACTATGAGGAAGCGTTGCCAGAAAATCCGAACTATTCAGTGGAAGATTACGCCAACTCTAGTCATTTTTCAATGACTAATCTCAGTCTCGGTACTTCTAATCAAAATTACGCACCTCCTGGATGCTCCTATGCTCCAGAAGGCAGTCGTAGGACTTCACGTCATCATGGACGGAACTCCAGGAAGCACTAGAGGAAGATGAAAGTGAGAGAGAAACAACATCCCAAGGGATGCAGGCTTGAATAATGTATATAGAGCATAATGCGTATTGTAGTTTGAAGAGTTTGCCGAAATAAGTGAGGATATATCCACAAGAGCAAGAAGTTCTTGTAAGATAGTTGTGTAAATAGGTTTGGAGAAAATCGTGGGAACATCCTGTACATTTGCAAATTATTTAAAACCTATGTGTAATACATGGTATATGTTTTGTTGTTTATTGACTTTTGGATCTTTTTGATTCTTCTTGATTGACTAGATCTGTACATGAAGTTTAATTAGGTGTGCAAATGCATGATGTAACACCCAATTATTACTTGATTCGCGAATAATGCAGACATCATCGAGACCCCTCTCGGAACAATAATCAGAAGCGGGATCTGGAGACCCATACTGACTCCCACACATTCAGCGATGACTTTCTTGTGATCGCGAGAACCATTTATGCTAGTATCTCAATCCCTTTGTTTCACAATATATTACATGTCTGAGATTCGATCATCGGTATCTCCATACCTAGTTTGATCTCGTTACTGACATGCACTCTTTTCTCGTTCCCGTGATATAACATTCTAGTGATCAAATCACTTGCTTTCAAGCTAATCAATGTGATATCACCGAGAGGGCCCAGATCATATCTATCTGTCACCGGGATGAACAATTTCCACTCTCGATCCATGTTCCTCAACATAACACTTAAGCAGTTCTGAACCCATCTTTATAATCACCCTGTTACGGTGTGACGTTTTATGTTATCAAGAAACTCTTCTGGTGTTAGTGATTGACATGATCTCATGGTCTAAGGATTAGGATCACTTTGTAAGTTGTTATAGCAATATAAACTCAATAACTTTGATCGTAATGCTATACTTCGGATGAATGTTCATCACATCATTCCAACAATGTTGTGACCTCGTTATTAACTACATCCAATGTCCATGATTAGGAAACCTTTGATCATCTTGTTAATCAACGAGCTAGTTTATAAGAGAGGCATAACTAGGAACTTCCTTTTTGTTTATTAACCACACATGTATTAACGTTTTCGTATTAATACAATTATAGCATGCAAAATAAACATTTATCATAAATAAGTAATACGATAATAACCACTTTATTATTGCCTCTCGGGCATATTCCCTTCAAAACTAACCCAGTATACTATCCAGGGTGTAGGACACAACTTCATCCAAGCCCGTAGCTGGGGGGTAGTTGGACGACGACCATCTTAACATTCGCTAACTCCATCTTTATCAATTCCTTATGATTTATTTCCAAACATGAATAGATCCAATGTGTGTGAAAGTGATGTGTGTGTTGTTGTTGTTGTTGTTGTTGTTGTTGTTGTTGGTGGTGGTGGTGGTGGTGGTGGTGGTGCGTGTGTGGGGGAAGGGGTGGGAGGGTGGTCCCATGCATGGTTCGATAAAACATGTTTGTAGGAAAAAGAGCATACACTCGGTATATGTTCAAATTTAGTCTATCATAACAATAAAAACTAGATAAATTACATGCTAGATGTATTGTTTTCCTCTATTGATTTTTCAATGTGTGTTTCTTATGTTTGCACTTAATAATAATGCTACGGTAAAACTAGAACAATTTCGTCCCCTCTTACCGAGGTAGTCCTTAGAAATATTAAGTTTCACTATTACAAGAAATTCTATATGATATACATGTGTGTTACCAACTAGTATGGAGTAATGATCTTCTTGGCACGACTTCAGTTGACAAAAAAAAACAAGATAGCTCTAGCGCCCGTGGAGAACTTCTGATTGTTCACCATCTAAGAGCACATGAAAAGTAAATCTTGCTAATAGAAAAGAATCTACTCTCTTCCTTTAGCGGCGGAGACAATGAACTTTCAATGTGCAACTTTTCGTTATGAAACCAGTGAGGATCAGGCCTAAGATTACTTCAAAAAAAGGATCAGGCCTAAGATTATTTCCCCGGAAACTGAGACTCGGTACGCAAAGAACACCACCAAGAACGAAGTCCCCTAGTGCTACCGCCATCGCTTGCCGAGCCTGTTGCAAAACACCTATCATCCGACTCACCTTTTTTACTACTCCAAAACCTCGCCTTCCGTCATCACTTGGAATCTCGAACTCACTATAGGACAGTACAACACATTATATGTACATGGAGCTTTAATTTGTAGTACATGCTCGGTTACTATGCCTAATCTCTTAATTTTGTACCACGTGCCTTGTAATTAATCAGCTCCATAGAACGCTATTGAGCACTATGATACTCCTTTTTTTAGAGGAATAGGCTGCATTTTATTTAATCACACAAATCATCGGTAAGCACAAAGACAATACAACCCGACGCGTGGCTAAACCACCAGCTTCAACTCCCTCTCCTTCTCCCCTTCCCACCCCGCCGCCACCTCCTCCTCCCCCCTAGGACACTATAGCTTCGAGAAAAAAAACCTTCGCTCTGCTCCTCTATCTCTCATGCCTGTCTTGATCGCCTCAGCTAGCTCGGTCGTCCTTCTTCTTGTTCTTGTCTCTCTCCTCTTGATTAATCAGTCATCCTTGATGCCACATACAATGTGTCCACGGGTAGATAAGACTTAATTAGGATTGTTTGGGCGGGGAGGGGGGGGGGGGGGGGGGGGGTGTGCCTTGTTAGATAGGAGTAGATATGACCACCACAATTAGAAATGTCATATTTGACCAATACACAAGCTCTACCAATGAGCGAAGGTGGGAGGCAACAATTTGGGTACAAAACACATGGATTTTTGTATTTAGTTATGCCTAAGTTTGACTATTACATTCTCTCTTCGTATTGTGGATTTTGTAACGATTCTAGTTCTTTAATACGAAGTAAGATCTCATATACCCATTTCCGGTAGTATTTTTCATCATCCACTTCACTTTCTTTTTTCTCACAACTTTGGTCGAGCAACTTCTTGTGGGTTTTCTACATTTTGTTCATTGCGTATGTTCTCTATTTGTCTCATTTCCTGTTCATTAAATAATGTTTCCTTACTATACCTGGAAAGATGGTCCTAATAAAGTAGAAACCGCGATGAATTTTCTAGACTCTCACCCTTTGGAACATCCTAACCAAAATATATTTAGTTAATTAAGGTTACATGGTCGTGAATGTTGAAGTATATAAGTGGATTGCACTAGCCCTTTCCATCAGTTCGGACTTCTGGTTGCGTTGGCTAGTGCATGAATCTTGACATGGTATCAGAGCGTAAGGTCTTGAGTTCGGACTCTTGGTTGCGTTGGCTAGTGCATGAAGCTTGACATGGTATCAGAGCCTAAGGTCTTGAATTCGAGTCCTGGCTTTCGCAATTTATCCTAAAATTGTTGTTGACCCCTCTGTGTCCACGTATAGGCCTCTTGAGTCATACGTGAGTTTCGCGCGCCGTCGCTCTCTTTCGGTTGCACGTGCTGACTTCTTTCCATCACACGTGACTTTTGGTTGCGTTGGCTAGTGCATGAATCTTGACAGTGAACATATATATATATACACTATAGCATATTAAGTTAAGTACAACAAACTAATTAATTTTTCCAGAATATGCAAGTACCATAATCTATTTTTCTTTTAGTTAAATTGAGCGTAATTTTGTTATTAAATATCTAAACTTAAACTAAAACTGAAGTGTTTACAATAGAATACCTTCCTTAACAAAAATGTAATTATAATGATGAGTATTATAACATTATAATGATAAACACCGTATATCATACTCTGCTCGATGTTGTTCCATCATCATTCCTGCTAATTCTAATATCTCGTCGAAGATATTATATTGACAGTTGTGTAAATTAAAAATGGGGAAAATAAATAAATGACTACAATTATTGGGTAGAAGGACTTTGCAATAGGTAAAATAGTTTAGTATAAACATGTGATAACCATTTCTATCTCTCGCTAAGTCGACTAACAAAAACAATTGTATTGGACATACACCTTTGCCCGCTTGCATGAGAAATGTCAGTGCTTGAATGCGAGCTCAAATAGTGCAACCGTATGAAAGACTTTCCAACTCTAATTGTGTAACTAGATAGTTTTTGCACTACGACACGCCGAGACCATGAAATATTGGCAGTCACATGAGGTATTAGGGTTGCAAGCGGCAACCCGCATAAGTCAGCGGAAGTGAAAGTTATTTCAAACTAAACTATTTTTGTTTAAAAAATACAACTAGTTTAGCTAATTTCGACTACGAAGCGGCATGCCTGGCTCTGACCCATGGCCACCTTGGCGGGGGCAGGGGCCCAGGATCGAATCATTTCCCTGCCTATAAGGCTCAGCCGGCCAGACCATTGCCAAAATAATGCTTACCAGATGGGGAGAAGCAACCACGCAATCTGAGTCCATCGTGTCTCGCCTCATGTTTGTTCGCCTAGCCTCGGCCTCGCTCGATTGCCTCGCCCGGTCCCTCGTACATGCGGCGCTGCTCCGACTCGGCTACTCCATAGTCAGCATGCCGACACGACCCTGCCATCCGTAAGTTGATGTTTCAATCCCTCATTCAATCATCTATCTAATTCATGATTTAATCTCTCAATTGAGGTTTTAAATTGTAAGATTATATTTTTCTTCAACTCCTTCACCATTGAGACAGATTAAATTGGCCTAGCCACGTGTTGTATTGAGATGGATACATTGAACAACATTGATCTTTATAGTATTCTCGATGATTTTGCATTAAAACAAATGTGAAAAGCTTTTTCGAAGCACTAAAGCATAATTGTCGATAAACGACTCATTGGGATTTTTGTTTTATTTGAGATAATCAAACTAGCAGGAACTATTTCTTATATTTTCTACCATTTTTATTCCTTTTATCTTGCTATGGCACTGTTTTAGTGCTTAACAATTATTTATAGACATCTTAGACTACGCATGTGTGATTTAATATTAACTTTTAATTTTTTGCAAGTGGAAATAGACCCATGTATGTCTATATCTAGTTATACGTATATATAGGGCCCATTTGTCCACTTCACCCTAGGCCTTGAAAAATATAGATCCGCCCCTGTGAAGCGGGGCGGATCGGGTGCCACTTTGCATCCCTATAACATATTCATGTGTGTGATGGTACTCATTGTATCGTGTGTTGTCTCAAGTTTTATTTTAATTCTCTGAGAATGAAATTCATTTGTATGTTTGAAGATAGATTAATATGTTCATTGATGATACATAATGGCCTTTGGCATATGCTGTGTCGATTCAGACTGCTATGTTTAGCTTGCATCGAACAATCGAAGTCTCGAAGAGCGGTCTTCAGATATTCTATCAAAGGTCCAAATACTGCCTTGTCTCTTCCCTCATTGTTCAGTTTCTTCACCACATTGGTGCAATCAGTCTCTAACTCGAAACATCGACATCCAATCTCTTCAGCCAGCCCCACCGCTCGTTTACACGCCACTATTTCGGCACCCTCTGGGTCAATGACATTGGAGAAAAAATGGAGTTGAGGAAGAGCTCGTCTTTTGCAAACCGCCCAGCAGCTGCGTCTTCCCCACCGCCGCGTCGCCCACCACCTTGAACACGCAGCCGATCTCCCTAACATAGCTTGGAGACCAAAAACCTTCTCTCTGCTCCTCGATCTCTCCCTTCCATAGCTTGGAGACCAAAAACCTTCACTCTGCTCCTCGATCTCTCATGCGTGTCTTGATCGCCTCAGCTAGCTCGGTCGCCCTTCTTCTCATCTCTCTCTTCTTGATCGATTAGTCGTCCTTGATACGATGTGTCTGCCGCTAGATAGGACTTAATTAGGCTTGGCTTGGCACCCCTCCTCTTAAAATTAGAAAACTAAAAACATAAAAATGGCCAGGATTGGTCAATACCCCTTCGGTTCAGAGAGCATGGAGGGGTATGAGACAATCTTGACTGTTCTTGTGTTTTTAGTTTTCAAATTTTAGGAGGAGGGGGAGGACACCGGAGCAAAAGTCTTGCTAGATAGGAGTAGCAAGCTAGGATGTGGTGTGGGTATTTTTTGCCAAATCTGCCCAAGTCTCAAAAGTTCAACCAAGTCTGACCCTTTCTCGAAACTAATTCGAAATCTAACCCCTGGGGTCGGCGCCGTTTAAAATGCCGCCGAAGTTGTACAGGTCGGCGCACACAAAACAGAAAACCGACATGAAAGAGGTCGGCTCCGTTTAAAATGGCGCCGACGTCGGCTCCGTTTAAAACCGCGCCGACCTCTCTAGTTTGCCTCCCAGCAGCTTCATCTTGGCACTGACCTATACAACTTCGGCGCCATTTTAAATGGCGCCGACCTCAGGGGTAGGATTCCAAATTAGTTTTGGGAAAGGGTCAGACTTGGTTAAACTTTACAGATTTGGGCAGATTTGACAAAAAATACGTGGTGTGGCATGCATGAGCAGGGCATATGGCGGCAACTTGGCATGGGTTACGGTGCTTTTGAGGTTTTACTTTTGTGCCGTCCGGCCTCTACATACAACAGCCTTTTCTTTGCTTGTTCTGCTTTAGAAAAGCTAGGGGAGCATTCGCTTGCTTGGAACGGGCGTTCCTTCACATCCTCGTGCCCTGTGTCCACGGCTACATGACGTACGGTGATGCGTGACACCACAGACACAGTGAACGGCCAACGGTGTCTGCTCTCTTAATTTAGTAGTATGTACTCGTAGTACTGCCTCCTAATCGCAGAAAGCTACTGCTAGCTAGTCTCTTATTTTTTTGTTAGAAAGCAAGCGGCCGGGATACACGGTGCCGGCCGGCCATGTTTTTTTTTTTTTTTTTTTTTTAACAAGGAAGGGGTCAAAAGACCCCAGGCTGCAGACATTCATTAAGCGGTGGGAACAATTACAAACAGGACCCTAAAAAAAGATGACAATGCAAAGCAGTCCTGAACAAGTGCACAAAGGACCTTGGGAAGAAACTGGAAAATGCAATCAAGTCCTTGGTCGTCACCACCGAAGAAGGGCTTCCGAAGTCGGCCTTCTTGACTCCGCCGGGAACGAATCACTTGGCGGCGAGAAGGAGGGAGCTCCGACCTGAAGCACCAGGAGAGGCCTCCATCTTGGAGGTTGAACTGAGCGCCATCTTGGCGCCTCACAGGACCGCTGAGCCGGCCGAAGAACGCGGAGTCATCCATGACCACCGCGTGATAAGCTCGTCGTCGTTGCAGCAGATGGTGGTCGCACCACCACGACAAGGCCGAGAAGAGCTGGCAACCGCACTTTCTCCCCTCGCCACCACGGCAGGCCAGAGAAAGATTGGGGGTACAGCTCCATCGCCGGTCATGGCAAGCACCAACCTGGCACTTATTGGAGGGATGCGCTTCCCAGGACCTCGCCTCCTTCCACCAAAGAAGCAGAGCAGAGATCCGCGTCGGCGACCATGCGGTGCAGCGCCGATGCACCAGCAAGGTAAACCATCCAGAGGCTTCCCCAACTCGTAGGGATGCAGAGAAATCCCCTCCTCCTTCCTCGCCTCCACGGCCGGCCAAGGAAAAGGGGAAGACCAGCAGAACCACTAACAAGAAGAGAGCCAGGAGACAGGCCTTATTTTCGGAGATCCCAACGCGTCGCCACACCTCCGCCCCCTCCGACCACCGGAGCTCGACAGAGAAAGAGGGCTTGCTTTGGATGCACGAGGTCCGGCCAGGGGACCCCGGTGCCCTACTCCAGACTACTGGCAAACAGCCAAAAACCCTAGATCTACTAGCTACTACTACGGATCCGGCGCCTCCCCTCCGCCGTCGCCGACCGGCATCGCCGGCCGGAGAGGCTTCAGGTCGGCCCGGAAGAGACGAGGCGACTCTCAAAGCACTGTTCACTCGAGGGAGAGGAGAGGAGAAAGTCCGGCCGGCCATGTCGGGAGAGCGCTCGGCACAAATAAAAAAGGAATAAAACGAGCTTCATTTCTAAATTTGATGTACATTCGAAATTTCAGTTTGTGAGAACATGTGCGGTCCGAGGAAAAGATTTATAACACAACAAAAAATTGAAACAGCAAGTGTCAAAATCATTGCTAACATTAGTTGGTCATGTGTGGTTTGGCATATGTAAGCATGTTCAAAGTCCTGGTCAATTACAAGACACGAGACTAATTATGCTAACACATCCGAGCATACACTTTTATTGTTTTTGTTCTCTAGCAATTTCTCCAGTTGCCTGCAACCAGTCATATCGACACACTACTTGCAACACATGAGCTCTAATCACTTATTACTTATTTGATATCACGTCGTGGTTACATGCCGGCACATATCTCTAGGAACAAGGGGCCGGTCGATAAAAGGGGGCATCTATCCCCTTGCAGCAAATCAACTCTTTAACAGTTGGGATATTATAGCAGCCGAATTCTAACAGCACGGCAAAAGTAATTTATAATTAACATATATAATGACCACAAAAAGGTTTATAATCACACACAAATTGAAACAAAGTTGTGTTTGCACGCACGCATGCATGCGTGTTAGGCATATGCAAAAGAAAAATGTTGACATACTATTGATTGGTACTCCCTATGTCCCATATATAAGATGTTAACTCATATTAGATGTAATAATCTTTTATATAGGGACATATAGAGTAATTTCCATATATAAACACCCACTACCATCATTTCAAAATATAAGATGTTTTAGTTTTTGAAAAAACTGTATCTGGACTCTTTTGTGTAGATTTGTATAGATTCAGAGTGAACCTACACACTAAAAAGGGTATAGATACACTTATTTCACAAAGGTAAAACATCTTATATTTAAAACGGAGGAAGTATATGGCTATTTGAAACTGAGGGTGATCTATTACTTACCATGAGGTAATAGGTCACCGTGTTCACTCTAACCCCTTTGATCAAAAGGAATGAAGTATTCTAAACAATTGGGAGCATGATAAAATAAATTAGTGCGACTTGAATACCTGTTGTTACCATATGTAAAGTAAAAGTCAATCTCCATATGTAAGTAGTACTACTGGCTATTAGTTCATATTAAAATCACTGCTCCACTACTACTGGCCATTAGTTCATACTCAAACAACTACTCCACTAGAGTGGCTGAGAAATTTCTTCTAAAAGAAAGCTTGTGGGCGTGACTAGCCTAGATTTAGTCAGTTGTAGAAAGACCATGTTCATTGCAACTAGCATATAAGAGTATCTCTAGTGGAATGTCTAAATATGGACGTCTATATGTCTGTATAGACGATCGTCTAAAAGGAGAGAGAATATAGACGATCTTAGTTTTTCAGCGGAACGTGTATACGTAGAACGTCTACATTCTCTCTGCAATATTTTAGTAATTTTTTTATAACTACCGTCAAAATTTAGAAGCAATATTCAGTAGCAAACAAGACAACAACATGATTATCAATACAAGCAAATATTTATATATTATCCAGTGATAGTACATCGCTCCATCTCTATATTCTGTATCGATGCACAAGCAGCAACAAGTTCACTACTAGACAAGCCTCCTCTCTTCAACATCGCCGAAGTAGCTGTAGCCCCCCACCATTCCACTGCCGCTGCTCCTCCCCAACCGCCAACATTCCCCTTCCCATTCTCCTCCCTGTCCGCCGCTAGGCCGGACGCCTTGCGTGACCCCAAGCCCCCTCCACGCCCGAGCCTGTCCCCAACAGGACCAGACGAGGATCCAGCAAAAATTGGTTGTCGGCGGACGGATCTAGCATGAGCCTAGGCACCATGGTCGAGCACCCTCTCGTTCCCGTACAATTTCTCTCTCCCTCTCGCCAAATCTACATGGAAAAGGAGAGTACATGGAGCCGGCGAGCAGAGGGACGTCGACCTTGTGCGAGTGCCACCCGCGTTCTACCTCTCCAACTGCTCCGTATGGGCGCGGGAGTGAGCTCCCGGGCGAGAAGTTGCTTTGGACGGCCATGGCACCGTCGTCCATATATGGACGATGGGTAGCAGGTTTGGGAGGATGTCTAAATTTAGACCTCCGTTTAGACGAGCCACTGGGAAGGTTTTTTTTATCCACGGTCGTTCAAATCGCTTTAGACGGTCATATAGACGAGCCACTAGAGATGCTCTAAAGAGGCGGGAGTTTCAAACTAGGTATCTTCCCAAAATATAATATTTCTACCATTCCTAACCACCCATTTGTATCCAAAATTCCGAACTTAATAGATTTCACAGCCTAGTAGATAAAACTCCTATCTTGGTAGGCCCCTTTAGTTTTGGAAGTGTTCGAACAAGTTACACGAGGCAAGTTGCTGGATCTCCTATCTTCGATGTAAGGAAACCTTCATGCATGTTATTCACCCTTTTTATTGAAAGAATTAGTCAATACGACAATATAGTGGTTTGGATTCTAAATGCTCATGCATTCTGCAAAAACTCATACTTTGGGACTAAGTCGAGAGCATCTAGATATTGGTGGCCAAATTTCGAACCACCACAATTAGAAATATCATATTTGACCAATACACAAGTTTTACCAATGAGCGAAGGTGGGAGGCAACAATTTGAGTACAAAACACATCTGAATTTTTGTATTTAGTTATGCCTAAGTTTGACTATAACAAGCTCTCTTCGTGTTGTGGATTTTGTAAGGATTCTCTAGTTCTTTAAGACAAAGTAAGATATCAAGAACGATGATATGCGATGGCTCTCATATCCCCATTTTCGGTAGTATTTTCATCATCCACTTCACTTTCTTTTTTCTCACACCTTTGGTCGAGCAACTTCTTGTGGGTTTTCTACATTTTGTTCATGGTATATGTTTTATATTTGTCTCCTTTCCTATTCATTAAATAATGTTTCCTTCCTATACATGGAAAGATGGCCCTAATAACGTAGAAACCGCGATGAATTTTCTAGACTCTTACCCTTTGGAACATCCTAACCAAAATATTTAGTTAATTAAGGTTACGTGGTCATGAATATATATATATATACACTATAACATATTAAGTTAAGTACAACAAACTAATTAATTTCTCCACAATGTGGACGTATCATAATTTATTTTTCTTTTTGTTAAATTGAGTGTAACCATTTTTTATTAAATATCAAAACTTAAACTAAAACTGAAGTGTTTACAATAGAACACCTTCCTTAACAAAAAAATTTAATTATAATGACGAACATTAGAACATTATAATGATAAACACGTTATATTATACTCTGCTTGATGTTGCTACATCATCATTCGTGCTAATTCTAAGATCTCATCAAAGATATTATATTTACGCTTGTGTAAATGAAAAATGGGGAAAATAAATAAATTAATACAATTATTGGGTAAAAGGACTTTGAAATAGGTAAAATAGTTTAGTATAAACATATGATAACCATTTCTAACTCTCGCTGAGTCGGCTACCAATTTTTTTTTGTATTGGACATACACTTTTGCCCGTTTGCATGATAAATGACATTGTTTGAATGAGAGCTAAAATAGTGCAACCATCTGAAAGACTTTCCAACTCTAATTGTGTTACTAGACAGTTTTTTCACTGTGGCACGCCACGTCCGTGGAATATTAGTAGGCACATGAGGTATTAGGATTGCAAACGGCAACCTGCATAAGTCCATGAAAGTGAAATAAGTTAGCTTAAACTAAACTGTTTTTTAACTATAACTAGTTCAACTAATTTTGAGTATGAAGAGGGCGGGTCGAGTGCCACTCTGCATCCTTATGAGGTATGTATGAGTATGATGATACTCATTGTATTGTGTGTTGTCTTAAGTTTTCTTTTAGTTTTCCGAGAATGCAATTTATTTGTATGTTTGAGGATAGATTGACATGTTCGTTGTTCTTGAGCTTTTGTCAAAATCGTTGGTGATACATAATGGCCTTTTTATAATATGGCATTTGATGTGTGTCGATTGAGACTGCTGTGATTTATTCCATAATAGTACAATGTTATTTCTCTTCATATGCCAAAGTAAAGTATGCATAAAACTGGTATTGTTGTGCATCGAAGAGGACCCCCGCCCGCCAAGAGATCATAATAAGTATCTAGTTTGATCAAATGGGCTATCTTTGAATCGAACTTGCTTAGAGCTCGTCCACTTTAGTGAAGTGGCATCCATTGTCTTTGACATGAAAAGACAATGTCAATGAAATATGCTGGTAAACCTATTCGCTCTAGGAGCAAGACTAGTAGGTATCATCTTCCTCCCGAAGAAGCCGGGGAGGAGGGGAGGTTGCGGAGACCACGCTGGGGAAGGCGGCGGTGGTGCTGCCGGGGGGAGGCCACCGCCAGGGAAGGAGCAGGCTAGGGCGGGGATCTGGCCAGCCACCGTTGGGGATCTGGCCTCCACGCGCGGCTAGGGGAGGTGGTGGACGCGGCGGCGGTGGACGAGTTTAGGCGCAGACGGGTGGATCCAGGCGGTTTAGGGTTTGGCGGGGAGTACTTATACTCTCCCATCTCTAGACCACGGGGAATTTCGTTATTTCTGGAGGACTAGTCTGCAAAATAGCAAGTACGAATCTTCGCGCTGAAAACGGTCGGGGTTGGATGTTTGCTGGGCGCCCATACCGTTGAAGATTCTTGTCTTCGCTCTTTGCAAGCATGGAGTAGATTGGAGTGGAAATTTGATCAGTCGGCACCGGTGCTCCCTTTATTTTGAAAAAAAAATACTTTTGAGTTTCATAAAAATAGAAAAAAAACTAAAAATGCATTTACATGATCCATATTTTTGTGCCAAATTTCAGTAAAAAATTCGTTTATTTTAGGCTATGTGAAAGAAACAAATTTGTGAGAGTAGATAAGTCTAGAAATATATATGTTTTGTTGGAAATTTATCTTTTTTATGTAACCCAAAATACATCGTATTCTTAAACGAAATTTCTGTCTTACATTCTAGATTTTTAGCTCAGCACTGTCATAGTATAGTATATTTATTTTCAGAATTTTTGGAAACATAAAAGTAAAAGTTTTTTTTAAAACAAGAGCACTCGTGCCCATGTGGCAAAGACAGTTTCCGATAATAGATCCGCAAGTTTTTTACTTTGTTCCGTCGTCTGGCGTGTACATGCATCATGAGCCTTTTTGTGTGCATGTCCTGCTTTTCGAGAGAAGGATTGCTGCACAAAGGGCCCTTGCTTTGTGTGTGCGTGGCTTCTTTTCTTTGCTTTGCTTGTTATGCTTTAGACCGTGAGCCCTTTTTTCAGTTTTTTTGTGTGGGTTGCCTCTTGCTTTTCTTGACGAGCCCAAAAGCCAGGGGAAGGGAGCCTTGCAGCATCTCCACTTGTTGGATGAATCTAGCCTGAAAATCAGACTTTTCTTTGGTCGGATAGAACTAGTTTTCGGCCTGGGTACGCCAAGTTTCCCACTCGCGTATCCAGGCCGAGTTTCCAAGTTCAGCTAAAATTCATTAAAGATGGGCGAATATAGGCAGATTACATCAAATTTAAACTAAACTACTACATAATAAACTTAAAAAAGGCCCGCCGTGGCCTTCGATGTTCTACAGGCCGAAGTTTCTGTAGAACGCCGTGTAGCCGGGGTCGACGCTGCCGTCATCCTCGCCGTCATCGTCGTCGCTCGGCGGCTGGTTCTGGCGGGAGCTCCCCTAGCCTGGGTCGCCGGACCTCCACGGCTGGTAGGATGGGCCTTCGTCCTCGTCCTCGTCGAGGACGAATAGCGGGGCGTCCTGGTAGGCGAGCTAGCGCACGGACAACGCCCTTCGCCGGGCCGCCTGCTCCTCGGCCTGCTGATGCGTTGCCGCTCCGCCTGCTCCCAGTCCTTCCTGGACCATTCCAGGATGTCCGGCGAGGAGGGCTCCACGGGCGGCAGCTCCGGCGCCGTGTCGCGGATCGACTGCTCCAGCGCCATCCTCAAAGCGCCGTCTTCGGGCGGCGCCGAGCCTTCAGTCTTGGGGCGGCGAAGAGGCAGATGGACGGTTGGCGACGCCGTTGGCCGTCGCCCGTGGCTCGCCGATGATGATGCCGCACGAGCGTGTCCGTGGCGGCGAGCGCACAGGCGAGTCCGCCTCACGCTTGATTGCGCGCAGCCCCGGCGAAGGAGCTGTCGGCGTGCGCAGCAGTGCCGAGCAGGAGGAGTGGGATGCCGAGGCGGAGGCGTGTTCCCGTGGTTGATGTGCCTCATCACCGCCGCGAGCGTCCGGCCTGGCGCGCTCCACCAATGTCGGCGGCCAGCCGAGTTGTTGCGCTTCGGCGGCGACTCGTTCGGCGGACCCTCGTGGCGAGCGAGCTCCTGTTCGCGGCGGTCCGCGAGGAACTGCTCCTAGTAGAGGAGGTTGTCGGCGCTCTCGGCGTCGGTAAGGTCGTCCATGGCGCCGATGTACTCTTGGATGTCGTACGGCAGCTCCTCCGGCATCGGCGCCGACGGGATGGGGATACCGCCGGCGCTTAGCTTCCACCCCGGAGGCATCCGCGTGTCCGGCGGCGCCATGTAGCCGGCGTCGTAGAGCAGGCGCGCCTCCCAAGCCTGGAGGGTGCGCCGGCCGAAGCCGTTCGTCGCGACGCTATCGCCGGGGTACCGCTCGGCCATGGCTGGGAAGGGAAGCTGCGAGAGAGGGTTCGGCGGAGTTCGGACTTTGTGGGCTGGGGGAGCTGTGAGAGAGTGTGAAGATCTCCGGCAAGGGATACGGCTTATAAAGGCTGAGGTGGGTGGCGAGGGCGGGAAAAGGGAAAACGGCGGGAAGTTAGTGCCCACCGGTCCGTCGCAGGAGCCGAGGCGACGGTGGTGGCGCCGTAATTCGGCAACGCGTGGCCGACGCGACGGGCAGTTAATGTACTGCGGTCGCCGCGTGGTGCCGAGGACGATGACGACTCGGCTTCCGTCGCTGACTCGGCGGGTCCACACGCTGTTTCATTTTTTTTCACGCCGAGTTCGCTGCGTCTCGCGTTCCCAGCCTGGGTAGTCCGCGAGTAACTGCTCCCAGTAGAGGAGGTTGTCGGCGCTCTCTGCGTCGGTGAGGTCGTCCATGGCGCCGATGTACTCTTGGATGTCGTACGGCAGCTCCTCCGGCATCGGCGCCGACGGGATGGGGATACCGCCGGCGCTTAGCTTCCATCCCGGAGGCATCCGCGTGTCCGGCGGCGCCATGTAGCCGGCGTCGTAGAGCAGGCACGCCTCCCAAGCCTGGAGGGTGCGCCGGCCGAAGCCGTTCGTCGCGACGCTATCGGCGGGGTACCGCTCGGCCATGGCTGGGAAGGGAAGCTGCGAGAGAGGGTTCGCCGGAGTTCGGACTTTGTGGGCTGGGGGAGCTGTGAGAGAGTGTGAAGATCTCCGGCAAGGGATACGGCTTATAAAGGCTGAGGTGGGCGGCGAGGGCGGGAGGGGTGTAGCGGCGAGGGCGGGAAAAGGGAAAACGGCGGGAAGTTAGTGCCCACCGGTCCGTCGCAGGAGCCGAGGCGACGGTGGTGGCGCCGTAATTCGGCAACGCGTGGCCGACGCGACGGGCAGTTAATGTACTGCGGTCGCCGCGTGGTGCCGAGGACGACGACGAGACGGCTTCCGTCGCTGACTCGGCGGGTCCACACGCCGTTTCATTTTTTTTCCCGCCGAGTTCGCTGCGTCTCGCGTTCCCAGCCTGGGTAGTCCGCGAGGAACTGCTCCCAGTAGAGGAGGTTGTCGGCGCTCTCGGCGTCGGTGAGGTCGTCCATGGCGCCGATGTACTCTTGGATGTCGTACGGCAGCTCCTCCGGCATCGGCGCCGACGGGATGGGGATACCGCCGGCGCTTAGCTTCCACCCCGGAGGCATCCGCGTGTCCGGCGGCGCCATGTAGCCGGCGTCGTAGAGCAGGCGCGCCTCCCAAGCCTGGAGGGTGCGCCGGCCGAAGCCGTTCGTCGCGACGCTATCGCCGGGGTACCGCTCGGCCATGGCTGGGAAGGGAAGCTGCGAGAGAGGGTTCGCCGGAGTTCGGACTTTGTGGGCTGGGGGAGCTGTGAGAGAGTGTGAAGATCTCCGGCAAGGGATACGGCTTATAAAGGTTGAGGTGGGTGGCGAGGGCGGGAGGGGTGTAGCGGCGAGGGCGGGAAAAGGGAAAACGGCGGGAAGTTAGTGCCCACCGGTCCGTCGCAGGAGCCGAGGCGACGGTGGTGGCGCCGTAATTCGGCAACGCGTGGCCGACGCGACGGGCAGTTAATGTACTGCGGTCGCCGCGTGGTGCCGAGGACGACGACGACTCGGCTTTCTTCGCTGACTCGGCGGGTCCACACGCCGTTTCATTTTTTTTCCCGCCGAGTTCGCTGCGTCTCGCGTTCCCAGCCTGGGTAGTCTAGACCAAAATTGGCCTAATCCGGCCGAAAACAGGTTCCTGGATACGCGACTGGGCCGATTTTCGTGTCCGGACCGAATTTCGGTGTCCGGATCGACGTGCTAGGTAGGCGAGTGAAGATGCTCTTAGCTTGGAACGAGATAAATACATATATGATCGTTGTTTAATTTCTCTCACCGTCGTCACCATACATCGCGATCAGTGATTTACTGTCACTGAATACAAGTTGGTGTTCCATCTATGGCCACCGGAGCATGCAGAGCGCCGTATTGCGGTGGCTCTTTTTCGTGGCGCAGTATTCCACATGGACGAGACCTGCTCAACAAGCTTGGGCTGATTTGGAGAATAGGAGATGGTATGATCATCATCGATGTGTGGAGCAGAAATTGGATTCCGAGAGCGGGTGCGCAGTGACCGCTGGGACCGGCCTTTTTTCTTCAAAGTCTCTGAATTTTTAACAGGAGACGGTTCGGGTTGGAACGAACCAAAAACAGTGGCAGTTCTGCACGATTTCGATGTTGAGGATGTGAAGAAGATCTTGGTAGGAGGCTCGGGAACAGCGGGATATTTTGCTTACAACTTCACTAAGAATGGCATGTTCTCGGTACGGTCAGCTTACCATATGAAGATGGATCAGAAGATCACCGCTGACGGTGTGGAGACTTGGTACACAAAGGCTGGCTGGCACTATGGAGTGCAATGTCCCAGGCAAGGTTAAGAGCATCTTCACTCTTATGAAAGCGTTTCATTTGCTTCTCTTCCATGGAAGTTCCATTTTTCCAGAATGTATCCTAATTTTTGGCCTAATTCTTCTTCTGATGATCGATTCAACCTCTGATCAAAAAGATAGACCTTGGTTCTATTTCATCTCTTCAACAAGTTTAGTAATAAGCATAACGGCCCTATTGTTCCGATGGAGAGAAGAACCTATAATTAGCTTTTCGGGAAATTTCCAAACGAACAATTTCAACGAAATTTTTCAATTTCTCATTTTATTATGTTCCACTTTATGTATTCCTCTATCCATAGAGTACATTGAATGTACAGAAATGGCTATAACAGAGTTTCTGTTATTCGTATTAACAGCTGGCTATCCAGAAAGTCGAATTTAGGTCCGAACGACGAAAATCGGCCCAGTCGTGTATCCATAAATCTTTTTTCTTCGGATTTGGGCCAACTTTGGTCCGGACTCCCCAAGCCATACCCAGGATCCTGGGTACGCCCGGGGAACACCGAACGAAGCGAATTGGCCGAGTGGACCAGCCTATCAGCGACAGAATCCGAGTCGTCGTCATCCTTCCCGTTGTTTCCCTTTTCCCGCCCCTAGCCGCTACACCCCTCCCGCCCTCGCCGCCAAACTCGGCCTATATAAGGCGTATCTCGCCGTCTCCCTTCACAGTCTCTCACACCACTCCCAACTCCGGCGAACTCCAGACGCTCGCACCTTTCTACCTTCTCAACTCCGTCGAAAATCCATGGCCGAGAGATTTCCCGGCCACGCACGCTGCAGACGTGGGAAGCCCGGCTGCTCCACGAGGCGGGCTATACGGCGCCGCCGGACTGTCGTCTCCCCTTCGCCTGGCAACTCAGCGCCGGCGGGATCCCTATTCCGCCGGTGCCAGCCGACGAGGACATCGCCGGAGAGATCCAGGCGGCTATCGCCGCCATGCAAGACCCGGATCTCGCCGGGGATCCTGGCAACCTGGTCTTCTGGAGGCAGTTTTTCGCCCGCCTCCAAGATCTCGCCAGACACGATGGACCGCCGGTCTCGCCGCTGCCGCGTCACAATGTGGCTTTTCGCCGCCGTTGGTGGAGCGTTCCATGCCGAACTCTCGCCGCCATCATGGAGCACATCCAGGCCGGCAACCACCCCCGTCTCAACATGTAGAAGCAGCGTCTGTCGTCGACCATGGCGGCAACGGCCTTTTTCTAGTTAAATTCGATATAATATGTGCGTCCTTGCCATAGTTAATGAATTCCGTCTATATTCGTCCAAATTTCGCCGAGTTTAACTGAATTTCGCCGAACCCGGGAACTCGGTTTTGGAACGCCGAGTGGAAAACTCGTCGTTTCTAGGCCGAAAACAAGTTTTGTCCGGCTAAAAAAAAATCCGAATTTCGGCCCGGATTCATCCAACAAAGTGGGGATGCTCCACGTTTGGCGCTCGATGAAGAATGGGCTGGCGCTTGGTTATGAGCTACATCACCGAAAAATCAGAGGAGGAGCTACATATGTCGCATGGAAGAGATGGCTCTTCATCGCTTTGGGCATTCCCCACATGCACAACAAATATGGAACGATGTTGAGTCATAAGGACGGAAGTGTATCTCCTCATCCTTCAAATAATGTCCATGACGAACGGGATCTGCTCAATTGGATGCTGGGGTGGCTCAGTGGTGATTGAATTAACCATGAATGGCAAAGAATGATGCACGAAGCTCCAGAAGGATTGATGACCTAGAGATCATTGTTAAGCTCACCATCCAGCTGTTGGATGAGTGGCGAAAAGTTCAGTCACACAAAGGAACACCGGATTCCTCCGGTGGTGGGATGGACAAAGGTTAATGCAGACATGGCAGTTGTAACACCCTCAGAATCGACCCCATGCAAGTTTCAGCGCTTCCCGTCAAACCCGCATAGAAACGATTCAAAGGTGCCCACCAGGCACTTTCGTGCGGGTGGAAAACGAAATAATAACATTACACAACAGTCCTCGATGGGACCCACAGAACAGATATATATACAACAGCTACTCAATGAGTCAAGAATACCGATATACAGAACAAAGATCCAAATCACCTTGAAAATGATAGAGCGTACGACTACGGACAAGATGTAAATGGGGCTAAGAGTCCTGAAGAATAACCAATGGCGTCCATAACCCTGCCCAGGCCAAGCCGGAAGGGTAACCCTGCTAACGACGTCGATCTCAAAACCTGCTTAAACAAAAGGGGTGCCGACAAAGGGCAAAGGAAAAAGAGGAGCGTCAGTACTGAGGCCAGTACACGGCGAGGCTAGAATTCGACGGTCCTCGCCTACATAGGTATGGTGGACTGAAGCGGCAGCGGCAGCATGCACTGAACACCCTATAGAGACTCGATACAACTGGCGGCAATCAGAGAGGGGTAAGAAAGACCTATTCGGAACCAACCTGATACTACCACCAAACAAACCCATCCTGGTATTTCCCCCTCGAGACCAAACGAGGAAGTCAACCGAGGAACTCACACAGTTGGCAGTTTTATTTATTCAGTTATCGTTGTAGCAATTACTAGTCCAGTTTAGTTAATCGTCCTGATATAATAAGCAGTGGGCACTTTTATTTAACCATTCCGTTGTAGTTGCAACACTTACTAGTCAGATACAATCAGCATGAGATAACCCAAAACCCAGCAGTTGTTGGTACTTTTATTTAGTCATTCCGTTATAGTTGCAATATTTACTAGTCAGGTACAATGGTCGCAAGCGACAACCCAAACAAGCAATTGTTGGCAGTTTTATTTAGCCATTCCATTATAGTAAAGCTGATTACTAGTCATTATAAGGTCAAATTTATAGCACTACTTTAGTTATAGTTGTCTATGATCGAGATACTGTGCTCCAATGTGGCATCCCGCAAAACCACTACTAGAAAATCGCGTTGAATTTGTGCATTGCATCGTCAACATCATGTATTGTTTGTCAAAAACTAATTTCGAAAACCTGTTTTGAATTTCCAAACGCCCCATCTTTATTCAAACGCAAAAATCCGGGTCTCCGGAGTTAATTTGTTTGTTGCTATCGGGTTGCAAACGACCCAATTAGAATAAATAAAAATTTAAATTATTTTAATAGGGGCAGTCGAACGGGCCGATTGACCCGATCGACCACCCCAGGAAATAATAAACGGTCCAACCAGCCCACCCTTTATTCCTAAACCTACCCATCTTCCTACCCAACTCTCCCCTCCACCTCACTCCATCCAATCAGAACACGCCACCTCATCTCTCTCCCTCTCTCCCCCACTCACACTCTGCCACTTGTCCCTCACCCCTCCCTCCTAGCTCACCAGCCCCACCAAACCCACACTAGCACACACGCACGCCACCCCCGTGCAGCCCCTGTTCCCAGGCCCCACTCCCCCTGTCCCACTTCCTGGACCCGGTCCACTCACCCCCCGACCCCACCCCCTGGCCCACGCTCGGCCACCCCGCCTCTCTCTCTCTCGCTCTCTCGACCTCCCGCCCGCCATCGCCGCCTGTTCCTCTCCTCCTCCCCTCCCCCCCGCCCGGCGACCCCTCTGCCTGCCTCGCTCTCCCAAGCTCCGCCCTCGCTTGAGCCCCCACTGCTGCTCAGCTCCCGCCTCCACCTTCGCCCTGGCCGCCCTCAACCTCCCCAGCCTTCCCGCCGCCGCTTCTCACGCCTCCGCCCACCGCTCGCGCCGCCACCCCAGGCTCCGCCTCCGCCACCGCTCCCGCGCCCGCCACACTCCTCCACTCTCGCCCGCCCGCTCCAGCTCAACCTCCCGGCCGCCTTTCACCGCGCCGCTCGCCAGTTCTCCTCCCTCGGCCGACAACCGTCTCCCTCACCGGCGCTGCTCCCGACCCCGCCCGCTGCAGCCAGCGTCCCTGCAACCTCCACGCCTCGCCCTGCCGCCGCTACTCCCTCGCCCGCCCGCTCGCGACCGCCCTTCCTTCTTCCGCCCGACGGACGCCGCTGGCCGATTTCCCCGCCGGTCCGCCTTCCTCCTCTCTGGCGCTCCTCCGACAGCTGCCGCTGCCCGTCGTCCTCTTCACCGCCCTCCACGTCTTCCGCCCGCGTCGCGCGGTTCGCCTCCGCCTTGGGAAGCTCCCCAGCCAGCTCCTCCTCCCGTGTCCTCCTCCGGCCGCCCTCTTGCCGTCCTCCACCGCGCCCGTCGAGCCTGAGCCCGTCGAGCCTGCGTCCGCCGCCTCCCGTGCACAAGACCGCCACCAGGCCGACCTCGCAAACCGCCCTTCGCCGTCCTGCGCCAACCTCCGCCGCCTGTGGACCCGCGTCCCTAGCCGCCGCAGTACCCGACCTCGCTGCGCAACAGCTGACGCCATCGGCCTCCTCCTCGGGATCCCGCGTCCCCGGTGCCCCGCCTGGCCCACCTCGCCTCGAGTTCGTCCCTTCTGGAGATGCACCGACGCCAAACCAAGATCGACAACGACCCTCATAACCGGAACCCGAACCCTCGATAAGATCTCTGTCGCTGGAATCCGATGCCTTCGACAAGGAGCACCGAGGATGCCGTCACGGAACCCGATCTCGTGGAACGCCAAGCCCCGAACCCGAAGCACCATCGGAGTGCCATTCAAAGCCCCCCCCCCTCGACAAGATCTCCGATCTGACACATCGACAAGATCGCCCTCGCGGACTCGGCGGATTCCCGAACGACAAGCACTTCGCCGCGGGACGCCAAGACCTACGCGTGAGACGACAAGACCAACAACATGGCCGCCTACCCCGGATACGACAAGTACTCCCTCGAGGACGTCAAGTACTTCACTCCTGACGCGAGGACCCTGACGCCAAGACCGCCACCGGAACGCCCAGTTCTCCATTCTGAACGCCATGACCGACAACATGCCCCGAGAACCCGGATGCGACAGGACCTACCCAGTAATCCGAGAACGCTTCCGCCGAACCCCGAATCCCAGATCCGTCGAACCCTGAGACCAACCCCGAACCCCGGAACCCCAAGATCGTCGAGCCCCCCCTAATGTGTGACCCTTTTCCTCGATACCCTATTTTATAAATGATACCAACTTGTTGCATATTTAATTGCCATCTCGAATGCATTCATGTGGTTTGGGGGCCTTATGCCGATTCACCTAATAATAACATATGGGGCCCATATGCGGGCAAATCTAGCCTTATATTGGCCTCATTTAAACTTGTGTAGCGAATCGGTGCTATCTTTCGCCATGTTATAACAACATTTAAATTGCGGGGTAGATAAACAACATGAACCATCTCATTATTTGTCGGGACCCCGGTTCCGCTTAATATGACCTAATTGCATCGCACCTTTGCCATGTCATACATCATACATGCATCATGCCGATCTTCTACCGATGTATTAAATATTGCATCCGGTGTTTCTTCTAGTGTTTTGCTTCTTCGCGGATAAGGCCGTTGAGTTGATGTGAGCTTCGTTCCGATCTTCGGTTGAACCTTCAACAATGTTTCCAGGCGAGCATCTCCCCCTTTCTACCTATCTTATTTTTATAGTATTTACTTCCCTCCTGTTGATCTATTGCTATCGGTGTTGCGATGCTCTAGTTCCGTACCCTTTGATATCCCCTGCAGCCTTATATTGCCTTGGACACTCCCTATTACCTGTTGTTTGGTAGATAGTTGGACTTGCGCGTCGTAGTTGCTTGCTCAAGTGCTGATGTGTGTCGTCATATGCCACAGTTGTTGATGTATTGCCGCATGTTGTTGTTGGAGATGATTCTAGTTTTACTTATCGTCACTTTAATTTCTGTTTAACAACTAAAATTGAATAAGCAGAGGCATCAGTGGGTGATAGATAATATTTGGTTTCCGAACGCCCACTTGTGTCCCGTAAGACCCCGAGTACTTGATTCATGTTCCTTGATTTATCGCGCTATCCACATCCGGGAGGTATATGGGACCCCCCTGAGCCAGAGCTTGATTCCGTCTTATTTCTTGGGGCCACAAACTAGTTTGAGGTTTTATTTACGATCCTGTACTTATGCCATGTTTACCGCTTTATTTACGATTGTGCGAGGTACTACACACTGTACTGTTTTGGAAGCGGAATGTTTACGCGGTATCGACAAGCCCAGCCACACTTTCGGGTTCCCAGTCGTTTACAGCCATTGTCGCAGACCTTGAGGCCGTCTCGGAGCTTGCTTACTCGCTATGGGATCTACTTAAGGGGTGGCCCCCTGAAATATTTCTGAATCTTGTGATTGCTTTGTCGTGAAGGCCTCGTTGGGTTTTGATTTGGTTTTTCCGAGGTTGATCGAGTGTGTGTTGCTATTGGTGCACCCCGGCCGGGTAAAACTTTCTGAAAGCCGTGTCCGCGGATATGGACGACTTGGAGCACAGTTTCTCGATCATAGACAAGCATAACTAAAGTTTACTGCTATAAATTTGACTTATAATGACTAGTAATCAGCTTCACTATAATGGAATGGCTAATTAATACTGCCCACAATTGCTTGTTTGGTTGTCGCCATACAATTGTATCGACTAGTAAGTATTGCAACTACAACGGAATGGCTGAATAAAAGTACCAACAACTGCTGGGTTTTGGGTTTATCTCATGCTATCTGTACCTGATTAGTAATTGTTGCAACTATCACGGAATGGTTAACTAAAAGTGCCCACTGCTTATTTTATCAGGATGATTATCTATACCTGACTAGTAATTTCTGCAACGATAACTAATTAAATAAAATTGCCAACTGTGTGAGTTCCTCGGTTGACTTCCTCGATTGGTCTCGAGGGGGAAACGCCAGGATGGGTTTGTTTGATGATAGTATCAGGTTGGATCCGAATAGGTCATTCTTACCCTCGATAACCGCGGTTGTATCGAGTCTCTATAGATTGTTTAGTGCATCTTGCCGCCGCCATCCACCATACCTGTAGGCGGCGAGGACCGCCAATTCAAGCCTCGCTGTCGGCCTCGATCGACGCTCCTTCTTTTCCTTTGCCCTTTGTCGGCACCCTTTGTTTAAGCGGTTTTGAGATCGACGTCGTTAGCGGTTACCTTCCGGCTTGGCCTGGGCAGGGTTATGGACGCCATTGGTTATTCTTCAGGGCTCTTAGCCCCATTTGCATCTTGTCCGTAGTCGGACGCCCCATCGTTTTCAAGGTGATTTGGATCTTTGTACCGTGTATTTGTATTCTTGACTCTTTGAGTCGCTGTTATATATATCTGTTCTGTGGGTCCCATCGAGGACTGTTGTGTAATGTTATTACTTCGTTTTCCACCCGCACGAAAGTGCCTGGTGGGCACCTTTGAATCGTTTCTATGCGGGTTTGGCGAATTTTGCTCAAACTTGCATAGGTCCGATTCTGAGGGTGTTACATCCAAGTCGTCCATAACCGCGGACACGGCTTTCAGAAAGTTTTACCCTGCAGGGGTGTACAAATAGCAACACACACTCGATCAACCTCGGAAAAACCAAATCAAAACCCAACGAGGCCTTCACGACAAAGCAATCACAAGATTCAGAAATATTTCCGGGGGCCACCCCATTAAGCTACCCGCAACGAAGTTAGCTGACTTCGATACGGACTCAAGGTTTGCGCTGGTCAGAAACGATCGGGAACCCGAAAATGTGACTAGGCTTGTCGATACCGAAAACACTCGCTTACCTAACAAGACAGTGCTCCTCGACAATCGTAATAAAGCAGTAAAGCATGGCATAAGTACAGGATAGTAAATAAAATCTCAAACTAGTTTGTGGCCCCAAGAAATAAGAATGAATCAAGCTCTGGCTGAGGGGGTCCCATAATCCTCCCGGATGTGGATAGTGCGAATATTCAAGGAACAGGTATCAAGTACTCGGGGTCCTACGGGACACAAGTGGACGGTTAACAACCAAATAACATCTATTTCCCACCTGTGCCTCTGCTTATCTACTTCAATTTTAGTTGTTAAACAGTAATTAAAGTGAACAATAATTAAAGTCATGATCATCTCCAACATTGAACATGCGGCAATACTCCAACAACTGTGGTACTTGACGACACGCAACAGCACTTGAGCAAGCGACTACGACGCGCAGGTCCAACTATCTACCAAACAACAGGTAATAGGAGGTGACCAAGGCAATATAAGGCTGCAAGGGATATCACGGGTACGAAAACTAGAGCATCACAACACAGATAGCAGTAGATCAACAAGAGGGAATAAATACTATAAAAGTAAGATAGGTAGAAAGGGGGAGATGCTCGCCTGGAAAACATTGCCGAAGGTTCAATCGAAGATCGGGTCGACACTCGCATCAACTCAACGGTCTTATCCGCGAAGAACCAAAACACTAGAATAAACACCGGATGCAATACTTAATACTACGGCAAAAGATCGGGCATGATGCATGTATGATGTATGACATGGCAAAGGTGCGATGCAATTAGGACATATTAAGCGGAACCGGGGTCCCGAAAATTAATTAATAGATTCGAGTTGTTTAACTACCCCGCAATTTAAATGTTGCATTAACATGGCAATATAAGTTACCGGTTCGCTACACAAATTTAAATGAGGCCAATATAAGACTAGATTTGCCCGCATATGGGCCCCATATTTAATTTAGGTGGGTCGACATAATGCCCCCAAACCACACCAAGATGCATGCGAGATGAACAATTATTATGCAACAGGTTTTATATATAGCATTTATAAAATAGGGGCTCGGGAAAAGGTTCACACATCTGGGTTCGGCGAACTTGGGCTTCGAGGGGTTCGGGGTCGGTCTTAGGGTTTCGGATCTTCGGGAGGGTCGGATACAATAAAGAGCTTGGCGTTCGGCGTCCTATGGTTTCATGCCGACGTGCTTGGCGTCCACGATGGAGAACTCGGCGTTCCGGAGAGAAGATCTTGGCGTGTCAAGGGCTCAGCCTTCGGATCCATGTCGGTGCACTCGGTGTTCCGGGTCGGAGATCATGGTGTTCCGTGAGGTAGATCTTGTCGGTTCCACCCCCGAAGCCTTGTGGTTCCTGTTGGAATTATGCCCTAGAGGCAATAATAAAGATGTTATTATTATAATTCTTGTTCATGATAAAGTTTATATTCCATGCTAGAATTGTATTAAGCGGAAACTTTAATACTTGTGTGGTTTGTGAACAACACCGTGTCCCTAGTACGCCTCTATGGACTAGCTCATTGATCAATGATGGTTAAGGTTTCCTAACCATAGACATGAGTTGTCAATTGATAATGAGATCATATCATTGGGAGAATGATATGGTGGATAGACCCAAACAAAGCAGAGCAATTAGATCGTGTCATCGTGTTCGTCTTTGCGAAGCTTTTCCTATGTCAAATATTGTATTCCTTAGACCATGAGATAATGCAACTCCCTGGTATCGAAGAAAGCTTTGAGGTCATCAAACGTCATCCTATGAGAGGGTGATCATAAAGGTGTCTCTCGGTGATCGGAAAGTATCATTGGGTTGTATGTATCGAGATGGAATTTGTCCCTCCCAAGTCGGAGAGATATACTTGGGCCCACTCGTAATCGATATCAACACCGCTTGCAAGCATGTGGTTAAGGAGTTAATCACAAAGTGATATCGTACACGGAACGAGTAAAGTACTTTGTGAACGAGATTGAACTAGGTATGACGGTACCGACGATCGAATCTCGGGCAAGTAAAATATCGCGAGACGAAGGGAATATATATATGGGATTGATTGAATCTCGCATCGTGGTTCATCCGATATGATCATTGATGAATGTGTGGAGTCAATATGGGTGCCTGCACCGCCGTTGATTATTGATAGAAGATCATGTCGCATATTCTCGAACCCGCAGGTCACACACTTAACGATCTCGACGCTAGGATAGATTGGATAATTGGTTTATGAATTTTTGTTCGAGTCTCGGATGGGATCCGGATATCACGAGAGGTTCGGAATGGTCCGGAGAATAAGATTCATATAAGGCTGCAGTTTTTGGAGTTGAATTCTTCCGTTAATCGGTATTGTCGGGAAGCTTCTAGAACCTTCCGGAAGGGGACCAACGTGGCAGCACCTTCCGGGAGGGCATGGGACTATGAGGCAGTGTCCTGGCGCATTGGGCAGGGGCACAAGGCCCCATAGGGCCCAGCCGATTCTAGAGAGATTTGACTGCTTAAATCTCGTGATAGAATTTCTAGATAAGGGAGAGTTTAAATCGTTTAAACTAGAGATACGATTTCTAGATAAGGGAGAGTATAAATCGTTTAAACTACATATAGGCTTGGAGGAGGGCAAGGCTGGCCGCCCCTCTATATATAGAGGGTGGTGCGCCTCCCCCATACACACCTTCCTCCAAGCCCTAGCGACCTTGCTACCTTCCTCTCCCTCCCGACGCTTGTAGGCGAAGCCTGCAGAAATTCTCCACCATATACACCACGCAGGTTGTAGATCCAATCTATATCTCCACCATACTCGCTGGTCCGAGGAAGGAGGAGACGCCGAGGTGTTGCACGCAGCATCTCACGGAGGCACCGCCACTTGTGGTGCTAGATCGGATCGGATCGCGAGGAGGAGAAGCGAGTACGACTACATCACCCACGCCCGATTTAACGCTCACTGTGCGAATCTTCAAGGGTATGAAGATCTAATCCAATCTCTCGTTGTTTGCATCTCCTAGATTAGATCTTGGCTTTCCTCTGCTCGCTCGTAGAAAATTTTGATTTACTATGCCGCGAAACCCTTGATGGTATCGAGCTAGATCTATGCGTAGATGTGTTTCACGAGTAGAATGCAACATGGTTGTTGCGGCGTTGATGTTTTCTGTTGCAAGCCTCTTGTTTGTGTTCTTCTTATGACGGGATAGTGAGATTGAAGCGGTCCAGCCAACCTTACGCGACGTCGTCATGAGACCGACTCCGCACTTGACGTGTGGCTTGTTCCACACATGCGGCTGGTGGATGTCGTTTCTCTCACTATAGTTGTCATGGGATTAACACCGAGTTTGGCAACCATAATATCACCGTTGTGGCTTTCCGTAGGTAAGAATCGTTCTTAGCATCTACTCCCATAAAGCCACGTAAAACATGCAACAACAAAGTAGAGGCGTCTAACTTGTTTTTGCAGGAGTGTTTTCGTGATATGGTATGGCCCAAGATGTGATGTGTATATTGTATGCGATGATCATGTTTTGTAATGTTTCACGACTTGCATGTGGATGAGTACACAACCGGGAGCCATATGGTTGTCTTTATAATTGTGTATGACCTGAAGTCAACTTCTTATACGCCATGTAATAGCTTTACTTTATCGCTAAGTAGTTAGCAATAGTTGTAGTTGCTATTCGTGGTGGAGGCAATCATGGTGGAGTGATGGAGATCATGCCGAACGCACAAGATGGAGATCATTGCGAAGATTGGCTATACCATGTCACATAAAGTTATATGCATGTGATGTTTATCCTTTTATGTATCTTATCATGCTTAGATCGACGGTAGCATTATAAGATGATTCCTCACTTAAAGATCAAGATAAAACTGTGTTCTCCCAAGTATGCACCGCTGCGAAAGTTCGTCAGGTCCAAGCATCACGTGATGATCGGGTGCTATAGACTCTACGCTCACATACAACGGGTGCAAGCCGCTTTTGCACACGCGGAAATACTTGGGTCTAACTTGACGAGCCTAGCATGTACAAACATGGCCTCGGAACACAAGAACCGAAAGGTTAAGCATGAGTCATATGAATGATATGATCGACACTTCGTTGTCCACCATTGAAACCACATCTCTTCTCGTGATGATCGGATTAGGTGTGGTGAATTTGGATCGCGTTCACTAAACAACTTGAGGGATGTTGAATTTAGTGGGAGTTCATCTAGTAATTTGATTAAGTTGAACTATTTATCATGAACATAGTCTAAATTGTACTTGCAAATACTGTAGATCCAATGGCCAAGTCCAACTTCAACTTCAACGTTTTTGCTGAGAAAGAAAAGCTTAGAAACAATGGGTCTAACTTCACCAACTGGTTCCGCAATCTAAGAATCATTCTGTCTGGCGGACAAAGGACTATGTCCTTGAGAAAGCGTTAGGTAACCCTCTTTGCAATCGCGCTACCGATGAAAAAGTTGTCTATCAACAAGAAAGATGATTATGGTGTGATTAAGAGCACCATGTTGTTTGCTATGGAACCGAGCTTCAAAATCGTTTTGAAACCTATCCCGGCCCTTTGAGATTCTCGAGGAAAAAACCATGTTTGAGACTCAAGCCCGCTCGAGAGATATGAGATCTCCGAGAAGTTCTTTAATCGCAAGATGGAGGAAGGAAGTTCCGTTAGTGAGCACGCCATAAAGATGTCGGGCTACACTCAACGCTTTGAGCAACCGGAATGCACGATTCGAGGAGCTCAAGATTGACAGGTTCTCGCAATCACTCCCTCCCAGCTACAAAAGTTTTGTAGTGACTCATAATCATTGGTTCCATCGATACGATCACCGAGCTTCGCAAAGTCAAGGCTGCGGAAGTGGACATCAAGAAGGATAATCATGTGTTGATGGTCAACAAGCCCTCCTTTAAGAAAGGTAAGGGAGCAAAGAAGCCTTCAAGAAGGCGGGCAAGCGCAATGCCCTCGCCGAGAAGAAGCTCAGTCCGTCCCAAGCCGGACCGAGTGCTTCTATTGCAAGGACAAGGGTCATCGAAGCGCAATTGTCCAAGTACTTAGGACAAGAAGGCTGCACCATCAAAGGTATATTTGATATACATGTTATTGATGTTTTCCTTACTAGCCCTCGTTGTAGTGCCCGGGTATTTGATACCGGTTGCTAATATTTGTAACTCAAACAGAGCTACGGAATAGACGGCGACTTGCGAGGATGAGGTGACGGCGTTGGCAACGGATCAAGAGTTGATGTGATGGCAAGACGCTCTCCTTAGTTTTACCTTCGGATTAGTTTTAAACCTTAATAAATGTTATTATGTGCTGCGTTGAGCATGAACATCATTTTCGGATCGTGTTTATTGCAAGACGGTTATTCATTTAAATCGGAGAATAATGGTTGTTCTATTTATATGAGTAACATCTTTTATGGTCATGCACCTCTTGTGAATGGTTTATTTCTTCTAAATCTAAAGGGATGAAACACACATCCATAACATTGAGGCTAAGAGATGCAAAGTAGATAGTGATAATACTACTTATTTGTGGCAATGCTGCTCAGGTCATATTGGTGTAAAGCGCATGAAGAAACTCCATTCTGATGGACTTTTGGAGTCTCTTGATTTTGAATCATTTGACACATGCGAACCATGCCTCATGGGCAATATGATCAAAACCCCGTTCTCCAGTATGATGGAGCGAGCAACGGACTTGTTGGAAATCATACATACCGATGTATGCGGACCGATGAGTGTTTCGACGCGCGGTGGATATCGCTATTTTCTCACTTTTACCGATGACTTAAGTAGATATGGGTATATCTATTTAATGAAACATAAATCTGAAACGCTTTGAAAAGTTCAAAGAATTTGAATGAAGTGGAGAACCATCGTAACAGAAAGATTAAGTTTCTACGATCCGATCGTGGGGGCGAATATTTGAGTTATGATTTTCTCACGCATCTTAAAGCAAGCGGAATTTTTTCGCAACTCATGCCACCCGGAACACCACAAATAATGGTGTGTTCGAACGCGGAATCGAACCCTATTAGATATGGTCCGATCGATGATGTCTCTTCTTGATTTGCCGTTATCATTTTGGGGTTATGCATTAGAAACCGCTGCATTCACTTTAAATAGGGCTCCATCTAAACTGCTGAGACGACACCGTATGAACGTGGTTTGGTGCTAAACCTAAGTTGTCGTTTCTTAAAGTTTGGGGATGCGAAGCTTACGCCAAGAAGTTGATGCCGACAAGCTCGAACCCAAAGCGAGAAATGCGTCTTCATAGGATACCCTAAGGAAACTATTGGGTATACCTTCTATCACGTAACCAAGGCAAAGTGTTTGTCGAGAAGAACGGTTCCTTTCTTGAGAAGGAGTTTCTCTCGAAAAGAAGTGAGTGGAGGAAAGTAGAGCTAGACGAGGTTATTGAACCTTCTCTTGAATTGGAGAGTAGCGCAAGACCTGAAATTGTTCCAAAGGTCACCGCACAATAGAGGAAGCTAATGACAAGGATCATGAAGCTTTGACGATGTCGCATCTTGAACGTCGCAGTCGACAAGGTCGCGTGCCTCCCGAGTGGTACGGCAGCCTGTCTTGACTGTCTTGTTGGTAGAAAAGTGAACCCACGAACTATGAGGAAGCGATGATGAGCCCAGACTCGAGAAATGGTGGAAGCCATGAACCGAATTGGGATCCATGAGCGAAAACCAAGTATGGACTTTGGTGGATCCTCCTAGCACCGAAAGGCCGTTGAGTGCAAATGGATATTCAAGAAGAAAACGGACGCGATGGTAATGTTACCGTCTATAGCACGGCTTGTCGCAAAAGGTTTTCGACAAGTTCAAGGTGTTGACGATGAGACTTTCTCTCCGTAGCGGCGATGTTTAAGTCCATTCGGATTTTATTAGCAATTGCTGCGTTTCATGATTATGAAATATGGCGATGGATGTCAAGATCGCTTTCCTCAATGGCAACATTGATGAAGAGTTGTATATGATGCAACCCGAAGGTTTTGTCGATCCTAAGGATGCTAGTAAAGTATGCAAACTTCAGCGTTCCATTTATGGACTGAAGCAAGCATCTCGGAGTTGGAACCTTCGTTTTGATCAAGTGATCAAGAGCTTTGGATTTGTTCCAAATTGCTATGAAGCTTGCATCTACAAGAAAGTGAGTGGGAGCTCGGTGACGTTTCTGGTACTGTATGTGGATGACATATTGATTATCGGAAATGACATCAACATGCTTAACGATGTGAAGAGTTATTTGAACAAGTGTTTTTCAATGAAAGACCTAGGTGAAGCTGCTTATATATTGGGCATCAAGATCTATAGAGATAGACAAAGACCTTTGATAGCTTTAAGCCGAGTACATACCTAGACAAAGTTCTGAAAAGGTTCAGAATGGATAAGGCAAAGAAAGGTTCAGTGCCTATGTTGTCAGGTAAGATATTGAGCAAGGCTCAGTGTCCAGCTACGGTAAATGATAGGGAAGCTATGAGCAAAGTGCCTTATGCCTCGACCATAGGTTGCTGTGTACTAGACCGGATGTGTCCAATGCTCTTAGTTTGACGAGCATATATCAAAGTGATCCAGGAGTGGAACATCGACAGCCGTGAAGAACATCCTAAAGTACCTAAATAGAACTAAAGAAATGTTCTTAGTCTATGGGGTGATGAACGACTTGTCGTAAAGGTTACGTCGATGCTAGTTTCGACACCGACAAGGATGATTCTAAATCTCGTGATACGTTTATATTTTGAATGGAGGAGCTGTGAGTTGGAGAAGCGCAAGCAAAGCGTGATCGCAGGATCTACATGAGAAGCGGAATACATGGTCTGCCGCAGCGCCAAGTGAAGGAGTTTGGATCGAAACTTCATCATCGAGCTTGGCGTGGTTCCAAGTGCATTGGACCCACCGGAGATATTGTGTGACAACACCGGCGCCATAGCACTCGCTAAGGAACCAAGATATCATCCAAAGACCAAGCATATCAACTGAAGTTTCATATAATCCGAGATTATATAGAAGATGGAGATCCAAGATTAGCAAAGTACATACGGATCCAATGTCGCAGATCCATTGACTAAACCTCTTCCACGTGTAAACATGATCAACACCTCGGCCATGGGTGTGAGATTGTTGCCAAATGTAAACTAGATTATTGACTCTAGTGCAAGTGGGAGACTGTTGGAATTATGCCCTAGAGGCAATAATAAAGATGTTATTATTATAATTCTTGTTCATGATAAACTTTAATACTTGTGTGGTTTGTGAACAACACCGTGTCCCTAGTACGCCTCTATGGACTAGCTCATTGATCAATGATGGTTAAGGTTTCCTAACCATAGACATGAGTTGTCAATTGATAATGATATCATATCATTGGGAGAATGATATGGTGGATAGACCCAAACAAAGAAGAGCAATTAGATCGTGTCATCGTGTTCGTCTTTGCAAAGCTTTTCCTATGTCAAATATTGTATTCCTTAGACCATGAGATAATGCAACTCCCTGGTATCGGAAGAAAGCTTTGAGGTCATCAAACATCATCCTATGAGAGGGTGATCATAAAGGTGTCTCTCAGGTGATCGGAAAGTATCTGTTGGGTTGTATGTATCGAGATGGAATTTGTCCCTCCCAAGTCGGAGAGATATACTTGGGCCCACTCGTAATCGATATCAACACCGCTTGCAAGCATGTGGTTAAGGAGTTAATCACAAAGTGATATCGGATTACGAACGAGTAAAGTACTTGCTGTGAACGAGATTGAACTAGGTATGACGGCATCGACGATCGAATCTCGCAAGTAAAATATCGCGAGACGAAGGGAATATATATATGGGATTGATTGAATCTGGCATCGTGGTTCATCCTATATGATCATCGATGAATGTGTGGAGTCAATATGGGTGCCTGCACCCATTGTTGATTATTGATAGAAGATCATGTGCAGATATTCTCGAACCCGCAGGTCACACACTTAACGTATCTCGACGCTAGGATAGATTGGATAATTGGTTTATGAATTTTTGTTCGAGTCTCGATGGGATCCGGATATCACGAGAGGTTCCGAATGGTCCGAGAATAAGATTCATATAAGGCGGTGCAGTTTTGGAGTTCGGAATTCTTCCAAGTTAATCGGTATTGCACGAAGCTTCTAGAACCTTCCGAAGGGGACCAACGTGGCCCCACCTTCCGGAGGGGCATGGGCCTATGAGGGAGTGTACTGGCCGCATTGGGCGGGGCACAAGGCCCCATAGGGCCCAGCCGATTCTAGAGAGATTTGACTGCTTAAATCTCGGATAGAATTTCTAGATAAGGAGAGTTTAAATCGCTTAAACTAGAGATAGGATTTCTAGATAAGGAGAGTTTAAATTGTTTAAACTAGAGATAGGCTTGGAGGAGGGCAGGGCTGGCCGCCCCTCTATATATAGAGGGTGGTACGCCTCCCCATACACACCTTCCTCCAAGCCCTAGCAGCCTTGCTACCTTCCTCTCCCTCCCGATCGCTTGTAGGAAGCCCGCAGCAGTAAATTCTCCACCATATACACCACGCCGTCGTTGTAGATCCAATCTATCTCTCCACCATACTGCTGGTCCGAGGAAGGAGGAGACGCCGAGGTGCCGCACGCAGTGCATCTCACGGAGGCACCGCCACTTGTGGTGCTAGATCGGATCGGATCGCGAGGAGGAGAAGCGAGTACGACTACATCACCCACGTTCCGATGAACGTTCCGCTGTGCGAATCTTCAAGGGTATGAAGATCTAATCCAATGTCTCTCGTTGTTTGCATCTCCTAGATTAGATCTTGGCTTTCCCTCTGTTCGCTCCGTAGAAAATTTTGATTTACTATGCCGCGAAACCCTTCAGTTCCGTGACGGAGGTTTCCGGGTTCGGACTTGCCATGTTGGCGAACTTGGCGTACCGTGAAGATCTTGCGGTTTTTGTGAAGGAGATGCCTTCGAGGCCACGGTCGTCGGAGTCAGGTTCAACGGCGGCGTTCATCGGGTTTGGTCGGGTCGGGTCGATCTTGAGTGTGGCGCTCGAATTGCACCGACACCTCCACGCAATGCTCGCGGTTGGCCATCTGCAAAGGAACCAACACCAGAACGCTGCACGGGGGGCATGTCCCACTTGGACATCAACACAAACACCCTATGGACAAAAACCAAAGCTGCCAAGATGGGGCAGCGGCGCGGACGAGGCTGGGTCAGAGCAGGCCCACTGGGTGGGTTCCACGGTGGCGCCCGGTTTCCGAGGGGAGCGACGCAGGCGGTGGCGCACGACGCGGCAGAGGGGGCCGATGAGGTGGAGGAGGGAACGGGCAGCGGGCAGGCGGGGCTGCCAAGGACGGCCGGGACAGAACGGCACGAGGCGCGGTCAAGGTTGGCGGGCCGGAGTATGGCGGTGCTCGGCTGCAGGCGAGGGCCGGAGAGGCCGGAGCTATGAGGCGAGGCAGCAGCGAACGCAGGTGGAGAGGAAGGCGGAAGCCGGAGGAGCTCCGGCGAGGAGGCCGAGGCGGAGGAGGTGGAAGGCGTCGTGGCTCGCAGAGGCGCGTTGGGGAAGAGGATGGAGGTCGACGGGGAGGCGACGCCAATGCCACTGGCCATGGGAGGAGGGCCAGCAGGCGGCGGGCCAGGGGAGAAGATGGAGGTGGGGCGAGGCCATGGCCAAGCTCATGGGGTTCACCGGAACCGAAGGGCAAGGAGAGCCTGGAAGGCGAGGAGGTCGAACGGGGGTGGGTGGTTCGCGTGCGGGGATGCGAGGAGAGAGAGGGCAGTGGGGCCGAGGTGGGTCCAGGAGGAGAGAGCGGGGTCGGGGAGATGGGTCGCGGGCGAGCGGGGGGGGTGGCCTGGTCCCTGGGTGCGTGGCGTGTGGTGTGAGTGGTGGGGTAAGGGCAGGGACGGTGGGACCAGGGTGGGCTAGGAGGAGAGAGGGAGAGGGATTGATGAGGTGGCAAGGCGGGTGGGGGATTGGGGTCCAGGGGGTGAGGTGGCTCAGGGAGGTGAGGTGGAGGGCTGGGAGTGGCTGGGTAGGTTAGAACTAGGTAGAAAAGGGTTAGGGATAGCCAGGATTTTTAACTGGAGGTGGCCAGCCGGGCTTTTGGGTCTAGCGGCTGCCTCCCAAAAATATTATAAATCTTTATTTAATTTAAAATAACCTTTTATAAATAATTTTTAGACAAATAAAAGATCTGAACGGACCGATGTTTTAATTTGAAATAAGACGGAGGCTATTTAGAAAACAAAACTAGGCGTTTCGAAATAGTTTCAGACAAACAATGCATGATGATGGCGATGCAATGCACAAAAACAACGCGATTTTTTAGTAGTGGTTTTGCGGGATGCCACAGCGGTGACGTATGTGTGGCCGTTCGTGACCATGGACAGTTCCTCGCGGGAGCATGCCATTTTCCTCCCTCTCCGCAGGATCCAAAGAATGCCAAGCTACGAGCCTGCAAGAGAGCTATGGGTCTAGTTAACGAGCTGAAGCTGACTTGGGAGTTGGGTCATACCGGAAACAGCGACGGTGGTTTCGAAACTGACAAGCAAGAAGGATAGGTCGACACATAGGCCTTCGGTTGAAGAGATCAAGAAAGCTCTCAGAGAACTGGACGACCATATGGGCATGGCGAACAGCCAATAGGGCTGCCCACACTTGAGCAAAGGAAGGCTGAGGTTTAGAAATTTGTAAAACTTGGTTTATGATTCACCCGGTTGGTACTGGGAACATCTTGACCCAAGACCTGTCCGGGATCCTGTAAAAAAAAAAACCTGTCCGGGATTGAATAAAAACAGCAGAAATTTACTCTCAAAAACAAAAATAGCAGTAATAGAATATGCCAGCGTGAATCCCAATTTCCCAGTAGAAATTGGCAAGCATGATTTTTTTTGGTAAATCATCCTTTCTGTATCCAGTCGTTCCGAAATATATATGCCATCGTTTCTTTTACAGTTTGTGGACACGAAAATCTGCGTATCAACTAAAAATTTCAGAAGTCGTGTTGGTGTAGCGAACAAAGCATGTACTACACAAAGTCAAAGCTGCATCGCCCTATTATTGGCTATTTTGAAATCTGGGTATGTGCTGTATAATTTCGCGTGTAGGTTATCTTTTCTGTTCAAAACAATCTTTGCTCAATTCTTGACTGTACGCAGAAGTATATTCTCCATTATTGGCAGCTGGGGCTTCACAACTTAGAACCAGCGAGCCAACGGCTGTAGAAAGCCAATGCTTCTTGCGGTTTGTATTCAGGAACGGTGTGTCCAGATCCCTGTTAAAAAAAGAAAGCAAAATGCAGGGAGCATGGTTAAAAAAGGAAATTTTAACCTTGAAGTTTTGAACTTTTGATTTTTTTTAAGTTAACAACGCATTCAAATAATTGAACAGAAACCATTTTACTAACTCTAGTAACCAAGTAAGAAAATGCATGCTTACCTTAATTGTAGCAAAAGTGAGACCATGTTCATATCCTTGGGTGTACCTGAAGAGTTCAACAAACAGGGATCATAGATCATATTTTGCTTATTTCGTTTCCTTGGCATTCTTAGTTTGAATGCCAAGTGCAAAGTAACATTGCAAGGTTTATTCATTATGATTTAGACTTTAGGGTTCTCCTCATGAAAGTAATATATCAAGGATACTTCAACTTGTACGATATTAAAATGATGTAAAAGAGCTAACTTATTGTTCAGTACCCGGAAACTTGTCCATTCAGGAACCATGGCCGCCATGAGTCAACAACTCCATACCCCACAGATTTAGTCCATGCTTCAGTCCCCGTGAATGGCACACACATATCATGGTCACCACTGACACAAATGCAAAAATAATTATTAATAAAAAGCATCTTATTTATAATAGCAGAGGATTTAATAATCCATGAATAATTTGGCTTTAAATTGGCTTCCTTCTGTCTAGGATAATACTAGTGAATCATTCAGGAAATATTTTCAGTACAAGAAAGTGAACAAGTCAAATATCTCCAGAAAAGTAAGGATGCCATCCTATAGGTTCATCGTATACCTGAATATGAAAGCACGATAACCCTGGCTTGTAAGGTTCTTGTGATAAATGATCATACTCCCAGCATCATGATCGAAATCAAGTACATCTGTGCATAAAAGCCATGGGCCAATTGAACTTACCTAATATGAGCATGAAAAACTAGAGTTAGAAAATGGAAGTGACTTCAGCTCCATCTAATGCTGACTGATGATCGTACTGATTGGGCATGAATTGCAGATCTAACGCTATCGTTATCCAGCCATGCTGTCGCAACTTCGTCACTCTGCAAATCAAGCAAACTAAAGGTTGTCAGATATTGGATAACGAGTATGTACCTCTTGCATTTAAAGCAATTTTCTCAGAATTGCGTTTAATTCGACAACGAAAGCAATTTGAAACGTGTAGTATTGCACATTTGGTGTAGCCAGGAACAAAGAACAGTCTATCGACAAGCCTATTTTTTTTTCATATCACTAAGTTAAAATAGGAAACAGGATACTGCGCTTGCGCTAGCTTACCATACATGGAACTCCACTGGCAACTTCCTGCCATGATGGAACACGCCCGTCTCTTACAGGAGCTCTCAAAGGCCAAGCACGCCCAAGCATTCTTGTTCTTACAGGAAAGGTCTTGTTAGTTACACCAAGATCTTTGAAACTTTTAGGCAATTTACTGTTATGCGGGATCTCTTCTTTGACACTCTTGCTGTGGTAGCATGGCTCAAGAATGTCATAAATATTTAGTCTGTCGACTAACTGCACAAGAATAAAATAGTACATCATGAGAGAAACAGCATGGCATTTTCACTTAAAAGGCAACGCACTAGTTTACCGAATAAATTTTCGATAGTGCTGCTTCACATTTATAGTCACTGGAATTCCAGTAATTTCCTTGGCACGACATACTAGCTTCCTGCATTATGAATAGATATGGTGACTAAAGAAATGTTTGAAGCAAATATCAGTAGGACAATGAAAACCTGATCCTATAGTCACTCAAACTGGGATTTCTGTCTGAATTAACTACCTGGTATATATCATCTGATATTAGACCCATTCCATGTACAAATGGAACAAGAGCATTACCATCAAAAACAGTGTCACAGACGCCATTCCCGACCATGTAGCCCTAACATAAAAGAAGATACTATAATATTATACCTCAGATTTCCTTGACAGTAATTTTAATAGAGCTTGCAATCAGCAAACCCACAAAATTCATCAGTATAATAACCTTGAAGTTTATAGTTGGCTTAGCTCCTCCTTGTATTCCTGCGAAATAATTAATCAGTAAACAAGATACAAAATGATTATTAATTCCTGAAGGTGAGTAAAAAGCAAAAGCCATACCTTTGACAACTTCATGTGAAAGAGTAGGAACATAGACCCCAGCATATGACTCCCCAGCTATGTAGAACGGGTTGCTCAGGAACTCTGGGTACATTTGAAACCACTGCATATAACTCATAGAACTTAGCTATCTTGCATAAAGGTTAGTAATATACCATGGTAACATGAATACACATACCTTGAGAAGAAAAGTATGTGAATCCGCGGCAGTCTTGAGGTCACCTGTCTGATAATCTGAAACATTCTTTGAGTATGACAGCCCCACACCAGCAGGGGAATCCAAGTATATTATAGTAGATACCTAAGCCACAAGAAAAAAAGTGAACATTGTTACTCTAATTTAGACATAACATCAAATAGTTTGTTGCTAATTTCACTGGGTCAGTAGAAGCATCACACCTTAGACCAGCTATAAGGGTTGAGATGAAGCTTTGGCAAGCTTTTAACTGACCCGCCTGCCTCAAAGTTGAATGGTCCTGAAAGTGAACCCAAATGAATTGTATGAACTTGACACTCACTTAGAATTTCAAGTTAATAAATAAAGCTTTTATTCATGTCTGAACAAGAAATTCCTTGGATATGTGCAACATAGTGAAGAAAAGTATCATTCGATGTTTCTTCTCTGTCCAATTATATTGCAGAAATTGAATAACTACACTCAAGCTACATAAACCAATATATGATTGTCGATGATATTAATCATGTCCACCATGTGAAAATACTTCAAAGTACTACAAGTAACATTGACATGGTCACTTGTTCTTAAGAAACTTGTAGCACCTTAAATGGCCTCTGCAATATATAAGGGGACGACCGCAGGTGGCAATGCGAGGGTGACATCAGTGATTCTAAGAACGGGTGGAGTAGCCGAGGAACAAATCGAGTTGGTGTCTCTGTCACCACTGTCGCAAGGCATCAAACACTATGTTGGTGTCACAGTGCTGACGGCAACTATATGTCATCATCTAACACTGCTGCAACATCAGCTATGGTGAAACCTTTACGATTGTGCGAACTCAATTTCAATTTAAGTTCACATCAACAACCATCATAGTTCATAGATAAGTACCATGCATGGCTCCTCAAGATCCTTCTGCATCGTGCTGCAACCGGAATGGATCAAAGACCTCAACACTATGACCTCTCAAACACCTGCCTTCTTCAGAGCACCATACAGACCATACACTGGCCCCGCAAAATCCTAAAAGCGGGCCAGGACCAAATTCTGCAAGGCCCATGACATTAGCTGTCCTTGAAATACTACCATTGCCTCCACCCAACATAAGGATCCAAGCCTTTATGAAACTAACACCTCTACACTGTGACCTTGGGATGCGATCTGGTGTTGCCTCAAGCTGAAACCCGTGTTTAGGCCTTCTGTCGAATAGGTGGCGGGCGTCACCTTCGCCTACACCACCTTTGCACTGATCACGCGTGCTGCACCCAGGCTTTCCCCAGGGCATCTCAAAGCTAGAAATGCAACGAACCGATTATCATCATACCACTCTCTGACTTCTGATAAGTGCTAACCATCCCCCACAAGAAAAGCTCGTAGTTTGTTTCCACTCTGCACCCAGCTATAGGCTGGACTCTTCTGAACCTTCCTGGATTTCATTAATGTCCTGATCTTATTCGCTTCATTCCACCTCCCAGCATCAGCATACATGTTTATCAGCAGAGTGTAGTAGCCCGAATGCTCTGGCTTCAACTCAAACAAATGCTCTGCTGCATATTGTGCTAATTCAATGTTTCCATGTATTCGGCAAGCCCCAAGCAGTGCTCCCCACACATCAGAATTAGCATGAAAAGGCATGTCTTGGATTATTTCAACAGATTCAGTCAGTTGCCCGGTACGCCCAAGAAGATCAACCATGCAAGCATAATGCATTTGTTGTGGCTCTAAATTTTGAGCAAGCATTTGACTGAAGTACTTCTTTCCTCTCTCAACAAGTCCACCATGGCTGCAAGCTGACAGCACTGCGATGTAAGATACATGATCATAGTTCACGCCATCATCCTTCATCGAATCAAACAAATGGAAAGCAACATCAATTTGGCCGTGCATCCCATATCCCATGATCATAGTATTCCATGAGGCGACATCCTTCTGTGTAATCCTACTGAAGATCTTTGATGCAGTATCAAGCATTCCACCTTTAGTATACAAGCCTAGCAGTGAATTGGCCAGAAACGGATGATTACTTTGCAATCTCCTCACTAAAACACCATGAATTTCTTTCCCTTGTTTAAATGCACATAAATTAGTACATGCAGTCAGAGCACCCATGAAAGAAATAGAATCATACTCAATTCCTACAGACCTTATCTGCTTAAAAAGATTAAGGGATTCAAAACTCCATGGACTCTGAGAATAACCCAAAATCAAAGTGTTGTATGACACATCGTCCTTCTCTGACAGGTCAAAAATTCTTTGTGCTGAGCTCAGCTGTCCACATTTCGCGTACATATCAATCAAGGCATTCGATATGAACAAATCAAATATTAATCCTGTACGGATTGACCATGCATGGATCTGTTTCCCTGACTTTATAGAGGCCATCCTTGAGCAAGCTGGAAGCACATTCACCAGAGTGATTGAATTTGGGCGTTCCCCATCATTTTGCATCTTGATAACAAGCCTTAACGCCTCAATCTCACCTCCATTTTGCACAAGACTAGCGATCATTGCATTCCACGACACCACGTTACGTGCCTTAATCTTTTGAAAGACAGTGCATGCTTTCTCCAGAGAACCAAGTTTAGCATACATATCCACAAGTGAGTTAGCAACAAAAACATCCAAGTCCATTGCTCTCTTTATACTGTACCCATGTACCTCCCTCCCCAAATCAAAATAGCCAAGCTCAACCAAAGCGGGCAGCAGACTTGAGAACGTGACAGACCCTGGCATGACTCCACAGTCTGACATTTCCCTGAACATGGCAAGCACGTCTCCGTAAAGCCCCGCGTTAAGAAAACAGCCTATTGCAGAATTCCAAGAAACCTCGTTTGTTTCTGGCATTCCTTCAAACACCTGCATTGATGCCTCCACATGACCAAATTTCCCATACATATCAATCAATGCATTCCCAAGATTGAGCATGGCGTCCAGCCCAGTTTTCAGCGCAAGCCCATGCATGCCCAACCCAAACCCCTCCTCCTGCTCCACGCCACAAGCAGGCACAACCGAGACCAAGCTTACGACGTTCACAGGGATCCCGCTCCGCACCATACCAATGAGCGCCTGCCTCGCATCGTCGAACATCTTGTTGGCCAAGAAAGCCGAGACGAGGGAGTTCCAGGAGACGACGTCCCTAGCGGGCATTTCGTCAAACACCCTGCGCGCGTCGCGGGCAGAGCCACGGGCGGCATAGAAAGCGACGAGGGTGTTGCCGGCGAAGACGTCCGCGAGGTGGCCGCTACGGAGCGCGGCGGCGTGCAGCTCGAGACCCTTGGCCGGGTGCGCGTCGGCGGCGGCCGCGGCCGCGTGGAGAGCGAAGGGGAAGGTGCGGTCGTCCGGGCTGACTGCCGAGCGGAGCATGAGATTGTAGACGCGCAGGGCTTCGGAGGGAAGGGACGCCGACGAGAGCGCGCGGGAGAGGGAGTTCCAGAGGAAGGCGGAGCGAAGGCGGAGGGGGTGGTGAAGGAGGATGAGGCGGGACGAGGGCAAGTCCGCGATTGCGGCGTAGGAGAGGAGGAGGGCGCCGGCGAGGGGTAGGGACGCGGCGAGCGCGCCGGATACGAGGGCAGCGGCATGGGCGCGGCGGAGGACGTTGCCGCCGCCGCCGCTTTGGTGGAGGTGGAGGACGTGCGCGTGCAGGGACGCTGCTGTCAGCTTGTTGGCGGGAGCGCTCTGCTGCTGCTGCATGTGCAAATTGGGATGCGATCTGGTGTCGCCTCAAGCTGAAACCAACCGGTGTGTTGCTATATGCAGTAGAGTGCAAACCTGGCTAACGGGGCCAGCCCGGCACAGCACAGGCACGGTTGCCGTGTTTCACGGGCCTTGCTTTCCATCCTCCAGGCACGACACGGTAGCTAAACGGGCTACATTTTCTTAAAAACTAAAAACAATAGTAGAAAAAAAAAGGCAGACCTGGATTGTGCGGACCGGCATGCGTGCTCTAGGTCATGGCCCCCAACAGGCCACGAGATGGCATGGCCCATTAAGCCATATGTTGGACGGGGCATGCGTGCTTTGGATCGACCAGCCAGAAGCCCGATGACCATCTTAGTAGCGTGTAGAGGTACTACAGTTGAGAGAACATCGGGAATCAGAACAGGACCTCCCTCGATTGTGAAAAACCAGCGAATCAACACGGCCGTGGTGGCGAGGAGAGAAGGGGTGGCGATCCTCAAGCTCGGCCTTTTGCGATTCCAAGCCTGCTTCATATGGGTGCTATGGTTTGCTGCGTTGCTGCGACTCGTGATCTTTCTTCGCAGTGGTCCTTTGGTGGCGGGGCTGCCTGCTCGGCCGAAGGCGGCCGAGGGTGTCAACCTCCATTGGAGGCCCCGCTCGAAGCTTGATGCGAGCTCGACGACTTGGCACCGACAAGTGGTTTGTCCCCGCCAAGAAGGTCAAGGCGGCTTCTTCTCCCGCTAAGGCGAACGAGAAAGAGACCACGACCTCGCCATGGTGGAGGTCGCCGGAGCCAGTGGTGGAGGCTCCCGAGGACTTGATTGCTTTCTATGTTTTAGTCCTAGGGTGCTTTTTGTAAGTGTTAGGCCCTTCTCTTTTTTGTCTAGCCTGGCTAGAGTTCTTAATGCTAAGGGCCTAACCGTAATTTGTACCTGCCACGTTTATTAATTTGCAGCTTCTCGGGTCCTCTGGGCCCTTTTATTGTTCAAAAAAAAAAAACAAGGCCAACCAGTCTGAATGGCAATGGGTATCCATTACCCGTTAACCCACTTGGTACCCGCATCAATGGAGGAAGGGTATGGTGGGAAAAAATACCCATATGTTCGTTAATTATAAAATTTTAGACCCATCAGGTCTGGCGGGGCGGATATGGAGGTATGTACCCCCATACCCACAAACCCATAGACCCGATTGTATTTACCTTATGACACATGGACACCTTATGTATGCAAACCGTAACGTGCCTTTTGTTATTGACTTAATTGTGCATTTGTGCTTGAGACTTTCTGATTGTGTTTGTGATAAACTTGTTTCAAGTGAGCTATGAATATGTATGTGATTCTATGATAACTATTGGTTGATAAACCGAGTTTGACGGGTACCCGTCGGTCCCCGCAGGCCCGGCTGGGTGAAGTCCAATGGAAAATTGGAGACGTGTGGGAGGGGCAGGGAGAGGCGGGAGGTGCTAAACCCGCACATCCGGACTCACCAGCAGCCACCTCCATCATCTATTCTCTCCTGCTTTCTCTATCTATCCATCCGCCTCTCAACGACTGGGTGCCAACCCCATGGCCCATACTAGTGGACAAATTAAACTCCCCGCTTTGCCCACACCGGACAAAAGTTGATGGACCCACCGTGTTCGTAGACGAAGCCGTCGAAGCTGGAGCATCCAGGCCCGCCGTTGAGCCACAGCACCACGGGGTCCTTGCTCGGCTCATGCTCCGACTCCACCATGTAGTAGAACAGGTTCCGGCCGTGCTGCTCGTCCACCGTCACGTACCTGCGCAAGCAAGCGCCTCGTGTGAGCAGGCCGAGATCATCGAACCGAGACAAGGAAGGCCTGCTAGCTGCGCGCGTACCCGGCGTAGTGCTTGGACGGGAGCGCGCCATCGAAGCCGGGGACGCCCGTGACCTCCGCGCCCTGCGGCGCGGCGCTGCACAGTGGCGGCGAGCCCGCGGCGAGGAGGACGACGACGAGGAGTAGCGCCGAGGCGGAGGCAGAGGCCATCGTCGCTACTGGATGCTATTGCTAGCCTTGCCTTGCCTATCAGGGGAGGGAGTAGTATACTAGTATGCAGGACGGAATCGGAATCGACGTCCACGACGCCGCGCTCCGCTGATTGGAGCGAGGGAGGGGCGGCGTCGCTGGATTTGTTTGTTTGCCCGTTGTGGCCTGCCCTGCCGTAGCGCGATTGGACTGCGTGGTGGAACCAAAGCCGCATGCACACTAGCTAAGCTAAGCTAGTCCAGACCTGCTGCCGGCCGGCTAGTGGTTGGTTGTGGACGACGGCACTTTTGCGCTGTCTTCGAGCGGCTCTCTCAGTTTGGTCCGTTTCGAGCTGCTGTCATTGAGTGAGGTGGGTTTTGGTTTGTTTCTCAAGTTGTTAGAGGGTGACATTCGTAGTTTGGTACCAGTCCATTCATGTCTTCCTCGGTTTGGTAGTCCATTTTTGTGATACTTTCTCGTCTCTTCTATCGGTTTTGCCGTTGGTTCAGATTGGACAACGCCAAGCGCTGCTGAGCGATCTTTCAGTTGCAGAGAAACAGGTTTACGTCAATCGGTCAAACCCAGATACATTAGCTTGCCTCATCCTTTATCCATCTGCGTTAATATATAGTTAATCTTAGTGTTCTGCTCTGATTATCTTTCCGTCTATTGTCAAGCTTTTCCTGATCGACAAGTCGACGCATTAACATTTTTCTCTCTCGATCGGCTGTTATTTTTATTTCATCTGTTTGTACGCGGTGCGTAATTTGATCAGCAGCTAATATTAGCACCCCAGCTGCTCAATGATCATTGATCAGATATCTCGTGTAATTTGATCACTAGCTAGTATTAGCACCAGCTGCTCAATGATCGGATATCTCGTTATCATAGTTATTATCAGTAAACCCATGGCCTAACCAAGTGCACATGGGCAGAAAAGCCAAACTCCCCCCCCCCTCCTCTCTCTTCCTGAGCTCCTGCTTTGAGAGTCGAAGCGCTATGGCGGGCGACCGAGCTCTCCGGCGTGGTGGCCGGAGATGGCAAAAGGAAGGCGGAGTAGGATTTAGGCTTAGTTTTTCTGTTCGGCTGTTTGCGGTAGATTGAGCTGGTCTCGGATCTTGGCGCCAGATCGGGAGTAGGATCTCTTTTCTTGCTGCTTTGTCTCCTCCGGTTGGAGCAGGAAGTGAGAGGAGGTCACCGTCTCCGTTAATAAGCTTTGGGCTGCGGTTGGTGCTGGTGTCTGAGGTGTCAGTCTTGAGCTTCTCTGGCGGTGTGGAAGCGGGGAGAAGCAAGGAGGTGTGGTCGAGCGTGGATGAGGCTCTCCGGCCGTAGTGGAGGAGGCGAGAGACCAGTCCATGTGCTTTCCTCGGCCGCGACTTGCGTTTTGTGCCGCTGGTTTCTGTGGTGTCGCCGCGGCGCGCTGCTCCTTCTCTTGGCCGGCCGTGGAGGCGAGGAAGAGAAGCTGGGTGGTGCGGCGGCTGCAACGCCACGGGCCCGGCGTGGGTTACTCGTGGAATCTGCTCCTTCTGCAGCAGCTCCCAAGCGCCGTCTCACCGGTGCTATCCTTGGCCATGAGCATGGCCCTGCTGCGCCTGAGCTGGTGATCTCAGGCTTCTCTTCCCTCCTTGGATGGAGGGTCCTCTCCGATCCCGGCGTGGCGAACGACGCCGCCTCTCCATCAAGTGGTTCCGTCCCCGATGGAGGAGCTGGTGGCCGCGGCTGGTGGTCAATGATCGGCGGCGACGATGGACCTGATCGCGTTTTCGCGACTTTTCTTAGGGTGTTTGTTGTAAAAGTTAAGGCCTGTGCTGTATTTTCTTTATTTTTGGAGGCCTTTCTTGTATTTGTACACCCACCGCCCTTTTAATGCAGATTCTAGGCCCTTCGGGGCTTTCCCGTTCAAAAAAAAAAAAATAGTTATTATCAGTAAAAGCCATTGTCCTCCTCTGTTCCCTTCGGTTTCAATTAATGCATCATGTACTGCTTGCGAATATGTGCATGAATAAGAACCAATCCGTGATTGGATGATTAGGAGGGCAGTGATACCCCCAGCCTACTAGAGTTTAAATCCTAGGTTTAACGCTTTGATGTCTTATAAAAGCAGAATATTCTTTTCATGGAAGGCGATGTTCCCGTCAATAGCGAGGCGTCCGCGGTGACTCCGTCGTCTCAAGACCCGTCAACTCGGTCCCTCGGAGGTGCTCATAAGGATAGGATGTACGTGTGTGTGTGTTTATAGGGATAAGTATATGTACGCATTGTGAGCGTCTGCATTTGTACTGTGTTTCTAAAAAAAATATGTGCATAAATGATAGGATAATCTAGCTTGTAAGTACCTATACCTGTTTTAGGTTTAACATTGGATATGGTGATGATGCACACAAGTAGTAGGCAGTAGCAGGAGTGTTCGGGTTGTCAGACTAATATGTTATTTGTTTAATTAGTTTATTATATATATGTTTAGTTAACATGGCATAATTTAGCTCAGTCAGACACCACATATATTTAGTTATTGTCCAATATAATTTTTCATATTATCATTATTTACATAAATAGGTGATGGGGCTGGCTGTGCTCAAGAATCATGCGACATGTCTATTTCAAGTGATGACGATGGCATCGAGCAACACAGAAGAAGAGGACCATGGTGAAGCTCAAGCAGATGTGTTACTTAAAGATCCTGAGATAGAAATGGCATTTGATACTGAGAATGATGTGTGAGAGTATTACAAAAAAATTATGCTAAACCAAAAAAGTTTTGTGTGACAAAGAGAAGCTCAAGCAGAGATGATAATAGAGAACTAAAGTACATTACACTTTGGTGCTCTCGTCAAAGTCCAACTTTGTTGAATCCAAATCCAATATATGGGTTGAGATGTAAAGCTAAAATTAATGTTGTCCATGCTCTTGATGGAAGGTTTCATCTTTTGACGATCATTTTTTGTGAGATCTAAGCACATGACTTAATAGGATTGATAGGATACCTATACCAACAAGTTGCAACTTTTTTTTTGGAAGCCCATTCGAAAAGAACTCTAAGGTTAAGCGTGCTTGGCCTAGAGAAATTCTAGGATGGGTGACCGACCAGTAAGTGGGTACCGGGTGCGCATGAGTAAGGACAAAGTGCGCAAAAAAGTCTAGTGTTGATCTGTGGGGCCAGTCTAGATATCCTATTAAGCTATCAGGAGTGACACCCACGGGCCCAGTGGACGGGGTGTTACATTTTTTTAGACTAGTACTCTACATACTGGTCTCACAATTCAGAAATCTTCATCTACTCTCCTTAGAGCCTTTTCAAATGCCGATTGGACATGTTGTCCAGATGACAAACGGTCTATACGATGATTTGCTATATTTTTTGGTCCTAACTTAATATCATGGAGTGCCTGCAAACGAGCCACTTTGTCTCGCTCTAGTACTGGAGTTGAATACAAAGCGCTAGCCAATGCCACTGTAAAGCTCATTTGGGTTGAAGTATTGGCGCGGGAGCTTGGTGTCTCTCTTAAGGAATGACCATTTATGGTGTAGTAATCTTAGCGCTACTTATTTATCTGCAAATCCAGTGTTCCATGCGCATACAAAGCATATTGAGATTGACTATAATTTTTTAGAGAAAGAATTGCCAGTAAGTTATTGCATATCAAGTTCATCTCCGGCAAGGTAGCCGATGGTTTCATAAACAAATTGCCTAAAAAACTTTTAGATGAGTTTAAACGAAACCTCAACCTTTCCAAGGTTAAGATTAATAAGAATTTTAGACATGCAATATATCGCGTATCGGTTATAGTATAGCACTATAGTATACCACTTCATATACGATATCTCTCTCATCTATGCCACCATGGTTTTTTTTGCACATTTATATTAACATGTAACCGAGTGCAGGCTGAGGATATCATTCCCATCCACATCGATAGACTTGAATGGCAAAAATAAACAACAACACTTTAGAGTAGGGCCATTTTGTTTATTTTCATATTTCAATTTGAAGTATGAAGTACTACTATAATTCTTAGGCCTTGAGATTTTGATTTGGAATATTGTGCAGCCCCATTTTTACATCTTCGTCCCACGGAGCATAGCCCCCTCCCCTACCCGTACCTGACACCTCTATAGGAGTCGAGTGACCGATCCCACGCGCGGATCAGTCGCCTCGACTGCCGTCCACTTCACCGTACCGGGTGCAGGCAGTCCAGAAACGGGTTGGTTCCTTCCTCACCATGGGTGGAGCCCACCGAAGGCCCATGTGCAACATTGTTATTTGTTTCCTGGACTATTGAGTCCACAGATGTATTGTTGGGTGCATCACATGATTTGTCTTCTCTTGCATGTTATACACATGGTGGAGCTCACCCAAATACTACATGTACTAGTTGCTTCTACGATCCTTTCGTGGCAGACCAGATTGTAGTTGTTGGTAAAGTAGTCTGTCTACATGTCTAGATTAAAAATAAAATTCAAACCACGGATGCAAAAAAAAATCAAACTTACACAATAAGAACTCATAACAATTAAAATCAACCCTTGTAACATGAATACAACAGATGTTTTTAGCATACTTGTAGACTATTACAACAAAAAAATACATATGTAGCATTGTCGCAGAAGCTCACAACAAAAATAAAAAATGAATGAAACAAAATAGTAGTATTATTGTAGCATGATTTATGTATTTTTACAAAAAAAAACGTGTATGTAACATTGTACCAAAAGTTCACGGAAGATACTAAATGATTAATTCAAAATACTTGTATTATTGTAGCATAATTTATGTACTTTTACAATAAAAAATAAAACATATGTAATATTGTAGCAAAATATCACATAAAAATATAAACCATCAAAGAAAAATAGTTTTAAATTTGTAGCATAATTTATGTACTTCTACAACAAAAAAAAAGTAACAAGTATAAGCATTGCAACAAAAGCTCACAACAAAATTAGCGAAAACGATCAAAGCAAAAATTGTTGTCTATTTACAGCTTTGTAGAATATTTCTAAGTTATTACAACAATAATGAACAACAGTGTGAGAAAAAACATTCCAGTATTAACAGTTATCTCTATGAAATTTGTTTGCAATATATACCTAAATCTGTTTTTTGTGTGAAACCAAATTTTAATCTTCATATTCAGCACCCTCTTGAGAGTCAATGGATGTGGTGGTACATTGATTTTTCCTTATATCTCCTATTGGCATGAAAAAGCAATGATATGTTACATAAAAGCCATTTATTTTCCTATGTAGCTGGAGCGCAAGTCTTTTCCATATCCCCCCCACAACACACACACACACACGCACCGTCTCAAGAGGCATATCCGCCTCCTATAATCATGCCCCTCTAACCATCCCATGTAACCCCAAACCCTAATATTCTCCTAATCTTAACCATGTATCTAATGCTAATTGTTGATGGAAGCATTGAGGCCAGTGTCTATAAACCACCTAAATTACATCTAAACTAGCAATGTGGAACTAAATGTTTCACTATATTATCAATGGTTCATACTCACTTTGTTGCTCCGCCATGCGTCCCATTCCACCATCCCTCGCTCGTAGCCGGCACCATCTGTCTCACCCTATGCAGGTTTCATCGGAGAAGATGTTGCCATGTCGGCATAGATGGCGTCGCGGGATAAGTCATAGGGTGCTATGAAGCGCGACCTTACTCGCAACCATCCAACTCCTCTTCCTTCTCTAAGCATCCCACTGTGGTGGTTGATGACCGTCGTGTACTCACCTTATTGCACAACACTGACCAATCTCAAGAAGATCCAGCTCCATGCATGGTGTGGCTTGAAGACTCCTCGAGGAATAAGGCGACGGAGAATTAAGGGGATCAACTTGATCGGGATGGAAGACAGAGGAGAAACACACCATCTTTGCCCGCCGGCCGTTCATCCAGCATAGGATTTGGGTTGGACTAGATAATAGGGAGACGAGGAGCGTGAGCATTTTTTGTTCAACGTACAACAAGAGCTAGAGAGGTGGCTGGTTCTATTTTATGCTCTCTACGGGCAAGCCTTCATCGATCACCCCAATGCGGCCTAGTAACAACTACAACTTTTTTTTTGTCTTTTTCATTTTATGTTTTATGTTTCTATTTTTAGAGTGGTAAAATCATAGATTTTGAAAAAAAAAATGAAAAATTCTCAGCTTTGAAAAGTCTTCAAATTTGATAAATGTTTGGATTTAAAAATGTTTAGATTTCCAAAAAAACTAATTTTGAAAAGATGTTTAAATTTGAATTTGTTCAGATCTAAAAAGTTCATATTTTAAAATTATTCTAATCTAAAAAATTAAAATTCAAAATTGTTCATATTTAATAAAAACAGAAAAAGAAAATTAAAAGCAGAAACATAAAATAAGGAAAACATAAAAACCGGCAAAAACTGAGGAACCAAGAAAACCTGAAAACTAGACAAAAATGTTGAAAACCTAGCCAACTCATGCTGACTTGTTCGTGCATGATCTTTTTTTGAACATTTGGAATATGTGAATCAAATAAAGGAAAATTACAAAAGGCATGCGGTAGATAAGATCCTAACAGGACTTAGAAATATTGAAATACCCCGAGCAAAACCATATGATGTTGAAACTATCACTGCTCGTCAGCTTGTCATCTCATCTCCATAGGAGAGAATGAAGGCAGGTAGAGTAGTAATTGAGTTATCCACATGGACATGTAGGGGGAATTTTTTTGTAAAAATTGTCGCAATAGCCACCAGCCACGTACAATGGGATCTATCTGGGAAAGCTGAATCAGTGGGGCTATAATCATAGGTGGGAGCCGACGGGTTAGACCATGTACCTCCGCAAGTAGGAACAAATGAACGCAAGACAAAAATTGCCAACAAGACCAACACCACACAAAGTCGGAGCCCAAACTCGACAACGACATAAACCCACTCGATCATTAACACATCAACTACATCATCGAGATGTGGTTGAAACCAGGGTACCATTGTCTAAGTAGGAATCACGGTAACACACACTGTAATGGCAAACAAAGGAGGTGGGGACTTATCGATTGCTAGCTAGGATGGAGGTGGATTTCTTGTAGGTCGAGGAGAGGCAGAAAATATTTTTGTTTGTGCAGGATCTTTTTTCTATCTTACATGGTTTATATTCGATAAAAATATCAGTATTTACAACCAGAAATTGGGGTAACTGAATCCACTAACACAAAAAAGTCAAAACAAAAATTACAACCATAATTATAGTCTCAAAAATCTCGCCAAAGACATAGCTGAACTCACTTATATTGTGCAACCATATCTCTCACTTTATGTCGCCAGAAGAGAAATTGATTCAATCAATAACCGTCAGCTCTGTTGGGAATATCGACATGTCCACTACTACATGCTTACCGTGGATGTTACATATGTGAAGTTAATCATACATCCCAAAATGTAACTCTAGGTAGAAGATTGGCCATCTATAGAGAATAAGTCGTTGGGAGTATCCATGAGGGTTCAGGTCAAATTGCAATCTGCTTTTGTCAATTTCTCAGAAATTTTTGAGCTTAGATAGCGTGTGCAAACCAAGATCCGGGTTTGGTCCATATGGATACACGTGATTCCTGAACAATAGAAATAAATAGTAAGTAAAGTTGAAAATATGGCATAAATTATGCATCTAGAGAATGTTTGAAACTAAAGTACAAATATATGTAAAATACCACAAAGTTCCATTTTCTTATAGTCAAAATACAATCATGTTTAAGTATCAATGCAGTATGTACTTGCATATGATTTATTTTTTCAAAGCTTTGAAATACATTTTTTGATATGCACATTCAATTTCAGGTACTGGTGTACCATGTCCAACATGGTATTTTCGGTGCAAATCACCACAATCCATGGACATTACAAAACATGCCCCCTCGTGCAGCCTTGCACCATGAAATCAATCAACTTAAGCAAGAATCATGGAGAAGTGCCACATTGTATTACATGTTCATTTCTTCATGTTCTTACTCACTGGCAATGGCCCGCACAAACCTGGTTTATGAATTTACATCACTTGGAACCCATCACTCATGATAGTATAAATATATAAGTTGATATCCCACATCACCGTATTTTTCCCAAACAGCAAGATGAGGCTGAACTGACAACAGAAAAACCAAAACAAAAAAGGAAACATAATTTCCTAGGCTAGAAAAAATAAATTTTAAATGAAGAAATACATAAAAACTAGAGATAAATGAGAGGGAAACTGAAAATATCTACTAGCTACCCAAAGTTCAAAACAGACCATCAAGGGGCAAGGGGGTAGCATCAGACGTCGCAGAGCCATCATGCCAGAAATCATCCAAAGCTAACCTTCACGCAAGATTGATTTAACTAGTAGTGTTTGTTTAAAAAAACATACCAGTGAACTCTTATAGCAACCAAGTTTAAATCAACACCCACAAATTCTAGTCTAGATTCCTTAATGGAAAGTTTCCCACAGCAGTGATTTGGTCCCAACAACTCTTAATGCGTATCTATTTAATCTCATCATTTCTTGCCCATACTCTAGTTATCCTCTCCTTCCACTAAAAGAAGGAACCGCCTCCAAAATTAAGCCCCAAGGACCAATTTTTACACATGAGTTTCATGTATCATTCTTTGTGCATAAAACTTACAGAAAATGCCAGACAAATAGGCAGGCTACCAAAGGCAGTGAAATGCATGGAATGAGATGCACCAACCTATGCAAAAGAAAAGGGCCTTGCAGCATTCGGTTTCCCACTATCATCGAACACTCTTGCGAGAAAATTGGTCAATCAACACAAAATATAAAGGAGGTGAGATCATATAATGCAAACGTTTACATCCCTATCTCACATGGATAAATTTGAGAACAGCGTATTATCATAAAATGTGTGTCACATTTTATTAATAAAGTTATATTAATGCATGGTAACACTGCACACCTTGTTATACAAGCATCATTTAAGTTAATATTTCAATATTGAAGGGATTCACATTAGAATACATAAAATTTTCTAACTAGCGCAACACCAATGCCAAGATCTATCTATGAGTTAATGTAGTAACTGAGAGAGGTTTCGGTGACATACCCTTATAGACCGAAAGCGTTTAACGTTCGTGGGAACATGGATGACGTAGCTGTACTCGTATTTGACCTCAAGATCGCATTTCTCCTCACACGACGTCCAGGTGACACAAGTGGCAGCACCTTCATGGTTTCACACATGTCTGGTGTTCAACGATGACTCGGTTCTCCCTGATCCAGCCGGTATGCGGAAGTAGACCTTTTGAAACTAGGATCCAACAGCACGACGGCTTGACGGGGTGGTGTTGTCTCTCACGCGTGCAATTCTTGGAACCGCAAGCACGAGAGCCAACAATATAGAGAGAAATCCCCCAAAAATTCCATAGGATTATCTCAATTTTTTATTGGTATTTTCCATCTCCATTGGCACCTCTTTATATAAGAGAAGGGGAGGGACTCCTACCTGCCAGCTAGCAGGGTGGGTCAAAAGGAGGAGGGGCGCGCCATGGTAGTGAGGCGGCGACCGGGTGGGCCCCACCCCATCCGTGCAGGACCACATGCCTGCCCGGCCCCTTGGCTCAGGCGGCTGCCTCCCCATATGGGCCCTTCCTCCGGGAAGTGTCCTATTATGGAGGACTTGCCCAAAAATCATTTTAAAATTAGATTTTTATGATTAATTCATATAATTAATATAAAAATCACATTTAACATTTCCTCATGATCAAAAATTCCTTTTTGGTCATTTGAACAACTTCAAACTTTCTCCAAAACACTTCCGGCTTTCTCTCTTCTTTCTTCCAGTGATCCCAAAGATTCCAAAACAATCTCCAAGTGTTGTATAACCCATAAGTATGTTACTCTACAGTTCAGGAACATCACATACATGATCGAGACATCTTTTGTACCAATGATCATCAGCAGGATCTGGATACCCATAATGACCCCTATGCAATCCACTATGTTATTATCGTTTGAGACATAAATGTCGAGTCGAATTCCTTTTGTTACTTTGATACATGACTCGCCCGAGATATGATCATCGGTATCAACATATGATGTTCAACCTCATTACCGATAAATCTACTTAACTCATTCTCGTGATATCGCATCCACGTGACTTAATCATTCGTTGCAGCTTCTTGGATGAAATCTCGCTGAGTAGGTCAGTGTATCTTTCCGTCACGCGGCAGAACAAATCCTGATCTTGATGCATATGCCTCAACGTATCCCTTTGGTATACCTTACATACACCTTTATGATCATCCTTTTACGGTGTGACGGTTGATGCAATAAATGCAGCCGCAAGTGATAGTGATCAGATTTGATCTCATGGTCTAAGGAGAAGGTCACTTCGTTTCCTAATTATTGCAACAATGAACTATGTGACTTGATCGTGTCGCAATACTTATGTTAGGTAAATGTCCATCACATCATTCATCTAATGATATGATTTCATTGCCAATTGGCATAAATGCTCCATGATCTGGAAACCTTGACCATCAGTTGCCCAATGAACTAGTTGTATATAGGCTACAAGGGACTTGGTTTGTTTATATACCACACATGTATCAATGTTGCCACTTAATTGCGGTGACCCAGCATACCACTGCATGTGTAGTACACTATAGTCGTTGACATGACATCCACAGAACCGTTCTGTAAATATCACATCCCTCAGAGTGGTACAACAGAAACATTGTGGGTCCATATTACAAACATACACACATTATTATTATAATACCGGAAGTTTAAGGCTTCCAAAAGATTCAACTTACAAACCAAAATATAAGTGTTTCAGCGGAAGTTTCAAATTTAAAACTTAAACTCCAAATTGAGCTCAACAACTTATTGCTATATATTGTTCATGTTGCTCGGCTCAAGTGGCTACTAGAACTATAATAATTATTCGAACTCTTGGAACTCTCCTCCATAGACGATATCTTAGTCCTCCCCTTCTATGGCTCCATACAGGTTGGGATCTTCATAGAAGACATCCTCTTGGCTCTCGGCTGCATACATTGGAGTATCTTCAGGATTCTCAGAGTCTAAGCAAGGAATCAAAGGAAAGGATGAGTAACATCGTTACCCAGCAAGTTCATTATATGCAAGGTAGGAAGTTTGATGCTCTATCTACCACCTCGGACTATCAGTCCTTGGCACTATGCAATTTTCATAAATCTTTCTTCAAAGATTGATTTTATTATGAAAATCTATGACCAGCCTTCACAGGTTGACCAGAACTTTCATGGAGTTCCTTTCCTGCCGCGTTCGTAGCTCCTTACCGGAGCAGGGAGTAACAAGTTACAATTCTTACACTCTGCAGAGGTGCGTTATTTTTCCCATGAGAGATCAACTCCTTGTTGCACAACCGGGCGTACTTTCCCGTCCACAATTCCATGATGTGGGGCCCAGTAGTTGGTCCAAGCCAATCACTGCCCTCTCCGCGACCTCATATGTCTGCCGATCCTTTGGGGCTGGCTCACCTTCGTTAAGCCCCCTTTCGGGCAGGCTAAAACCCTGATGAGTTCCCGAAGACTCTATGACCTGGTGATGCCTGGAATAGTACCATTTACATGGATTATATCCCTAAACACCATTCATGTATAATATAGACACCAAAAGTGTGGGGCGTAAGGGTGCCCACCCATATGTTGGATCTGCACAAGGAATCACAACGTCACGTTAAGGTCGTATTGCCTCCATACAAGAGGAAAAGGATACAGCTGACTTCTCCATCCCATTCCAAATCTCATGGTTAACGCGTAATATACGGCGCTAGAATCACTGATGTCATGGGTTATTAATCCCTAATTGTTCATTATTAATGCAATTATAAACCTAAGTTCTATTGCTCCATCATATCATCACTTAGGATGATATCTAAGATTTATTATTTTGAGAAAATAACATTTTCTTTTTCTATAATATAGATGATAACACACAATTTGCAAATACTTTGATAAAGACTCTTCAAAGGACATGCACAAATGATGAACTTTCCTTGTGATTGCAAGGTAGTGAAGTCGGATGCTTGCACTGGACCTTGAGCTTCTATGTCTACAAAACCATCATTATTGCCCGGTAAGGACAATATTTAAAGAAGAAAAATGATTATCTAAAGTAATGTAATGCATTATTTAGCTTTGTGTGTATTCTCTCCCATTATTTAAGTTATAAAAATTCTTTTAATAATAAAGAATTTATAAATATTAATTTTTAATATTTATTGAATATTGTATTCTTTTATTTTATTTCATTTTATTAACTTAATAATTCCTTTAAGAATTATCATTAAATACCAAAAATTGATATTGAATATTTATTTAGTATTTTTCTAAAATACTACAATATTAATATATAATGAAAGTGATTTTTTAATCATCTTTCAATAATTTTATAAAATTCCATAAGGAATATTTATATTACAAAATTCTTAATAAAATTTATATGTCTAAAATTTTATTTCTTAATTTATTTTGATAATTTGCATTATTGTGAATCCAAAAATATTTTATTTATAATTTTTGGATTTTTATTTTATTCTCTAGAATTTATTTAAGTTCAGGGGCATTTTGGTCTTTTCTTATTTATTAAAATCTGTCTTTTGGTAATTGGGATGCCTGTGTTGATTTATTGGGCCCTTGTGGCCCAATAGGACAAAACCAAAACTACACCCCGAAGGGGTTTTGGCCCAGTCCAGCCCACACTCCCTTGTCATCCTTTCGTTCTCATCTCCCTTCTCCTCTTCGACCCCGTGGTCGATGGCGTCGTCGCCATGTGCTGCTCGTCGCCGTGGTCCTCCTGGCCACTGCCGTGATGCAGGGCGAGGTTGTCGACCACGCTCCACCTTCCTTTCCAATTCGATTTGGACCTGGAGCTTCCCCGTGGCCAGACTAGCTCCGTCCTGAACCCTAGGGTTTGGGGTGGCGCTGGTGCTATCGCCGCCACTGCTGTTGTGTGCTATGGTGATGTTCCGCACCTCATGCGTGGCTATTGTTGTCGCCTCGACGTGGTGTGGGTCGCAGCACCCCCTTGGGGTGCTCCCGTGTCGCCGTGTTCGTCGTTGACTTTCTGCTTCCTCTTCTAATCTACAGTGAGGACCCCAGGTGCGTTGGTCCTTGGTTATCACCCGTGCCTCTACCTCCTCTAAGTTCATATGTGTGTAACTAGTGGCAATTCCGCATTAGGGTTCATATTGGTTCTAGGGTTCTTCCCTGGTTCTATGATTCATTCCTCTTTATGCTTGTAAGATGATGATTTGATCTGGTAATGAGGCCTAATGAAGATTGTTCTCACTGTACTTCAGTGCTTTCTGTCATGTTTTGATTATTTGATGCTATTGTTGACCTGATGCTAGTGATTCAGTAGTGTTGCCTCTAATTGGTGATAAATCTTGGTTAAGCTGATGGTGTAACTGTGAAACCTGGTTGGTTAGGTTGATGCTTAGTGTGTCTCTCTACTGTTAGTACTCTAGTACTGATGGTAGAACTGTCAGTGATGATTCACTGCACCAGTAAATGTTGGCTTAAAGATTCAGATACAGTTTGAGATCAAATGGTCACTTACAATGTTGATATATATTTGAAGATTCCTAATTATTATTCCTGTGATTAATAGCAGGAAAATGATTTATAGTTAGTTGTGGTTGTATCTGTGAAGATTGGATGCTTAACCTGCTTAGTTTAGAAACTGTTCTTGTGACACCATTCTAATATGGAACACAAGACTAGATTCTATTACTTGGCTTGGTTTTTGTTCAAGCTTAAGGTTAGATTGGCATCAGAAATAAATGGAAACTTCTTTCTTTGAATCCCTAGAACCTATGATGTTGGTCTGAGGTTTTAGGGACTAGACCCTTGTCCTGTTGTTTCTCATGGATTGGTTCTGGTAGTGATACCAGCTACTGATTCTTGAGTTAGAGTTGGAAAAATGATTGGTTTTATTATAGCTTAATGTTGGTGCATATAGTTTATGAAATCTGAGGTGCTACTCCATTAGGAGATGTGCCCAAATTTTATAAGCTATTTGAGAACATTTTGGAATATATATGAGTTGTGATGATCACCAGGATCTATGATGCTGGTCTGAGATTCTGGTGGGTTTGGTAGAGTTTACTGTTAGCCTTTATATTTCAAATTTCCTCTATGATAGGTTTACCCAACTTGGGTGATCACTGAGAGGTTTAACTTGTAAAACAGCACATGCTTTTCTATTTGATTAAGATGAACAGAATATGTGGATGTTTTATGATACTCACCACACTTTGGTGTTGTAGTTGCAAGTTGTTGATCTTGTGGTTGTGTGGCTAGCTTGATCTTGCTAGTTGTATGGCTAGCTTGATTTGGTGCTCCTCCTGATACTTCCAGCTTCTGGACTTGTCCTTGATCTAGCTCTCCACCTCCTGGTCCTGGTGGCTTGATGTTGTCCTTGCTATCCACCTGATCTACCCCCTCCTTATGTCACCATCTTGGTGAGATGATCAAGATTGTGATTGGTGTGATCTGGTTTGGCTTTGCTAAGCTGAGTGTGTTCTTGGTGTGTAAGAACAGGGAAATGATGTTGGGTGGATTCCCACGGTTGTGCTGAGTAGTTTTGTGTGTGTGGCTTGTTGATGCTATGCTGACAGCACACACCATGCAGTTTGGTGTGTGTGCTGCTTGTGTGCCTGCTGCACCTTGTGGATATGCTCTGGATATGAAAGTTACTGTCATCTGGTTACATTTACTTGTCTGGTGAAACTTGCCCCTCCTTACTGTTTATTTGACTTATGGCTTGAATTTATGAAAGATATAGTTCTTTCATATTGGTGAAACTTGCCCCTTAAAAGATTACTCAATGATGAACCCTAAATAGTGCACCTCACTGTCAATACTGAGAGTAAAACATTTTTAACCTTAACTTTCTTTCTTTTAGTTTCTTTTTGTTTTGCAGGTACCGGACTTGAAGATTCAAGATTTAGATTAGGTTTTCCTTTTCTTTATAGATAGTTACTTGTAAAATTTCTCTTATTCAATTGTAATCTTTATTTTATTCTTTTGTACTTTTTATTTTATTCTTTTGTAATAAAGATTGTACTATTACTCAATATATAAAGATTATTCTTTTATTTAATTACTATTATAAAGATTGTTGATCATTTTCATAAGTTACATTTTTGTAACTTATTTCTTGAATAAAATTTATGGAATAAATATTCATTTTATTGATTATGTTCTTTATTTAAAGTTTGAGCTACTAGTTATCATATCTTTACTAAATCAAAAATACTCAAACATAAATCTAAATCCTTTTGAATTATAAATCCAACACTCAAGTTTAAATTCAAATTTCATTTCCCAAAACACACTAATCCACAAAGATCATATCAAAGTTTATCACAATCATTCTCCAAGACTATTCATAATCTTAAAGCATGAAAGAAACTTTGATCACTTTAGGTTTTTATTTGGCGAAAATTTTACCCACATTTTTAGAGATGAATGCATGCAATTTCACAGATTCCTAAATCTACCCTTCGTTGGTTCCTAAATGATGGGATGTTACATTGATTCAGTTATAGCATGGTTTAAAACTATTATGAACTAACTGAGATATGATAAATACACCATTTACTATTTGCCTCTAGGTCATATCTCCTTCAAATATGTCATGAAACTAGGTGATCATCAAAACCCCACACTGCAATTAAGTTACTATTTCAAATATTAAAAGTTACATGGTAGGCTCATTCATGTCAATGAATATCAAGAGGATACCCAAGCCATTCCTATCAACCTGCATTAACTAGCACAATGTTCTATCCATAAGCACCAAAGGTCACAAGACCAGGGTTAATGATGACAAAGACAAGCCATAAAATGGAAAGATCCATTATATGCTTCATTTTCATGTCATATGGTTATTGGTTGGCCAAAGTGTGGAAGACGCTATTGTGGCAATTTTAGCTAAATAAAAGATCATGAAAAGTGGGATAGGTGTCAACATGAGTACGAACCAAACACAATTGATCTTGTCATAAGTAACCATATCACACACAACTTTGGATAAAAGATAAATTAAGTTATCTTCAATATATCTACCTTAAAGAATAGCAGAATGCATGCTCATGACATGCCATCTAAAGCAATTATCATAAATAGAGGTATGTGTTGGAAATATGCACTAGAGAAAATAATAAGGTTATTATTATCATAGTTCCTTGTTCATGATAAATGTTTATTCTCCATGTTGTATTTGTTTTAACCAGAAACTAAATACATGTGTGGATATATAAACAACACAACGTCCGTAGTAAGCCTCTGCTGACTAGTTCGTTAGTCAAGTGATGGTTAAGGTTTCCTAACCATAGACATGTAATGTCACTTGATAACATGATCACATCATTAGGATAATGATGTGACGGACATAAACAATAATAAGCATAGGCATTGAACATGTCTCTTAGTTTGATTGTTATTTCTTTTGTATATGTCAAGTATCATTTCCTTAGACCATGAGATTGTGTTACTCCCTGGTATCGAAAGAATACTTGGTGGACATCAAACTTAAATTCTTAATTGGGTGATTATGAAGATGGATTTCAGGTATCTTCGATGGTACCTATTGAGTTGCATGAATCAAGAGTGAGATTTATCACTCCTAGTGATCGAGGGATATCTCTAGGCCTTGTCGGCAGTGTAGCGTTGATACGTCCAAAATGTACCTACTTTCTCGAACACTTTGATATTGTTTCTTCTCTAAACTTGTGTGATTTGGATACAACTAATACTGACTGACACTGTTTTTAGCAGAATTACCTTGGTGTCTTGTTTTTGTGCAGAAAATGAACTATCAGGAAAAATCCCAGAAAATATGCCAAAAATTATATTTCACCAGAAGATCCACGGAGCCAGAAGGGGAGACAGAGGGGAGGCCTGGGGGGCCTAGACCCACCCCAGGCATGGGCCCACTGACCCCGCGCCTGGGGGAGGTTTGGCCACCCCAGGCAGCTTCTTGGCCTCCCTCCGCGTCTATAAGTTGCCTTCTAAACTAAAAACAAAGGGGGGGGTCAATAGTTTTCCAGAAAGAGTTTCGCTCCGCCGCCACCAGAAACCAGGATTCAGATCTAGAGACTCCGTTCTGGCACCCTGCCGGGATGAGGAATTTGGAGAGTATCATCGCCATCGTCATCTCCAACGCATCTCCATCAACCACCGATGTTTCCCTCATCCATGAGTGAGTAATCCCCCGCTGTAGGCTTGGGGATGGTAGGGATTGCATGAGTTCTATCATGTAATCGAATAAGATCTGTTAGGGGCATAGTGCCTAGTATCTCTATTAGTGCTATTTGACTTTGTTGCAACTTGTTGTGCTTAATGCTTGTCACTAGGGCCCGAGTGCCATGATCTCGGATCTGAACTTATTATTGAATCATTATGATAGTATTGTTTATGATCTTATCTGCAAGTTGTGTACACATATCATTATCCGGATCCAAAGGCCCCAAAGTGACAATAATTGGGAAAACCGGAGGGGATGGCTGTGGTGTGAGGATCACATGTGTTCACGGAGTGTTAATGCTTTGCTCCGGTGCTCTATTAAAAGGAGCACCTTAATTGCTAGTAGTTCCCTAGAGGCCCCGCTGCCACGGGCTGGCTGGACAAAAGATGTTGTGCAAGTTCTCATTGCGAGCACGTATGACTATATTTGGAGCACATGCCTAGGATTGTTTAGTATTTGGATGCTTATTATTATTTATCTGCAATGCCCTAGTTCTTTGAAGTTACATGTTTAGACTCGTCCATGCAAAGCCCGTCCATTCATCCCTATGCCTACCGCACTCGAATCCTACTGTTACCATTACTATTACTATTGATACTATTCTACTGTTGTTGTTACTGCTGCTGTTGCTTTGTTGTTTCTACTACAAACTGTTACTACTGATAAACTTCTATGAGCAAGAACTATTTCCAGGTGCATCTGAACTGACAACTCAGTTGTTAAGGCTTGCAAGTATTCTTTGGCTCCCCTTGTGTCGAATCAATAAATTGGGTAATACTACCCACGAAGACTATTGCGATCCCCTACACTTGTGGGTCATCAAGACTATTTTCTGGCGCCGTTGCCGGGGAGCATAGCTTTATTTGTAAGTTCACTTGGATCTATTATTGTTCACTGCTACTCCTTTCATCATGGGGAAGTCTCGTGATGGAAAGTTCCCTATTTTACCATCCACTACAAGAAGAGGTACAGTCCTAAACACCTTTGTTGCTCTTGATTCACTGTTTGTTATAAGTAAGCTTATCACACCACCACCACATACTCATGCTACACACTTTGCTACTCTTTGTTGAAACTGCTTTTGATACTCATGATGTTACTTCTACTGTGCTTGATGCGAGTGGTTCATTAGGTCCTTTTCTAGATGCTACTATGGCTAGTCTAGGAAATACCGAAACTCTTAGTGATGACACTGTTACACCTGTTAGCTCACCTGCTAGTGAGAGTTTTGATATTAATGATGGTTACATAGAGCTCACTGATGAATTTGTTGAAGAGTGCCGAAACACACATGGTGCTAGTGCTATTAAGAGTCTCCTTGCTAGACATACTATTATACCCAAGAAGTCCTATGATCCTAAGTTTGCCACCTCTCCCATAGATATTAAAGATAAAGATTATGATTTCTCTCTTGATTTAGCTTATTTAGATATTGTTAAGAAAGAACCGTTTTGTGGTACTGAAAATGAGAGTGTTGTGGCTCATATGAATGAGCTTTCTAATATGAGTGCTTTGTTCTCTGATGATTTTAATATGCGCAAGTACTTTGTTGCTAAGATCTTCCCTTTTTCACTAAAAGGAGAAGCTAGGGCTTGGTTTAATAGATTACCTCCTGGTTCCATTGATAAACTTGATTGCTTGATTTCTTCTTTCTTCCATAAATATTTTCCTCCCAGTGCTAGACATGCTGCTTTGCAGAGACTTTTTTATTTTAAACAGGAAGAAGAAGAGAAATTGCCTGAGTCATGGAAAAGATTCTGTTCCTTGATTCATGCATATCCCGAATGTCCATTACCTAAGCATGAGTTGCTTGATTTTTATTATAATGGACTAATTGATGATTCTAGGACCTACCTAGATAGCTTTGCTGATTGTGTTTTCAGGAAAAGGACTCCTACAGATGCAGAAGAATTAATGAACAAGATAAGCAAAAATTATGATGATTGGACTTCAACTGAGCTGAATACACCTGAGCCTATTACTCCTGAACCAGATGTTCCTGAACCAGTTCCACCAACAACAACAAAGAAATGGGGAGTTATTGCACTAAATGATGTAGTGATGAAGGAAGCTAAGAAGTGTCTAAAGGAGAAAGGTATTAGAGCTGAAGATGTGAAGAATCTACCTCCTATAGAATAATTATGTAAGACAATTCCCCACTCATCTACTATTGAGGTATACTCTCTCCAATTTAATGAAGGTGACATTCCTTATGGTAAGCCTCTTGATCAATGCTTAGAGGAACTTGACATATTTATTGTTAAACGAGGTAATTTTAATAAACAAGTTCAGAATCATTTATTGGAAAACTCTATAGCTATTCATGAGTTGAAAGATATTGTAGAAAAAACTTCTAATGATATTAAAATGCTTTGTAAACACTTTCAAATGGTTAAAACCCAACTTGATCAACTTGCTAAGGTACAAAAGGATATGCTAGTTAATGCTTCAGGAAATAAACATGCTTATGGAATTAGAACTAGGAGTGGTGCAGCTACTCAAGATCCTTTATATCCTGAAGGACACCGTAAATAATAGAGCAGGATTCCCAACAAGGTCAGGATAGTGGTAGTCCTCGTAAGAGGAAGAAAACAAACATAAGAAAGTTGAGGAATCACTTGAACCTGCTGTAGATCCTAATAGTATATCTGTCTCTGATGCTGAAACTGAGAGTAGTAATATTGATGAGCCTCCTGAAAAGGAGGAAATTGAGGAAGAACCTGAAAAACACACTAAGAACACTAGGTACACAAAGGAAGATTTTATTGCTAATAAACATGGTAAAGAGAGAGAACCTTGGGTGCAGAAACCTATGCCTTTTCCAGGTAAGAAACACAAGTCAAAGGAGGAAGAACACTACAAAAAGTTTTGTGAGTGGATGAAGCCTTTATTTCTGCAAATTCCTTTGACTGATGCTATTAAGTTGCCACCTTATTCAAAGTATATGAAGGATATTGTCTCTAATAAAAGGAAGATTCCTAATGAGGAGATTTCTACTCTACTTGCTAATTACTCCTTCAATGGTAAGGTTCCAAAGAAACCTGGTGATCCAGGTATACCAACTATTCCTTGCTCCATTAAGAATAATTATGTTAGAACTGCTTTATATGATTTGTGTGGCATCCCGCAAAACCACTACTAGAAAATCGCGTTGATTTAGTGCATCGCATCATCATAATCGCATGTCTTGTCTCGGTGCATCAGCATAACATCAGCATGCATCTATTTGTTTGAAACCGTTTTGCTAAAAACCCTAAGTTTGTTTTCTATAATAAACGCCCCGTCTTTATTTAAAACCCCAAAACCCGGGCTTGTCCGGATTAATTATTTTTGTCTAGCATCGGTTTGCAAAAGTCCCGTTTATAAATAATAAAAAATTAAATTATTTTAGTAGGGGCAGTCGAACGGGCCAACCCGACCCGACCCACCTGTTTTTAAACGGTCCAGCTGAACCGCCCTTCTAATCCTTTTCCCACCTAAAATCCTACCCACACCCAACCCTCCACATCACTCCACCCAATCAACTGCCGCCACCTCACCTTCCCTCACCCCTCCCACCACTCAGAACCTGCCACATCATCCCTCAACCCTCCCCCCTCTCTCTCCTCTCTCTCTCACCCCCACTCCCCACCAGCCACTCACCCCAGCACACACGCCAGCCACAACCTCCCGCCTGCGCCTGGGCCCGCCCTGTCCCCTGGGCCCACCTACCGCGGCCCCACCGGTCCCACCACCCCGCGCTAGCCGCCAGGCACTGCTCATCTTCCCCCAGCTCCCTCTTCTTCCCCCGCGCGCCCGAGCCCCTCCTCCTCCACGCGCTCCCTCCCTGCCTCCCTTCACCCTCACCGCCATGCTCATGGCCCTCCCCATCCTCTCACATGGCGCCGTTTTCCTCCATCGCGCTGCCGCCTCGCGCCTCCGCCTCCGCGAGCCTCGCCCCTCCCAGCAGCTCCCGCCCAGCAGCCCGCCCCGCGGCTCCCGCGCGCCTCCTCCTCCTCGCTCGGCGCCTCCTCCGTCGCCTCCCTGGCGCCCGCGGCCACCTCGCGTCCCGCCTCCACTGCCGCGCCGCCTTCCGGCGCCCCGGCCAGCGCTCAAGCCGCCACCGTCCGCCTTGATCACGTCTCCGCCGCCTCCTCTCCTAGCTTCATGGCGCCCGTCTCCCAGTGCCCGCGACCCTCTACTGCGCCGCCCGGCCCTCGCCCGCTCCTCCCGGCCAACCCGACCTCCGCCTCGCTGGGCATCCGGCCAGAGCCGTCGCCGGCCCAGTGCCACCGTCTCGAGGCCCGACCTCCTGCAGGCTGGACCCCGCCCTCCGTCGCTGCGCCCTCGCCGCCTCCGCCGACCTGGGCTCGTCGCCGAGCCCGCGTGAACCGCCGCCGGCCACGCGCCCCGCCAGGCCCGCCACCGCCGGCCCCGTCGGCGCCTCCCCTCGACCCCGCTGCCCAGCCGTCGTGAAACCCTCCGGGCTGCGTCAACCATCTCTGCTCCGGCGCGCCCGCGTGGACTCGCCCGAGCCGACACGTGGACCTCCGCTCCGACCCCAAGCGTGTGTGGCGTTCGATGCCCGGTGGCGTGGTGATGGATTGAGGACAGCGGCGAAGTCGCTGCCTTGGCGATACCCAAGTCCCCGAGAGGAGAACTACGTACCCAGGGACCGTTCCAACATCGCCAAGATCTTCCGGACTCGTACCGATGCGAAGCCCAGAACATCGCGCCCCGTCAATATCGCAACCAACAACGGTACTACAAGGTCTACCTCACGGAGCCCCCGGAAGACCCCGGTGACGAGCCCCAAGTTCGCCGCTGAGGATCAAGAAGGTACCCAAGGTCTCCATCAGACCGAGAACACGGATGCCCAGATCCTCGACTCGGAGATGCCGGAAACACCAAGTTTGTCGAGACCCTGAAGACCGTTCCCGGAGGCGAAGTCCGGACCCGATGACCGCCAAGATCGCCACCGGAACAACAAGCACTTCACCCCGGACACCGAGACCCCGATGCGACAAGATCTACCCCAGTCAACCGAGAACGCTCCCGCCGAGGCCATCGAACCCTGAACCCTGGACCCCGACCCCGAACCCTCGGAACCCCAAGATCTGCCGAACCCTAATGTGTGACCCCTTTCTCGAACCCTATTTTTACAAATGCTATATATAAGACCTGTTGCATATTAATCATTCATCTTGCATGCATATTTGTGTGGTTTGGGGGCCTTATGCCGATTCACCTAATAATTAAATATGGGGCCCATATGCGGGCAAATATAGCCTTATATTGGCCTCATTTAAACTTGTGTAGCGAACCGGTATCTTATCTTGCCTTGTTATAACAACATTTAAATTGCGGGGGTTCTAAACAACTTGAACCGTTTAAATAATGTCGGAACCCCGGTTCCGCTTAATATGATCTAATTGCATCGCACCTTTGCCATGTCATCCATCATACATGCATCATGCCCGGTCTTCTGCCGTAGTATTAAATAGTGCATCCGGTTTTCTGCTAGTGTCTTGCTTCTTCGCGGATAAGGCCGTTGAGTTGATGTGAGCTTCGCCCCGATCTTCGGTTGAACCTTCGGCAATGTTTTCAGGCGAGCATCTCCCCCTTTTCTACCTATCTTACTTTTATAGTATTTATTTCCCTCCTGTTGATCTATTGCTATCTGAGTTGCGATGCTTTAGTTTCCGTACCTGTGATATCCCCTGCAGCCTCATATTGCCTTGGACACACCCTATTACCTGTTGTTTGGTAGATAGTTGGACCTGCGCGTCTTAGTCGCTTGCTCAAGTGCTGTTGCGTGTCATCAAATGCCACAGTTGCTGATGTATTGCCGCATGTTGATGTTGGAGATGATCCTAGTTTTACTTATTGTTCACTTTAATTTCTATTTAACAACTAAAATTGAAATAAGCAGAGGCATCGGTGGGTGATAGAAAATATTTGGTTTCGAGCCACTTGTGTCCCGTAAGACCCCGAGTACTTGATTCCTGTTCCTTGTTTTATCGCTATCCACATCCGGAGGTATATGGGACCCCCGAGCGAGCTTGATTCATTCTTATTTCTTGGGGCCACAAACTAGTTTGAGGTGTTTTACTATCTGTACTTATGCCATGCTACTTTACGTATTTAAATTGTGCGAGGAGCACCTTGTCTTATTTAGGTAAGCGGATTGATTACGCGGTATCGACAAGCCCAGCCACACTTTCGGGTTCCCGATCGCTTATGCCATTGTGCCAAACCTTGAGTCCGTCTCGAGCTTGCTTACTCCGTTGCGGGATCTACTCAATGGGGTGGCCCCACGAAATATTTCGAATCTGTGATTGTTCATTCGTGAAAGCCTCGTTGGGTTTTGATTTGGTTTTTCCGAGGTTGATCGAGCGTGTGTTGCTATTGGTGCACCCCGGCCGGGTAAAACTTTCTGAAAGCCGTGTCCGCGGATATGGACGACTTGGAGCATAGTTTCTTGATCATAGACAAGCATAACTAAAGTTTATTGTTATAAATTTGACTTATAATGACTAGTAATCAGCTCCACTATAACGGAATGGCTAATTAATATTGCCCACAATTGCTTGTTTGGTTGTCGCTTGCGACAATTGTACCTGACTAGTAAATCTTGCAACTACAACGGAATGGCTGAATAAAAGTACCAACAACTGCTGGGTTTTTGGGTTATCTCATGATAAAAGTATCGATTAGTAGCTGTAACTATCACGGAATGGTTAACTAAAAGTGCCCACTGCTTACTTTATCAGGATGATTATCTACACCTGACTAGTAATTGCTGCAATGATAACCAAATAAGTAAAACTGCCAACTGTGTGAGTTCCTCGGTTGACTTCCTCGTTTGGTCTCGAGGGGGAAACGCCAGGATGGGTTTGGTTGATGATAGAATCAGGTTGGTTCCGAATAGGTCCTTCTTACCCCCTCTGTTTGGCGCCAGTGTATCGAGTCTCTATAGGTTGTTTAGTGCATCTTGCGCTGCCTTGATCCACCATACCTATGTGGCGAGGACCGCCAATTCTAGCCTCGCGTGTCTTGGCCTCGATCTTGGCTCCTTCTTTTCCCTTTGCCTTTGTCGGCACCCCTTTTTGTTTAAGCAGGTTTTGAGATCGGCGTCGTTAGCGAGGTTACCCTTCCGCTTGGCACAGGCGGTTATGGACGCCATTGGTTATTCTTCAGGGCTCTTAGCCCCATTTGCTTCTTGTCCGTAGCCGGACGCTATCTCGTTTCAAGGTGATTTGGCTCTTTGTATATTATATTTGTATTCTTGACTCATGGAGTCGCTGTCATATATATCTGTTCTGTGGGTCCCATCGAGGACTGTTGTGTAATGTTATTACTTTGTTTTCCACCCGCACGAAAGTGCCTGGTGGGCACCTTTGAATCGTTTCTATGCGGGTTTTGGCGAATTTTGCTCAAACTTGCATAGGTCCGATTCTGAGGGTGTTACAGAGTGGTATCAGAGCCAGGTTGCGATACCCCACAAGTCCAGCCTGTAGGATAACCTAGCTAACGGCCGAAGTAGAGTGTCAAAACTATTTTTGCAAAAACGGTTGGATAGTTCTGATTAGGTCTGATTTTACTCCTTACCCCTCTGCTGTTCCCCTCTTACCCCTACGTGTTTTGAATCCGCTCTCGTCTCTTTCTTCGAGTTCAGGAATTCTCGTGGTTGGGTTTCCGTCGTACCTTTAGGGTTTCGCTTCCTCCTTTGGTAACGGTGTTCTACCCTCCGGTGTTCAAGATGCCTGATGAATCCGCCTACGGTGGTACCATTCTTGGTTCCTTGTTTGTGCCTTCCGGTGTTTTCCGACGCGACGACATCATCTTTGCCAGATCCGATGCGGAGTCTGCATCACTCCTTTGTTTCGAACCTCGCTTGTCGAGATCTTCAGTCTAATTCCGAGAGTCGGTTGCATAATCCGCCTATTTGTGTGCAGAGTAATGGTTCGAGTGCGGGATGGAGTAGCTACCATACCACTACTCTTATCATTCGCTCTTGTACATCGAATCAGTGGATCCAGCAGTTTTACTCCGTCCACGGAAGTTAGGGGTGGCTTTATTTGTTGATACCTCTACCTTCGACCTGTTGCTCCCGGAGAGTTCTCTCGACGCTCACGGACAACGACCTCTTGTTAGTGGTGTCGTGAGGATCTACACGAAGCGAGAAGACGCAGATCGTCGACCTTTCCTTCCGGTACCATGAGGCGGATCTCGAGGGCGAGATCCATTGTTAGTGGTGTCGAATTGTGGCATCCCGCAAAACCACTACTAGAAAATCGCGTTGATTTAGTGCATCGCATCATCATAATCGCATGTCTTGTCTCGGTGCATCAGCATAACATCAGCATGCATCTATTTGTTTGAAACCGTTTTGCTAAAAACCCTAAGTTTGTTTTCTATAATAAACGCCCCGTCTTTATTTAAAACCCCAAAACCCGGGCTTGTCCGGATTAATTATTTTTGTCTAGCATCGGTTTGCAAAAGTCCCGTTTATAAATAATAAAAATTTAAATTATTTTAGTAGGGGCAGTCGAACGGGCCAACCCGACCCGAACGACCACCCCTGTTTTTAAAACGGTCCAGCTGAACCGCCCTTCTAATCCTTTTCCCACCTAAAATCCTACCCACACCCAACCCTCCACATCACTCCACCCAATCAACTGCCGCCACCTCACCTTCCCTCACCCCTCCCACCACTCAGAACCTGCCACATCATCCCTCAACCCTCCCCCCTCTCTCTCCTCTCCCCACTCCCACTCACCCCAAGACACACGCCACAACCTCCCGCTGCGCTGGGCCCGCCCCTGGGCCCCACCTACAGCCCCACGGTCCCACCACCCCGCGCTAGCCAGCCGCTCATCTTCCCCAGCTCCCTCTTCTTCCCCGCGCCAGCCTCCTCCTCCACGCTCCTCCCCTCCCTTCACCTCACCGCCATGCTTTCATGGCCTCCCCATCCTCTCACCATGGCCGCCGTTTCCCCTCCACTGCCGCCTCCCGCGCCTCCGCCTCCACGCGAGCCTCGCCCGCCCTCAGCGCGCGCCTCCGCCCAGCCCGCCGCCGCGGCTCCGCAAGGCCTCCCTCCTCGCTCGGCGCCGCCTCCCGTCGCCTCCCGCCAGCTCCGCGGCCACCTCGCGTCCCCGCCTCCACCTGCGCGCGCCCTTAGCGCCCGGCCGGCCGCGCTCATAACCGCCACCGTCCCGATCACGTCTCCGCCTCCCTCCTAGCTTCGCCGGCGGCCTCCGTCCTCCCCAGTGCCCGCGACCCTCACTGCCCGCCCGGCCGCTGCCCGCTCTCCCGCCAACCCCGACCTCCGCCGCCTGGCTGATCCGCCCGGCCTGCCCCGGCCCAGTGCCACCGTCCTCGAGCCGGCCCGACCTCCTGAGCTGGACCCCGCCCGGCCCTCCGCTGCGCCCTCGCCGCCTCCCGACTGGGCTCGTCGCCCGAGCCAGCGTGAACCGCCGCCCGGCCACGCGCCCGCCAACCCGCGCCGCCCGGCCTCGTCGCGTCTCCCTCGACCCGCTGCCCGGCGCGCGAGCGAGCCCCCTCCAGCGGCCTGCGTCAACCATCTCTGCTCCGGCGCGCGCCGCCTGGCCGTGGACTCGCCCCGAGCCGACACGTGGACCCCTCCGCTCCGACCCCAAGCGTGTGTGGCCGTTCGATGCCCCGGTGACGTGGTGATGGATTGAGGACACGCGCGTGCGAAGTCGCTGCTCCTTGGCGATACCCAAGTCCCCGAGAGGAGAACTACGTACCCAGGGACCGTTCCAACATCGCCAAGATCTTCCGGACTCGTACCGATGCGAAGCCCAGAACATCGCGCCCCGTCAATATCGCAACCAACAACGGTACTACAAGGTCTACCTCACGGAACCCCCGGAAGACCCCGGTGACGAGCCCCAAGTTCGGCGAGGATCAAGAAGGTACCAAGGTCTCCATCGGACCGAGAACACGGATGCCCGGATCCTCGACTCGGAGATGCGGAAACACCAAGTTTGTCGAGACCACGAAGACCCGTTCCGGGAGGCGAAGTCCGACCCGATGACCGCCAAGATCGCCACCGAACAACAAGCACTTCACCGGACACCGAGACCCCGATGCGACAAGATCTACCCAGTACCAACCGAGAACGCTCCCGCCGAGGCCATCGAACCACGAACCACGGACCCGACCCCGAACCCTCGGAACCCCAAGATCTGCCGAACCCTAATGTGTGACCCCTTTCTCGAACCCTATTTTTACAAATGCTATATATAAGACCTGTTGCATATTAATCATTCATCTTGCATGCATATTTGTGTGGTTTGGGGGCCTTATGCCGATTCACCTAATAATTAAATATGGGGACCATATGCGGGCAAATATAGCCTTATATTGGCCTCATTTAAACTTGTGTAGCGAACCGGTATCTTATCTTGCCTTGTTATAACAACATTTAAATTGCGGGGGTTCTAAACAACTTGAACCATTTAAATAATGTCGGAACCCCGGTTCCGCTTAATATGATCTAATTGCATCGCACCTTTGCCATGTCATCCATCATACATGCATCATGCCCGGTCTTCTGCCGTAGTATTAAATAGTGCATCCGGTTTTCTGCTAGTGTCTTGCTTCTTCGCGGATAAGGCCGTTGAGTTGATGTGAGCTTCGCCCCGATCTTCGGTTGAACCTTCGGCAATGTTTTCAGGCGAGCATCTCCCCCTTTTCTACCTATCTTACTTTTATAGTATTTATTTCCTTCCTGTTGATCTATTGCTATCTGAGTTGCGATGCTTTAGTTTTCGTACCTGTGATATCCCCTGCAGCCTCATATTGCCTTGGACACACCCTATTACCTGTTGTTTGGTAGATAGTTGGACCTGCGCGTCTTAGTCGCTTGCTCAAGTGCTGTTGCGTGTCATCAAATGCCACAATTGCTGATGTATTGCCGCATGTTGATGTTGGAGATGATCCTAGTTTTACTTATTGTTCACTTTAATTTCTGTTTAACAACTAAAATTGAAATAAGCAGAGGCATCGGTGGGTGATAGAAAATATTTGGTTTCCGAACGCCCATTTGTGTCCCGTAAGACCCCGAGTACTTGATTCCTGTTCCTTGTTTTATCGCGCTATCCACATCCGGGAGGTATATGGGACCCCGAGCGAGCTTGATTCATTCTTATTTCTTGGGGCCACAAACTAGTTTGAGGTGTTTTACTATCTGTACTTATGCCATGCTACTTTACGTATTTAAATTGTGCGAGGAGCACCTTTGTCTTTAGGTAAGCGGATTGATTACGCGGTATCGACAAGCCCAGCCACACTTTCGGGTTCCCAGTCGCTTACAACCATTGTCGCAAACCTTGAGTCCGTCTCGGAGCTTGCTTACTCCGTTGCGGGATCTACTCAATTGGGTGGCCCCCTGAAATATTTCTGAATCCTGTGATTGTTCATTCGTGAAAGCCTCGTTGGGTTTTTGGTTTTTCCGAGGTTGATCGAGCGTGTGTTGCTATTGGTGCACCCCGGCCGGGTAAAACTTTCTGAAAGCCGTGTCCGCGGATATGGACGACTTGGAGCACAGTTTCTTGATCATAGACAAGCATAACTAAAGTTTATTGTTATAAATTTGACTTATAATGACTAGTAATCAGCTCCACTATAACGGAATGGCTAATTAATATTGCCCACAATTGCTTGTTTGGTTGTCGCTTGCGACAATTGTACCTGACTAGTAAATCTTGCAACTACAACGGAATGGCTGAATAAAAGTACCAACAACTGCTGGGTTTTTGGGTTATCTCATGATAAAAGTATCTGATTAGTAACTGTTGTAACTATCACGGAATGGTTAACTAAAAGTGCCCACTGCTTACTTTATCAGGATGATTATCTACACCTGACTAGTAATTGCTGCAACGATAACCAAATAAGTAAAAGTGCCAACTGTGTGAGTTCCTCGGTTGACTTCCTCGTTTGGTCTCGAGGGGGAAACGCCAGGATGGGTTTGTTTGATGATAGAATCAGGTTGGTTCCGAATAGGTCCTTCTTACCCCCTCTGTTTGACGCCAGTGTATCGAGTCTCTATAGGTTGTTTAGTGCATCTTTGCCGCTTGATCCACCATACCTATGTGGCGAGGACCGCGAATTCTAGCCTCGCCGTGTCTTGGCCTCGATCGACGCTCCTTCTTTTCCCTTTGCCTTTGTCGGCACCCCTTTTGTTTAAGCGGGTTTTGAGATCGGCGTCGTTAGCGGGTTACCCTTCCGGCTTGGCACAGGCGGTTATGGACGCCATTGGTTATTCTTGAGGCTCTTAGCCCCATTTGCTTCTTGTCCGTGCGGACGCTATCTCGTTCAAGGTGATTTGGCTCTTTGTATATTATATTTGTATTCTTGACTCATGGAGTCATTTGTCATATCTCATTCTATGGGTCCCATCGAGGACTGTTGTGTAATGTTATTACTTCGTTTTCCACCCGCACGAAAGTGCCTGGTGGGCACCTTTGAATCGTTTCTATGCGGGTTTTGGCGAATTTTGCTCAAACTTGCATAGGTCCGATTCTGAGGGTGTTACAATTTGGGAGCTGGAGTTAGTGTTATGCCTTTTTCTCTCTATAAGAGACTCCAGCTAGAAAAGTTGATACCAACTAATATATCTTTGCAAATGGCTGATAAGTCAACTACTATTCCTGTTGGTATATGTGAGGATGTTCCTGTTCAAGTTGGTCTTAACTGATTTTGTTGTGCTTGAAATGCCTGAAGATGATAATATGTCTATTATTCTTGGGAGACCTTTTCTTAATACTGCATGCTGTCATTAATTGCAATCAAGGAAAAATAACATTCAATATTAATGACAAAGAGCACACTGTCTATTTCCCCAAGAATGTTGTTAGAAGCTATTGCCTGAATTCTATTGAAAACATTGAGAGCATCAAGGTTGGAGAAATATATTGTCCCATTCCACAAGAAAAATTTTAAACTATTATTATTGGGACCATTGCTATCAAGTATGAGGTAACATAATCACCTTGTGGAATGCAAAGTATTGTTTCATATAAGATTGTTTTGGTAAAAAGACTTGAACAACCTTGTTAACAAAGGGATTTTAATGAACAAAACAATGCTTTCACAGTGGTTATACTTGCTCACTTTTATTTTTTTTCTCCTTTCCAATCTTTGCTCTTCGTCATGCCTAACTTAAAGGCGTTTGAAGAAAAGTACTTGTTGGGAGATAAGCCAAGAGTTTCCTTGAGTCTTGGAAGTTATTACTTCAGTAATGACCTATCCTTATCTTTTTTGTTTGCTTTTTGTGCCAAGAATGATGTAACATCCCTAAAATCATGTTTCAAATACATGCATATCATCCATGCATCCATGATCATATGAATTTCATTTCAAACAAATCATTTTAAAACAGAAGCTTTTATGCTTATTATTTCATGTAAAGGTTGCTCTAGCCTTAATGATATCTTCCAAAGAGAGGAGTACTTGTTTTGGTTCAGTAATGTTTGAAATTCAAACTTAGGCACCAACAAAAGTTTGAACAAAGTTTCAAAACAAAATGAATAAATAAAACCAAATATTATGCCTATTGTATGTATATCAAAAAGGCTTGGTTTTATTTTTAATTTCATTTGATCAAAGTGTTTTGAATAAACAGTAGTGTTTTGACACACATTTGAGTGCAAGGTTTGCAGTATAAAAACCTAGAGAAGTTTTGAATTCAAACTCATTTGAATTGGAGTTGAAATTCATTTCAGATAAACCAAACAGAAAAAGAAAAGGGTTAAAGGAAAAAAAATGAGCTCTCAGTCGAATCTGGCCCAACTAGCCCACCTAAGCCCAGCAAACCCCACCCCGCAAACCGTTTTCTTCACCCACACCCGCACCCGCCGAGTGACTGACAGACAGGACCCACTCCCCCTCTGTTTCTCTCGCTGACAGCCAAGGCCCACACGGCGTCGTTGAAGGGAATATGCCCTGAGAGGCAATAATAAAATGTTTATTATGTGTATTCCAAGTATATGATAGATGTTTATTTTGCATGCTATAATTGTATTAATACGGAAACGTTAATACATGTGTGTTTAATAAACAAACAGAAAGTTCCTAGTTATGCCTCTCTCATAAACTAGTTCGTTGATTAACAAGATGATCACGGTTTCCTGATCATAGACATTGGATGTTTTTAATAACGAGATCACAACATTAGTGTAATGGTGTGATGAACATTCATCCGAAGTATAGCATTACGATCAAATTCATTGAGTTTATATTGCTATAATCAAACTACGAAGTAGTCCTAATCCTTAGACCATGAGATCATGCCAATCACTAACACCGGAAGAGTTTCTTGTTGACATCAAACGTCACTCCGTAACTGGGTGATTATAAAGATGGCTTCAAAGCTACTAAAGTGTTATGTTGAGAATCATGGATCAAGAGTGGAATTTGTTCATCCCAATGACGGATAGATATGCTCGGGCCCTCGGTGATATCACATTGGTTAGCTTGCAAGCAAGTGATTTGATCACTAGAATGTTATATCACGAGCGAGAAAAGAGTGCATGTCGATGTGAGATCAAACTAGGTATGGAGATACCGATGATCGAATCTCGGACATGTAATATATCGTGAAACAAAGGGATTAAGATACAAGCGTAAAAGGTTCCGACGATCATAGGAAAAGTCATCGTTGAATGTGTGGGAGTCAGTATGGATCTCCAGATCCCGCTACTGATTATTGATCGGAGAAGGGTCTCGATCATGTCCGCATTATTCGCGAACCTTAGGGTGACACACTTAAGGGACACTGGCATCCAGTTGGAGCAAATGTTTCATGCCGAAAGAATAAACAAGCGCATGAATTAATTTCACTAGATACCGAAACAGGTTTTCGGGTGAAATTGCATAAAGTGGTTATGCATGTGAAATGGAATTCTAGCAAGGGGTTATTTGTGAATGTTTGTCATTAAAATAATTGACAAAATTCTGAATAAAATAAAAGAGTTTTATTTAATGAGAGTTTGCATTAAATTTGGTGGTAATTTAATGGGAATTTGAGTGGACTTTTGAGTGGAGGGAATTTAAAGGAATTTTGTGAGTGGAGTGTCCAACCACATGAAGAGGGGAGGGCAAGGCAGCCCCATGCGGACACCCCTTGGGGTTCCCTCCTCCTATAAAAGGAGCCCCCCTCCTCACTTGTCTCTCACACCTCCTCGTGAAGGATCTCTCTCCCCCTCTAGAATTTATCCCCCATGGTCTCGGACTAGCGAGATACATGTTCCCGGTGGCTATTCGGCAAGAAAGGGTTGTGCTTCCGCTGCATCGCTGGAGCGAGAAGGCGGAGTTTGCCCGGTGTCTTGTACGTGTGTGCGAGCACGGATGCGCTGCTGCTTTGTGGCGCTAGGACTTCCTCTCGGTCTTGAGATCGGCAAGAGATCGTCTACATCAACCACGAGTTGAACTCGTTAAGCTTTGTCGGTCTTCAAGGGTATGTTCTCTACGGATATACATCCGCCCGTTGTTTGTATCTAGTAGATAGATCTTGGTACATAGTTCCCATCGTAGGAAAATTTTTGTTTTCTATGTTGCGAACCCTACAGTGGTATCAGAGCCGGATCTATGCGTAGATGCTTTACACGGGTAGTACACATATGAGTATGTGGGAGATGATGATCATGTTGTTGCTCCTTTGTTGTAATTTTTGATATTTGTGGCATAGTGGGATGAAGCGGCCCGGACAAACTTTACATGTCCTCGCACATGAGACCTGTTCCACGCTTGACATGCAACTAGTTTGCATAAGTGGCTAGCGGGTGTCTGTCTCTCCTACTATAGTCAATATCTATTTTGCAACGAATTGTCAACAATTTGGTTATCCTCGTTGTGGTTCATGTTCGTAGGTAAGAACGGTTCTATCTCGAAAGCCCTAAGCCACGTAAAACTTGCAATGGATAAATTAGAGGCGTCTAGTTTAGATTGTTGCTGGGCTAGTGTTATGATATGGTAGTGTTGTAAGTAGAAGTATGAGATGATACTCTTACAACACACATAGCGTGTAATCTCCATAGACCTTGGACTTACACATATAGGTATGATAGTAATCATACCACGGTGCACATGATAGAAATCATATGCGGGAACCATATCATTTCACTAATAAACATGTGATGTTTGATAGCATCTTATATTGCTTGTTTAGCGCTTTGTTAGCATAATAAGATGATCCCTCTTTTAAATATCAAGATAAGAATGTGTTCTTCCTTTAGTATGCACCGATTATGTTTTCGTCGCTCCAAGACATCACGTGATGATCGGGTGTTCTTGTATCCACGACCATATTTCGGGTGTAAAAGCAGTTACTGCCGAATACTAAGGTTCTAACTTGGCGAGCCTAGCATGTACAGACATGGCCTCGGAACACGGACCGAAAGGTTAAGCATGAGTCATATAGTTGATATGATGCCCATTTGATGCTCGCCTTTGAAGCTACACCGACTCACGTGATGATCGGACTTGGTGTAGTGGATTTGGTTCATGTAATCACCAAAAAGGCACGAGGGATGTCGTTTTTGAGTGGGAGTTCATTCGTAATATGGATTAGTTGAACTCAATCTATCATACACTTAGTCTAAACTTTACAAATTCTGTTGTAGATGGCACCACCTGCTTTTAATTTCAATGTGTTCATGGAGAAAGAGAAACTTGCAACGAACGGTAGCAACTTTACCGAATGGGCCATGAATTTGAATATTCTCCTCTCTGCTGCACAAAAGCAATATGTGCTAGAAGCGCCGTTAGGCCCCCCACCTTTAGATGATGCCCCTGACGAGGAGAAGAATGTCTATCAGACTCGTCAGGAGGACCACAACTTAGTTCATTGCGGCATATTGTATGGGCTAGAGCCGGAACTTCGAAAGCGTTTCGAAAATGGCAATGCTTTTGATACAATGGGTGAGTTGAAAATGATTTTCGACACACATGTTGCTGTAGAGAGCTGCAACGCTTCAGAAAAGTTCTTTAGCTGCATGATGGAAGAGCACAACTCCGTTAGTGAGCATGTACTCAAGATGTCGGGTTACGCCGATAAGCTTGTGTCCTTGGGAATATCGATTCCCATTGACTTAGGCATCCATCGTGTTCTGCAGTCTCTGCCACCTAGCTATAAGAGCTTCGTGATGAACTATAATATGCAAGGCATGAAGAAGTCTCTCCCCGAGCTTCTGTCAATGCTTAAAACAGCAGAAGTGGAAATCAAAAAGGAACATCAAGTGTTGATGATCAATAGGAACACTGGTTTCAAGAAAGACAATAAGGGAAAACGGAAGGGAAGTAAGGGAGGCATGCCTGTTGCCGTGCCTGAAAAGAAACCTCGAGTTGGACCTAAGTCTGATACTGAGTGCTACTATTGTAAGGGTATCGCCAGCCTAAGAATTGCCCCAAGTATTTGGCAGACAAGAAAGCCGGCAAGGCAAACAAAGGTATATATGATATACATGTTATTGATGTGTACTTGACTAGTGCTCGCAGTAGCACCTGGGTATTTGATACCGGTTCAGTTGCTAATATTTGTAACTCGAATCAGGGGCTGCGGAACAAGCGACCGCTAGCAAGGGGTGAGGTCAAGATGCATGTTGGCAATGGATCAAGCATTGATGTGATCGCCGTCGGAACGCTGCCTCTCCACTTGCCGTCGGTATTAGTTATAAACTTGAATAATTATTATCTGGTGCCTGCACTAAGCATGAACATTGTATCTGGATCGTGTTTGATGCGAAGTGGCTATTCATTTAAATCCGAGAACAATGGTTGTTCCATTTATATGAATGAAATCTTTTATGGTCATGCACTGATGATGAATGGTTTATTTCTTTTGGATCTCTATAATAATGTTACACATATTCATAATGTTGATGCTAAAAGGATTAAACTAAATGATGATATATCCGCATATATGTGGCACTGCCGTCTAGGTCATATTGGCATTAAACGCATGAAGAAGCTCCATTCGGATGGACTTTTGGAATCACTTGATTATGAATCATTTGATACATGTGAGCCATGCCTTATGGGCAAGATGACTAGAACACCGTTTTCCGGTTCAATGGAACGGGCGACAGATTTATTGGAAATCATACATTCTGATGTATGTGGTCCAATGAGTGTGTCGGCGCGAGGTGGATATCGTTATTTTGTTACTTTCACGGATGATTTGAGTAGATACGGTTATATCTACTTGATGAAACACAAGTCTGAAACCTTTGAAAAGTTCAAGGAATTTCAGAATGAAGTGGAAAATCATCGTAATAGAAAGATCAAATTTCTACGGTCCGACTGTGGAGGTGAGTATCTAAGTTATGAGTTTAGCACTCACATGAAAGAGTGTGGAATTGTTTCACAACTCACATCTGCCGGAACACCACAGCGAAATGGTGTGTCGGAACGTTGTAATCGTACTTTATTAGATATGGTTCGATCTTTGATGTCTCTGACGGACTTGTCGTTGTCATTTTGGGCTATGCACTAGAAACTGCTGCATTCACTTTAAATCGGGCACCATCTAAATCCGTTGAAAAGACACCGTATGAATTGTGGTTTGGAAACAAACCTAAGCTGTCATTTCTTAAAGTTTGGGGATGCGATGTTTATGTGAAGAAACTTCAACCGGATAAACTCGAACCCAAAGCGGAAAAATGCGTCTTCATAGGATACCCTAAGGAAACTATTGGGTATTACTTCTATCACAGATCCGAGGGCAAGGTTTTTGTTGCCAAGAATGGATCCTTTCTAGAGAAAGAGTTTCTCGCGAAAGGTGTGAGTAGTCGGAAGGTAGAACTCGAAGAGGTTATTGAACCTTCTCTTCAAATTATGGCGAGTAGCTCAGCGCCGGAAGTTGTTCCGGAGTTGACTCCACCTGTTGAAGAGGGAACTAATGATAATGATCATGAAACTCCGAAAGAGAGTACTACCGAACCTCGCAGGTCAAGCAGGACGCATGCAGCTCCCGAGCTGTACGGAAATCCTGTCATGAATTTCATGGTTGATGAAAATGATGACCCTGCGACGTATGAAGAAGCGATGATGAGCCCGGATTCCAACAAATGGTTAGAAGCTTCATACATATTAGGCATAAAGATCTATAGAGATAGATCTAGGCGCCTAATAGGGCTATCGCAAAGTACATACCTTGATAAGATTTTAAAGAAGTTTAAAATGGAAAATAGTAAGAAGGGGTTCTTACCTATGACACAAGGCACGGCATTGAGTAAGACTCAAAGTCCGGCTTCGGCGGAAGAAAGATAGATAATGGACAAGGTCCCCTATGCTTCAGCCATAGGCTCTATAATGTACGCCATGCTATGTACAAGACCGGATGTGGCACATGCTATTAGTTTGACTAGTAGGTACCAATCGGATCCAGGTTCAGAACACTGGAAAGCGGTCAAGAATATCCTTAAGTACTTGCGAAGAACTAAGGATATGTTTCTTGTATACAGAGGTGAAGAAGAGCTCGTCGCTAAGTGTTATGTCGACGCTAGCTTTGACACCGATCCGGATGACTCTAAGTCTCAATCCGGATATGTATTTCTCATGAATGGCGGAGCGGTTAGTTGGAGGAGCTCCAAACAACCTGTGGTGGCGGGATCAACAACGGAGGCCGAATATGTTCTTTGCTTGAGCGGCTCAGGAAGCAGTTTGGATGAAGGAGTTCATATCCAAACTAGGTGTGGTTGCAAACGCGTTGGACCCAATGGTGATCTACTGTGACAACAATGGTGCCATTGCCAATGCCAAAGAGCCAAGGTCTCACAAGCATTCCAAGCATATTAAGCGCCGGTTTTACTCCATCCGCGAGCATGTCAAGGATGGAGATATAAAGATTTGTAAAGTACATACGGATATCAATGTAGCAGATCCGTTGACTAAAACTCTCCCTAGAGAAAAACATGATCTACACCAGAACTCCATGGGTGTTAGATACATCACAATGTAACTAGATTATTGTCTCTAGTGCAAGTGGGAGACTGAAGGGAATATGCCCTGAGAGGCAATAATAAAATGTTTATTATGTGTATTCCAAGTATATGATAGATGTTTATTTTGCATGCTATAATTGTATTAATACATAAATGTTAATACATGTGTGTTTAATAAACAAACAGAAAGTTCCTAGTTATGCCTCTCTCATAAACTAGTTCGTTGATTAACAAGATGATCACGGTTTCCTGATCATAGACATTGGGTGTTGTTAATAACGAGATCACAACATTAGTGTAATGGTGTGATGAACATTCATCCGAAGTATAGCATTACGATCAAAGTCATTGAGTTTATATTGCTATAAACAAACTACGAAGTAGTCCTAATCCTTAGATCATGAGATCATGCCAATCACTAACACCGAAAGAGTTTCTTGTTGACATCAAACGTCACTCCGTAACTGGGTGATTATAAAGATTGATTCAAAGCTACTAAAGTGTTATGTTGAGAATCATGGATCAAGAGTGGAATTTGTTCATCCCAATGACAGATAGATATGCTCTGGGCCCTCTCGGTGATATCACATTGGTTAGCTTGCAAGCAAGTGATTTGATCACTAGAATGTTATATCACGGGAACGAGAAAAGAGTGCATGTCAGTAATGAGATCAAACTAGGTATGGAGATACCGATGATCAAATCTCGGACATGTAATATATCGTGAAACAAAGGGATTAAGATACAAGCGTAAAAGGTTCCGACGATCACAAGAAAGTCATCGTTGAATGTGTGGGAGTCAGTATGGATCTCCAGGTCCCGCTACTGATTATTGATCGGAGAAGGGTCTCGATCATGTCCGCATTATTCGCGAATCGTAGGGTGACACACTTAAGGGACACTGGCATCCAGTTGGAGCAAATGTTTCATGCCGAAAGAATAAACAAGCGCAGGAATTTATTTCACTAGATACCGAAACAGGTTTTCGGGTGAAATTGCATAAAGTGGTTATGCATGTGAAATGGAATTCTAGCAAGGGGTTATTTTTGAATATTTGTCATTAAAGTAATTAACAAAATTCTGAATAAAATAAAAAAGTTTTATTTAATGAGAGTTTGCATTAAATTTGGTGGAAATTTTATGGGAATTTGAGTGGACTTTTGAGTGGAGGGAATTTAAAGGAATTTTGTGAGTGGAGTGTCCACCCACATGAAGAGGGGAGGGCAAGGGAGAATCCCCCATGCGCCGGCCACCCCCTTGGGGTTCCCCCCTCCTCCTATAAAAGGAGCCCCCCTCCTCACTTGTCTCTCACACCTCCTCGTGAAGGATCTCTCTCCCCCTCTAGAATTTATCCCCCATGGTCTCGGACTAGCGAGATACATGTTCCCGGTGGCTATTCAGCAAGAAAGGGTTGTGCTTCCACTGCATCGCTGGAGCGAGAAGGCGGAGGTTGCCCGGTGTCTTGTACGTGTGTGCGAGCACAGATGCGCTGCTGCTTTGCGGCGCTAGGACTTCCTCTCGATCTTGAGACCGGCAAGAGATTGTCTACATCAACCACGAGTTGAACTCGTTAAGCCTTGTCGGTCTTCAAGGGTATGTTCTCTACGGATATACATCCTCCCGTTGTTTGTATCTAGTTGATAGATCTTGGTACATAGTTACCATCGTAGGAAATTTTTTGTTTTCTATGCTGCGAACCCTAAAGTCGTCGTCTCCACCCTCACCGCGACGTGTTCTTCCCCAAATCACGCTGTGCGTTACCTGGTTGATTCGCTCGTCAATTCGCGTTGATTGCAGGAGTTAATCACGCCCCCGCCTGGCCTACTTAAACCCCCTCTGCCCTCTCTCCATTTCCCCCCAAACTCCGAGCACAAAGCGCCCCCAGGCTGCCCGCATTCATCCTCGCACCGCCGCAGACAGAGAGCACTCCGGTGACCGATTCCGGTGAGCCTCGTGCGCCCCTCTCCCTCTGGTTCTTGCAGACAGCCTCGCCACTTCCTTGCGCATCTATTGACACCGTTGGTTCCTTCTATACCTCCCCAGGTCGTCGTCTTCGACAAGCACAGCAAGCCCCCGACGACATCCTCAACTCCTGCGGTCAAATTCGGTGAGCCCCTTGTTCCTCTCTGCCTCTGATGCACAGGATCTTGCTCGCCGTAGTCTTGCGCATCTCCTGATGCTGTTTGTGCATGCTAGGGTGACCAGGAGCCTCGCCAACGTCGTCGTCCACCCAAGCCCGACGCCGCCAGCAACTCCGACGAGCTCCCTCGGCCACTACAGAGCGCCCCTTGCCAAGCCGTCGCCAGGTTGAGCATCAGTACATCGCCGCGGTTCTGGTAAGCGCCTCTGACGACCCAAGAACCACCTGTAGCACCGCGCCGCCGTAGGCAGAGCTCGCCGCTGCCAGTAGCCGCCGCCAGCGCCGCTCAGCTTTGTTCGTTTGATCCAGGACCGTTGGATCTGGATCCAGCGCGCGAGATTAGATCACTTAACGAAGCGGTATAATTTGATTTGGGACGTGCAGATTATGTTGATCTAACGGCTCACAGACGCGATCCTGAGCGAAGCGGTACGGGCCAATTAGATTAAGATGCGTGGCAGCTGTTTGGATTTAAAAACAGGATTTGAATCTATTAGAAGTTTGATTTTGTTTTGGCTATAACTTTTGATCCCCACGTTAGAATTTGAGAAATTTTATATCAATGGAATCAGGAGAACAATCCCTTTCTAAATATGCAATGTGTTTAATGTTTTGCTTCTGTTAAAATAGTTTTATTTGCAGAAACTTGTGTAGGGATAATTTGAGTATATGAATTTTTTAAGAAATGTTTTAGGGATTAAATATTTGTTGTTTGGCAAGTTTTTAACTTGTTTATAAACCAGTACTGTACACTTGCTTTGTTGAGTTTTAAAAATCATCACATATCATATTGCATGCATTCATATATTTGTGTTTGTATATGTTTTGTATGTGATTTGTGGCTATGATTCTTTGTGTAGATTTTGGTGCTAGTGATTGTGATTGTGAGGAGTGTAGCTACTCTCCAAACTACCAAGGCAAGTGGTACTTCATGAATATTTTTATCCCTATGTTTTCTACTAAGCATTAGAAATATTTTGCTAGTCTTGCATGCTATATTTGTGCTTATATGCCATGATGGGAAATCCTAGTAGTTGTAGAATTGCCAGAAATTTCTAAGTTAAGATGCTTATCTATGCCATGCTTAGCCTAGCTAGTAGCAACCAAGGGTTGGTGAAATATACATGCTATGATGAAAATATTTCTAAGTCTTTGGACTTATGTTTTGCCTAATAAAACAACTAAGTAAATGAAACACCTGGGTGGAATGGAAGTAATGGTTTGTGTTGAGTGGTTACACAAGGCCAGGGGACTGGTGAACCTTGTGTATCTCACTTGTGGAAAGCCACCCAGGAACAAAGAGATTTTAGAGGCCAAATGTTAAGAAGCTTCTAGTGCAGCCACTTGGCAATATGGGCTCTGCCTGGATCACATAGGTTGCTAGAACTTAGCCATTTGGACAGTTGGTGGTAGTGGGAATGATAGGTTGGAGCGCGTCCATTTGGTCTAAGGGAAGGCTTCTGAAAGGTCATGTCTTGGTGAAAATCAAGTCTGGTGGGGAAAGTGCACAACCTCTACAGATGGAAGAATCTAAGTACTTAGCCATGTCCCTGGAAAAGGACAACTTGAGCATCAAGACATGGAAGCTATCAAGAATCTCCTCATCCCAATTTCTAAGTAAAAACTTGTGGGTGAACAAGGGTGAAGGACCTCAATGTCTATTGGTGGTTCCTTGGGAAAGGTTTTGACAAAGAAAAACTTAGTGATTTCAACTAATAGGCAAAACCTATTTTGAGCAAAGCAAGCAAAGCTACACTTAGCCAAATTGCATATAGTATCTAGACCACCTAAATTATACTAAGGTATCACTTGCCAATACTATTCCAATGTATTTATCCACTGTGGCTGTAACTTGTGATGTTGTAGGTTACTCTGATGAGGATTAGGAGTCATGAGTCTACACTCAACATGTTTGCATGTGGCACATGAAGATGAAGACTTTTATTTATTTACTTATTCAAACTCTTGTACTAGGCCTGTGGCCTTGGAGTTGTAAAGACTATGTTGTCTCTAGAATGACTGTAATAATGACCTTTGTTTCTGTGTACTTCATCTTAAACTATGGATGCTAGCATTGATCCAGGGACTAGCATTGCAATCACAGGGATACTTTTCCTTTATAAAGGAGGGATCTTACAGATGGTATCAGAGCCAGATTGGAAACCACTAAGGAAAATTTTTCAACAACTTCTACACTTGTCTATTCTTCTCGTAAACTTTTCTAATCTTCTTTCTCATCTCTAATTGTAGATGAACTCCATCAACGAATCCGTGAGGAAAGGACCACTCATGATAATGACTTTGGAGTGTGAGACAGAATTCCCCAAGGCTCTCAAGGACCTCATGGTTGCAATGGAAATACATGGTGCAGCTGTGTACAAAGGTTTTCCTGTGATGGATGAAGGAGTTGAGTACTGGTGGGTGCAACTTCACTTGTATAAAAACAAGGAAGACAACCACAAGGACTCAGGATTCTGCATGTTCACCAATTCAGTGGTGCACACTACATTCTTTGAATCAGCAAGGGATGCAGCTTGGAAGACCATCAAAGAACTTGGTGAAAGAGTCAAGTGCAGAATGTTCAACATCCAAAATAGCCTAAAAGAAGAGAAGAAACATACCCAAGAGTTGGAAGCTACCAACCAAACCTTAAGAGGAGACATTATAGACTTAGTGATGGAGTCATGTGAGCAAGATAGACTGATTGCTTCTAGAAACATTATGTTAGACAACAGATCCAGTGAGATAGGATTGTAAACGTACTTCGTTAGTTGGACCACCACTTATCACCTCATTTTTTCAAAAGTTGTTTAAAATAAGTTGAACCTTGGTTGATGTAATGGACCCATGTATGCCATGACTTGTGTGTTTTGATTTCCAAAGATGTGTATGATATTTTGCCTTGTGTTTTATCATGAATTGTGTTGTTCTAACTTTTTCTATCTTATAAATAGATGCCTAATGTTACCATCAGCACTGTTGAGGAGTTCCAGGGAACTTGCTTTGGTCCTCGTATTGTTGAGCTCACTACTTTACTCAATATCCCTCTTCCTACCATCATGGTGCTTCCCCCCTCCAAGTTTGAGAGGAAGGACCTTTGGGGTTTCAAGGTCAATCAGCCCGGACGCCAGACTGAGCCTACCACGGAGGCCATCGTCTTCAAGCTCATGCACGATGACAAGGAGAGAGGCCTTGAGGTAGTCATGCAGGATCTGATAGGACGTCTGCAGGGGAGACACTCTCGACAGGTTAGAGGTACTCACTTCCACGTCTTCGGAAGACGTGATGAGGATGGAGAGTCCATCGACTTCGAGGACAATTCGAGGGAGACAGCGGAGCCGATTCGCCTATACCTCTAGGACTTAGAGTCTCTCATTAGGCATGTGGACTCTGATAGGACCAACGTCATGCTCAACAATGACGAACTCCAGGTGCAGCTTCACGAGAAGGACAAGCTCTTCGCGGAGCAAGATGAGATAGTCAAAGAGATGGATGCAAAGTTCGAGAGCCAGGTGTAACATCCCTAAAATCATGATTTAAAAGATTGCATATCATTCATGCATGCATATAATTTTGAGATCATTTTCAAACCATTTTCAAGGAAACAGAAGCACATAGTGCTATCATTTTATGTGAGCAAACTTAAATCAAATGACCATCCTCATTTGAGAGCATAAGTGTTTTAAACCAAGTTTGTTTGCTTCCTTGTTGATTGGATTGAGTGTGGAGTTTGGACAAAAATATACAAAATAAATATGGTTTCAAAACCATTTTCAAAACATTTGCAAATCAAGTGCTATGGCACTGTTTATTTTGTTTATTCAAAAGAACCAAGCTTGAACAGAGAGACCACAAGATTTTATGCCCAGAAATGTGAATGTTGCACCCTACAGAATCCTGAAAAAGTTTGAATTCAAAAAGCTTTTGAAACCATTTTGAAATTCATTCGAGAAAATCAATTTAGAAAAAGAAAAAGAGAAAGGAAATAGAAAAAGGCCGGCGCCAGGGTTTGAGCCCATCAGCAGATCCAGCCCAGCTAGCCCACCCGGGCTTTTCCTCTCTCTTTCACTCGCAGACGCACCCACGGAGTCACTGACGCCAGGACCCCACCCCCTCTCTGGTTCTCTCGCAGACAGCTGGGCCCCATCCACGTCACCGTCGTCTTCCCCAAATCCCGCGCATGAACACGTCGCCGCTGGCCGTTGCTGCGTTGATTCCGCGGCGTAATTGCCATTGATTCACCAGGCGTTTCTTGTCAAGCCCCTGCCTACTTAAACCCCTCCCCCTCACGGCCATTTCCCCCCACTCAATTTTCTCTCCACGCCACCAGGCTGCTCACAACTCGCCAGACACCGCCGATGTTCCGACGACCTCGCCGATGAATTCCGGTGAGCACCGCACCCCCCTCTGTCCGTGGTTCATGCTATCATGCTCTGCAGCTTCGTGCGCATCTACTGACACATTCCATTTGCTCGCGCATGGCCTGTAGCCCCGGCAACGTCAACGATCGAAGGCCGCCGCCTTTCTCGAACTCCGGCGACCTCTCCCCGTAAGTACCAGCCGCACCTTGCCCTCTGTTTGATACGCCTAAGATCCCCCAGCGTCTTGCGCATCTAACGGCACCGTTGGTTTGTCTTAGCTCGCCCCAGAACCTCGCCTCCGTCGATGCCAAGGCCTTCCCGACGTCTGCTCCTACTCCGACGAGGAATCCCCGCCGTGTCCGCGCACCCCTTGACGAACCATCGCCGCCTTGAGCATCAGCAGCTCCCTGCGATTCTGGTAAACCCCTTCTCCCTCTCCCGCGCGACCTAGAACACCAGCTCCGCCACTGACAGAGGCGCCGCCGCCAGTCGCCGCCGCTAGCGCCGCTCGACTTTGGTCAAAGCAATAGCAACCGTTAGATCTGCATCATAGGGATTAGATTAGAATGAGGACGAATAGTTTTCTTTAGATCTGGCACGTTGGATCTAAGTTGATCCTACGGCGCGGAAGCTCGATCTGACGCAAAGCGGTATCGGCCAGTAGGATTAAGACGCGTGGCAGTGAGTTAGGTTTAAAACATAATTTGAATCTGATTTATATTCAATTTTGATTTGGCTATAACTTTTGATCCCCACGTTAGAATTTGACAAATTTTATACCGTTGGAATCAGGAAGACAAGCCCTTTCTAAATATGCAATGTGTTTAAAGTTTTGCTTCTGTTAAAAAGGTTTTATCTGCAGAAACATGTGTAGGGCTTATTTGAATATATGAATTGTTTAGGAATTGTTTTTAGTGTCAAATAAATTTGGTTTGGCAAGTTTTTGACTTGTTTAAGATTCAGTACTATGCACTTGCTTGGTTGGGTTTTAAAAATCATCACTTAGCATCTTGCATACATGCATATTTTTTTTTGATTGTATATGTCTTGTATGTGATTGTGGCTATATTCTATGTGTAGATTTTGGTGCTAGTGATTGTGATTGTGAAGAGTGCTACACTCCAAACTACCAAGGCAAGTGGTACTTCATGAATATTATCATTCCTATGTTTTCTACTAAGCATTAGAAATATTTTGTTAGACTTGCATGCTATTATTTTGCTTATGCCATGTTGGGAAATCCTAGTAGTTGTAGAAATGCTAGGGAATTTCTAAGTTAAGTTACTATCTATGCCATGCTTAGCCTAGCTAGTAGCAAACAAGGGTTGGTGAAATATACATGCTATGATGAAAATATTTCTAAGTCCTTTGGACTTGTGTTTTGCCTAATAAAACAACTAAGTTAATAAAACACCTGGGTGGAATGGAAGGTTTGGTTTATGTTGAGTGGTTACACAAGGCCCATTTCTATGGTTTACCTTGTGTATCTCACTTGTGGTAAGCCACCCAGGAACAAAGAGATTTTAGAGGCCAAGTGTTAAGAAGCTTCTAGTGCAGCCACTTGGCAATATGGGCTCTGCCTGGATCACATAAGTTGCTAGAACTTAGCCATTTGGACAATTGGTGGTAGTGGGAATGATAGGTTGGATCGCGTCCATTTGGTCTAAGGGAAGGCTTCTGAAAGGTCCTGTCTTGGTGAAACCAAGTCTGGTGGGGAAAGTGCACAACCTCTGCAGATGAAAAAATCTAAGTACTTAGACAAGTCCATGGCAATGGACAACTTGAGCATCAAGGCATGGAAGCTATCAAGAATCTCCTCATCCCAATTTCTAAGTAAAAACTTCTGGGTGAACAAGGGTGAAGGACTTCAATGTCTATTGATGGTTCCTTGGGAAAAGTTTTGACAAAGAAAAACTTAGTGATTTCAACTAATAGGCAAAATCTAGTTTGAGAAAAGCAAGCCAAGCTACACTTAGCCAAATTGCATATAGTATCTAGTCCACTTAAAATTTACTAAGGTATCACTTGCCAATACTATTCCAAAGTATTGACCCACTGTGGCTCTAACTTGTGATGTTGCAGGTTACTCTGATGAGGATTAGGTGTCATGAGTCTACACTCAACATGTTTGCCTGTGGCACATGAAGATGAAGACTTTTATTTATTTACTTATTCACACTCTTGTACTAGGCCTGTGGCCTTGGAGTTGTAAAGACTATGTTTATCTCTGGAATGGATGTAATAAATGACCTTTGTATCTGTGTACTTCATCTTAAAACTATGGATGCTAGCAATGATCCAGGGACTAGCATTGCAATCACATGGATCCTTTTCCTTTATAAAGGAGGGATCTTACAGATGGTATCAGAGCACTGTGTTGCCTGTAGGATTATGACCCTAGGATTAGAAACCACTAAGGAAAAAAATTTAGCAACTTCTACACTTGTCTATTCTTCTCGTAAAACTTTTCTAATCTTCTTCCTCATCTATATTTGTAGATGAACTCCATCAACGAAGCCGTAAGGAAAGGACCACTGATGACAATGACTTTGGAGTGTGAGACAGAATTCCCCAAGGCTCTCAAGGACCTCATGGTTTCACTAGAGATACAAGGTGCAGTTGTGTACAAAGGTTTTCCTGTGATGGATGAAGGAGTGGAATACTGGTGGGTGCAACTTCACTTGTATAAAAACAAGGAAGACAACCATCAGGAAAAAAGATTCTGCATGCTCACCAATTCAGTGGTGCACACTACATTCTTTGAATCAGCAAAGGATGCAGCTTGGAAGACCATCAAAGAACTTGGTGATAGAGTCAAGTGCAGAATGCTCAACCTCCAAAATGATCTAAGGAAAGAAAAGGAACATACCCAAGAGTTGGAAGCTACCAACCAAACCTTAAGAGGAGACATTATAGACTTAGTGATGGAGTCATGTGAGCAAGATAGGCTGATTTCTTCTAGAAACATTGTGTTAGCCAACATATCCAGTGAGATAGGATTGTAAACGTACTTCGTTAGTTGGACCACCACCTATCACCTTATTTTCCAAATGTTGCTTTAAAATAAGATTGAACCTTGGTTGTTGTAATGGTTTCATGTATGCATGACTTGTGTGTTTTGTTTTCCAAGGATATGTATGTGATGTTTTGCCTTATGTTGTAACTTAAAATTGTGTTGTTCTAACTTTTCTATCTTATAAATAGATGCCTATTACCATCAGCACTGTTGAGGAGTTCCTGGTTACCCGCTTTGGTCCTCGTATCGTTGAGCTTACTACTTTGCTCAATCTCCCTCTTCCCACCATCATGGTGCATCCCCTCACCAAGTTTTAGAGGAAGGACCTCTAGGGCTTCAAGGTCAACCAGCCCAGACGCCAGACTGAGCCTACCACGGAGGCCATTGTCTTCAAGCTCATGCACGATGACAGGGAGAGAGGCCTTGAGGTAGTTATGCAGGATCTGATAGGACGTCTGCTAGGGAAACACTCCCGACAGGTTAGAGGTACCCACTTCCACGTCTTCGGTAGACGTGATGAGGATGGAGAGTCCATCGACTTCGAGGACGATTCGAAGGACGCAGCAGAGCCGATTCGTCTGTACCTCTAGGACTTAGAGTCTCTCATTAGGCACATGGACACGGACAGGACCAATGTCATGCTCAACAATGATGAGCTCCAGGTGCAGCTTCACGAGAAGGACAAGCTCTTCGCGGAGCAAGACGAGATAGTCAAGGAAGAAATGGAGGCGAAGTTCGAGAGCCAGGACAGGAAGTTCAAGAGTCAGGAGAAGCGTGTCCAGGATAGAAACAAGAAGATCCGGGACATGACTGAAGAACTGCAGTCCAAGGACTTCGAGCTCGAGCAGCAGCAGACGGTGATTGAGAAGCTTCATTCCCAGAAGAGGGCTCTCAAGGCCAAAATAGAGACCTTGACCACTAGTGTCGAGGAATACAAGACCGCGATGGAGAACGCGGGTCTTACCTTTGTCGAGGAGGAGATTGATGCCGATGAGTAGATTTGACTACTCATTTATCATTTATTATCGTACTTGTTATCTGAGAACTTGTTATTTGACCATCTGACATGTGGATGGCTTGCTACTTGTGTGTTTTACTTTGTGAACTTGTTATCTTGTTGTTCAACCTTTATCTTTGTGTTGCATGCTTTATGTTTGCTTATGTGATGTAATGTGCATGAAAGCATCTATGTATATCTCATTCTTATCTCTATTGAACAAACCACAGATGCCTCCCCGTCGTGCAAACCCCAACCCCAACAACAACAACAACAACAACAACATCACTCTAGAAATGCAACAAATGATGACCGCTCTAACTCAACTGATGCAGATGATGACGACGTTCATCCAGAACCAAAACAACAACAACAACAACAACAACAACAACAACAACAACAATAACAACAACAACAACCCACCGGGTTTTGATATGCTTACCAGGTTCTTGAGATTGAGGCCAGCAAAGTTCTCAGGAACGACTAATCCCATGGTGGCAAATGATTGGCTACACTCAGTGAACAAGGACTTGGTAACCGTGGGCTGTACGGATGCTGAAAAGGTCAGATTTGCCACTTGGTGGGACAACTTCCATATTACCACTCCCATAGAAGATGTGACATGGGCTATCTTTGAGGATGGTTTTCGCACTGCTCATATCTCATCTAAAGTGATGAGTCTGAAAAAGAAAGAGTTCCATAATCTGAAGCAGCGCCACCGCAGTGTGGCTGAATATATTGAAGAGTTCAACAATCTGGCGCGTTACACACCGGATGAGGTTGACACCGATGCTAAGAGAAAGGAAAAATTTCTTGAAGTCTTGAATGATGAGCTGAACCTGCAGTTGGCTGTGGCATATGTTCCCACTTACCAGTCTCTCTGTGACAAGGCTGCTATTTTGGAGAACAAAATTAAGCAAGTTGAAAGCCGAAAGAGAAAGCACTCAGACAAGCACAACTCGGGATCGTCTCACAAACTTTCCCAATATGATGACAGTGGAAGCTCAGGATCCCACAAGCATGGGAAATTCAACATGCACCACAACCACAACCGTCATGACAACAAGCATCACCGTAGTCATGACAATGACAAGTACAAGAACCACAAGGGTGGATACAAGAGCCACCACAGTGGTAATGGAAGTGGAAGTGGAAGCCAGCCTGTCAAGAAGGACATAAGTCAGGTTGAATGCTTCAAGTGCAAGAAGATGGGGCATTATGCAAATGAATGCCCAGAAAAGAAAGTTGAAGGACCCAACAAGCCCAACCCTTTTCAGAAGGGACAAGTGAACCACATCAGTGTGGAGGAGGTCTATGAGGAGCCCGATGTCATTCCGGTAAGTTCACTCAATTCTATTCCAGCATTTGTTCTTTTTGATACTGGAGCATCGCATTCATTCATATCAAAAGCATTTGTTGATAGAAATGAGTTTCCAACTGAAAACATTGGGTGTCCAATAAAAGTTAGTTCTCCGGGTGGAGATATGATAGTAAGTCTTGGATGCCGGGATCTAGTAATAGAGTTTGGAAAGCATAAATTTCCAGTAAGTCTGATCATCCTAGATTCCCAAGGACTGGACGTAATATTGGGAATGGATTGGATGGCTAAGTATGAAGGAGTACTAGATTGTGCTAATCGTACTGTTGCACTCACAACCCCGGAAAGGAAACGGATTAAATTCAAGTCCAACTTTGAATCTAAAGGAAGTAAGCTAAATTCTCTTAAGGGGGTTAGCACAGACACTGTGCCAATTGTGAGTGAGTATCCGGATGTGTTTCCGGAAGAACTGCCAGGAATGCCACCAGATAGGGATGTGGAGTTCCTTATTGATTTGGTACCAGGATCTGGACCAATAGCAAAGAGACCTTATAAAATGCCAGTTGATGAACTGAAAGAACTCAAGAAACAACTTGGAGAACAGTTGCAGAAAGGATTTATTCAACCAAGTTCTTCATCTTGGGGAGCACCAGTTTTGTTTGTGGAGAAGAAAGATAAAAGTCAAAGGTTATGCATAGATTACCGTTCACTCAATGAGGTGACTATCAAGAACAAATACCCTTTGCCGAGAATCAATGACTTGTTTGATCAGCTAGAAGGAGCTTGTGTGTTCTCGAAGATTGATCTCCGGTCAGGTTATTTTCAGCTCAATATAAGAGAACAAGACATACCTAAAACATCTTTCACCACAAGGTATGGATTGTATGAGTATACCGTGATTCCATTTGGATTGACCAATGCTCCAGCATACTTTATGAATATGATGAACAAGGTGTTCATGGAATTTCTTGATAAGTTTGTTGTCGTTTTCATCAATGACATTTTGATCTACTCCAAGAGCAAATAAGAACATGAAGGAAATTTGCGTTTGATACTTGAGAAGCTTAGAGAGCATAAACTGTATGCCAAATTCAGCAAGTGTGAATTCTGGTTGAATGAAGTTGGATTTCTTGGACATGTTATGACAAAAGATGGTGTAGCAGTTGATCCTGCTAAAGTTTCACCAGAATGGCGAATGAGAATCTCCCAAGTCAGTGAAATAAGTTCGTAGTTTCCTTGGCTTGGCAGGTTACTACAGAAGGTTCATTGAGAATTTCTCCAAGGTAGCTAAGCCTATGACATAATTGCTAAAGAAAGACAAGAAATTTGCTTGGTCTGAAGGTTGTGAACTCAGTTTTCAGGAATTGAAGAAGAGACTTGTGACAGCACCAGTCTTGTGTTTGCCAGACTTGGAAAAAGATTTCCAAGTATATTGTGATGCATCTCATCATGGTTTGGGTGCAGTACTTATGCAAGAAGGAAAAGTTGTGGCTTATGCCTCGAGACAACTCAAAACTCATGAAGTGAACTATCCTACTCATGATTTAGAGTTAGCCTCTGTCGTCCATGCGCTCAAAACATGGAGGCACTATCTTTTGGGAAAGCGTTGTGAAGTGTTCACAGATCACAAGAGTTTGAAGTATATCTTCACCCAGAAAGAGGTTAATATGAGACAAAGAAGATAGCTAGAACTCATCAAGGACTATGAATTAAGTTTGCAATACCACCCCGGTAAAGCAAATGTTGTAGCAGATGCTCTAAGTCGTAAGGTTTTTGTGAATGGCCTTACCAAAGGAGAATTGCCAGATGATTTGTGTGCCCAATTTAGAGATCTTAGATTGGAGATTGTGCCCGAAGGACATCTCATGTCTTTCGATGTTCAACCCACTCTGTCGGACAAGATCAAAGAATCCCAGAAGACTGATAAGGAAATTGAAGAGATTAAGGAAAAGATTGTCAAAGGAAAAGCCAAAGGATTCCATGAAGACGAACAGGGTACTCTATGGCATGGGAAACGTATCTGTGTTCCACAAGATCCGGAGCTTCGGAAACTGATTTTGCAAGAAGCACACAACTCACCGTATTCCATTCATCCGGGTAACACCAAAATGTACATGGACATAAAGGAAAGATTTTGGTGGAATAATCTCAAGAAGGACATCGCCGAACATATTGCTTTGTGTGATGTATGTAGTAGAGTGAAGGCAGAACATCAGAAACCAGCAGGTTTGCTTCAACCACTACCTATTCCTGATTGGAAGTGGGACAAGATTGGTATGGATTTCATTACCGGATTACCAAGGACCCGGTCAGGATAGGATTCTATTTGGGTTGTAGTGGATCGCCTAACTAAAGTGGCTCATTTCATACCCGTGAAGACAACCTACACAAGTGCTAAGTTAGCCAGAATCTACATGAGTAGAATTGCATTTCTACATGGAGTGCCCAAGAGTATTGTGTCTGATAGGGGAACTCAATTCACTTCCCATTTTTGGAGACAGCTACATGAATCATTGGGAACGGGTTGGAATTAAGTACTGCTTTTCATCCTCAAACCGATGGACAAACGGAAAGGACTAATCAGATTCTCGAAGACATGTTGAGGGCATGTGCCTTAGACTATGGAGCCAGTTGGGATGAAAGTTTGCCTTATGCAGAATTTTCTTATAACAACAGCTATCAAGCCAGTATTGAGATGGCACCATTTGAGTTTCTCTACGGAAGAAAGTGTACCACCCCATTGTTATGGAATGGTGTGGGAGAAAGAAGTTTATTCGGACCAGATCTTATCAAGGAAGCCGAAGAGAAGGTCAAGTTGGTTAAGGACAGATTGAAGATAGCACAGTCCCGACAGAAAAGCTATGCAGATCCTAAGCGTAGAGAAGTCACCTACGAAGTTGGTGATAGAGCCTATCTTAGAGTGTCACCACTTCGTGGAGTGAAGAGATTCGGAGTCAAAGGAAAATTGGCACCAAGATATGTTGGGCCATTCAAGATTCTGAGTCGCAAAGGAGAAGTTGCCTATGAAATTGAACTGCCAGAATCTCTGTCAGGTGTCCATAATGTGTTTCATGTGAGTCAACTTAAGAAATGTCATCCAGAAATGGAAGAAACTTCTTTGAAGGATACTATACCTTTGGAGGAGGTTCAATTGGAAAGTGATCTTACCTATGAGGAGAAACCTATCAAGATTCTTGAGACTGCATAAAGAGTCACACGGACTAAGACTATCAAGTTTTGCAAAGTTCAATCGAACCATCATTCTGAAGAGGAAGCAACATGGGAAAGAGAAGATGACCTTCGGAAAGACCACCCTCACCTATTTGCTAGCCAATCCGAATCTCGAGGGAGAGATTCACCTTAAGGGGGTTAGATTTGTAACATCCCTAAAATCATGTTTCAAACACATGCATATCATCCATGCATCCATGATCATATGAATTTCATTTCAAACAAATCATTTTAAAACATAAGCTTTTATGCTTATTATTTCATGTAAAGTTTTCTCTAGCCTCAATGCTATCTTCTAAAGAGAGGAGTACTTGTTTTGGTTCAGTAAGGTTTGAAATTCAAACTTAGGCACCAACAAAAGTTTGAACAAAGTTTCAAAACAAAATGAATAAATAAAACCAAATATTATGCCTATTGTATATATATCAAAAAGGCTTGGTTTTATTTTTAATTTCAATTGATCAAAGTGTTTTGAATAAACAGTAGTGTTTTGACACACATTTGAGTGCAAGGTTTGCAGTATAAAAACCTAGAGAAGTTTTGAATTCAAACTCATTTGAATTGGAGTTGAAATTCATTTCAGAAAAACCAAACAGAAAAAGAAAAGGGTTAAAGGAAAACAAATGAGCTCTCAGTCGAATCTGGACCAACTAGCCCAGCTAAGCCCAGAAAACCCCACCCCGCGAACCGTTTTCTTCACCCACACCCGCACCCGCCGAGTGACTGACACACAGGACCCACTCCCCCTCTGTTTCTCTCGCTAACAGCCAAGGCCCACATGGCGTAGTCGTCTCCACCTTCACCGCGACGTGTTCTTCCCCAAATCACGCCGTGCGTTACCTGGTTGATTCGCTCGTCAATTCGCGTTGATTGCAGGAGTTAATCACGCCCCCGCCTGGCCTACTTAAACCCCCTCTGCCCCCTCTCCATTTCCCCCCAAACTCCGAGCACAAAGCGCCCCCAGGCTGCCCGCATTCATCCTCGCACCGCCGCAGACAGAGAGCACTCCGGCGACCGATTCCGGTGAGCCCCGTGCGCCCCTCTCCCTCTGGTTCTTGCAGACAGCCTCGCCACTTCCTTGCGCATCTACTGACACCGTTGGTTCCTTCTGTACCGCCCCAGGTCGTCGTCTTCGACAAGCACAGCAAGCCCCCGACGACATCCTCAACTCCGGCGGTCAAATTCGGTGAGCCCCTTGTTCCCCTCTGCCTCTGATGCACACGATCTTGCTCGCCGTAGTCTTGCGCATCTCCTGATGTTGTTTGTGCATGCTAGGGTGACCAGGATCCTCGCCAACGTCGTCGTCCACCCAAGCCCGACGCCGCCAGCAACTCCGACGAGCTCCCTCGGCCACTATAGAGCGCCCCTTTGCCAAGCCGTCGCGAGGTTGAGCATCAGTACATCGCCGCGGTTCTGGTAAGCGCCTCCGACGACCCTAGAACCACCTGTAGCGCCGCGCCGCCGTAGGCAGATCTCGCCGCCGCCATTAGCCACCGCCAGCGCCGCTCAGCTTTGTTCGTTTGATCCAGGACCGTTGGATCTGGATCCAGCGCGCGAGATTAGATCACTTAACGAAGCGGTATAATTTGATTTGGGCCGTGCAGATTATGTTGATCTAACGGCTCACAGACGCGATCCTGAGCGAAGAGGTATGGGCCAATTAGATTAAGACGCGTGGCAGCTGTTTGGATTTAAAAACAGGATTTGAATCTATTAGAAGTTTGATTTTGCTTTGGCTATAACTTTTGATCCCCACGTTAGAATTTGACAAATTTTATATCAATGGAATCAGGAGAACAATCCCTTTCTAAATATGCAATGTGTTTAATGGTTTTCTTCTGTTAAAATAGTTTTATTTGCAGAAACTTGTGTAGGGCTAATTTGAGTATATGAATTGTTTAAGAAATGTTTTAGGGATTAAATATTTGTTGTTTGGCAAGTTTTTAACTTGTTTATAAACCAGTACTGTACACTTGCTTTGTTGAGTTTTAAAAATCATCACATATCATATTGCATGCATTCATATATTTTTGTTTGTATATGTTTTGTATGTGATTTTTGTCTATGATTCTTTGTGTAGATTTTGGTGCTAGTGATTGTGATTGTGAGGAGTGTAGCTACTCTCCAAACTACCAAGGCAAGTGGTGCTTCATGAATATTTTTATCCCTATGTTTTCTACTAAGCATTAGAAATATTTTGCTAGTCTTGCATGCTATATTTGTGCTTATATGCCATGATGGGAAATCCTAGTAGTTTTAGAATTGCTAGAAATTTCTAAGTTAAGATGCTTATCTATGCCATGCTTAGCCTAGCTAGTAGCAACCAAGGGTTGGTGAAATATACATGCTATGATGAAAATATTTCTAAGTCTTTGGACTTATGTTTTGCCTAATAAAACAACTAAGTAAATGAAACACCTGGGTGGAATGGAAGGAATGGTTTGTGTTGAGTGGTTACACTAGGCCAGGGGACTGGTGAACCTTGTGTATCTCACTTGTGGAAAGCCACCCAGGAACAAAGAGATTTTAGAGGCCAAATGTTAAGAAGCTTCTAGTGCAGCCACTTGGCAATATGGGCTCTGCCTGGATCACATAGGTTGCTAGAACTTAGCCATTTGGACAGTTGGTGGTAGTGGGAATTATAGGTTGGAGCGCGTCCATTTGGTCTAAGGGAAGGCTTCTGAAAGGTCATGTCTTGGTGAAAATCAAGTCTGGTGGGGAAAGTGCACAACCTCTACAGATGGAAGAATCTAAGTACTTAGCCATGTCCCTGGAAAAGGACAACTTGAGCATCAAGACATGGAAGCTATCAAGAATCTCCTCATCCCAATTTCTAAGTAAAAACTTGTGGGTGAACAAGGGTGAAGGACCTCAATGTCTGTTGGTGGTTCCTTGGGAAAGGTTTTGACAAATAAAAACTTAGTGATTTCAACTAATAGGAAAAACCTATTTTGAGCAAAGAAAGCCAAGCTACACTTAGCCAAATTGCATATAGTATCTAGACCACCTAAATTATACTAAGGTATCACTTGCGAATACTATTCCAATGTATTGACCCACTGTGGCTGTAACTTGTGATGTTGCAGGTTACTCTGATGAGGATTAGGAGTCATGAGTCTACACTCAACATGTTTTCCTGTGGCACATGAAGATGAAGACTTTTATTTATTTACTTATTCAAACTCTTGTACTAGGCCTGTTGCCTTGGAGTTGTAAAGACTATGTTGTCTCTGGAATGACTGTAATAATGACCTTTGTTTTTGTGTACTTCATCTTAAATTGTGGATGCTAGCATTGATCGAGGGACTAGCATTGCAATCACAGGGATCCTTTTCCTTTATAAAGGAGGGATCTTACAAATGACCTCTAATGAGAGGGAAATAAGATTTGGGGAGTTGCTGTCCCGAAACAAATTTATGTCCTCCACCAAAAATATTCGTGAGGAGGCTCTGATACTCAGATTGAGCTCAAAATTTACGAATAAAACCCCAGTATGTTGGCTAACTTTCGTTAGTTCGACACTTTTATTTGAGCAACAGAATATGTTCGAAAAAAATCGTTTCTACCTGCTGGTCTGTTTTGACAGATTTCTGTCATTATTTGCATTTGCTTCTTATTGATTCCTTTTTGAGCTCTCTTCAGGCAAATTGAGTTTCTTTGAAGGAGTTACTACAGTAGCTCGTGTTTTTAGTGAAAATCCTTGTTGTTCCCAAGATTTGCCAGTGGTCTAATATCCTTTGAATAAACTAATGTTGCTAATGAAGATTGTGTGAAGTTTTGTATGAAAGAAAAATTTCAGGTGTAAAGAGAAGATGATGTAACGAGATGAAGAATGGACAAAAGCTCAAGCTGGGGGGAGCCACTCCGTGTCACCCCAAGAATTACTCAAGAGGTACAAGCGTCAAAGCTTGGGGGTTCCCAAGGCATCCCCTTCTTTATCAATAAAAATCTCAGGTCTTTCTAGACACTTCGTTTTTATTGTTTCATGCACAGTTGTGTTTTTCTTGGAGCGTCTTAGTTTTTTGTTTTTGGTTTTCTTTTGCTTCATTTGGTTTTGCGTTGGTTGCCTTCTAAAAAAATCGAAAACACCAAAAATATTTGTTGTTCTTCTTTGGTTTTGTGAGTTCTTTGCAGGGTTCAGCCGTCCTCAGTGGATATTGGTTTTCATGTTAATTATTCAAGTCACACAAGTGAAGGGCAATAATGAAGATTAAGACAACTCGAGGTGTGGTAAGAGGCTGGTAACGAACTCTATTTGTTTCATTTTTATACATATACTCATCATTGTGAGCATGCTTAGCCTGTTTGTGTAAGGTGTATGTCATTATGGATGCTTAGTAGTTCTTGCTTGTCTATGAATCCAGCTTGCTAATAGTTTTTAGCATGTCATATGAATGTTTGATTGCATTGTTTTATTCATACTTCGGTATGATATTGTGGTATCCTCCTCTGACTATTCATGTGAATCGACTTGGCACATGCTCACGCATGCATATGACTAATCAATAGTCAGTAAGCCTTGATGATTTATTTTGCCTCAGAGTTCTTGTATCACTTTCATACCATAGTTAGTCCTGTTTTGTTGCAAGCATGATTATGACAGTTATTGCTATCTCGTTTGTCGCTCCCTCTCTATTGCTAGCCTTCACTTGCACTGAGTACGTGCTCTACCTGTGTTTCCAACTCCCCAAAACAAATATTGCCAGTTGTGTCCACCATACTTACCTATTAGCATCATTTGCTATTTCAGTGAATATTCCATATGCCTTGTTTTTTTCCAAAATAAAATGTTTGTCTATTTTAAGAAAGTTAGTTAGTAAAGCTCTCACGAACTTGATGGAACACTTTATTCCTTGCGCTTAATAATTCTGAACCATTGTGACTAGTCCATGAAAGTTATATGCTTGCTTATTATATAATGGGAGTCAGCAGAACCGTGTTGTCACGGGGAACGCTTTCAACACTTTTTTGGATATCTCATCTAGTTGATTCCATGCTCTTTTGTTTATGGATGTCGACGATGTGAAATAAAAGGGGAAGTTGTTAGTTCATGGAGTTTATACATTGTGTTAGAGAAATGTCTGGGCCGCTAGCCTAAGCCATGCTTAATCATGGTGGAAACTTGCAGCATCACTATAATGAGCATCTATGAAGCTTCCTCAATAAAAAGGTATGCATATGGTAAATAAAAAGATTGTTGAGATGCTCATTGTCTGCTTGCCTTGTCATTTTGGTTATGGGAAAGCTCCTGTACCATGTGCAAGGGATATCCCGTTGGCAGTTCTCGATGATATGCATGTATTTACAATGACAAGAACTTTCAGGTGACCAAAGTTGAGTAGCATGCAGAGCGATCCTCGTACTCAAGGAACTTGGGATTTACAGTCTATGGTCTGTCAAGCATATGATTCAGAGTGGACCTCACTTTCACCTTAACCACATGAAGATGCCTATGATAGGGGCAATGAGAGCTCAAAGCTAATGAGTACCTTCCTTTCAGCATTAGGAAGCCTTCAAACCTTCACAAAAACCGTTTTCACAACTTTGTTGAGTCACCACTTATTCTATGAGCACCTTCTTGAGAGCATAGTTGTCATTCTTGTGTTTGTTCCAAAACTTGGTTAATTATGTCATGACTTTCATGCTTGTATCTCTAATATCTTTACTTCTAGTCTTCATGTGAACTTCAGAGGTGCCTCAGCATTCATATTGTGCTCTTCAAACAAAGGCAAGAGAGATACCACTCTATCATACCTTATTATGAGCATTGCAATGTTGCTTATGTTTATGTTTTATGCTACTTATTATTATTGAGTTGGTTTCTCTTCATAGCTTGCAATGACTATTGAGTAGACTTAGTTGCATACTCCTTATTATGAATTATCTAAGCATCTACTCATGTGCTGAGAATATTTACATCATATGAAGCAAAGTGTTCGTGAAAGTTCTTTTATCGCACTCAGTTTTCAACTGAATTGCTTGAGGACAAGCAATAAGCTAAGCTTGGGGGGAGTTGATACGTCCAAAATGTATCTAATTTCTCGAACACTTTGCTATTGTTTCTTCTCTAAACTTGTGTGATTTGGATACAACTAACACAGATTGACGATGTTTTCAGCAGAATTACCTTGGTGTCTTGTTTTTGTGCAGAAAATGAACTATCAGGAAAAATCCCGGAAAATATGCCAAAAAATTATATTTCACCAGAAGATCCACGGAGCCAGAAGGGGAGATAGAGGGGAGTCCTGGGGGGCCTAGACCCACCCCAGGCGCGGGCCCACTGACCCCGCGCCTGGGGGAGGTTTGGCCACCCCAGGCAGCTTCTCGGCCTCCCTCTGCGTCTATAAGTTGCCTTCTAACCTAAAAACAAAGGGGGGTTGATAGTTTTCCAGAAAGAGTTTCGCTCCGCGGCCACCAGAAACCAGGATTCAGATCTAGAGACTCCGTTCTGGCACCCTGCCGGGATGAGGAATTTGGAGAGGATCATCGCCATCGTCATCTCCAACGCATCTCCATCAACCACCGATGTTTCCCTCATCCATGAGTGAGTAATACCCCGCTGTAGGCTTGGCGATGGTAGGGATTGGATGAGTTCTATCATGTAATCGAATAAGATCTGTTAGGGGCATAGTGCCTAGTATCTCTATTAGTGCTATTTGACTTTGTTGCAACTTGTTGTGCTTAATGTTTGTCACTAGGGCCCGAGTGCCATGATCTCAGATCTGAACTTATTATTGAATCATTATGATAGTATTGTTTATGATCTTATCTGCAAGTTGTGTACACATATCATTGTCCGGATCCAAAGGCCCCAAAGTGACAATAATTGGGACAACCGGAGGGGATGACTGTGGTGTGAGGATCACATGTGTTCATGGAGTGTTAATGATTTGCTCCGGTGCTCTATTAAAAGGAGCACCTTAATTTCCAGTAGTTCCCTAGAGGCCCCGCTGCCACGGGCTGACTGGACAAAATATGTTGTGCAAGTTCACATGCCTAGGATTGTTTAGTACTTGGATGCTTATTATTATTATTTATCTGCAATGCCCTAGTTCTTTGAAGTTACATGTTTAGACTCGTCCATGAAATGCCCTTCCATCCATCCCTATGCCTACCGCACTCGAATCCTACTGTTACCGTTACTGTTACTATTGCTATTGTTCTACTGTTGGTGTTACTACTGCTGTTGCTTTGTTGTTGCTACTACAAACTGTTACTACTGATAAACTTCTGTGAGCAAGAACTATTTCCAGGTGCAGCTGAACTAACAACTCAGTTGTTAAGGCTTGCAAGTATTCTTTGGCTCCCCTTGTGTCGAATCAATAAATTCGGTAATACTACCCGCGAAGACTGTTACGATTCCCTACACTTGTGGGTCATCAAGCGTCCTAAAGCTTGGAATCATGTGACTAATGTGATTAGTCACGAGCATCCTACACCATGGAATGAGTAAAGAGAACTTTCCTATAACGAGATTGAATTAGGTACGACGATACCGATGATCAAATCTTGGGAAGTAATATATCGCAAGACAAAGGGAATCAGATACTAGATTAATTGAATCCGCGGTATAGTGTTTCGACCGATAATGATCTCTGTTGAATGTGTGGGAGTTAGTATGGGCATCCAGGTCTCACTAATGATTATTGGTTGGAGAGGAGTCTCGATTCTGTCTGCATGTTCTCAAATCCATAGCTATGGTCACATTCTTAACATTTGATGTCGCTAGGGTTTGATGAGATAAATAGATGGTGTTATCAAATTTTGATTCGGAGCCTCGGATAGGATCCTGGACATCATTAGGAGTTTTCGAATGGTCTGGAGATAAAGAAAAACATATCGAAAAGTATTTTTAGGGTTACCAAAAAAGTTTAGAATTTTTCGGTATTGTACCAGAGGTTCTAAAAGGTTCCGGAGGGTTCCATAGTGGGGTCCACCTATCTCGGATGACCCAAATGGACCGACGGGTGTCACATAGGCCCACATGGGCCAGGTGCACCATTCTCTTTTGACCCATGCAGCTGGGATAAGAGGATAGGATCAAATCCCTTGAAAATAGGGCGTTAACTTGGAGGTAAGTCTCTCCCCTTGTTTTGCCAAAACTAGGACTTGGGGGAGGGGCCAAGGAAGCCCCCCACGCCTATATAATAGGGAAGGGAGGTTTGGGGCATGGCACTTAACCCATTGGCTACCTCCCTCCTCCCTCCCTCCAATACTACTCCTCCTCCGCACAGATTTTTGGCGAAGCTCTACCGGTTTCTCACCATATCTTCCACCACCACACCGTCGTGTTGCGGGGATCTCATCCAACTCTCCCTCACTTTGTTGGATCAAGTTGGAGGAGACGACATAAAGCCATACATGTGGATTCCGCGGAGGTGCTGCCCCTGTGGTGGTTCATCAGATTGATGCGATGCCATGTGTATCTACATCAACCACGATCTTTGAGATTGATAAACGCTTCAGATATTCGAGGGTATGTAGATCTGATCTAATTTTCTTTACTAGCATCTCATAGATTAGATCTTGTTAGGTTCTATCTGCTCTTCCGTCAGAATTTTTTATTTTCCATGCCGTGTATCCCATCAGTACGGCCCTCCGACGCTAAATTGGATTTCTCGAAAGGATTGCTTGATCAAAAGGCATGATTGGTTGGCAAAAAACATTAGTGATGACCAGGATTATACTATTCCTACGAAGTATGGGATGAGCGAGTCCTAGGATTAGGAACTGGAATCCCCACATGCATAGAAGGGTACGACCCTTTCCCCATAGTCACGACACCTAGATCAAATACACTTATTCCCTTTCTTTTCAACAAGGGCATGAATCAAATCAATTAAATAATAATATTCCTTGGCCGATGTGGCCTTGACGTAACAAAAATTGTTCTTTTTTAAAACATTGGTAATAAAAAACATTTAAGTGTTAAGGTTTTATCCACTGTCACATACTTGTATTGCAAGGGTCACACAGTATATAATAAGTTATCAATATCACATAAACACTAAAGCATCTCATACAAAAGGTAACTTAAGATATCAGTTCTAGTTCCAACATAGCCTCGTCATATTGTATTAGAGAACAATTGATTCTTTATTCTCGCTCACGAGTTAACAGAAGAAAGGAAGATGCAAACTGAAGGTTTCCGATTTATATTTAAGAAACATAGACCCATAAGATTTAACGCCCATCACAAGGGTCCATCACCTAACAATGGACCAGGGGAGAGAATTAGATGTGCAAACTATATGTGGCTATGTATGTCAAATAAGGAACCTGCAAAAAGAAGCACCAAAAAAGTGTCAAGTTAATGCTACAACACTAACATAATTGAAAATATTTAATATAGTACAATAGTGAAACATACAAAAAGGAAAATGCTAATTATAGAATGTCTAAAACTGATCATCTATGGAACAAAGTGAAAGGCATGAGACACTTATTGCAATATTTAGGTTAAAACTACCTAGTAGATATTGTATATCTAATGAATAAACTTATACAATGAAAGATGTGTGATACATAAAAAATATTAAATACATAACCATTGGAAATGAATCATATCAAAAAACAGTAGGAAAAATGGACATTCTACGTGCAAATTCCAGCAGATATACTCGAGCTCAGTAAAAAATGAAACTTATGCAAACAAACAATAAATCAACCCATAAGTATTGACAACTACCTGTAAGTACTTATGTATGATACACAACTTATCCATACAATGAGACTGATGCAAAGGATGTCCAAAACATAGCTCAACAAGAATTTGTAACATAAGAATTAAATACAATACAACTCACAATAATGTTACATCACCTTGTAGAGACTTTATGGCAGAAAAGGCTTGGGTAGGAGTGTTAACTCAGCAAAAGCAATTGAATGTCTATTATCAGATTCTCTGATGATCAGACCCTAGTAAGTGGGTGAAATATATCTAGAGAAGCAAGAGTCGAGGAGTCGAAGCACTACAAGGTGAAATCAGAAGTCATAATAGAAAATATTAAGACATAGATTGGTAAGACATAAAATAACATATAGCACTATGGAAAAATGTCAAATAATAACAAAATAACATAGAAAGAGAATCATGTGCATAAAAGGATACACGTCAGTTCCCGTATAGTATGGTTGAAATGGAGGCCTTCAACATATAGGGTGTTTGATGCATTTAGGGGAAGATGGTGCTCATAAGACTCAATAGAAATAATCTGCAAAGGTGCACAAGGTGATGTTAGATAATGAAGTACTTCACATTTACTACCAAAACTGCTAGTCTTGATGAGGAACAAGTAAATACTATGTTACCTCATTGTGTATGTAAGGTCCATAAGGCATTCCTATTAATTCATTAAATTCATCCACTTCTTGTTCACAACCAGTTATCTGTTGTCCAGAAGGCATGTCTGCAATAAGAGTGTAAACACTGAATTGTTACACGGTTGTTACTTGGCATACAATTGTAACAGACACATGGTGGCACTATGATTGAAGTTATTATTTTACATATTCAATTTAAAAGGCAAGCCCAGTATAATAGGAAATAAGATAGCATAAACTAAAATGTGGAGCTAACACACATCAATAAAATAATGGCTCGAGATGGGGAAAAGAAATCTTATTGTATCCATGCGAAAAGAGTTAAAATAAGTGGTCAAGAAAATGGCAAGCATATCATGTTTTAGTAGCGTTTGGTTACGATGACCTATGAGGTAGAAATAGAGATATGCATGCTCATTAAAAATATTCATACGTACTGATAAATGTAAGGGACTTCTTATTAAGAAAACTACAAGTAGTTAAACTCAGTTGACGGTGAGGAATTTAACCTATCATGTAGCTCAATGACTACAAATGATGCCCAAATGACAATAGGTCATGCTCTCGATAAAATATTGGAAGGGTATTAAAGGGAAACATGAACATGCTTTATTGAATTATAAATTGCTGCATGAAGGCACCATACAACATAGAAGCATGCAAACCCTAAGCCATATAAACCAGATACTATCGACTAACTCCATTTTTTTTTAACTTTTTATAACATATTTGGTCATAAAACATCCATTTCAGACTTCTTTACAACCATAGTAGCTAGAAATATGTGTTGATAGCTATGTGTTAATACTTTTAGCAAAGCTAAGCTAAGCAACACTAGACCCAAAGGTCAAGATGCTACAGGACAACACCATAAAAAATCATGCAACTTCATCCTATAATTACTATATCTTCAATAATTACTTCGAACCTTCAACATGAAAACTTAGGCTAAGGACACAATAATATATTGAGCACATAGATTCTGTTCAAGATTCACATTAACAAATCCAAAAAAATTGTCTACCAACCTGATGCAGTAATGGTTAAAACAACCTCACAATCAACAATATCTCAAATACCAGATGCTAAACTAGGGCTAGGGCTACGAAAATGGGGCTTATAGCTCCTATGTGACGCCTTTACATGGAATTGGAAGGAAAGCGACATCGTTGAAAAGAATAGCTCGCATGCGACGGTTGTGAGGCAGCTAATATCCCAGGGCCACACGGGCCTTAAAACAGTCGTAAGGACATATTTAACTTTGTTCCAAGATTAGGGTTAAGCCAAACCGGTTGGTTGGGACCGAGAGCGCGCGTCACACTGACTGTAGCTTCCCCGACGGCGGCGGCGGACCTCACCCATCGTTCTCGGCGCCGGCGGACCTCACCCATCGTTCTCGGCGCCGGCGGCGCCGGCACGACAATTAATTTAGGCGGCGGCGCTTTCGTTCGACGGCGAAGGTGGTGAGTGCCATTTGAAAGCTAATTCCTCTCTCATTCTTCTCAATTCGAGATTTGAGCGTGCCCATTGATGCTAGAATGTGGAGGCGAGGGTGTGCTGAACGGGGCGAGGGGGAACGATATGGATCATGGAGAGGGGACTTATAATCGGTATATCCCGTATCTCTGCACTTAATTTCTCTAAGGTTGAGCTCTTTGTTCGCTTCCGCTAGCTCACAGTGCCCGCCAAAAACAGGGGAGACGATGTTGCGCGCCAAACCTTTGAATTTCATATCAATTTCTTTCCCTCTAGGGCTGTTTTAGTTGATGGCAGCACGCAGATCATTGAGAAAGACACGGTTGTTAAATGGGAGGTGGAATTAGAACATGTTGATCCCCAAGAGCTAATAAACATGGGAGAGGAGGCGGTGAGGAAAATGGTGGAAAAAATTGGGGATAGTGTGGTTTGGGGGCCAGAGCAAGAAGTTTCTTTGTTACGATTTGATGATTGCAAATGTGACTATGTTAGGGTTGAGACAGGGGAACATATAGTTGATGAAATCGATGAGCAAAACGGTTGGACAAGCAAAAATGTTCTGTTTTTAGCAGAGCTCATTGATCTGAAACCTGATTCGAGGGTTGGATATGTGGCCTCGAAGCTGGCTGCTCAGATGGTCGAGGATGATTGGGCTACACAAAGGCAAGTAATGCCTATACTTACTGAGTTGGAAGTGTTAAAAGTGGAGGATGATGATGCTAATGCACAAGGGGAGGCTGCAGATGGTAATGCACAAAGGATTGTAACTGTTGATTGGAATTCAGTTGAGATACATGACCGGACTGATTTGGTCATTGCACCAATAGATGACATTGAAATGGCAAAGAGTTTTGGCATTCCTATAGATGACAGAGACAAGGAGAAGAAGAGGGATGAAGCTGCAAATGATGGTGACAACCATTTAAGAGATGAAGAGGCAGATATAGATCTAGAGTTGTTGGAAAATGCTGCAGTTCATGTAGATGATGCACATGATGATGAGCTAGTAACAGTTTATGACAAAGAAGACCCAGTTATTGAAGTTGGGAGATTTTTTCCAAGCATGGATGAATTCAGGATGTGTTTCAGGACATATGCAGTCAAACGTGAGTCTGCTACCAAGACTATGTGGACTGATAAAAAGAAGTTCTATGCAAAATGCATAGGTTATGATGGTGGTGCCAAGCCTTGCAAATGGTATATATCTGCTAGACGCCAACCTGATGGAAGGACAATAAGAGTGAATCAAATTCCAAAACCTCATACTTGCATTACAAGTTCTCAAACAGTTACAAAGATGACATCACAATTATGGGTTGCAGAAAAGGTCAAGCCCATTTTAGCCACAACACCAAAAAACACTGCAAAGAGACTGAAAATAGACTTGGAAAAGCATTACCCCATTAAGCTGAATTATACTACAGTGTGGAAGGCAAAGCAAAGGGCAATGAAAGAGCTATATGGTGATTGGGCAAATACCTTTCGAATGCTTTATAACTTCAAAGCAGAAGTAGAGAAGAGGTCACCTGGCAGTTTTGTGGAGATAGATACTGAGGTAACAGTTGATGGGAAAGTCTTCTTCTCTAAATTCTTCATGGCATTAAAGCCTTGCATCGATGGCTTCAAAGCAGGGTGCCGTCCATATTTGAGTATAGACTCATATTTCTTGACTGGAAAGTGGAATGGTCAACTAGCAGCATGCAATGCTTTAGATGGACACAATTGGATGTTCCCTGTAGCTATTGGCATGTTTTAGTCTGAGACAGAGGCATCATGGACATGGTTCATGATGCAGTTGAAAAGATGCATAGGGCCAGTCTCTCCATTGGCAGTGCACACAGATGCATGTAAAGGTTTAGAAAATGCAGTGAAGATTGTTTTCCCTCATCTTGAGCGAGAGTGCTTTGGCCATATGTGGATGAATTTGATCAAAAATTCAGAGGAGATGATTTTGGACGCATGTGGCTGACAAGATCTTACACCAGTGAGACACATTCATATCACCTTGAGAAGATTAAGGTGGCATGCTCGAGGAGGATAGGGTCAAGTTTTGTACATGGTTGGAAACCTACCATTCTCTTTTATGGTACAGTCTGGTTTTAACACCGCCATCAAATGTGATCATATCAACAATAATTTGGCGAAAGTTTCAACAACAAAGTGAAGGATTTAAAAGACTTGCTGTCCATGACATGGTTGACGGATCAGGATCATGATCATGAGGTTGTGGGAATTGAGAAGAAGGCCTGGTGATGTTCTTCAAGGAGATAAGCTTCGATGTTGTGCGGGTGGTCAACAGGAGCAGAAATCTTGCACATTTGCGTGTTGAGAAATCTTCATTGTGGGGTGCTGAAGTCAGAGATACAAAGACTGGCAGGAGGCATGTTGTTGACACTCAATTGCATGAATGCACATGCCTTGAGTGGCAACACATTGGGAAGCCTTGTGAGCATGCCATACTTTTCTTGGCCTCCAAACACAAGCTAAATATGCACCCATATTTTCATGAGTATTATTCTGTAGCAAAATTCAAGGCTGCATATGGAACACCAATTCCAGCACTTACAGATCAGTCTCAGTGGCCTTAAGTGGACATTCAGTTCTCCTTGTGTCCTCCTTTGATGAAAAGAAATTTGGCAGCCCAAGCAGAGTAGATTCAAGGCTTGGTTTGAGAAAGGTGGGAGCAGCAAGAAGGGAAAGAAAGATGAAAAGAAATATGCCAAGCCAAAAAGGGCCCAAAAAGGTAACAAGAATAGATGTCAACTCTGTGAAGAACTTGGACACCGAGCTGGCTCTACCAAGTGCAGATACACTGCTGAAAAGCCAAAGTATGTTCATCCAAAATCTATCCCATTTCTTGTTGATGATTTTTCTCCCCCAGCTAACTTGCTTGTTTTCAGGAGGAAGCGTGGAGAAAAAGGTCCACCTCTTGTTGTTGACGAATGCTGGCCAGTGAAAAGGGCAAGAATCAATGGCCAAAGAAAGAAGAGAACTAACCAGATCATGGTTGGTGTTGCTGAGGTGCAATCTGAACTTATTTTGGAGGATGATGTGCAAACTGTTGAGGCTTTAGGTCACACCGTTTCTTATTTGGAAGCTCTGGTGCAAAATGAGGGGCAAAATGAGCCTATTGTTGAGGCTCTAGTGCAAAATGAGCATTCTTTGAGGCTCTGCAAAATGAGCCTGTTGTTGAGGCTCTGGTGCAAAATGAGCCTGTTGTTGAGGCTCTGGTGCAAAATGAGCCTGTTGTTGAGGCTCTGGTGCAAACTGACCATGTTGATGAGGCTCTGGATCATGATCATGAGGTTGTTGAGGAGGTGCAGGAGGTGAAGGAGACTCTTAGACGTGCTGTGGGGAGGCCAGATGGTAATGGTAAGAAAAAGAAGAGCATAAACCTGTTGTGTGGTGTGAAACTTGTGAAGGAGAAGAAAACGAGAGGTAAGAAGAGCCAAAAGAAATAGACTTTGAATTTGGCACTTGTTGTTGTAAACATTTGTTATTGTAATAATTTGGCACTTGTTGTTGTAAACATTTGTTATTGTAATAATTTGGCACTTGTTGTTGTAAACATCTGTTATTATAATAATTTGTCAATTGTTGATAATTTGGACAAAATTCAAATATGATGGTAAATTTGAATTCCAACAAATGTAGCTATGTCACTTTTCTATGTGTGTATGAGCTTCCAACGTTTTTCTCATATGTACAATACAACTCATCCTCACCCCGATCCCTTTTGTGAAGTACAACTCACCCTCACCCAAAATGGGGTAGAAATGGGCTCCAAAGCTAGGGTAAACCATCCAATTTCTAAGCAAGTTTTTTTTTGACCATTTCGAAAACCAAGTTTGATATTTTTCCTCAGAACTATGTCACATAACATGACACCATGCGAAGGTTTTGTATTTTTTTTGAATTAGTTATGCACATTTGAATGTCTGGTCAAACTTGAAGGGTTTTCATAAATATTCTTAGCTAGGGGATGAGGCTCACAAAACTAGCATTGGATCTCTGATGAAATAGCATGTTGTGAACCTAAAAATGATTTTTACAAAAAATCATCAGCATGAAATCATGTACCTGTAGTTCATATCTTACCCACTTCCAACCGATTCGGCAGGATTTGTCTTTTTCACCAGGGATGGAATAAAAGGTTTGAGATACTCAAGTTGGGAAATTGTACATGCTAGGTGGTCTAGTATTTTTGAAAAATAGGATGTTAGCATTTTGAAACTTCAATTTGGTGGTTGTTTCACAAATCCCCCCTCTTTCGGCACTCAGAAAATAGAAAATGGATTTTCTGTGCGTCGAAAAGGAAAACTTTGTGCTACAACATTGTTAGTCATCCCATTATAGACATGCATGCCAAATATGGGCACACTATCACAAATTATGCCTTGATTCTAGCCATATCAATGGTCATTTGACCCGAAAGCCAGAAAACCTCGAAGGAGATAGGTCATTTTGTGAAGGGTTTTTTGAAATATGATCAATAGACCAAGTTTGATATTTTTCCTCACAACTATGTCACATAACATGACACCATGCGAAGGTTTTGTATTTTTTTGATTTTTTTTAATTAGTTATGCACATTTGAATGTCTGGTCAAACTTGTGAAACCCCGTTGACTGCATCCTAAATCCAGCTAACCCTAAGGCCGAATGAGGAACATAGATCTAACCCTAGCACGACACTGTCGCCGTCCGATCGCGTCTTCTAGAAGGATTCCGCGGGTGGCTCTGGCGATCCGTGAAAGGGTTTGTTCTGCAACCTGATTGGTTGGCGTCTTTTAGAAGGATTTCGTGGCTAGGTCTTGGCGATCCGTGGGATGGATGATTCTGGAATCTGATTGGCTTCATCGTTTTTACGTGCAACAGTGTGGCATGCGAGCGTGGCACACTCCATTGACCGTTGGACCGAGCGTGGCATGCGAGGGCGCTGGGCGAGGCGGGCTGCACCATGCATGCAGCTGCCCCTAGAGTCCTGATCTAGCTATTTCGTGCAACAATGACTGCGTATTACTCCTCCGTCACATTAAATAAGTGCACGTGTAACAACTTTCTTCAGTCAAACTTACTCCCCTCAGGTTCATTGTAATAAATAAGACTTTGCATGATACCACATATATGTTATTTTGCACTAAGGAGTAGTAACTTAGACTAGTAACATATGCATGATACCACATCTAAGTGCATTGGAAAGGTAGAAGTACACTTTTTGTGGACAAATTTTGAAGCCAAACATACACTTATTTATGGACAGAGGGAGTATGCATGTCACTATGACCAGCCTAAGAAAAAATATCAAAATCTAATATATGTAATAAATATAACGTACAGCGTGGCACACTCCATTGACCGTTGGACCGAGCGTGGCATGCGAGGGCGCTGGGCGGGGCGGGTTGCACCATGCATGCAGCTGCCCCTAGCGTCGCAGTCTAGCTATTTTGCGTGCAACAGCGCTGCCCATTAAATAAGTGCACGTCGAACAACTTTTTTCAGTCAAACTTACTCCCATCTGGTTCATGCGTCATACAAAAAGTCAATATTTATAAATCTAAAATATCAACTTTGACTACGTATATAAGAAAAAAAATCAAAATCTAAAATATTATAAACTTAGTTTCATACTTCCTATATTCCCTCCAATTGACATCCCTCTGATTATTCCCACCGATTTTTCTTGCGTGTGTAAAAACGAACGAGTTTGTTGCATGCGGTGTGTAAAAACGAACGAGTACCTTGGTACTAGATTCCTGTATTTATTTCGAAGTAAATCAATGCCAAATTATATTTTTCCTTTTATTTTTCACTGCCAATAAATAACTACCTTGGACGTTTTTTTCTCTCTTTCGCATTAATGCATGCATGCATGCTGGGGCGGGGGCGGCGGTGCAGTGGTTACGTCGCATCCTAGCTATTTTTTCCCTCTTTCGCATTGATCACGCCCGCTGCCCACACGCAACGCAGCGCACGCGTCTGCGCCAACGCGACGCTGGATTCTCACACCGCCCTTCACGCCCCGCCCTCAATAAATATGCAAAACGCCTTTGCCTCCTCATCTCATCTTGCCCCTCATCTTCAACCTCGAGCCCGTCCCTTTGCCTCCTCCCAGACCCCAAACACTCCGGCGACCATGGCGACCTCCCCCTTCCGCTTCCCTTCCGACACCGAAGTAAGCGACAAGGACAACCACCACGACCTGGCGTGGTGGAGCAGGAGGCACCCACGCCCCAAGCGTGGCAAGAAGAAGTCCCCGCCTTACAGAAGCAGGTCCCATCGTCACCAACCCAGTCCCCAACCTCCCCGGCGGCGGCGACCTCCCCTCCGAAGCGTACTGGGCTACGACGGAGAAGAAGGAGGCAAAGCAGGAGGCTGCTATCGCTAGGTGGGAGGAGAAGCAGGCCCAGCGCGCCTTGAAGAAAAGGCGCATACGGGAGGACGAGGAGCGACGGGAGGCCAATGGCCGGGCCTTCCGGGAGGAGCAGCGGAAGCGGGAGCAGCGGGAGAGGCTGGCGGCGTGGAATGCCGCGAAGGCGGCTGCACCGGCACCGCCTCCACCGCCGATGGAGTAGGGTAGCTAGGGTTAGGATTTAGGGGCTAGCCCAGGGTTTAGGCGGGGCACCTATTCCCTTCTATATTATTGTACTTTTTTTCTTTTTATTGTAATGTTATCGATCCGGCTATCTAATATAAGTAATGTTATCCCAATATTATCTATCCCCTTGTTTTATTGTAATCTGTGTTTTATTGTATTGTCATTTGTCAAAACACTCAAAACAACAAGTGTATAAAACAAAAGACACAAAAACAAGTTCATATAATACTCGTGCAATATTTATAAAATGAGTGAAATTAGAAAAGCTCAAAATGAAGAATAAGTTAACGTAATGATGGTTTATTATTTTCAAAACAACACATGGTTCATTTTCAAACAAGACATTTACATATTTACATAAGTTAAAGGAGCGCCTAAGTTATGTTAGTTAAATAAATATTCTTGGACTTCATTTATATATTTACTTTCGCAAAAAAAAAGATTGCGATCTGAGCATGAGTATCTGCAGATCCACACGTCCCTATTTAGATTGTAATGTGAATACCATTTTTTTTCCCAATCAACATATAGTTACTATTGGGCCTGGATACGTCCATTTTGGTCTGGCTAAGTTCTATTTGGGCCTGGCCTTTTTCAATCCTCGTCAATTTTTTTTTACTTTTCAATCCCTCTCCCTCCCCTGCACACGGGCGCCCCCTGCACTCTGATAAAAGGAACACTGACGAAACTGAAGGAACACTGATTTCGAAAACAGAGCAGCTCAAAATTAGCCCGAATTTGTGTTGCATTTTATTCAAGCCAAAGACATAGACCATTACATCCATTACAAAGCATCACTCGAACACTGACTGCGCTGTCTAATGACTAACGATCAGGAGATAAACTAATCCGAGAGAAATTACACAAAAATAAAAAAAACGGCCATCAGATTGTCCTGCTTCTTCAATTCAATGATTTGCCTTAGATGCTTGTTCATCTTCTTCAGCTCGGCCTTCACTTCTGCATCCACCGTAGTACCAGCGGAAATGGGGTTGTCACATCCCAATTGCTCCACCACGGACGGGTTTTCGAGCTCCCGGGATGCTACCTCCACCCCAATTCGCTCGATGTACTCATCAAGCCACTCAAAATGCCCACATTTTGACAGTTCCTGAAATCGCAGAGATGAACCATTAATCCCAAATTCGATGAAATGCATGAAATTTCGAAAGAAAAGCGAGAAATTGACGCTCGGAACACTCAGATCTCACCTTTCCCGGCTCGGGCTTGCTCTCACACTTCACAAATTCCCGGCCAATATTGTCGTTCTTGTCGGTGGATGTGACAAGCCGCTTCAGAGGCGCGGTACGGGGGCAATCGGGGCACCTCCTCATCGACACCGCACCATACCGAGGCCATGAGCGGTGGGAGGAAGCAGAGCTCGACATCCCTCGCCGGCGTTGCCGCACTTGCTCGCCGGAGAAGAAAACGGAAGGGGATGAGATGCTGGAACGGTGGCGGGAGTGCTCGGGTGCAGGGACGTATCGGGGCCAACGGATCTCTTCAACCACAGGGTGGGTCCCACGATATGAGGTGGACATCATGTGAGTTCCGCCGTGACGTGGAGAGGCTGTGGGTCCTACTGTGCTCAGCTGATTTGAATTCGTTGACGGTCTCGTGGGGTTAAGTAGAAGTGTCGCACGGGAGCTATTTGCCGCTTCAGAAGTGTCGCATGCGAGCTATTCTTTGCAACGATGTCGCTTTTCTTCCAACTCCACGTAAAGACGTCGCATAGGAGCTATAAGCCCACGAAAACGGGCATTCTTATATTACCGTGTGTGCTCTGTGTTTCGAGGAACAACATCTGAGGGTCGTAGGAGGCACATACAAGGGATAGGGAAATAGGTATTCTTATATGAAAGTGTGCTCTATGTTGCCAGTGTCAACATCCGCTAGAGGGGCCGTTGTTGGAGGAAAACCAACAGGAAGGCACGTCGAGGGGTGTGTGCTACCATTGGTAGAGAGTGTCGACATGCAGTCCTAGCTATACGAAACGCATGATGTCGCGCGTGAGGGTGGGATGGGAATTTGAGAGATTTCGCTTGCGGTGCTGGGCCCCCTTGGGTTTAGACTACTAGCTTTGTTGGTGATCTAAGCCCAATATCGTCAGGTTGGCTCGTTTTGGGTCCAGGGAGTTTGGACTCTAGAGCGACCAACTAGGTTGTACAAGCTTTCATTGTAGGCCCTCTAAAAAACTTTCATTCCAGTCCTGGATTTGTAAATGGACGGTGTTTGTAGGATTTAAGGTGTGTTTTCTCTTTGCTGACAAAAAAGTGTGTTTTCTCTCTAACAGTGGGTCGCCTAATCATTGTTACCTCTCCCAAAGTATTATCTCGCTACCAGAGCATGATTATTTTACTTTTGACATAAGCAAAAGTTTAAACTGGAATAACCTTTGAAACGAGTGTCCAAGTTACAAAATCCATCTTGTGCTAATGTGTAAATATCTTCTAGACTATATTATATATTTATCACCCTCAAAAAAATATTATATATTGATAGGTTTCACTCAATTTTCAGCGTAAGTGTAATTCTCTTTTTTTGTCTATTGATGTCTTGGTTCCTGCATCAACAACTAGGTTCAGTACTTGTAGCAGCAAATATTTATTAAAATGTTTATCTCACGGAAGCTTTGCAAGTGGAAATAACACAACCCCAAAACTGCGTTGTCAGGCAGCCACGTTCGCACACAACCTGGTTTGGAAATATCATATTGTATAAGTTACTAGAATAACGATAATTGAGAGAGGTTTAAAAAAACTAATAACAAATAACTAAACAAAAACAAAGTAAATTGAAACTGAAATTAAACTAGAGGGAATGTAATTATAGGATTGAATAGGATAAAGGCGGTGTCTAACCTTTTGGTCTCACTAGTACTAGAGGGGGAACTATGTGACCACCTTTTAGAAGCACACAACATATTTTTTAAGACAAATAAATGATACCCTATTTCCTATGATTACCGGCTTGTCACAAGGCTTGCACTACATAGAGCCTCGTGTCGTTACTTACGCAAGTTAATAATACACTCTGAACCAAAGGATCACATAAACTCATCTGTCTCATCTTTGTCACTAGAAGAGAGAGTAATATACTAGCTGAAGCCACAAAGTCTAATATTGCATACTAGATCATGCCTCAACCTAGAACCGAATCAATTACTCAAACATAGATAAATAGAAATACAAATAGTAATTCATTAAAATCATCATGTTTAATCTTACAAATACAAGACCTAAAACAAGAAAGAGAGATATAGATACGCCGTTGGAGAGGACAATTGACGTGGGGTCTCCAAGGCAATGCCCGTGGTTTATGGACTTGGGTTTTTTGGGGAAGGAGATGTGCACGGGAGACTTCGTCGACTAACAGACAAACAATAGGACCTTTTCTTACCCAGGTTCATGTCCCCTGAGGAAAAGTCCTACTCTTGATTGTCTATTCTTGATTGAATGAATGAATGTTACAAGTCACCGATATGGTTGTGGTTTGTGCAGATTGGATCTGGCGTGTTTGTGGTGAGAATTTCGATGCCCTCCTCGATGGCCCCTCCTAGCCCTTATATGAGGGAGGATAGGTCTAGGATATCGTCCGAGTTGGTTACAAGCTGTAATGTATCTCTAAGCTTTCCTAGTTTAGAAGCTTTTCTTGCTTATAACGCCAGGAGTCGGTGTCCTCATGGGCTTCATATCACCCGAATCTTCATGGGCTTTACGGATCTCGGTAGATCGTCATGTGGGCCTCCATCTTGGCCAAACCGGACAGGTCAAGGGTGAGTGCCTGTTGGGCATACATATGTCAACAATGGTGAACGATGGTGTGGAGGTGTTGATGGAGATCTAGATCTTGATGGAGGTGTGTAGGCTATAGAGGCGGAGGGCGGTAGGGCCCCGTCGCGGATGCCTATGGAGAGGATTGCCTCTCCTTAACTCCTCCCTCCTTTATATAGGCCTAGGAGGGTCCCCAATATGCGCACATATGTTCCCTATAACCTAGGGAAGGGAAGGTCTAGGAACAAACAGGGGCAGAATCGGTGAAGAAATATGAAAGTTCTTGAGGTTTTCGACTCCCATAACCCCGCGGTATGGGCGTGCAATATGGTCAGCCACGCCCGCACACTTACCGTCTGTCATTAAACCATCTGATATCTTCAGTGTTTTGGCCGCCATTTTTTCATACGAACTCCAACTTGAATGTTCTTTATCTCGTTGAATTCGTATATATGAGAGCTACAACACCATGATCTTGGATGTTTATTTTGTGATGATAGAAAAAATCTCTTTTTCCACCCTTCTTGTGGCTAAGTCTGGTGCCTATAGCTCCTCCATATCACACCCTCTTTTCTCCTCTTGTCTTGCTTTATCCATAAATGCGTATAGCACCTACACACATCAAAGACAAGGAAAACCAATAAAATCCTACTAAAAGTAATGGTTGTGCAAATCTCACTTGAAAATAAATAGAAACAGTAATCATGCATAATAGGCATAGTAATAGCTAGATGGAGCCTGAGATGAGTGATTATATAAACAAAAGGCATGCTTAAAAGTGCGCCAAAAATCCACTCATCAACATCCCAAAGCTTAAACATTGCTAGTCCTCAAGCAAGAGGGTTGATAACTTAATGCTACCATCTAGCTTACCAACGAAGATTAATACCATGCATCCTTATTTTTCCTACAAGCTCAAAGCAAGATAGTATGTACTCATACAGGGCAAAAACAAGCTTAGTTATATAATTTCCAAATTACTATAGATTCATAAGAACTTTTATGCCCCATATCAAAGTTAAATCTAGCTTGGAAATAAACTTGTGACCCTCCTATATGCACATTATTGTATCTTTTTTATTTTTATAAGACATAAGGTGAGCACTAAAAGATGTCAAACACAAATAGAAATAAAGCTCCTTGATGCTATCTCACTCGTGTCATCTAGTCAAGGCTCTCACGTGCAAACATCAGTTATTGAGCTTTCAGAAAATCTATCTCTTAGTAACGAGACTATGCCAAAAGAATGGAAGGTTTCATCTTTATAACAATTAAAAGTGTGAGAACGTGTCGAAAGAAGCATAGCATTAAAGTGTGTCGTTTAGAAAACCACATCAATAAATTATGGCTATGAAACACTTCTTTTCGATTCATTGTCTTTCTAGAACTTCAATCATGCAGTAACGAGATGATGCCAAAATTTATTGTGTTTAGTCTGACTCTGTAGACAATACAAGCCCATAAAAATACCAAAATTCTTACCCATTATAGCATCGCTGCTACAAATGTTTAATCAACTTATAGCTAAAATCTAAGAGTTTTCTATACGCGGATTGTTCGTAGGCCGGCTAGTACCGCCTTGCCGTCCCTCCCGCCCGCCGGCAACGACCGCCACCGCGGCTACCCGAGGTCGTTGTCGGGGAGCTCGGTGGCGCCGGTGAACGGGATGAACTGGCATACACGTGCGATATATTCGTATAATTTAGTTGTGCCATACGGGTTTTGTATGGGGCTACGTATAGAATTGATCATGAAGAGGTATCGACCAATCTCAGACGTTCTTGTATTTGAGTTTGCCCGAGTTGACTCTGAATTTGAGGAAGGGGGCTGTACTAGAACATACACCGTCATTGAAACACAACACAAGCTATCATTTAAACACAACAAAAGCATCTCAGCACTGGTCTAGTTAGCGTTGCCCGAAAACTGGGTATTGGCTTAGAGTGATGAACTTGTCCACCGGATTCGAGTTCGTGTAAACGCACAGGGACCGCTGGTTGGTCTGTCATCCCGAAACAGAACCCCCGCCCCCTCTCGCCCTCCCCCCTCCCCCTCCCCGAGGGCGACGGGGCCGTCCCTACCTCCGGCCGCCTTCAACACCCCCTTCTTCTCCTCCCTCCGCCGCTGGCGAGGTCGCCGGCGTAGCCAGCGCCGCCGGCAGTCTCTCTCCCGTGCCTTGGGGTCGGGTCGGGGCCCTTCTTCCCCCAGGCGGCGGTGCTCCTAGGGATCCTCTGGTCCGGCGCGGCTAGGGGGAGCTGGTGGTGGCGTCGAGCTGTGGCAAGGAACCATGGATATACAGCGCTGATGGCTTCGTCCCCGGCAAGATCTAGGCATCTCAGCTCCAGATGGGCTCAGGAGGGCCCTAGATGGGCTTGGGCGGGCCAGGTGCGGTGTCTCTAGAGCTTTCTGTAGGTGGCGGCGACGACAAGGCTAAGGATTGGGGGCGGCGGTGCTGCGGCTTGCCCATTGCAGCAGTGTGGCTAGGGCTTTGCGGACCCGTATGGGTCTGGCCGGGCCTGTTTGGGCCTGGTGTGTCCTGGCAGCTCTGTCCGGTCGACGACTGCCTCTCGGCGGTGGAGGGGGGTTCCTCCCGCGGCTGCGAGACTGTTGTCCCTCGTTCCGGCGATGTCATGTGTCTCTGCTATCCAGGTCACATGTCAGTGTCCTCGAAGAGACGGTGATGGTGACTTCAAGATCGTGGTGGTGCATGCTGGTGGGCGGCGAAGATGGGTGGTTGTGCTCCGATGTGTCAGGGTTTTTTTGTGGGCGGAGGTCGGGAGAAATCCCTGTCGTCTCGTCCGACCCTGACGCGGTGCCGCCGTCGAGTGGCACCTTTCCTTCTTGGAGGGCATCATGGGAATCCTCTGTTTCCACTTTACTTTGAGTGCCAGGGGAAACCCTAGGACCATGGTCCGGGCAGCAATGTCGTGTCGACGGTGCTTCCCTTTAGGAAGGTGCTGCTTGGTACTCGGCACATCGGGGTGCTTGGAGCATGGTGGGCCAAGTCGGAGGGCGCATCGGTTGCGAGTTATCATCACTTCGTCGATTCGCCATTATCTTCGTTTCTTTTCTTTTTGGGCATGTTTGTGCTGTCGCCCCAGCATTTCTTTTGTTTTCGAACTCATGTATCAGTGTGATTGATATATTAATATAGCGGAGCGAAAGCCTATTTTAAGAATAAACGCACAGGGTGCTATTCGTGCTATAAAAGCACGGAGAGATCTCATCCAAAAACTTTAACTTAAAAGTTAGAGTTGCCCAATGCCCAACCTTTTTTCAAGGAAAGTGCTAGGCGTCCCCCGGACGATGGGGAGCTCCCATCGTCCTGCTTCCCGTGCCGACACGTGTCCATTTGCTGCAAAATATCCCGCGTTTGCTGCATATGTCCCCGCTTTTGCTTCCGAAGCAAAAAAAACGGTTCGTTTTAGAAATAGAACGTCTCGCCGGAGACCTCACCGGAGACCTCGCCGGAGACCATGCAGCAAAAAAAATGTGCTAATGCAGCAAAACCGACTTCGCCGGAGACATCGTCGGAAAAAACTCGCCGGTGACTCTCGTCGGAGACCTTGTAGCAAAAAGTTGACACTGTTGTAGCAAAACCATAAGACGGTTGTAGCAAAAAAGTTCTTCTAATTTAGCAAAAACCCTACTTCGCCGGAGACATCGCCGGAAACCTCGCGAGAGAACTTGTAGCAAAAGCCAGGCCGCCCGCCGCTGGAAGCAACCACGGCTGCCCATGGCAGCGAACAAGGCTGCCCACGGAAGCAAGCTCGGTCGCCCGTAGAAACAAGTTTGGTAGCCCCCGGCAGCAACCACGGCCGCCCGTGGCTGCCCATGGAAGCAAAGCTCGGCCGCCGTAGCTTGGTCATGGGGGCGCCCGCAGCTTCGTCATGGTGCCGGCCACAAGCACCATGCGAGCGCGACGGAGAAGGCATGGCGGAGGAGGCATGCTGGCTTCCGGCAAGCTACAGTCGTGGTGGCGGAGAAGGCATGGCGAAGGAGGCATGCTGGCTTCCGGCGAGCTACAGCCGCGGCGGGCATCGTGCGTGTGCTCCTGGCTGACCTCCATGGCGTGAGCTCCTTCCGTGAATAAAAAGGAAAGAGGAAAAGTAGAGGAAAGAAGAAGATAGGAACGCGTGGTGGGGCCATGGACTTGTGGACGTACGCGTGCGCGTGCGGTTACACAAAGGGCGCCCAGACCCGGACCCGGACGATGATCGTCCGGGGGAAGGTGATCATTTTTCTTTTTTCAACCAGAAATATACAAAGTTATCTCCGAAAAGACAATTACTCGCATCGTGGTCGGGTGGTACTCACCCGGAGCGCACGCTATCTGAAACGGAAACAATGCATATCTCTCTCGAACTCCCACACAAAGGCAGGAAGAACCGGCGGTTTAATTCACGGCGCGCCTGCACTTGCGTTGCCATGGCCAGAACGGTTCTGGCCAGCGCTGTCGACGTGTCCTTCATGCAGAGCCAGAAGAGGCAGTTCGTGGCCGTGCACGACGGGTTCAAGGTGCTCAAGCTTGGGTACAAGATGGCGAAACCGAAACCACACCAGAGCCGTGCCAAAAGGCTCACACCATACTCTCGGAGCTCCAATGGCCAGAACCGTTCTGGCCATGGGCAGCATTCAAGACAGCTTTTCTCCTCGATCGTACACACTTCTCCATGTGCATCTTCCTCCCGGACGCCGACGACGGCCTACCAAGCCTTCTCGACGTGATCGCTTCACGCCCGGGCTTCCTGCACCAGCACCTGCCTCATAAGAAGGTCAAAGTCCGCAAGTTCAAGCTGCCAAGGTTCAAGTTGTCCTTCCACAGCAGCATCGTCGGCGTCCTCGACAAGCTGGGCCTCCGGCTTCCATTCCACCACCAAGCGGCCAGCCTGTCTGACATGACGGAGGACGACAACTCCGGCTTCCCGCTGGTCATGAGCGACGTCGTCCACAAGGCGGTTATCGAGGTGAACGAGGAAGGCACCAAGGCCGCCGCCACCACCATGGTCACGAGTGCTGCGACCGCGAAGCCGATGCCGTCTCCACCGGTTGATTTTGTTGCTGACCATCCATTCGCCTACTTCATTGTGGAGGAGGAGACCGAAGCCGTCGTCTTTGCAGGCCACATCCTCGACCCCTCGAGAGAGTAGCTACATATAGAGGATATCGAAATTTCAAGGGCAATATAAGTAGTATCGATTTTCTCTATGACCCATCTCAAGAATTCAATTCGACATGTAGGAGTAAATTAAACTTAAAATTGAGCTAATTTATATGAAGGACTAATGGAAGTCGATATATCTGCTCATGTAATCCCATTTGTGTGTTCTTTCGTAGAGCCTGTTCTCTGCCATAGGTGTTCGGTCTTCAGGGGAATATGGGGGTTGAATGCTCCATAGAAAAAAAAAAGTTTAACTAAAAGGAACGTGTACCTCAAATTTTATATGCAAGATAGGATCATATGCTGCTAATAATAATGATCTTCAACCAATGAACTGCACTTTATCACCACAAGATTTGACAATAGATTTGGTACTGTGATACCACTTTCAAACTTTGACATATGTTTTAAAAGAAAAACACTTGTCAATCTAATGTAGATGCTAGCAGGAAAAATAAATTAAGTTATAACAGGCATATTTACACGATCTGATCCCAAGTAATATGGAAGTGCCCTGTTAGGTCAGCCACCTTTGTATTAGTGTTTGCAAAATTGCCCCCTTTGCACAATTGAAGGCCAAGAGCACAGACCGCAGTATAGAATACTGCACTTCTGCATAAGTAGGGGTGCAAGTCCTAAGTACTAATAAAGGTCCTACTGTTTATCACCATATTAGACGGTTCCACCGGTGACACTCCTGTACTACAAAGCTCACCATACATCGCAAAATGTAACTCCAGGCTGAAGTCGTCAGGAGTATCTGCTAGCTTTCACATCAAATTCTTGTACAAATCATATTCCGAGACCTTTTGGACTCAAGATAGCTTGTGCAAATCACCAAAATCCTTGTACAAAACATGCCTCTGTGCAGCCTTAAACCACGAAATGAATAAACTTAAGCCAGAACCACAGAAAAGTACCTTAATGTAGCATGTGCCATTCTAGAAAAAAAAAAGGTATTACATGTGCCTTTACACCTGTTCTCGCTGGCAATGGCCACTGCAAATCAACAAGTTGATGTGTGGATTTAAATCACCTGAAATCCATCACCCATGACAGAATAAATATAATCTGAGATCTCACATCACCGAGTTTTCCCCAAACGGCAAGACCAAGATGACACATAACTTACAACAGAAAATCAAAAGAAAAAAAGGAAACACCATGTCTAGGCTAGCCAAAAAAAAGTCAAACAAAAACTGGAGATAACAATGGGGAAACTGAAACTGTCCACTAGCTAACCAAGGTTTGAGCAGAAGCAAAGGCAGATGCCTGAGAGCCATGGCGCTTTGTGCAACTTTGATTTGACCAGATCAGCGCAGGGAGGCTTCACGCCAACAGTGAACTCTTATAGGGACTCAAGTTTAAATCCACACCTGCAGATTTGTGTACTTATTCATGGCCGGATAATTTTCCACGGCTGTTATTTAGTCCCGTCAAATTTTCATGGGCATCTATTTTATCTCATTACCTTTTATCCATATACTCTAGCTAGCTTTTCATTCCGACAAAGAGCACCAGTTTTTACACATGAGATTATCATTCTTCCTGCACAAAATAAATGAGCAATCAACTTTCAAACAATGACAGACAAATAGACAAACTAACAAATGTCCTGGCTGAATGAAAAACAACATCAAGACAAAGCAGACACTGAAATGCAGGGTACGAGATGCAACTACCTCAGCAAAACAGAAGGGCTTTGCGGCATTTAGTTTCCATTGGCATCAAGAAAGCAGTTGAGTACTCACTGGAAAATTGTGAATCAACACAAAACATTAAGGCGATGATATCATATAAGGCAAAAGTTTATACCACAATCTCACACAAATAGATTTGAGCACAATGTTTATTATCAAATATGTGTCATGTTTTTTCAAAATGTCCTTTTAATGCATGGCAACACTGCACCTTGAAAAGAGGTCCTTCCACCTTGTTGGACAAGCATAATACACTAAGTGATTTATTCTAGGAATTTCTTCAGCAACATTCGATGATATGGAACACATGCAATAAAGCGTAAGTGATACAATCACAGTAAATATATTGCAGCATGTAAAGAAAGTTAATTGCAGATCAAGGTAGCACTTAAGTACAATACAAGCATCTCGACACTGGTCTAGTTAGCCTTGCTCGACCCTTCTCTTTATCCAGAAATATAACTAAACACATTTTACAAGTCGCCATGTGATATATGTGGGCTAAACATGGCAAGCATTGAGCTATAACCAGACTACAGGACAACATGGTCCGTAAAAGCAACAACACTAAGTGATTGTTCCCACTGAGAAGGTCCTAGGCTAGATAAAATAATAAAAGGCAAAAACTGGAGCTAAAGACAGGGAAACTGAAACTGTACACCTAGGTAGGCTAGGTTTACAGCAAAGCATCAGGGGAGCAAGCATCTAGTGGAAAACTTTTGAGAGCCTTTTTTTTGCGAAAAAAATTCTGAGAGCCTTGGAGCCAGCAAAATTAAGACCTGCAGGTTTTGGTTTGAATTCCTTGTCTCAAAGAATGATCTTCAAAATAAAGCCATGAGAACCAATTTTACACATCAGCTTAATGTATTGCTCTCCCTGCACAAAATAAAAAGCAATCAACGTTTCTAGATGAATGAAAAACAACACAAAAACAAGCAGATGCTGAGATGCAGGATACAACTTGCAAGATGCACCAACCTCGGTGAAACAAAACGGCCTTGCAACATGTAGTTTCTCATTGGCATCAAGAAAACACGAAAACACACAGGAGATGAGATCATATTAATCAGAAGTTCATATCATAATCCCACATGAATAAATTTGAGCACAGACTACAAATACTGCAAATTTTTATCATCACATGTGTCATCTTTTTAATACAGGGCAACATTGCACCTAAGAAAGAGGCGTCTCCACTTTGTTGGACAAGCATCATAGACGAATTCATTTAGTCTAGGTCATTTCTTTGGCGATATTATATGATATAAGGACACAGGCAATAAAAGCCAAATCAACAACTCTTTTGAACCATCACAACTGTATAGGGATCAAGATCCAGTCTAGGAATTATTCCATAATGTCTAAAAATGATGAATGATAGAATCCCAGTAAATACACTAAAGCATGCAAAGTAAGTTAATTGCAGATCTATCATTTATACGAAACACAAGCATCTCGACACTGGTATAGTTAGTGTTGCTTGCCCAACCCTTCTCTTCAACCACAAATATAACTAGATGTGTTTTGCATGTAGCCATGTGATTATAAGCAGGCTAAACATGGTAAGCATTGAACTAACGGAACTAGATGTCAACATGGTCCTTAAAGCAGAAAGTTCATTTTAATTTGATTCAGAAATTGCATACAGAAGGGTCCTAATCTACGTAATCAAATTTAAATGTCAAAATAAACAACACTTCAGTGGTCGTACACCCTAAGAGCATACCAATACAAATGAAGGTCCTATTGTTTATCACCACAAATTAAAAGATGCAATTCAGTACATACTAGAAATCTTCAAGTCTTCAAAGCTACTATGTTTAATTGATGGCAGTCATTAATACAGAAATTCTTGCAGCTTACGAAGATTTATGTTGAAATAAATAGATTACCAAACGGTCTTCAGCTTGTGTTAAATAAGAAGATGAACAGAAAATCGTGTGAATGCAGAGAGGAGCATTTGAAGGCATTTTTCTATTATTTTAATTTCCTTATTTCTTATTTATATTTGAAGTACAAAGTACTTCTAATTCTTAGGATTTGGGTTGCTGCACAGCCCATTTTTGCATCCCCCAGTCTTATTAATCCAGAGATTCCTGCAGCTTACGAAATAAGATTTATGTTGAAATAAATAGATTACCAAACAGGTCTTCAGCTTGTGTTAAATAAGAAGATGAACAGAAAATCGTGTGAATACAGAGAGGAGCATTTGAAGGCATTTTAAGATTATTTTAATTTCCTTATTTATTATTTATATTTGAAGTACAAAGTACTTCTAATTCTTAGGATTTGGGTTGCTGCACAGCCCCACTTTTGCATCCCCCAGTTGTCCCCCAGGCATAGCACCCTCTCCCTACCCCAACCCCCACCATCGCCCGGGCATGCCCCTTCCCCTACCCTTTGCACCGGCCGAAGCCTGTGTGGCACAGAACCTTACTCGCAACCCTCCACCTCATCCTCCTCTGAGAGTCCCATTGTGGCCGCTACCTCCTCACCTCGCCAGCAAATCTTGAAACGGGTTTAGCTTGATGCACAGCGCGACTCGAAGACTCCTCGAGAAATAAGGAGGTTCAGTACCAACAGTGAACTCTGACTCAAGTTTGAACAAACACCTGCAGTGGTCCAGATTCCTTGATGGACAATTTCCCAGGGCCATGATTTAGTCCCATCATCTCTTCATGGGCATCTAGCTAGATATTCCTTATGCCAGAAAAAGGAATTTCCCTCTAAAACAAAGCCATGAGCACCGATTTTACACATGAAATTCAATTCAAGTTACATTCTTCCTGCACAAAATAAAAGAGCAATCAACTTTTGGACAAAGACAAGTGGACAAGCTACCAATTGTTCTGATGATTGAAATACAACATCAAGACAAGTAAACACCTGCCTGAGAGTCATTATCCCCACGGACTGGGATGTGCACTGATTTTTTGTATGCAATTCTGTGTTCCCCACCTTCTCGGAGGCCTGTTCTATGCATGTTTGGCATAGACTTGTAACTCTGTAAAACTCAAACTCTTCTTTGCAATGAAAAGAAACGCAATGTCATTGCGTTTTCCCGGGAAAAAAAGACAAGTAAACACTGAAATGCAGGGTATTGAAATGCACCTACCTCAGCAAAAAAGAAGGGCCTTGCAGCATTTAGTTTCCCATTGGCATCAAGAATGCAATTTGAGTACTTCTCATGTGAAAATTGGTGAATCAACAACACAAAACACAAAGGAAATGAGATCATATAAGGCAGAAGTTTATATCACAATCTTGCATGAATAAATTTTGAGCACAATGTTTATGATCAAATACATGTCATCAAAGAAAGAGTTTTATTAATGCATGGCAACACTGCACCTAAAGAAGAGGTGCTTCCACCTTGTTGGACAAGCATCATAAACAAATTCATTTATTGTAGCAATTTCCTCAATAAGGTTAGATGATATTGAACACAGGCGATGACAGCAAAATCAAGAGTTCATTCAGACCATCAGAACCGTCGAGTCATCATGATCAAACCCATAATTCTATCAAAGATGAGCGATAGAATCCTAGTAAGTATATTGCAGTATGTAAAGTTAATTCCAGATCAAGCTATCATTTAAACACAATTCAAAAAACTCGACACTGGTCTAGTTAGCCCTGCCCAACCCTTCTCTTGAGCCAGAAATATAACTAAACGTGTTTTGCATGTCGCCATGTGATTATATGCAGGTTAAACAAGGCAGGCATTGAGCTAAACGAACTAGACAACGATATGGTCCATAAAAGCAGAAAGGTTGTTTTAATTTGATCCAGAAATTATATACGGAAGGGTCCTAGACTCCTAGTCTATGTAGTCGAATTTGATGTGCAAAAGAATCAGCGCTAAGTGGTTTTTCCAACTGAGAAGATAGGATAGCAATAATAATGTGGGGTCCTGTTGTTTATAACAGCGAATCAAAAGATGCAATTCAGTATGTACGTCTTCAAAACTGCTATCTTTAATTGTGGCAGTCATTAATCATTACATAGACAGACTCATGTATGATGCCTTGTTCATACAAAACAAAATTACCAAACAATCTTTAGTTTATGTTGAAATAAGAGTGTGGCATGGACAGAGCAGAGCAGAGAATTAGAGGGATCTAGACAAGGCACGACAAGAGAAGTATAGTTCGTTGCAGAAAGAATCCAACAGCTAAAATTAAACCGTCTAATACTATAATGCACCATGGCATGTTGGAATAAGCTGATAATTGCACAAAAATCCAGGATCCAGCAATCATATATGTCATGAAACTAGGTGAACATAAAAACCTACAACGCAATTAAGTTACTATTTCAACCATTTACGTGACATAATACTGGGTAGGCTCATTCATGTCAATGAACATCCAAAGGAGCCCCCAGCCATTCCTCTCAACCTACATTAACTAGCACAATGATGTTTCTATAGAGCACCATGGATTGCAAGACTACGGTTAACCACATCAAGGACAAGCCATAAAATGGAAGGATCCGCTATATGCTTCATTACTCATGGATATGGTTATTTGGTTGGCCAGAGTGTGTGGTACACAATTGTGGCAATCTTAGCTACAATGCATGAAAAGTGGCCTGGGTGCCTAAATGGGTATGAACCAAAGTACCGAACACGCAATCTTGCCTGAATAACCCAGAGACACACAATAGCTTTGGACAAAGCATGACTTGGGTTATTTTCAAGATAACCACCTTAAAAAATAGTAGAATACATGCACATGCCAAGTCATGACCCATGGGGTAATCAACAGAAAACTATTTTTGATGTATAAAGCCAACCAAACAGAACCTTTTACTTTGGTTAAACATTGATAACAAGAAACATTTCAGTGCTATAAACGTTTGATCCACGATCAAATACTTGTATTGTATGGATTACGCAGATACACTATAAGTTGTAATACAACATAGAAACTACATCTCATACAACAGGTAACTTAAAATACCAATGCCAGTTCAAACAGTCTCATCATAGTGTATCGAGTAAAGCCTGAGAACAATGAGGTTGTCCATTCTCGCTCATAAGGCAACAGAAGCAAGGAAGATGCAAATTGAAGGTTTCAGATTGATATAGAAGAAACCCAGGCCCACACGATTTAACGTCCATGACGAGGTCCATCATCTGACCTTAGACCAGGAGGACAGAATTGGAGATTCAAACTGTGCGAGTGTAGGTCATGTATGTCAAACAAGTAACCTGCAATCAGAAGCACCAACAAGTATAAACTTAGTGCCACAACACTAGCATATTTGACAATATGTAATATAATACGATAGTGAGGCATACATAAGTCTGAAATTGATCAAATATAGAAAAAAGGGATATGCTATCGTTAGGAATCTGAAATTGATCATTTAAGGTAAGACACATGTCACAACATTCAGATTAGAACTACCCGGTAGGTTCTGGATACCAAATGAATAAACTTATAGAAGGAAAAGATCGATGATATATAGAATATAGTAAATAATAACCTATTAGAAGTGAAATATAGCAGAAAACAATAGGGCAAATGGATGTATTCTTCATGCAATTTCTAGCATGTAAAACCTAGCTCAGTAAGAACAGGGAACTTGTGTGAATAAACAATAAACCGGCCCACAAGTACTGACAACTACCCATAAGTACGTATGTATGAGACACAACTTAAGCAGATACTGACAGTGGGGCAAAGGATGTACGAAACACAGCGCAACAAGAATCGGTAACATAAGTATTAAATAGAATGCTGGAATGTAAGAGACACAACTTAGGCTGACAATGATGTTACATTCACCTTGCAGAGACTCCATGGCAGAAAAGGCTTGGACAGGAGTGTTAAACTCAACAAGAGCAATTACATGACTATTGTCAAATCCTCCGTTGACAAGCCTTACATCATAGAATCCGGTAAAAGGGCGAAATAAATCTAGAGAAGCAAGAGTCAAGGAGCTGAAGCACTAAATGGTGAAAGCAAAAAAAACACAACAGAAAAGGTTGAGACATATATTGGTAAGAACCTAAATATAAAATATAGTTCACTTATGAGAAAATAAAAAATAAGCTCAAAATAATATAATAGAACGAGAATCATGTGGACTAAGGATACGTGTAAGTTCCCGTCTTGTACAGTTGGAAGGAAGACCTTCAACATATATGGTATTTGATGCATTTGAGGGAAGAGAGCCCTCATAAGAATCAACAGAAGGCATCTGTAAAGTTACCAGTCAAGTTAAATAAGCCAGCACTTCACATTTACTTACAGAACAGCTAGTCTTAATGAGGAACAAGTTATTATTGTGTTACCCCATTGTATATGTAAGGCCCATAAGGCAGTCCTATTGATTCGTCAAATCCAGCCATTTCCTGCTCAAAACCAGTCATCTGCTGTCCAGAAGGCATGTCTGCAATAAGAGTGTAAACACTCGATTATTATGTATGTGTTACTTGGCATACAGTTCTAAAAGACACTCAGTGGCACGTAAATTTATGACCAAAGTTATTATTTTATATGTTAAAAAGCAAACCCAGTATAAAAGGAAATAGGATAACAGAAACTAAAATGTGGCGCTAACACACATCAAGAAAAAGAACATCTGGAGGGGGAAAAAGGAAATCTTACTGTATCTATTGCGAAAAGGGGTAAAATAAGTGGTTGAAGAAGATGGAAACATATCAATGTTTTTAGTACCGTTTGCTAATGATGACCTAAGAGGTTGAAATGGAGAGTGCATGCTGATTTCTCCTAACAATCATTGAAAACATATTCATACATACTGATAAATGTAAGGGGCATTTTGAGATGTGGTAACTACAAGTAGTTAATTCAGGTGATGGTAAGTAACTCAACTACAACAAATATCCAACTGATGCCCAAATGGCAATCAGTTATGCTCTCAATAAAATACTGGAAGGGTACTAAAAGGAAACATGAACCGGCGTTTAAATTATTAATTGCTGCATGAAAAGTTAGTGCGCCATACGATGTAGCAGCATGGAAACCCTAAGCTAGATCAACCAGATTCACGTAAACACTACAGAATAATTCCAATTGTTTATAATGTATAACATATTTGGTCATAAAACATCCATTTCAAAGTTCTTCAGGACAGTAGTAGAAATCTGTGCTGACAACTATGTGCTAATGTTTTTAACAAAGCAAACTAGGCAGCACTAAACCTAAAGTTCCAAATGCTACAGGCTAACATTATACAAGAATCACGGAACTCCATCCTATAAGTACGACTTTTCCTAGGAATTACTTTGAATCTTCAACATAAAAACTTAGGAAATCACACAATAATCTGCTCTGCTGATAGCTTCTGCCTAGATTCTATTAACAAATCCAAACACTTAAACTACTAACCTGATGTGCTACTTCTTAAAACACTACAATCTAGCAATCAACAGTATCTCAAAAAGATCCGCAACTGCAAGGTTGACTATTAAGCTTACTGGAAAAACAATGGTGCAAATCAAAGATATGGCTAGGCTGCTGCTGCGATCCCATACTTTTACATAACCGAAATTCTAAGCCTATGCAAAGTCACCATACAAACAAATGCGTAAGCCTAATCATCAAAAAAATCTGATACAGTCCCATTCATCTATGCTAAGGTACCACATCTACTATTGTTGTACCTTGAACTTTCCTATGAAGCTGCAGGAGCAAAACAAAAGACTAATCTGATTAAGTATAAATCTAACAGAAACGGAAGTGAGCACAAACCAAAGTAATGAGGACTCTGATGCTCGACCGGAGGGGTGGCAATCGGGAAAGGCAGCCGCGCCACCATCTCTACGGCCTGTAGGAGCTGTGTCGCAGTCATGGGTGGCCCCATCATGGCTTCGGCCAGTGGGGGCTGCCACGCCATCACAGGCACGCCTTGTGGCGGCTGAACCATTTCCATCACAACAGCCGCTCCTTGCAGCAGTGGCAGAGCCATCAAATCTTCTACTCCTACATGGGTTGGCAGCGCCCCGGTAGCTCCGTACATCCCCGCCGACGCGGCCACGGCGGCCGGGTAGATCTGGTCGGCGGCGACGACGAACTCGTTGTGGCCGGCCTGGTGGATCGGGGTGGCGGCGGATGCAGATGAGCTAGGGGCGGCCATCGCTGCCGAGAGGTCTCATATCTATCTAACAACATATATAACCAAGGGAGGGATCATTCCTCCCGTTGGCAACGTTTTTTCAAGAATCACGGAACTCCATCCTATAAGTACGACTTTTCCTAGGAATTACTTTGAATCTTCAACATAAAAACTTAGGCAAATGACACAATAATCTGCTCTGCTGATAGCTCCTGCCTAGATTATATTAACAAATCTGAAACTACCAACCTGATGCGGTACTGCTTAAAACACTACAATCTAGCAATCAACAGTATCTCAAATAGCTCCACAACTGCAAGGTTGACTATTAATCTTCCTAGAAAAAACAATGGTGCAAATCAAAGATATGGCTAGGCTACTGCTGCAGTCCCATACTTTTACATAACCGAAAGTCTAAGCCTACGCAAAGTCACCATACAAACAATTCTGTAAGCCTAATCATCAAAAAAATCTGATACAGTCCCATTCATCTATGCTAGGTACCACATCTACTATTTGTAGATTGAACTTTCCTATGAAGCAAAACAAAACACTAATCTGAAGTATAAATCAAACAGAAACGGAAGTGAGCACAAACCAAAGTAATCAGGACTCTGATGCTCGACCGGAGGGGTGGAGATCGGGAAAGGCAGCCGCGCCACCATCTCTACGGCCTGTAGGAGCTGCGTCGCAGTCATGGGTGGCCCCATCATGGCTTCGGCCAGTGGGGGCTGCCACGCCATCACAGGCACGCCTTGTGGCGGCTGAACCATTTCCATCACAACAGCCGCTCCTTGCAGCGGTGGCGGCGCCATCAAATCTTCTACATGGGCTGGCAGCGCCCCAGTATCTCCGTACATCCCCGCCGCCGCGGCCACGGCGGCCGGATAGATCGGGTCGACGAACTCGTTGTGGCCGGACTGGTGGATCGGGGTGGCGGCGGATGCGGATGAGCTAGGGGCGGCCATCGCTGTCGGGTGGTGGAGGTGGGCGGACGATCTACCGGATCTAACCGCCGGAGTGGGCTAGGGTTTCGGGGACCGGCGGCTGAGAGTCGGAGGAGGCGCAGGCTAGGGCTAGGTGAGCGGGCCATTCTTATATGACGCCGCCGGGATTCGGGATCCGCCAGCCAGGTCGCCGTTGAAGGAAGGAAACGCGGAAACGGACGGGGAGGCGCGGCGAGGGGCGCGTGCTGCCGCTGCTGGCGAGTGTGGGCGGGCGGTCCCGACAGTGCGAATGCGTGATGGCGCGCGTGAGGGTGGAGGGATGGATTTGGGAGAATTCGCTCGCGGTGCTGGGCCTGCCTGGGTGTGTACTCCTGACTTCATGGGCCATCTGAGCCCAGTCTCGTCGGGTTGGGTCGTTTTGCATCTAAGGGAGTTTAAATTTTGGAGCAAGATAGTCGGGCTAGCTTCCAGTGCAGGCCTAGATGTTTAACTGAACAGTGTCCAAATTTTCAAAATAAAAAATAAAAACTGGACAATGTTCATAGGAATTTAATCTGTGTTTTCTCTCTTAGCTAACACTAAGAAGATGTGTTTTCTCTCTAGATCACATTGCCTTATCACTATAAAAAATACCTTTCCTAAAAAACTACTCCCCCGTCTTTAAATAAGTGACTTGGAGTACAAATTACCTGGCCATTTAGCAGTACTTTTTATTTTATTTTCTAGATAAAAAGAACTTTAAATTAAAAATAACTTTTCAAACGAGTATCCAAATTAAGAACTCCATTATGTTTTACATGTCAATGTCTTATAAAGTATACTATTCAATCCATAGGTTTGGGTAAATTTTTCACATGCAGGTGTAATTCTCATGTTTGTTTGTGTACCGTCATGTTATTCTATGTATACTTCCTATGTTAGTGTGTGCACTTTTCATGTTTATTCATGTGTGTATTTTGTATCTACTTTTCATGTTAGTGGACACATTTTTTGTTTTGCTACTTTCATGTTACTCTATGTGTACTTCCCATTTAAATGTGTGTACTTCTCAAACAATAGTATTTTGTGTGTCAATGTGTGCATACTTTTTGGTGGAACCGTCTCCATCCCAAGCACACCTTGTGACAACCGGAACATTTTCATCATAGGAGCTCCTTGTGGTAGTGGTGGCACCGTCAAGGCTTCTTGTTGGGTTTAGTGGGTTAGCAGCGCTCCGGGAGTTTTGGACAACCCCGTCGTCATGGCCAAGATGATCTAGTAGATTAGGTAGGTGGTGAATACAAAGTCATTTGTCTGGGCTGGTGGATCATGTTGGCAGCGAATCCGGACAAGCTATGGGGATCCATCATTGCCGATTGGTAGAAGTGGGCAGATGACATGTTGGACCTATCTGCCGGAGTAAACTAGGGTTTCATGGACATGTGGTTGGGGGTCAGAGGAGGTACGGTCTAGGGCTAGGTGAACGGGCATTCTTTTATGATGGTGTGAGCTCCATGTTGCCGGTTTCGGCATCCGCTAGCCGGGTCACCACTGGAGGGAACCTAGCGAGGGAGGCGCGACGAGGGCGCACGCTAGGGCTAGGTAAACAGGGCATTCTTATATAATGTCACGCGCTACGCATTGCTGGTTTTGTCATCCACGGTCGGATTTCCATTGGAGGGAAACTGATGAGGGAGGCATGGTGAGGGGCATGTGTTGTCGCTACTGGTGAGCATGATGCACGTTCCATGCAACGCAAATCTGTGATGTCAAGCATGCGGATGTGATACGTCGGAAACGGATCTATAATTTTTGATGTTTCATGCTTGTTTAGTATCTATTTTTCTTTGCTCTTTCCACACTTCGAGGTGCTTTTCATATGTTTTTTGGTACTAACCTATTAACAAGTTGTCACTGTGACAGTTGCATGTTTTCTGCTGTTTTTGGTTCCAGAAAAGCTAGTAAGGAAATATTTCTCGGAATTGGACGGGACAAAATACAAAGTCAATATTTCACCAAGGAGAACACGAAGTCTATAGGAGAGATGGAGGGGCGCCACAGGGCGGCCGCACACCCCCAGGCGCGGGCCCACCCCGGGCCGCACCTGGGCAGGGGCATGGGCCCCCTGGCCGCCTCCCAGCCTCGCCTCTTCGCCTATAAGAATCCCCTGATGCCTAAACCCTAAGCACCCGATCAATATTCCACGAAACCGTTTGTACCCGCCGCCACCATCGTCCCTAGACCGAGGGGATCTAAAGCTCTTCTCGGCACCCTGCCGGAGGGGAGATCATCCCGGAGGCCTTCTTCTTCATCATGCCAGCCTCCGGTATGAAGCGTGAGTAGTTCCACCTTGGACTACGGGTCCATGTATTAGCTAGATGGTTGTATCTCCTCCTTGTGCTTTCATGTCTAGATCTTTTGATATCCGTTCATGATCAAGATCTCATCTATTTATAATCATGCATGTTGTGTTTGCGGGGATCCGATGGATATTGAGATTACTATGTCAGATTGATTAATGGTTTTGTCTTATTGATTCTATCATGTCTGTGTTATTTGTGATCTTGCATGCTCTCCGTTGTTAGTAGCTATCTTGACCAAGTAGTTGATAGTGACTCCAAGAGGGGGTATTTATGCTCGATAGTGGGTTCATGCCTCTATTTAATCAAGGGAAGTGACAGAAATCTCTAAGGTTATAGATGTGTTGTTGCCACTAGGGAGAAAACGATGGTCTCTTGTTCATGGAACAAGTGGATTGTTTACCTTACACACTTTGTTTAAAGCAGTTGTCTGTTGCTTGCAACTTAATACTGGAGGGGGTTCGGATGATAAACCAAAGGTGGACTTCTAGTCATAGATGCAGTTGGATGGCGGTCTATCTATCTTGTTGTATTGCCTAATCGAATCTCATAGGATTTTTATGTCTAGTATTGCATTGTTATGCCTTGCTCAGTCCTGTCAATTGACCTGCTATAATTTGTTTACCCAGCATGCCATGTTTGTTTATCTAAGGAGAATACCTTTAGTGAACTATGAACCCCGGTCCAATCTTTACCATTGATACATCTTCCGCTGTTACCGCTTACTTGCTGCAAACCATCATCACCTTCCACATCATACAGTTAATCCTTTGTTACAGCAACCGATGAGATTGACAACCTCACTGTTAGTTGGGGCAAAGTCTTGAGTTTGTGTTGTGCAGGTTTTCACGTTGCTTGCAACACCTTTGAGACGTTTCCTTCCTCCTACTGGTTTGTTGTTGTGCTGCATCATACCTTGTTGTTGGGGTTTTCCGACGAAGCGCTCCACGTTGACGCAGCGCCATCAGGATGGGAGGGGGTTTGGGAAATTTTGCGTGATGGGCCCGAGTGGGCTCTTTTAAGGGCGGTTCAAGGTTAGTCTCGTCATGTCGTGTCCTTTTTCATCTAGAGTTTAAGGTAATCTCAAAATATCGATATTTGCAAAGATTAATTATTTTATCTGTAATATTTATATGTGGCATGTCACAATGGTAGAGTTTTGATTTGATTTATCCTCCTATGCCACTTATTTTCTAGATTCAAATTTTGTAATGAAATATCTTATTGAAATGTTTGTCTAAATCATGAAACGTTTCCACCATTGCATTCATGGCATTGAGATTTTCAAAACTAGATTTGATGTTGATAAGTTTCGATAAACCTTTTTATACTTTCAAAACCATTATGAGTTGAACTTTTGTTTAAGTGTACTTATACTCTGCGTTTAGTGTACTTATATTGCGGGTTCCGTGTACTACTTCTTCACAAATGATGTGCGGGTGCTCTCATCGTAACACATGGCGCGGTTAGGAATGTACGTATGAGAAAAACTAAAACTAGTAAAATTTCTAGATTATGCGGGTAAAGGAAGTATCCAATTTACATTTTTTATTTTCGAAAACCAAAAACTCGAACTGAAATATCTTTTAAACCATTTGTCTGCGAGTGGTTTTCAATGTTGTATTCCTTCCATCGAGATCTTTAAAACTAGATCCCATCGATAGATTTATATACACTTCTTCTGTACTTCTAAAACTAGTGCATTTGTATTACAATTTATATTGTATTTTTTGAAAGAATTTATATTGTACTTGTGCTCTAGTTTTAATGTACAAGTACTATGTTTTTTTAGCATACTTGTACTCCATTTTCAATCTACTTTGTATTCCTTTTTCAGTGTACAGTACTCCAGAAATCCCTCTTATATTCATTTTTTAGGGTCGGAGGAGGCGCATGCTAGGGCTAGGTGAACAGACCATTCTTATATGGCGCCGCCGGATTCAGGATCCGCCATCCGGGTTGCCGTTCAAGGAAGAAAACGCGGATACGGAAAGGGGAGGCGTGGCTAAGGGGCTTATGCTGCCGTTGCTAGCGAGTGTGGGCGGGCGGTCCCGACAGTGCGAATGCGTGATGGCACGCGTGAGGGTGGAGGGATGAATTCGGGATATTTTGCTCGCGGTGTTGGGCCTTCTTGGGTGTGTGCTCCTGACTTTGTGGGCCATATGATCCCATTCTCGTCAAGTTGGGTCGTTTTGCATCTGGGGAGTTTAAACTTTGGAGAGAGATAGTTGCGCTAGCTTTCAGCGCAGGCCTAGATGTTTAAATGGACAGTGTCCAAATTCTAAAAAAAGTGAACAATGTCCATAGGAATTCAATATGTGTTTTCTCTCTTAGATAACACTAAGAAGGTGTGTTTTCCCTCTAGTACCACATTGGCTTATCACTATAAAAATTACACCTTTCCTAAAAAAACATTTCTTCCGTTCGAAAATAAGTGACTTAGGGTACAAATCAACTGGACATTGTAGAACTTTTTTATTTTGTTTTCTAGATAAGAACTTAAATTAAAAATAACTTTTCAAACCAGTATCCAAATTAAGAACTCCATTGTGTTTTACATGTTAATATCTTATAAAGATATTATTCAATCGATAGATTTGGGTCAACTTTTCACACGCGAGTGTAATTCTCATGTTTGTTTGTGCACTTTTCATGTTAATTCATGTGTTTTATGTACTTTCCATGTTAGTGGACACACATTTTTGTTTTGCTACTTTCATGTTACTCTATGTGTACTTCCCATTTAAATGTGTGTACTTCTCAAACAATAATACTTTGTGTGTCAATGTGTGTATACTTTCTGGTGGAACCGTCTCCATCCTAAGCGTACCTTGCGACAACTGGACCATTTCTATCATAGGAGCTCCTTGTGGTAGTGGTGGAACCGTCAAGGCTTCTTGTTGGGTTTAGTGGGTTAGTAGCGCTCAGGGAGTTTTGGACAATCCCATCATCACGTCCAAGATGATCTAGTAGATTAGGTAGGTGGTGAATACAAAGTCATTTGTCTGGGACGGTGAATCATATCGGCAGCGAATCCGAACAAGCTATGGGAAGCCATCATTGCCGATTGGTAGAGGTGGGCAGATGACATGTTGGACCTATATGTCGGAGTAAACTAGGGTTTCATGGACATATGGTTGGGGGTCAGAGGAGGCACGAGCTAGGGCTAGGTGAACGGGCATTCTTATATGATGGTGTGAGCTCCATGTTGCCGGTTTCAGCATCCGCTAGCCGGGTCACCACTGTGAGGGAGGCACGCCGAGGGCGCGCTAGGGCTAGGTAAACGGGGCATTCTTATATAATGGCACACGCTACGCATTGCTTGTTTTGGCATCCGCAATTTTATTCCCATTGGAGGGGAACTGATGAGGGAGGCACGGTGACGGGCGTGTGTTATTGCTACTAGTGAGCATGATGCACGTTGCATGCAACGTGAATGTGTGATGTTAAGCATGAGGATGGGAGGGGGTTGGGAAATTTTGCGTGATGGGCCTGAGTGGGCTCTTTTAAGGGCGGTTCGAGGCTAGTGTCGTCATTGTGTGTCCTTTTTCATCTGGAGTTTGAGGTAATCTCAAAAGGTCGATATTTGCAGATATTAATTATTTTCTCTACAATATTTATATGTGGTGTGTTGCATGTCACAATGGTAGAGTGTTTGTTTGATTTATTCTCCTATGCCACTTATTTCCAGATTCAAATTTTGTAATGAAATATCTTATAGAACTATTTGTCTAAATTATGAAATGTTTCCACCACTGCATTCATCGCAATGAGATTTTCAAAACTATATTTCATGTTGATAAGTTTCGATAAACCTTTTTGTACTTTGAAAACCATTATGGGTTGTACTTTTGTATAAGTGTACATATACTCTGGGTTTTAGTGTACTTGTACTGCGGGTTCCGTGTACTACTTCTCCGCGAATGATGTGTGAGTGCTCTCATCGTGACACATGGCGCGGTTAGGAATGTAGGTATGAGAAAAACTAAAACTGGTAAAATTTCTAGATTTTGCGGGTGAAGGTTGATGACCCACAAGTATAGGGGGTGTATCACAGTACTTTCGATAAATAGGAGTGTCGATCCCAACGAGGAGCAGAAGGTGTTGAACAGTGGTATGGAGGAGGAAATCCCTGTGAATACTTAGCAAACGGATATTTAGTGGTTTTCTGACAAGGCAATAAAACGAGAAGCAAGTAACAAAGGTAATGAACAAACAGAGCAAGTGGCCCAAACCTTTCTTAGCAAAGGACAAGCCGGGGGAAATACTTATAAGGACCAAACGTTCTCGAGGACACATGTGAATTCTGTCAAGTGCTTTCGCTTTAAATAGTTGAGTGCTCTTCTTTGGTGTTTGTAAGTGTTGTGTGGGTGAACCTGTGCTAACATACCGCCCTTCCTAGGACTAATACATACTTTTGATTAACCCCCCTGCAAACATCCATAACTACAGGAAAGTAATTAAGATATACATCTAACCACATCCTTAAACTCTAAGATCCTATGCTCCCTTATGCAAAGGTGTTCTAACGGGGGTTCAGGTTTCTGTCACTCCGGCAACCCCACGATTAGTAGCCAAATACACAATGCATTCCCCTAGTCCCATAAATGGTGAAGTGTAATGTAGTCGACGTTCAGATGACACCACTAGAAGAATAGCACCACAACTTAAATACTAAACCATTGAATAATAAATCATCACAGATTCACTACTAACAACATGACTTCTCCCATGTCCTCAAGAACACAACGAACTACTCACAAGACATTATATGGATCAAGATCAAAGATGATATGATAATGGAACATAAACAATAATCGAATGGCTCCACTCACAAGCATCAACTACAATAGTAATTAACACCAGGAAAGTTTCCCCTAATGAACTAAGCAATATCCAACACAATTGTTACAGCAGGACGAAGTGATGATGATGGTGCTGGTGGAGATGATGGTGTGGATGATGATGATCCTGATGAAGCCTAGCTTGATGATGGTGTTGATGGCGACGGTCTTCCCTCTCCGGGAAGGAATTCCCTCGGCAGAAATCTGTCTACCGGAGAGATCTTTCTCTCTCGGTGTTTTCCGCCCCCAGAGGCGGTGGAAATCTTTCTGTGGTCACCCCCTCGGGCTTAGAGTTCCGTAGGGAAGATATAGGCGAAGGGGCGGAGTCGGAGGCCGGGCAGGTGGGCCACACCTGCCCTAGGCGTGGCCTAAGGTGGGCCCGCGCCTAGGGGGTGTGGGGGCCCCCTGAGGCCCCCCCTAAGCTCCTCCTTCTGGCTTCCTTTGTCATCTTGTAAAAAAATATGTTTCCATATTTTTCTGTTATTTTTCTGATCTTCGCGAAATTGCACCGAAACGCCTTCTTTTTTATCAGAATCTAGACGCCGACAGTTCATCATCCAAGAATCATCCAACATGCATAAACAGATGAAAAACCATAAGTAATACCTTATAATAAGACAAATATCAATGAATAGAGGTAAATTATGATATAGAACGGTGATGCAAATTGGGCGTACCAAAGGTAGGTATCCAATTTACATTTTTTATTTTCTAACACTGAAAACTCGAACTTAAATATCTTTTAAACCATTTTTCTAAATTACGAGTGGTTTTCAATGTTGTATTTCTTCCATCGAGATCTTTAAAACTAGATATCATCCCATGATGATAGATTTAGATACACTTCTTCTGTACTTGTAAAACTAGTGCATTTGTATTACAATTTATATTGTACTTTTTTAAATAATTTATATTATACTTGTGCTCAAGTTTTAATGTACAAGTACTATATTTTTTTAGCATACTTGTACTCCATTTTAAATCTTCTTTGTATTCTTTTTTCAGTGTATAGTACTCCCGAACTCCCTCTTATATTCCTTTTTTAGGGTTGGAGGAGGCGCAGGCTAGGGCTAGGTCTAGGGCTAGGTGAACAGGCCATTTTTATATGGCGCCGCTGGATTTGGGATCCGCCAGCCGGGTTGCCGTTCAAGGAAGAAAACGCGAATACGGACAGGGGAGGCGCGGCTGAGGGGCGCGTGCTGCCATTGCTGGCGAGTGTGGACGGACGGTCCCAACAGTGCGAATGTGTGATGGCACCCGTGAGGGTGGAGGGATAAAAAAATAGATTTCGCTCGCAGTGTTGGGCCCGCTTGGGTGTGTGCTCCTGACTTTGTGGGCCATCTGATCCCATTCTCGTCAAGTTGGGTCGTTTTGCATGTGGGGAGTTTAAACTTTGTAGCGAGATAGTTGCGCTAGCTTTCAGTGCAGGCCTAGATGTTTAAATGGACAGTGTCCAAATTCTAAAAAAGTGAACAATGTCCATTGGAATTCAATCTGTGTTTTCTCTCTTATATAACACTAAGAAGGTGTGTTTTACCTCTAGTACCACATTGCCTTATCACTATAAAAATTACACCTTTCCTAAAAAAAAATCCTTCCATCCGGAAATAAGTGACTTAGGGTACAAATCAACTAGACATTGTAGAACTTTTTATTTTGTTTTCTAGATAAAAACTTAAATTAAAATAACTTTTCAAACCAGTATCCAAATTAAGAACTCCATTGTGTTTTACAGGTTAATATCTTCTAAAGTATATTATTCAATCGATAGGTTTGGGTCAACTTTTCGCACACGGGTGTAATTCTCATCTTTGTTTGTGCACTTTTCATGTTAATTCGTGTGTGTATTTTGTATGTACTTTCCATGTTAGTGGACACACATTTTTGTTTGTCTACTTTCATGTTACTCTATGTGTACTTCCCATTTAAGTGTGTGTACTTCTCATAACAATAGTACTTTGTGTGTCAATATGTGTATACTTTTTGGTGGAACTATCTCCATCCCAAGCGCACCTTGCGACAATTGGACCATTTTCATCATAGGAGCTCCTTGCGGCAGTGGTGACACCGTCAAGGATTCTTGTTGGTTTTAGTGGGTTGGCGGCGCCTCGGGAGCTCTAGACATCTCCATTGTCATGGCCAAGATAATCTAGTGGATTAGGTAAGCACTGAACACAAAGTCATTTGTCTAGGCCAGTGAATCATGTCGGAATCGAATCGAGACAAGCTATGGGCAGCAATACTGATTGGTGGAGGTGGGCAGGCGACCCGTTGGATCTATATGCGGGAGTAAATTAGGGTTTTGGGGACATGTGGTTGGGGATCAGAGTAGGCACGAGCTAGGGCTAGGTAAACGGGCATTCTTATATGAAGGTGTGAGATCCATGTTGCCAGTTTCGGCATCCGCTAGCCGGGTCACCACTGGAGGGAACCCAACGAGGGAGGCACGTCGAGGGCGTGCGCTAGGGCTAGGTATACGAGGCATTATTATACGATAGCGCACACTTCGTGTTGATGGTTCCAGCATCCACAATCAGATTGCCATTAGAGGGAAACTGGTGAGAGAGGCATGATGAGGGGCGTGTGTTGTCGCTACTGGTGAGCATGCCGCACGGTCCTTGTAACGCTAATGTGTGATGTCACGCATGAGGATGGGAGGGGGTTTGGGAGATTTTTCATGATTGGCTTGAGTGGGCTCTTTTGAGGGTGGTCCAAGCCTAGTCTTGTTATGGTGTGTCATTTTTCATTTGGAGTTTGGAGTTTGAGGTAATCTCTAAAAAAGGTCGATTATTTCAAAGATTAATTATTTTCTCTATAATACTGACATGTGGCGTGTGGCATGTTACAATGGTAGAGTTTTGGTTAGATTTTTCCTCCTATGCCACTTATTTTCTAGATTGAATTTTTTAATGAATTATCTTATAGAACTGTTTGTCTAAATTATGAACCGTTTTCACCATTGCATTCATCGCATTGAGATTTTCAAAACTAGATCTCATGTTGATAAGTTTCGATGAACTTATTTGTACTTTGAAAACCATTATGTTTGTATTTTTGTTAAAGTGTATTTATACTCTGGTTTTTAATGCACTTGTACTCTAGTTTTCAGTGTATTACTTCTCCACGAATGATGTGCGGGTGCTCTCATCGTGACACATGTGTCCGGTTAGGAATGTAGGTAGGAGAAAAATTGAGTAAAATCCTAGATTTTGTGGGAGAAGGTGGGGATCCAATTTACACTTTTCATTTTCTATAATCGAACTCAAACTTAAATATCTTTTGAACCATTTGTATAAATTACGAGTGGTTTTCAATGTTGTGTTTCTTCCGTCTAGATCTTCAAAACTAGATTTTATGACGGCAGATTTCGTAGACTTCTTCTATAATTCTAAAACTAGTGCACTTGTATTCCAGTTTATATTATACTTGTGCTCCGGTTTTCAATGTACAAGTACTATGTTTTTTAGTATATTTGTTCTCCATTTTACTCTGTATTCCTTTTTTCAGTGTACCAGTACTCCAGAACTCCCTCTTTTAATACATTTGTATTCTATTTTTTAGTGTACGAGTACTCCCCTTTTAATACATTAATTCAGTTTTCCAGTGTACTGATATGTGCACTAGTGTGCACTGTGAAGTACATGTGTGTATTAAAAACTCAAGAGAACAAGTAATCTTCCCAAAGGTCAACCTATTGCTAGTGGTACCTCAAGTTTAAACTTTGGAGAAAATAGTAGATGGTTGGGCTACCTTTCAATGCAAGACCATACTTTGGAGTGAGCGGTTTCTCTAGGAATTCAAGCTATGTTTTCTCTTCGATGGCAAGAGAATTGTGTGTTTTCTCTCTGGTACCACACGTCTTTATCACTATAAAATATTACCTGCCACCACAACCTTATTTTCCTTTTTTAGATAACTGAAACATTTTTTCAAACGAGTGTCCAAACTATGAACTCCGTTGTGTTTTACATGTCAATATATTATAGACTATATTAATATGGATCGGTTTGGGTCAACTTTTCAAGCCCAAATGTTATTCCCATGTTTTTTCGTGTAATTTCTTCCTACTCTATTATCCCAGGTTACATTTCATGTTTATTAATGTGTGTATTTTTATGTACATTTCATGTTAGTGGACACCCATGTTTGTTTGTGTACTTTCTTGTTACTCTTTGTGTATTTCCTATTTTAGTGTGTGTACTTATCATAACAATAGAACATTGTGTGTCAATGTGTGTATAGTTTTTTGGTGGAACCATCTTCATCACACACGCACCTTGCAATAGTTGGACAATTTTCATCATAAGAACTCTTGCGGTAGTGCCGATACTATTAAAGCTTCATGTTGGTTTTATTGGGTTGGCATCACCCTAGGGGCTATGGTGCGGTGACCCAGCATACCACTGCATGTGTAGTATACTATAGTCGTTGATATGACATCCAAAGAACACCGTTCCGTAAATATCACATCCCTCAGAGTGGTACAATAGAAACATTGTGGGTCCATATTACAAAAGTACACATATTATTATTATTACAATACCGGAAGTTTGAGACTTCCAAAAGATCCAAATTACAAACCAAAATATAAAGTGTTCAGTGGAATTTAAAAGTAACAACTCCGACTAGGAGTTGAGCTCAACAGCTTATTCTATAGAGTTCATGCTGCTCGGCTCCGGGATACTTAGTTGGACTCATTATCATCGACACCATAGCGGATTTTGTAATCCACTCCTTCAACTCCTCCAGACAGATCAGGTTCCTCGTAGAACACATCTTCTTGGCATTCGGTTGCATACATTGGCACGTCTTCGGGATCCGTAGAGTATAATCAAGGGATCAAAGGAAAGAATGAGTAACAGCGTTACCCAACAAGTTCATTATATGCAAGGTGGGAAGTTTGATGCTCTAACTACCACCTCGGATTATAAATCCTTGGCACTATGCAGTTTTTTGTAAATCTTTCTTTAAAGATTGATTTTATTCTGAAAAACTATGACAATCAGCCTTCACAGGTTGACCAGAACTTTCATGGAGTTCCTTTCCTGCCGCGTTCGTAGCTCCTTCCCAAAACAGGGAGTAACAAGTTACAGTTCTTACACTCTATAGAGGTGCATTACTTTACCCATGAGAGATCAACTCCTTGTTGCACAACCGGGCGTACTTTCCCGTCCACAATTCCATGATGTGGGGCCCAGTAGTTGGTCCAAGCCAATCACTGCCCCCTTCGCGACCCCGCATGCCTTCTTGGTGTACACCATGCCCACATAATGAATTATGACAATGGTTTGTACAAACCGTTAGATGCCAGAACTATCGTGGGACGATGAGGGATCCCACCCATATGCTGCATATCCTCTACGAATTACCAATTAATATGAACGCTACAAGGATAACAGCCATGACCTGCACATCCGGCTTCATGCGAGAGGAAGAAGATACAACTGACTTCTCTGTCCCATTCCAAATCTCATGGCTAACGCATAATATACGGCGCTAGAATCACTGATGTCAGGGGTTATTAAGTCCCTACTTGATTATCATCATTGCAATTAGAACTCTAAGTTCTATTGCTCCATCATATCACCACTTAGGATGATATCTATAATTTACTTATTTGTGAAAATAATATTTCCTTCTTTTATAGCATATATGATAACACACAATTTGCAAATACTTTGATAAAGACTCTTCAAAGGACATGAACAAGTGATGAACTTGCCTTGTGATGGAAAGGTAGTGAAGTCTGATGCTTTCACTGGACCTTGAGCTTCTAGTTCTACAAAAACATCATTATTGCCCGGTAAGGACAATATTTAAAGAAGCAAAATGATTATGCAAGTAATGTAATGCATTATTTAACTTGATATGCATTCACCCCATTATTATAAAAAGTTCTTTTTAATAATAAAGGATTTATAAATATTACTTTTTAATATTTATAACATATATTGAATTATTTTATTTTATTTGCCTTTTATTGATTTAATAATTCTTTTAGGAATTATCAATTATACCTTAAAATTGTTATTAAATATTTATTTAGTATTTTTCAAAAATACTATAGTATTAACATATAATGAAACTGATTTTTATTTATTTTTATCATCTTTCAATAATTTTGTAAAATTCCATAAGGAATATATAAATTACAAAATTCTTATAAAATTTTAAATGTCTAAAACTTTATATTTCATTTTATTTGAATAGTATGGATTATTGTGAATCCAAAGGTATTTTATTTATATTTTTTGGACTTTTATTTTACTTTTTAAAAATTCAATGAAGTCCAGGGGTATTTTGGTCTTTTCCTTTTTACTAAAACAGGTCTGGAAATGTTTCTGGGCTGGTTATTCTTTTTGGGCCCTAGTGGCCCATTAGTCCTAGACAAAATAGACACCCGAAGGGTCTGGCCCAGCTCGGCCCACTCCTCTCTCTCTCTCTCTCTCTCGTTCATCTTCTCTTCCTCTGACCCTGACCGTGGCGGCGCGCCACCCATGATTTCACCGTCGGCCGCTCGACGCCGCCGTGGTGTAACAGGGAGTTGTCGACGATGCTCGTTCCTTCTATCCAATTAGATTCGAGCCTAGGGCTCGCCTGCGATGGATCGATGCCGTCCCGAACCCTAGGGTTTGGGGATTGTCATGGATTCAAGTGTTGTCGTGGTCGTCGTGCGTCGAGGTGATGCTCTACGCCTCCAGGCGTGATCAGGGTCGCTGCCGTGGCGCCGTGCGGGTTGCAGCGCCCCCTCTGGGGTGCTCCCCATGCCGCCATGGTCGTCGGCCCCCTGCTTCCTCTTCTATTCTTTAGCGAGGACCTACGGTGAGTTTGATTTCCCTCCCCTGGTGCTCTATGTGCTTGCTGATTCGATGCTAGATATTGGCAGTGTCCTTTCTGTCTACTGTCTGATTCAGATTAGGATGATTATCCATTTAGGGTTCTTGTGATGTGATTGATCATGTGCTCGATGAATTGAATCATGTTTGGATGGCCTGTACACATGCTAAATGATTATTGGCCTGAGGCTTGTTGCTTAAAATGATCTATGATGTTTCTGGTAGCTTACTAGATGATTTGATGCTTGGATTGCATCTGATTCAGATGATGTAGTTGTTTGGGAAACATGATTGGTAAAGCCAATGACTTGGTAGCTTTCCACTGTTTATTTGATTCATGGTCATGATAATGATAGGATGCAGCTAATGTCTTAGTGTTGTTAGCTTGGAAATTAACATGTGGTCATGATCTCAAACAGTGAAGTGTAACATAGAAATATCCTAGTTATGATTCCTGTGTTAACAGGAAAATGATTAGTTAGTTGATTGTCTAAATCTATGATGATTTACTATCCTTCCTGATTCATAATGGATTGTCCTTGTGACACCATCATGGTATGGCACACAAGTTTGATTCTAAACCATGGATTTGGTTAGTTTATGCTTAAGACAATCTTGGCTTTGAAAGATAAATATAGATGCTCTTCTCTGAATTCCCTAAGACCAATGATGTTGGTCTGAGGCTTAGGAATTCAGATCTTATCTAATTGGTTCATCTAGATAGCCCTGGTAGTGGTACCAGCTATTCTTTATTGATTCAAAGCTTGTAAAAAATGATAGTGAGCTTGATCAATCTATGGATCCCAAAGATTTGTTTCTAAGGTGCTACCCTTCCTTTAGGGATGTGCCTAGAATAGATCATAGGTATATGTATGATTGAATTGTAAAATATAGTTTGACAACCAGAGCAAGGATGTTGCTCTGAGCTCTGGTTGGATCCTGGAACTTTGTTGTTTGCCTTTAGAGTTTCAAAAATCCCTAGGATGGATTCACCCCACTTGGGTGCTTTCTGGGGGCTTGTTTTATAAAACAACACATGCTTCTCTCTGAATAAGATGATTATATTATGTGAAGGTTTTATGAAACTCACCACAGAATCTGATGATGGTGTAGTAAGTTGGTGATGATGATCTTGATCTGGTTTTTGCTGGACTCCTGTGCTTGATCTTGAGCTAACCTGCTCCTCCTAGCTCCTGGGCTTGATCTTGCTGTCCACCTGATCCATTCCCCTCCTTATGTCACCATCCTGGTGATGTTTGGTTGATCCTTAGTTGGTGTGGTTGCTGGTTGTGGTGCTTGGTTTAGCTGCTGTCTACACTAGTTGTTCTTGTGTGCTGTGCAGTGGGGTGATGCACTAGTGCCTCCCACGGTTGTGCTTGTGGTTTTGTGAGATTGGGCTGTTCTGTGAGGTTGACAACACACCACATGCATGCTGGTGTGTGTACTGCCTGTGTGCTTGCTATGCACTTGTGGATATGTTCAGAATTTTGAACTTACTCTTACCAGGTTACTTTCACCTGGCTGGTGAATTTGTCCCTCTTGGATGTCATTTGACTTCTGGCTTTGAATTTATGAAAGATGGATTCTTTCATATTGGTGAAACTTGCCCCTTTTATAAATTTCTCAATGATGAATTTGTCAAGTGCATTTCACTGACATATCTAAGAGAAATAATACTAACACTAACCCTCTTTTGTTTTTATTTAGTCTTTGTTTTGCAGGTACAGATATATGGATGAAGATTTAGTTTAGGTTTAGTTATAGGATAGTTATAGAATGTTCCAATGTAATTTTCTTATTCTTTTGTAATTTTTCATTTTATTATTTTGTAATTTTCATTTTCTTCAATTGTAATAAAGATTATATTATTATTAATAAAGAATATTCATATTCTTTATTCTTTTGTAAATTGTGAAGTTTGAAAATAGTTTCAGTAAGTTACATTCTTTGTAACTTGTTTATATATTGATAATATGAAATAAGTTTCATATTCATTATTATTTTTCTTTGGATAGAATTTAAGTGGTAATATTTATCTCTTAATTAAATTAAGATTCAAACTTATATCTAATTCATTAGAATTAGAATTCAAACACTCAAGTTTAAAATTCAAATTCATTTTAAAAACATATAATTCCTTAAAGATCATATCAAAGTTTATAACAATCATCCTTTAAGACTAAACCTAATCTCAAAGTATGAAAGAAACATTGATCACTTAAGATTTTTATTTGGCGAAAATTTTACCCACATTTTCACAAATGAATACATGCAACATTCCATATTCCTAAATCTACCCTTCGTTAGTTCCTAAATGCTGGGATGTTACATATGGACATCCCCGCCGACACGGACACGACGGTCTGTAAATCAGGTCAGTAGTGAAGATGAACTCGTTGTGTGCGGCCTAGTGGACTAGGTCAGCTGTGAACCCGGATGAGCTAAGGTAGCCATCATCATCGTCTAGTGGAGGAGGTGATGACCTATCAGATCCACCCGCTAGAGTATACTAGGGTTTCAGAGACCATCGACCGAGGGATTAAGGGCACGAGCTAGGACTAGGGAAACATGGCATTCTTATATGGATGTGTGCGCTACGTTGATAGTTTTGACATCCATTAGTCGAGCTTTTGTTGGAGGGAAATCTACGAACAACGCGCGATAAGGGCGCGTGTTGCCGATGCTTGCGAGTGTGCGTATGTGTACACGACAGTAATGTGTGATGTCACCCGTGAGGATGGGAGAGAGAGATTTGGAAGACTTTGTGTGTTGAGCATAAGTGAGCCCGATCTCATTGGTTGGGTTGGTTGCGTCTAGGGAGCTCAAAGTTTGGAGCAAGTAACAATTGGTTGAGGTAGCTTTCTGTGTAGGCCTAGATTTTTAATAAGCCCAAGACCGTACGAATTCAAGATACGTTTTCTCTTTCCAAAGATGTGTTTTCTTTCTAGTATCACATCACATTATCACTATATATGAAAAAAATACTTTTCCATTGTAGTTATTTTGTTTTGGATAAAAAAATTACTTCTCGATGAGTGTCCAAATTACGGACTACATTGTGTTTTACATGCCAATATCCTCTAACCTAGATTATATAATGATAGGTTTGGTTTGTTTTTTCATGCACAAGTATAATTCTCATGTTTTTTGGGGTACTTTGGTGTGTTACTCTATGTATATTTCCCATGCTAGTATGTGTACTTTTCATGTTTATTCATGCGCGTATTTTATTTACTTTCATGTTTGTGGCTTTCGTGTTTCTCTATGTGTACTTACTATCTTAGTGTGTGTACTTCTTATATCAATAGTACTCCTTGTGTTAATGTTTGTGTATTTTTTGTCAGAACTATCTCCATTAGACGTGCACCTTGCAGCTGCTAGACAGTTTCCATCACAAGATCTCCTTGGGGTGGCGTAGCGGCTTCAAAGCTTCTTGCTAGTTTTAGTGCATTGGCACCGCCCTGGGAGCTCTGAACATTTACAAGGCAACGTTCCATGGTAGATAGGGTCAACAGTAATACAAACTCATTGGTAGCGGACTGGTGGATCGGGTTGGTCGAAAATCAATATGATCTATGTGCAACCGTCTCTGTCATCTAGTGGAGGTGGGCGGATAACCTACTGAATCTACATGTTGGAGTAGGATAGGGTGGGAATGGAGGCGGAAGGTAGGATGAGATGGAGGAGGAGAAGAAGACATGTGTTAGGAAATCTTCATGGCCTTCTTATAGGATGGCGCACACTCCAAATTGCCACTCTGGCTTCCAATTATCATTTACGGAACAAAATACGAAAATGATGGGGGTATGCGTGCGAGGAACATATGTTGTTGTTGGCGAAGGACCAAACACATAGCAAAACATGTAGACAAAGAGACACTGGTGGGCAAAAGTTGCATAGTACAATAATGGAAGGATGATGGTGCGATAGTCGACATTGAAGGGAATCGAGCAACAAGTAAATATGGAACCTCAAGCAAACCAAAACCACAAAGGTGAGTCTCCTTAGCCTGATAGCAATGCTAGATCTTAAGCGTCGAGGGGCACGACGACCAAGGATAGGTGTGATGATCACATGAGAGGTGCGGAGCATGGTGGCCGACTCCAGAGGAAGACAAATAGAAAATCTTGATCTGGAGCTCAAGAATGAGCAAAAACCAAAACAGCCCACGTGAGAGCCTGAAGAAGAAGAACTCACACTAGGGAAAGAGGAATAGGATCTCAAGACTGAGCAGAGTAGCACACGAGGTGCATTGATGGCCTACCGGAAGAGAGCCGACAGCGAAAACAACATGAGTTGCAACGTGCAAAGAGAGCTTAACAAATTGGTATTTACAGGAGCCAAAGGCCAATAAATGTACATGTGTGGTGTGCAATATGCAAAGAGTCCGTAGGGATATACATGTAAAGAGAAAATATACTAACACTTATGTGGTTGGCCAGAGTGTTAGGGCACAAATAAGAAAAAAATAGCTAAAAGAGCATCACAAGTGGGATAGGAGTCTAAGTGAGTATGAACCAAGCAAAATCATTCTTGCATGAGTAACCCAATCCAGCACAACAGTCGTGGAGAAAATATAATTTCAATTATATTGAAGATAACCACCTTAAAGAGCACCAACACATCATGCCATGTCATGGCTCTGGGTAATCAAGTAAAAACTATATTGAAGTAGTACAATACCAAACAGAAACTCATACTTTGGTTGAATATTGGTAATAAGAAACATCCATGTGTTTAGAAAAGTTTGATCCACTATCACATATTTGTGTTGTATGGGTCATGCATGATAGTACATGTTGAGTTACAGTATATGTCATAAAACTACATCATCTCATAAAACATGTATCTAAAATACCGGTTCCGGTTCTAACATAAGCTCATCATATTGTATCTGGTAAAGCCTTAGAAACAATAAGTTGTTCATTCTCGCTCATGAGGTAACAAAAGCATGGAAGTTGCAAACTGAGGTTTCAGACCCACATGATTAACGCCTACCACAAGGTCCATCACATGACCTCAGATCAGGAGGAAAGAACTGGAGGTGCAATCTATACAGTTTGGGTCATGTATGTTAAACATGTAACCTGCAGAAACAAGGGTCACGGTTCATTTCAAACCCACGATCGAATAAGTGTCCACTTAATGCTATAACACTGAGAAGATGTACGAAAGCCTAAAGTTGATCATCTACAAAACAAAGTTTTGATGTAGTGAAACACTAAAGAAAGGGGAAAATAGTATTGGCAATGCACCACATTTGTCACAACATTCAGGTTAAAGTTATCGGGCATATGTTGGATATCAAATGAATAAAATTATATACAGTAAAATGTGTGATTCATAAAAGATAGTAAATGCATATCCTATTGGAAGTGAAACATAATAGAAAACAATAGGACAAGTGGATGTATTCTGTGTGAAAATCCTAGCATGTAAACTCTAGCTCGGTAATAATAGGAAACTTATGCAACTATACAATGAAATAGTCAATAAGAATTGACGATTAACCGTAAGAACTTAAGAACTTATGTAAGAGACACAATTTAGGAGAACAATAACATTTATGTAGGAGGATGTGCAAAACACAACTCAACAAGAATTGGTAGCATGAATATTAAGTAGAATACTAGAATGTAAGAGACACAACTTAGGTTGACTATGGTACCATATTCACCTTGCAGGGACTCCTTGGCAGAAAGGGCTTGAATAGGAGTGTCAAAGTCAAAAAAAGCTATTACATGTCTATTATTAAATCCTCTGTTGACTAGCCTTACTTCAAAAAACCTGGTAAAAACGACGAAATATGTTCGGAGAAGCAAGAGTCAGGGAGCTAAAGCGCTAAATGGTGAAAGCTAAAGAACAAAAGAAAAGATTGATGATAACATAAACATAGAGTCCTATGTATAGAAGGATACATGTAAGTTCCCGCCTAGTATAGTTGGTAGGGAGACTGTAAACATATAGAGTGTTTGATGCATTTAAAGGAAGAGAGAACTTATAAGAACCACCAGAACACACATGTACAGATGTACCAGTACATGTTAGTAATCTGCTACTTCACATTTACTGAATAAGCTGCTAGTCTTACACTCTTACTGAGGAATAAGTAATTATTGTGTTACCACATTGTGTATGCAAGGCCTAGAAGACAGACTAATTGACTCACCCGATCCATCCATTTCTTGCTCATAACCGGTCATTTGTGATCCAAATGGCGTGTCTGCAAAAGGAGTGCAAACACCAAATTACTTGCACATGTGGGATACTTGGCATACAATTCTAAAAGACACTAAATGTAACGCCTTTTTTAGATGATGCGTAATTTAAATATGATGTAGACCAATGACTACAACAAATATCTTACTAATGCCCAAATGGAAGTCATGCTCTTGATAAAATACTAGAAGGGTGCTAAATGGAAGAAGGAACCAACAAGCGGGCAGTCAATAGAATCATAAATTCTGATAACCAGATTAGAGTTGTAGCCTGCCTTTCCTACTTGTGTCTAACCAGAATGGCTATTTCTTTTGACAGGATCTCAAGGAAAAGTTAACACTAAATTCAATGATAAAAATTCTACAAGCCAACGCGACACAAAAATCCATCATATCCTATAAACTACTAATTCCTAGGATTACCTTGAAGCTTTAATTGAAAAACTTATGTTGAGGAAACAATAACCTGCTACGTTGATGACTTATGTTCTGGATTCTCATTACCAGATCTGAGCATCTATATGCACTGATAGTCAAAACAACTACAATATAATAATCAATGATATCTAATTTTTTCCATGTTAAACTAGAAACAACTGTTGGGTTAACTATTAAGCTTCCCAGAAAAACATAGGACACTTTTTGGCTTGTCTTGGTGCGATGTATTGGACCCTCTAGACCGTGTGCAATAAAATGGTGATTGAGAAAGTGTGTCTCCAACGGGTGATGACACCAGTCATGTGTGTGCCAACTCGTTGGGACTCCAAGTACAGAGTGATCTAACAAGCATATTTTCCCCACAAGGGGTGGCTCGAGGGTTTATATTGAACTCTCGGGGATCTAAGGCTACGACCTCCTTCTAGCCTCTTCCAGCAGCCTACAAAACAAAGTTTTTGTCTTGTGCCCCTAACTCCACCGTGTGGTTGTCAAGCACAAGGTTTCATTTTAGTAATACATAAATAAAACAATAAAGTAAATGAATTGTAAAGTAATTCTACAACTAAAACAATAAAGCTCTTTTTGGGGTTTTGTTTATGTTTGTAGAAAGTGAAAGTGTTTTTGTACTTCGGATTTAATTCTTGCAGAAAATGTAGAAGACAATTAAAATGGATTCTTATAATAAAATGTGGACCGGGGTCATGAATTCACTTATCTACTCTGTCATAAAGTGTGGTGGTGATAAAATAGCTCATAAGTAATATAACATTACATATGTGTTTTATTACAATTCATATGGGATCATGTCCTAATATAAATATGATGCAACACATCTCACTTATACTCCTCTATAAAGGGAAAACTCCATGCAATGTATAATTAAGAATAAACAGAGTATAGCCTTAGGTACTTTGACATGATATTTGAATAATAAATGTGCTACCTTGAGCAAACAAGATCATGTTTGCATCCATTATATGATTATAACACATGCATCCACTTTATCCCTGTTGAGGTAACAAAATAAAGGTAAAACATCACAGTGGATCTCAAATTTTCAGTCACTATCTAATCACCACTAACATGTTACTCCATCTAATGCATGCCACACATGCCTTTGCATACAAGTTTGATCAAAACTAGCATTTAAGAACGGGGTACATAATATGCATCTACCAATACATCGCATGCATAATAGAATTATAATATCAAGTATCATCTCATAAAACAAAGATCCACCGTATAGTAATTACATATATGACCATAATCAAGTAATGTAGCTTATATATGGTTCTAAACAATGATAGCATAAGAGATAGTTAGATCAAGCTACTTCCACAAACCCATGGTCCAGAGGTGGACTACTCCCTCATCATCATGGAGACGGTGATGATGATGTTGGATAGGGTGGAGATCCAACCGAGGATGGCTCCGATGACGGCTCCCCCTACAATCTTCGCTAGATCAGGATCCGTTTCGTGGTTTCCATGTTTTTTCTCCACCTCTTCCGATATCACATCGGGGGCCCTTTTTATAGAATGGACGTGGAATCAATGACATTTGAGGCTTGACGACCAAGATTGCATGGGTGGCGGGACCAAGGGTATGGGCCGCACCACCTCAATAGGTCCTCAGGCATCCCCTCTTGTGGTCCAAGCACTCCATCTCCTTGTATTAACGAAAACTGATCCTCGAAAAATCCCAAGTGCATTTGACTTCATTAAGGTCTGTGAAAGTTTTTCTCTCCTACAGAGTTATAAACCATATAAAGGAGATCATTGGAAAATCCCAAAAATCAATGTAAAACATGAATATAACATTGCATAATGTGTAATTATGAATATAACTACAAAGTACATGTGTGCATTTTACATGCATCAACGAGCCATTGTCTCAATCTTAAAATTCCTCATTTTTCTTGCTAGAGTGGTACCCTCTTTGTAAGCATCAAGACAAGGAGAAGATGAATGACATGCTTTGACACTTGAAAGAGGAGGCACGATGAATATCCACCCTGTGCACCAGATCACGAGTCTCTTCTGCTAGTTGAGCTCGTCTTTCACTGTCTGAAGCATGACTGTTGTTTTTAGTTTGGGATAGATTGTGTTGTGCCCCAACATCCGTTATTTACTTTTCGTACCTTGAGAACTTTGCATGGATGGTTGGTTGCTTTATCAAGGCGGAAGCCTGTTAAAAAAACATAGGGCAAATAAAAAACTGTTGGAATTATGCCCTAGAGGCAATAATAAAGATGTTATTATTATAATTCTTGTTCATGATAATATTTATATTCCATGCTAGAATTGTATTAAGCGGAAACTTTAATACTTGTGTGGTTTGTGAAAAACACCGTGTCCCTAGTACGCCTCTATGGACTAGCTCATTGATTAATGATGGTTAAGGTTTCCCAGCCATGGACATGAGTTGTCGATTAATAATGAGATCATATAATTGGGAGAATGATATGGTGGACAGACCCAAACTAAGCGAAGCAATTAGATCGTGTCATCGTGGTCGTATTTGCGAAGCTTTTCTTATGTCAAATATTGTATTCCTTAGACCATGAGATAATACAACTCCCTGGTATCGGAAGAAAGCTTTAAGGTCATCAAACGTCATCCTATGAGAGGGTGATCATAAAGGTGTCTCTCAGGTGATCGGAAAGTATCTGTTGGGTTGTATGTATCGAGATGGGATTTGTCCCTCCCAAGTCGGAGAGATATACTTCGGGCCCACTCGGTAATCGATATCAACACCGCTTGCAAGCATGTGGTTAAGGAGTTAATCACAAAGTGATATCGGATTACGGAACGAGTAAAGTACTTGCTGTGAACGAGATTGAACTAGGTATGACGGTACCGATGATCAAATCTCGGGCAAGTAAAAATATCGCGAGACGAAGGGAATATATATATGGGATTGATTGAATCCTGGCATCGTGGTTCATCCGATATGATCATCGATGAATGTGTGGGAGTCAATATGGGTTTCCAGACCCCGCTGTTGATTATTGATAGAAGATCATGTCTGCATATTCTCGAACCCGCAGGGTCACACACTTAACGTGTCTCGATGCTAGGATAGATTGGATAATTGGTTTATGAGTTTTTTGTTCGGAGTCTCGGATGGTATCCGGGACATCACGAGAGGTTCCGGAGTGGTCCGGAGAATAAGATTCATATAAGGCAGTGCAGTTTTTGGAGTTTGGAATTGTTCCGGGTTAATCGGTATTGTACCGGAAGCTTCTAGAACCTTCCGGAAGGGGACCAACGTGGCCCCACCTTCTAGGAGGGGGCATGGGCCTATGAGGGAGTGCCCTGGCCGCATTGGGCACAAGGTTCCCATAGGGCCTAGCCGCCAAGAGAGGTTTAAACTCGAGATAGACCTTCTAGAAGGGGTTTCTTGCCCCCACTCCTTATCCTTTGGGGCCCCGATTTGGGCTTGGGGGAGGGGCTAGCGGCGCCCCTCTATATAAATAGGGGTGGGGCACCAACCCTCACACCTTCCCTCCAACCCTAGCCGCCTTCCTCCTTTCTCCTCCCGACCGCCAGGCGAAGCCTGCAGAAATTTTCCACCAATTGCACCGCGTTGTAGATCCAACCCATCTCTCCACCATACTTGCTGGACCAAGGAAGGAGGAGACGTCGAGGTGCTGCACGTGTGCATCTCACGGAGGCACCACCACTTGTGGTGCTAGATCGGATCGGATCGCGAGGAGGAGAAGCGAGTACGACTACATCACCCACGTTCCGACAAACGTTCCGCTGTGTGAATCTTCAAGGGTATGAATATCTAATCCAATCTCTCTCGTTGTTTGCATATCCTAGATTAGATCTTGGCTTTCCCTCTGTTCGCATCCGTAGAAAATTTTGATTTACTATGCCGCGAAACCCTTCAAAAACATGTATAAGTTGCTGCTCGTTGTAGTCCTATACTTGTTTATAAACATAACTGAAAGCCTAATCCCACATATAGTCACCAAATAGATAATTTGTATATGATAAAAACATAAGAATCAATAAAATATTTCATATAAATGACAAGCACAACAAAATCTGATATAGCTCCATTTCTCTATGCTAAGGTACCACATCGATTATTGGTTTCCCTTAAACTTTTGTATGAAGTTGCGGGGACTAAAAAAATATTAATCAAACATAAGCACAACGCTAAGAAGTGAGCACAAACCTAAGTATGCAGGAAAAAGGGTGGCCAACAGGCAAAGGCAGACGCATCGTCATGTCTACGGTCTGCAGGAACTGCATTGCCATCATAGTTCCGACATGTGGCTATGGGGCCTGCACTGGCGACATCAGTTGTGGAGTGACATCGTACAAACATGGAGGTGTCATCATGGATGGTCGGGGACCGGCAGGAACGGGCGGTGGCGCCATCACAGGTCCACCTTGTGGCGGCACGATCATTGCTGGCTCCTTCAGGGCCATCAGTGCCACCGTGGGTTCTCCTTGCATCGTCGAGTGTGTCATGGGGTAACCTTGCAGGGATTGTGGTGCCATCAGAGCAACTTGCTAGGTTTAGGGCATTGATACGTCCAAAACATATCTACTTTCCCGAACACTTTTGCTATTGTTTCCCCTTTAAATTTATGTGATTTGGATACAACTAACACGGCCTGGCGCTGTTTTCAGCAGAATTACCTTGGTGTATAGTTTTTGTGCAGAAAATCAACTTTCAAGAAAAATCTCGGAAAATATGCCAAAAATCCTATTGTAACATCCCAGCATTTAGGAACCAACGAAGGGTAGATTTAGGAATTTGTGCATATGCATGCATTCATCTATAAAATGCGGGTAATTTTTTTGCCAAATAAAAACCTAAAGTGGTCAGAGTTTCTTTCACTCTCTAGGTGTAGGAATAGCTCTAGAGAGTGATCGTTATAAATTTTGACATGATCTTTATGAATTAGTGTGTTTTGGGGAAAAGAATTTGAATTCAAATTTGGAATTTGAACTTATATTTAAAAGTTAGGATTTGGTATTTTGGAATGAATTCCAAAATGATTTAGTAATATTATTTGTTTTAATAAAGATATAATAGATAGTAATACGAATTTAGTATAAAGAAATGCAAATGAGAAATGAATCTTTATTCCTTATCTTTATTCCATAAACATTTTATAAGAATGAATTCATTAAGTCAATAAAGGTTCATTACAGTAAAGAAATTACAAGAAGGAAAATTCAAATATGAATAAACTATTACAACATTCTTACAAAATAATAAAATAAAGATTACAAAAAGAATCTATCTATCTAGGTAATTCTATACTAAATCTCGAGTATCCAGATCTTGTACCTGCAAAATACAAAACAAACAAAATAAAAATAAAAGCTTAATTGTTAGATTTACTCTCAATGGAGAGCAGTGAAGTGCACTGCTCAAAGTTACATCATTGAGTAATTATTAAAGGGGCAAGTTTCACCAATGTGAATGTATCTGTTCTTTCATATCAAATAAGCCATAAGTCCATATATCAACAACAAGTAAAGGGGCAGGTTTCACCAGGTGAGTGAAATGTAAAAGGTTAAAAGGTGCAACACATCATTGATCTGATCCACACAATGCACCAAACAGCCAGACAACACAGTCATCTAACTGCATGGTGTGTGTTGTCAACACAGCAGCAACAGCCCACACAAGCAAAAGGAGAAGAGTTGAGTCGTAGCAAAACTTCCAGCAACTTACTCTCCTTCCCAAACATCAAACTAGGAACACACCAAGCTTATCAAAGCCAAGCAAGCCACCAACCAAACCATACACCAGATCATCCAAGCATTCACCAAATGATAACATAAGGAGGGGGTGGAGCAGGTGGATAGCAAGATCAAGGCCAAGCTTACAGGAACCAGAAGTAGCAGGAGCAGCACCAGGAGGTGAAGGACAAGATCAGGACAGCAACACAACCAGCAAGATCAAGTCACCAGATCAACCAGCAACAACACCAACAACTCAACTATTGTGGTGAGTAGTATAAAACCTTGGACATGATCTGTCTAATTTAGATAAGAATTCATGTGTTGTCTTATATTAAATCTCTCATAAATCACCCAAGTGGGGAGGATCCATCATAGAGGATTTTTGAATACTAAAGTCATAGTCATAAGAAAACCATACAAGTAAAACCAGGATCTCAGACCAACATCATTGATCCTGGATATTGATGACCCACAAGTATAGGGGGTGTATCGTAGTACTTTTGATAAATAGGAGTATCGATCCCAACGAGGAGAAGAAGGTGCTGAATAGTGGTATGGAGCAGGAAATCCCTGTGAATACTTAGCAAACAGATTTTTAGTGGTTTTCTAACAAGGCAACAAAACAAGGAGCAAGTAACAAAGGTAACGAACAAACAGAGCAAGTGGACCAATCCTTTCTTATCAAAGGACAAGCCAGTGGAAATACTTATAAGGACCAAACGTTCTCGAGGACACATGGGAATTCTGTCAAGTGCTTTCGCTTCAAATAGCTGAGTAGTCTTCTCTGGTGTTTGTAAGTGTTGTGTGGGTGAACCTGTGCTATCATACCGCCCTTCCTAGGACTAATACATACTTGTGATTAAACCCTCTGCAAACATCTCTAACTACAGTAAAGTAATTAAGATATAAATCTAACCACAACTTTAAACTCTGAGATCCTGTGCTCCCTTGTGCAAAGGTGTCCTAACGGGGGTTGATACGTTGGAAACGTATCTATAATCTTTGATGCTCCATGCTTGTTTAGTATCCACTTTGCTTTACTTGTCCACACTTTGAGGTGCTTTTTACATGTTTTCTGGTACTAACCTACTAACAAGTTGCAACAGTGCCAGATGCATGTTTTATGCTGTTTTGGGTTTCAGAAAAGTTAGTAAAGAAATATTCTCAGAATTGGACGGGACAAGCGTCAAAGTCAATTACTTTCTGTGGGGAACAAGAAGTCCAGAGGGGAGCCGGAGGGGCCAGCCAGGGGGGCCAGACCCACCCTAGGCGTGGGTGGGCCCAGCCCTGCGTCTGGCTAGGGTTTGTAGCCCCTAGCCGCCTCCTCGGCCTCCCCCTTCGCCTATAAGAAGCCCTCGATGCAGAAACCCTGAGTACCCGATCAAATATCCACGAAACCGTCTATAGCCGCCGCCACCATCGTCCATAGATCGGGGGGATCTGAAGTTCTTCCCGGCACCCTGCCGGAGGGGAGATCATCCCGGAGGCCTTCTCACCGGTATGATGCGTGAGTAATTCCACCTTGGACTATGGATCCATGTAGTAACTAGATGGTTGTATCTCCTCCTTGTGCTTTCATGTATAGATCTTGTGAGCTCCGTTCATGATCAAGATCTAATCTATTTGTAATCATGCATGTTGTGTTTGCGGGGATCCGATGGATATTGAGATTACTATGTCAGATTCATTAATGGTTTTGTCTATTTGATACTATCATGTCTGTGTTTTTTGTGATCTTGCATGCTCTCCGTTGTTAGTAGCTACCTTGGCCAAGTAGTTGCTAGTGACTCCAAGAGGGGGTATTTATGCTCGATAGTGGGTTCATGCATCTAGTCTCCAAGGGAAGTGACAGAAATCACTTCGGTTGTAGATGTGTTGTTGCTATTAGGGAGAAAACAATGGTTTCTTGTTCATAGAACAAGTGGATTGTTTACCTTACACACTTTGCTTAAAGTAGTTGTCTGTTGCTTGCAACTTAATACTGTAGGGGGTTCAGATGATAACCTGAAGGTGGACTTCTAGTCATAGATGCAGTTGGATGGCAGCCTATGTATATTGTTGTATTGCCCAATCGAATCTCATAGGATCTTTTTGTCTGGTATTGCATTGTTATGTCTTGCTCAGTTCCTGTAAATTGCGCTGATGTAATTTGTTTACCCTTCATACCATGTTGTTTATCTAAGTAGATCACCTCTAGTGAACTATGGACCCAGGTCCAATCTTTACCATTGATACATCTTCCACCGTTACTTGTTTACTTGCTGCAAACCACCATTACCTTCCACACCATACGTTTAATCCTTTGTTACAACAAACCAGTGAGCTTGACAACCTCACTGATTCGTTGTGGCAAAGTCTTGAGTTTGTGTTGTGCAGGTCTTCGCGTTGCTTGCAACACCTGTGTGACGTTTCCTTCCTCCTTCTGGTTCGATAACCTCGGTCTCTACTGAGGGAAGACTTGCTGTTGTGCTCATCACACCTTGCTCTTGGGGTTTCCAACGAAGTGCTCCATGTCAGCACCATCAGGGGTTCAGGTTTCTGTCACTCCGGTAACACCACAATTAGTAGCCAAATACACAATGCATTCCCCTAGGCCCATAAATGGTGAAGTTGAAGGGTTTCGTGGCATAGTAAATCAAAATTTTCTATGGATGCGAACAGAGGGAAAGCCAAGATCTAATCTAGGACATGCAAACAACAAGAGAGATTGGATTAGATCTTCATACCCTTGAAGATTCAAGATGCGGAACGCTCGTGGGTGATGTAGTCGTACTCGCTTCTCCTCCTCACGATCCGATCTGATCTAGCACCACAAGTGGCCATGCCTCCGTGATATGCACACGTGCGGCACCTCGGCATATCCTCCTTCCTTGGTCCAGCAAGTATGGTGGAGAGATGGGTTGGATCTACAACGCGACGGCGCGGTGCAATTGGTGGAGAATTTCTGCAGCAGGGCTTCGCCTACAAGCAGTCGGGAGGGAGAGAGGAGGGCAGCAGGGCGGCTAGGGTTGGAGGGGAAGGTGTGGGGGGTTGGTGCGCCCCCACCCCTCTTTATATAGAGGGGGCGCAGCCCTATCCCCTCCCCCAAGCCCAAACCGGCGGCCCCAAGGAGGAGGAGTGGGGGGCAAGGAAACCCCCCCTTCTAGAAACTCTATCTTGAGTTTAAACCTCTCTAGGCCGGCTGGGCCCTATGGGGCCTTGTGCCCCTGGACCAATGCGGCCAGGGAACTCCCTCATAGGACCATGCCCCCTCCCGGAAGGTGGGGCCACGTTGGTCCCCTTCCGGAAGGTTCTAGAAGCTTCCGGTACAATACCGATTAACCCGGAACAATTCCGAACTCCAAAAACTGCACTGCCTTATATGAATCTTATTCTCCGGACCACTCCGGAACCTCTCGTGATGTCCCGGATCACATCCGAGACTCCGAACAAAAACTCATAAACCAATTATCCAATCTATCCTAGCGTCGAGACACGTTAAGTGTGTGACCCTGCGGGTTCGAGAATATGCGACATGATCTTCTATCAATAATCAACAATGGGTCTGAAACCCATATTGACTCCACACATTCATCGATGATCATATCGGATGAACCACGATGCCAGGATTCAATCAATCCCATATATATATTCCTTCGTCTCGCGATATTTTACTTGCCCGAGATTCGATCGTCGATGCCGTCATACCTAGTTCAATCTCGTTCACGGCAAGTACTTTACTCGTTCCGTAATCCGATATCACTTTGTGATTAACTCCTTAACCACATGCTTGCAAGCGGTGTTGATATCGACACCGAGTGGGCCCAAGTATATCTCTCCGACTTGGGAGGGACAAATCCCATCTCGATACATACAACCCAACAGATACTTTCCGATCACCGAGAGACACCTTTATGATCACCCTCTCATAGGATGACGTTTGATGACCTCAAAGCTTTCTTCCGATACCGTGGAGTTGTATTATCTCATGGTCTAAGGAATACAATATTTGACATAAGAAAAGCTTCAAAGACGAACACGATGACACGATCTAATTGCTTCGCTTAGTTTGGTCTGCATCCATCATATCATTCTCCCAATGATATGATCTCATTATCAATTGACAACTCATGTCTATGGTTAGGAAACCTTAACCATCATTGATCAATGAGCTAGTCCATAGAGGCGTACTAGGGACACGGTGTTGTTCACAAACCACACAAGTATTAAAGTTTCCGCTTAATACAATTCTAGCATGGAATATAAACATTATCATGAACAAGAATTATAATAATAACATCTTTATTATTGCCTCTAGGGCATAATTCCAACAGAAGTGTCATGTAGTCGACTTTCACATGACACCACTAGAAGAATAGCACCACAACTTAAATACTAAACCATTGAATAATAACTCATCATAGATTCACTACTAACAACATGATTTCTCCCATGTCCTCAAGAACTAAACGAACTACTCATAAGACATCATATGGATCAAGATCAAAGATGATATGGTAATGGATAACAATCTAAACATAAACAATAATACAATGGTTCCACTCACAAGCATCAACTACAATAGTAACCGGGAAAGTTCCCCCTAATGAACTAAAGCAATATCCAACACAATTTGGCAACAATCTCACACCCATGGAACTGAGGTGCTGATCATGTTTTGCACACGGAAGAGGTTTAGTCAACGGATCTGCGACATTCAGATCTGTATGTACTTTGCTAATCTTCAGATCTCCATCTGCTATATAATCTCGGATTATATGAAACTTGCGGTTGATATGATTGGTCTTTGGATGATATCTTGGTTCCTTAGCGAGTGCTATGGCGCCAGTGTTGTCACACAATATCTCCAGTGGGTCCAATGCACTTGGAACCACGCCAAGCTCAGTGATGAAGTTTCTAATCCAAACTCCTTCACTTGACGCTTCTGCAGCAGCCATGTATTCCGCTTCTACTGTAGATCCCGCGATCACGCTTTGCTTGCAGCTTCTCCAGCTCACAGCTCCTCCATTCAAAATATACACGTATCGTGTCTGAGATTTAGAATCATCCTTGTCGGTGTCAAAACTAGCGTCGACGTAACCTTTTACGACGAGATGTTCATCACCCCCATAGACTAAGAACATTTCTTTAGTTCTATTTAGGTACTTTAGGATGTTCTTCACGGCTGTCCAGTGTTCCACTCCTGGATCACTTTGATATCTGCTCGTCAAACTAAGAGCATTGGACACATCCGGTCTAGTACACAACATGGCATACATGATAGAACCTATGGCCGAGGCATAAGGCACTTTGCTCATAGCTTCCCTATCATTTACCGTAGCTGGACACTGAGCCTTGCTCAATATCTTACCTGACAACATAGGCACTGAACCTTACTTTGCCTTATCCATTCTGAACCTTTTCAGAACTTTGTCTAGGTATGTACTCTGGCTTAAAGCTATCAGGCGTCTTTGTCTATCTCCATAGATCTTGATGCCCAATATATAAGCAACTTCACCTAGGTCTTTCAATGAAAAACACTTGTTCAAATAACTCTTCACATCGTTAAGCATGTTGATGTCATTTCCAATAATCAATATGTCATCCACATATAGTACCAGAAACGTCACCGAGCTCCCACTCACTTTCTTGTAGATGCAAGCTTCGTAGCAATTTGGAACAAATCCAAAGCTCTTGATCACTTGATCAAAACGAAGGTTCCAACTCCGAGATGCTTGCTTCAGTCCATAAATGGAATGCTGAAGTTTGCATACTTTATCAGCATCCTTAGGATCGACATTCGGGTTGCATCATATACAACTCTTCATCAATGTTTCCATTGAGGAAAGCAGTCTTGACATCCATATGCCATATCTCATAATCATGAAACGCAGCAATTGCTAATAAAATCCGAATGGACTTAAACATCGCTACGGGAGAGAAAGTCTCATCGTAGTCAACACCTTGAACTTGTCGAAAACCTTTCGCGACAAGCCGTGCTTTATAGACGGTAACATTACCATCCGCGTCCGTTTTCTTCTTGAAGATCCATTTGCACTCAACGGCCTTTCGGTCGCTAGGAGGGTCCACCAAAGTCCATACTTGGTTTTCGCTCATGGATCCCAATTCGGATTTCATGGCTTCCAGCCATTTCTCAGAGTCTGGGCTCATCATCGCTTCCTCATAGTTCGTAGGTTCACTGTCTTCTACTAACAAGACAGTCAAGACAGGGTTGCCGTACCACTCAGGAGGGGCACGCGACCTTGTCGACCTGCGACATTCAGTAGCAGCATCGTCCGAAGCTTCATGATCCTTGTCATTAGCTTCCTCTATCGTTGGTGCAAGCGACACTAGAACAATTTCAGGTGCTGCGCTACTCTCCAATTCAAGAGAAGGTTCAATAACCTCGTCTAGCTCTACTTTCCTCCCACTCACTTCTTTCGAGAGAAACTCCTTCTCAAGAAAGGAACCGTTCTTTGCGACAAACACTTTGCCTTCGGTTCTGTGATAGAAGGTATACCCAATAGTTTCCTTAGGGTATCCTATGAAGACGCATTTCTCCGCTTTGGGTTCGAGCTTGTCCGGCATCAACTTCTTGACGTAAGCTTCGCATCCCCAAACTTTAAGAAACGACAACTTAGGTTTAGCACCAAACCACAGTTCATACGGTGTAGTCTCAACGGTTTTAGATGGTGCCCTATTTAAAGTGAATGCAGCGGTTTCTAATGCATAACCCCAAAATGATAACGGCAAATCAGTAAGAGACATCATCGATCGGACCATATCTAATAAAGTTCGATTCCGGCGTTAAGACACACCATTGCGCTGTGGTGTTTCGGGTGGCGTGAGTTGCGAAACGATTCCGCTTGCTTTAAGATGCGTGAGAAAATCATAACTCAAATATTCACCTCCACGATCGGATCGTAGAAATTTAATCTTTTTGTTACGATGGTTCTCCACTTCATTCTGAAATTCTTTGAACTTTTCAAATGTTTCAGATTTATGTTTCATTAAATAGATATACCCATACCTACTTAAGTCATCGGTAAAAGTGAGAAAATAGCGATATCCACCGCGTGTCGAAACACTCATCGGTCCGCATATATCGGTATGTATGATTTCCAACAAGTCCGTTGCTCGCTCCATCATATCGGAGAACGGGGTTTTGATCATCTTGCCCATGAGGCATGGTTCGCATGTGTCAAATGATTCAAAATCAAGAGACTCCAAAAGTCCATCAGAATGGAGTTTCTTCATGCGCTTTACACCAATATGACCTAGACGACAGTGCCACAAATAAGTAGTATTATCACTATCTACTTTGCATCTCTTAGCCTCAATGTTATGGATGTGTGTTTCATCCCTTTAGAGATTTAGAAGAAATAAACCATTCACAATAGGTGCATGACCATAAAAGATGTTACTCATATAAATAGAACAACCATTATTCTCTGATTTAAATGAATAACCGTCTTGCAATAAACAAGATCCAGAAATAATGTTCATGCTTAACGCAGGCACATAATAACATTTATTAAGGTTTAAAACTAATCCCGAAGGTAAAACTAAGGAGAGCGTGCCGACGGCCATCACATCAACTCTTGATCCGTCGCCAACGCAAGATCACCTCATCCTCGCAAGCCGCCGTCTATTCCGTAGCTCTGCTTCTAGTTACAAATATTAGCAACCGAACCGTATCAAATACCCAGCACTACAACGAGGGCTAGTAAGGAAAACATCAATAACATGTATATCAAATATACCTTTGATGGTACCAGCCTTCTTGTCCGCTAAGTACTTCGGACAGTTGCGCTTCTAGTGACCCTTGTCCTTGCAATAGAAGCACTCAGTGTCCGGCTTAGGACCAAACTTGAGCTTCTTATCAGCAGGGCAAAGGCGCTTGCCTCCCTTCTTGAAGGATTCTTTGCTCCTTACCTTTCTTGAAGGTGGGCTTGTTGACCATCAACACATGATTATCCTTTTGATGTCCACTCGCGCCTTGACTTTGCGAAGAGCTCGGTGATCGATCGATGGAACCAATCTGATTATGAGTCACTACAAAACTTTTGTAGGGAGGGAGTGATTGCAGAACCTGTCAATCTTGAGCTCCTCCGAATCGTGCATTCCAGCTTGCTCAAGCGTTGAGTGTAGCCCGTCATCTTAATGGCGTGCTCACTAACGGAACTCCCTTCCTCCATCTTGCGCTTAAAGAACTTCTGAGATCTCATATCTCTAACGGGCCTGAGTCTAAAACATGGTTTTCAGCTCCTCGAGAATCTCAAAGGGCAGGATAGTCTTCAAAACGATTTTGAAGTTCGGTTCCATAGTAAACAACATGGTGCTCTTAATCACACCATAATCATCTTTCTTGTTGATCGATAGACAGCTTTCTCATCACCTTGATTCTTGTGGGTCACCTAACGCTTTCCCAAGGACATAGTCCTTTGACCGCCAGAGAGAATGATTCTTAGATTGCGAACCAATTGGTGAAGTTAGACCCATTGTTTCTAAGCTTTTCCTTCAAAGAAAAACGTTGAAATTGAAGTTGGACTTGGCCATGTGATCTACAGTATTTGCAAGTACAATTTAGACTATGTTCATGATAAATAGTTCAACTTAATCAAATTACTAGATGAACTCCCACTAAATTCAACATCCCACAAGTTGTTTAGTGAACACGATCCAAATTCACCACACCTAATCCAATCTTCACAAGAAGAGATGTGGTTTCAATGGTGGACACTGAAGTGTCGATCATATCATTCATATGACTCATGCTTAACCTTTCGGTTCATGTGTTCCGAGGCCATGTCTGTACATGCTAGGCTCGTCAAGTTAGACCCAAGTATTTCCGCGTGTGCAAAACTGGCTTGCACCCGTTGTATGTGAGCGTAGAGTCTATAGCACCCGATCATCACGTGATGCTTGGACACGACGAACTTTCGCAACGATGCATACTTGGGGAGAACACAGTTTTTATCTTGATCTTTAAGTGAGGAATCTGTAGGGGTTCGTAGCATGGAAAACAAAAATTTTCTATCGCATACAAACAAACAAGCCAAGATCTATCTACTAGATTGTAGCAACGAGTCGATAGAGGAACTCACCCTCGAAGATTCCAAAGTAGTTAACGAGAGCAGATTCTCGTGGGTGATGTAGTCGTACACTTCCGATCTCAAGATCGCGTAGACGATCCTTCCGGCGCTGCGTTAAAGCGCTTCGCAATCGGTCACCGCGTTCGATACTCGGCGAAGACCTTCCTCTCCCTTGTTCCAGCGGCATCGGAGGTTGTAGCACTCTCCTCGCGATTCCCGAAGACTGGCGTGGTGCAGGAAGTAGAGGAAATCCCAGGGGCTTCGCCTTAAGCCGGTGCGAGTATGGTGGAGCTTATGAGAGAGGCTATTAGTGGTCTAGTAATTAGACACACCAATTAGAAGGCTCTAAACCAATTAGAAGGCTCTAAACCGCAGGCTAAAGCAATTAGAAGCTCTAAACCAAAGCGGCTCTAAACGGAGGTAGAAGATAGGAACTTGTGTGTCTCTAGGAGGCCCTGCCCCTCCTTTTATGGGAGGGGGGTCTTGGCGCGCCAGGGGAGGGAGGGAGTCCCTCCCCAACTCGGCCTAGGGCTGGGCGCCGGCCTGGAGGAGTCCAACTCCTCCTCGGGTTGGTTCCAACTCCTCTTGCTTGTTTCCCACAGTTTCTGTTTTAGCCGTTTGACTTTCAAACCGCCAATTTGACTTTCATGTTTTGGAACAGCAAGAATACTTAGTACATGATGCAATCATTCCAATATGTAATGACACATTCATGTACCCTTCCCCCCTGGAGTGCCGGACAATCCGGAACCTTCTAGAACATTCCCGATGAAAACACCGTAATCATTCCCGAATTCAAACGGGACTTTCCTTATATGAATCTTATTCTCGGACCATTCCGGATCACCTCGTGATATCCGGATCCCATCCGAGACTCGAACAACATTCGGTCTCTTTCTCATAATACCATAACTACTCAAACAACGTCGAATCCTTAAGTGTGTCTCCCTACGGTTCGTGAATTATGCGGACATGATCGAGACACTTCTCGAACAATAACCAATAGAGGAATCTGGAAATTCATGGCTCCACATATTTCTACGATTACTTTGCGATCTAATGAACCACTTACATACGATACCAATTTCCCTTTGTCTCACGATATGTTACTTATCCGAGGTTATGATCGCTCGGTATCTCCGCATACCTAGTTCAACCTCGTTCTTGATAAGTACTCTTTTCTCGTTCCCATGATATGTGATCCCTTGTGACCAAGTCACATGCTTGCAAGCTAATTGGATGACATTCCACCGAGAGGGCCCAGTATATCTATCCGTCATGAGGATGGACAAATCCCACTCTTGATCCATGTGTTTCAACCAATACTTTCCGAACACTTAATGCCACCTTTATAGCCACCCGATTACGGTGTGGTGTTTGATGTCATCAAAGCATCCATCCGTAAAGGTGATATGCATGATCTCATGGTCGAAGGAATTAGGTTACTATGTATCGAAAGCATATAGCAATTGAACTATTGAAATGACTTGATCTTTATGCTACGCTTATCTATAGGAGTATGTCCATCACATCATTCTCCTAATGATATGATCTGTTGTTAATAACATCTCTATGTTCATGATCGAAACCATGATCATATATTAACCAACAAGCTAGTTTAACAAGAGGCTTTACTAGGTACTCTTATTTTAGTTTACAAATCAGACAAGTATTAAGGTTTCCGGGTAATACAATTATAGCATGGTATGTAAACATTTATCATAAGTGTGAAGATATGATAATAACCACTTTATTATTGCCTCTTGGGCATATCTCCAACAGTCTCCCACTTGCACTAGAGTCAATAATCTAGTTTCAAACCTTTGTGTATTCAACACCTATGGCTTTACGGTGTTGTATGTACACGATTGCTAGTGGTCAACTGATCTCCGGATCTGACACTTCCAGGTCCGTGTGTAATTGCATGTCTTTGCGTCTTCACGCATCACTCATTCTCTAATGAGATGGCTTTGTATAAATTTGGTCTTTCGGTGTGACCTTTAGTTCTTTGGGGTTAAAACATGTTGATAATATTGTCGCACAATATATCTTCATAGTATTATCCCACTGTGAACTACACCTAGTTTGATAACAAACTACTTGACACAAATGCCCTCTTTTGCTTGCTAAAATAGCAGTCATATACTTAGCCTTTTGTTGTAGTATCTGTCACAATGTCTTAACTTTGGAACTCATCCAAATCCATTATGGAACTTACTTTCCATTATATTGTGCCACCCTTAATTTAGATTGAGATAAACTTAATTTGCACTTTGTGACAAAACTAGTATCAATGTAGTACTTCTACAATGAACTAACCATCTATTTGTCACTTCTACAAACAATATATTCTTAGTTCTTCCAAAAGATCATAAGAATATCCTTACTATTGTCCAATGATCATCTTATGAATCATTCTGGTATATGCTCACAACATTTAGAGCATAGGACATATCTGGATTTGTACATATCACAATATGATTGATATAAATACTCTTTGTGATTTCATACATCAAGTATCAATCTATACTTGATTATTTGTTTCACTTTACCAAATGTCAATACACTTGAATATATCATCAACATTGAACTCATTCAATCCTTTCTGTGCGACAAGAACATCTCTTATAGTTTCTATATTGAACTCATTCAATATCTTGTCTATGTACTTTTGGCACAACCATATTAGCGTCTATTGATGCCAAACATTTGGGTTTTGCCTAAGTCTTTCATCGGGATGAAATTCTTAATATGTGTTAATAAAAGATACATTATTTCCAATCAACAATATGTCTTCCACATAATGTATTAGAAACATGTCTTAGCGCTCCCACTTAATTTCTTGCAAATGCAAGCATCTTCATTGTCTCTAATGAACTTTTAAACTCCTTTAACAGTTTCATCATAGTGAAGATTCCAACTCATGATGCTCACTTTAACCATTGAAGTTTGCATATGCTTTTAGCATCCTTTGAATTAACAAAACCCTATGGACCGTGTTATGCACATGTCCTAGGTAACGATTCTATTAGAAGAACTTGTTTTGTTTATTCAACTACCATATAACAAATTATATGTAGTGGTTGCTACATTAATCCGTCTAGACTAAATATCACTATGACAGATCAAATCTTGTCATAGTCAACCTTTGAACATTGTTGTGAACTCTTTCCCAACATGTCGACTATTTCATAGATGTGAAACATCCATGTCTATTTCTTTTATAGATCCAGACACAACTATAAGGTCTTACACCTTTCTCGAGGGTCCTTCAAGTTCAAAACTTGATTTTCTCGTGTATGGAACTATCACGGATTTTATGGCTTCAAGCCATTTTACGGAGTCAGGGCCCATCATCGCTTCTTTGCATGTAGTCGGTTCATTATTCTCAAATAATGATTCAACCCTCAAATCTTGGTATTTGATTGTTTATCCGACCTACTTGTTTCAATAGGAACTTGGATCTCCGTGACCACAACCTTTGAGGTACGTGAGCCATGAGCTTTGTTGCTGCCTCCGGAACACTTTTCGGTGCTGCGCAACTCTGCACATATAGCTAAGGTTCTTTTAACCTTATCAAAATTCTATTGTCCTCCTACTTAACTTTTCACGAAAAATTCCTTCTCAAAGAAACTTGACGTTTTAAGTGACAAACACTTTTGTCTCCGATGTTATGGAGGATTACTTTAACAGTTATTCAAAATAACATACAAAGACAGGTTCATCCGACTTTGGTTGCACACATCTTTCTTATTCATAGCATACCAATGTTTAAGAAAGGACAACTTGGGTTTTATCCCAAACCATAACCTTATATGGTGTCATTTCAACGGATTATGATGAAGCTCTTTTTAGTGGAAAAACGGTAATCTCTAAAGCTTTTAATCTTTAAAATATAATGGAAGTTTTATGAATTACACCTTCGATCTTACCATGTCAAACAAGGTTTAATTACATATCTCGAACACTCCATACTCTTATGGTGTTTCGGGAAAATGCAAATCCACGGAACGATTCCTTTAAATCTTAGGTATTATGCTAAACTTGTAACTCAAATATCTTCCTTTATGATCTTATCATAAACTATTTATATTCTTGTTACAATGATTTTGCACTTCATCTTGAAAGTCCTTGAACTTTTCAAATGTTTCACACTTCATCCTTATTAAGTAAATATTCATATATTCACTCAAATTTTCGGAGAAAGCACATGAAGTTGAAATCCATCGCTCTTGACTATACATAATGGACTTCATACAACAATATGTACAAGTTCCAATAAGCTAATCTATCGTTCCTTTTGGCCTATGAACGAAGTTTTAATTATCTCTAGGAAAGTTTCACAAGGCGTCATTTGATCAAAATCAAATAGACTCCAAAATTCCATCCATATGGATTTTCTTCATGTTTTCTTTCCAATATAATTTAAACGCGATGTCACTTCCTAAGTGATCTTTCAATCAATTTGTCTTCGACATCTTTAGCACTAGTTTTATGGATGTGATATCTCCAACGAGATTTGCAAATCATCCATCTTTTATAGATTACGGCAATTATTTGAACAACCCTTTTGTTCTCATAATACCCGATAAAACAAATCTTGAAGGCAAGCTTTGATGTTTAACGAGCAACACAATAACCCTTTATTTGTTCTCGATGAACATCATCACATATTCTTTTGCTAGTTACTTAGGCCATTGTAGTTCATGAATTACATTGTTTCGTATGACGATTCATACCAACAAATTCAGTATTAAATACTTAAGAACCACATTGTTTAATAAGCAAAGAATATAGCCATAACATGTATATCATCTATATACTTAAACTGAACAATTCTAGTCTTTTCCTTTCTGCCATATATTTATGAGATTCTCTTTCAGTATTTCCTATTCTGTTTGAAAGAATCTATCAACATCAACAGTGGAGTCATACATATGACATATAGTCCAAAGCGTGTATAGTTAAATACCAATGTCTTTGGACTTGCACTTTGAAGTAGATCACCATCATCAAATGTTTGGTGTTCTTTCAAATTCCTTTCTTTAGTAATCTCTTGGTGTAGTAAACATTTTACCTACATCAAATATTCACCCTTAACATGGAATCGTCCATGATCAAGCTACTTTTAGCTTATAACGATGAATTATGAGTATAATGTTGCTATCCAAAACCTTTTGGAGGATCAGGACAACGAGTGTCTCCAACCTTTTGCAAATTCTCATCAAATATGAGAACATGACTTTTGCCATATTATACTCTATCATGTTGCAACCAAAACTTTGTTTCAGATATCACAATATCTTCCACACATCATGGTTTCTGAAATAACTCTTTCAGATCCTAGATAACCTTGATATTAAGAGAATTCTTTGAATATCAAGAATCATGGAGACAAACATGATACTCATATACTAACTCTTGGAATTGTCACTCTTGATTTAATACCAATTATTAAACTTCATGGAGTAACCGGAACTTACTGAAAGTTTGCAATAGGACTTTTAAACTTTATATTAACACTTCAAAACAATACGATACCAGTTCGTAAAGTAACTAACCAGAATTCTATAGCTCTATCATCTCAATTATAACTAAGCGCAAGGTGGTAAACGGATGCCAATGACTACAACAACTATGCAAATTCACTTTGATTTAGTTTATGATAAATTGAGTTCTAATTAATAATTAAATTAATCTAGGTGAACTCCCACTCAAAACAATATCCCTCACATTGTTTTAGTGATCACACGAACCAAATCCACCACATCAAAACCGATCATCACGAGAGTTGATGTAGCTTCAATGGCGAACAATCAACATGTTCATCATATCTACTATATGACTCATGCTCTACCTTTCGGTAATCCGTGTTCCTGAGGCCATGTCTGTACATGCTAGGCTCGTCAAGATCAAACCTTAGTTTCTGCATGAGCAAATCTGGCTTGCTCACGTTGTATACACTTGCAGAATCTAACACACGATCATCACGTGGTGCTCAAACAACAAGCTTTAGCAACGGTGCTAACTAAGGGTGAACACTTTAAGACTTGAAATTCATGTGCATGAGGGATCATCTTATAATGCTACCGCTGCCTACTAAGCAATACAAGATGCATAAAGGATTAACATCACATGCAATTCATAATATGTGATATGATATGGCCTTTCTTCTTTGTGCTTCCGATCTCCATCTTCCAAAGACGAACATGATCTCCATCATCACCGCATTGCATCAAGGTCAATGACGCCTCTCCATGGTTGTCGCCCACCGCTTCAACTATTACAACTACTTTGAATAGACACGCGGGTCTTAACATAAATTAAAGACAACCATATGGCTCGCGGTTGCCAACTTACAATAAGGAACATTGCATACATCATATATAATCACAATCATGGCCATATCACATCACAAGACACCCCGCAAAACAAAGTTAGACGCCTCTACTTTCTTTGCATGTTTTACGTGGTTTGGGGCTTTCAATAAGTGTCGTTCTAACTTACGAACAAGAACCACAACATTGATACTAGTATTGTCAATCACCGTTGTAAATTGGATCTTAACTATGCTAGGAGAAACAGGCACCATAAGCCACTTATGCAATACAAGTTGCATGTCAAGCGTGGAGCAAGTCTCATGAACGATGTCATGTAAGGTTAGCCCGCCGCTTCATCCCAACATACCGCAAGATACAAAGTACACAAGAAGCAATCGACAATAAAGCATCAACGCCCACAATGACCATTGTGTTCTACTGCAATGATCTACATATAGACACGGCTCGATACCATCGTAGGGGTTCGTAGCATGGAAAACAAAAATTTTCTATCGCATACAAACAAACAAGCCAAGATCTATCTACTAGATTGTAGCAACGAGTCGATAGAGGAACTCACCTCGAAGATTCCAGCGATTAACGAGCAGATTCTCGTGGGTGATGTAGTCGACACTTCCGATCTCAAGATCGCGAGACGATCCTTCCGGCCATGCTAAGCAGCGCTCGCGATCGGTCACGTTCGGTACTGACGAAGACCTTCCTCTCCCTTGTTCCAAAGCAATGGAGGTTGTAGCACTCTCCTCGCGATTCCAAGAAGACAACGGCGTGGTACAGGAAGTAGAGGAAATCATGAGGCTTCCTTAAGCCTGCAGTATGGTGGAGCTTATGAGAGAGGCTATTAGTGGTCTAGTAATTAGACACACCAATTAGAAGGCTCTAAACCAATTAGAAGGCTCTAAACCGCAGCTAAAGCAATTAGAAGCTCTAAACCAAAACGGCTCTAAACCGGAGGTAGAAGATAGGAACTTGTGTGTCTCTAGGAGGAGCCCTGCCCTTTTATGGGAGGGGGTCTTGTGGGAGGAGGGAGTCCCTCCCAACTCGGCCTAGGGCTGGGCGCCCGAGGAGTCCAACTCCTCCTCGGGTTGGTTCCAACTCCTCTTGCTTGTTTCCCACAGTTTCTGTTTCCCACAGCTTCTGTTTAGCCGTTTGACTTTCAAACCGCCAATTTGACTTTCATGTTTTGGAACAGCAAGAACACTTAGTACATGATGCAATCATTCCAATATGTAATGACACATTCATGTACCCTTCCCCCGGAGTCTTGGGACAATCCGAACCTTCTAGAACATTCCCGATGAAAACACGGAATCATTCCCGAATTCAAACGGACTTTCCTTATATGAATCTTATTCTCCGGACCATTCCGGATCACCTCGTGATATCCGGATCCCATCCGAGACTCAACAACATTCGGTCTCTTTCTCATAATACCATAACTACTCAAACAACGTCGAATCCTTAAGTGTGTCTCTACGGTTCGTGAATTATGCGGACATGATCGAGACACTTCTCGAACAATAACCAATAGAGGAATCTGGAAATTCATATGGCTCCCACATATTTCTACGATTACTTTGCATCGAATGAACCACTTACATACGACACCAATTTCCCTTTGTCTCACGATATGTTACTTATCCGAGGTTATGATCGCTGGTATCTCTGCATACCTAGTTCAACCTCACATCGATAAGTACTCTTTTCTCGTCCCCGTGATATGTGATCCATTGTGCCCAAGTCACATGCTTGCAAGCTAATTGGATGACATTCCACCGAGAGGGCCCAGAATATCTATCCGTCATGAGGATGGACAAATCCCACTCTTGATCCATGTGTTTCAACCAATACTTTCCGAACACTTAATGCCACCTTTATAGCCACCCAGTTACGGTGTGGTGTTTGATGTCATCAAAGCATCCATCCGGTAAAGGTGATATGCATGATCTCATGGTCGAAGGAATTAGGTTACTATGTATCAGAAAGCATATAGCAATTGAACTATTGAAATGACTTGATCTTTATGCTACGCTTATCTATAGGAGTATGTCCATCACATCATTCTCCTAATGATATGATCCTGTACAACATCTCTATGTTCATGATCAGGAAACCATGATCATATATTAACCAACAAGCTAGTTTAACAAGAGGCTTTACTAGGGACTCTTATTTTAGTTTACAAATCACACAAGTATTAATGTTTCCGGTTAATACAATTATAGCATGGTATGTAAACATTTATCATAAGTGTGAAGATATGATAATAACCACTTTATTATTGCCTCTTGGGCATATCTCCAACAGAATCATCTTATAATGCTACCGTCGCGATCTAAGCATAATAAGATACATAAAAGGATAAACATCACATGCATATAACTTTATGTGACATGGTATAGCCAATCTTCGCGCAATGATCTCCATCTTGTGCGTTAAAGATGATCTCCATCACTCCACCATGATTGCCTCCACCACGAATAGCAACTACAACTATTGCTAACTACTTAGCGATAAAGTGAAACTATTACATGGCGCATAAGAAGTTGACACACAGGTCATACACAATTATAAAGACAACCATATGGCTCCTGCCGGTTGTGTACTCATCGACATGCAAGTCGTGAAACATTACAAAACATGATCATCGCATACATTATACACATCACATCTTGGGCCATACCATATCACAGAAAACACTCCCTGCAAGAACAAGTTAGACGCCTCTACTTTGTTGTTGCATGTTTTACGTGGCTTATGGGAGTAGATGCTAAGAACGATTCTTACCTACGGAAAGCCACAACGGTGATATTATGGTTGCCAAACTCCGGTGTTAATCCCATGACAACTATAGTGAGAGAAACTGACATCCACCAGCCGCATGTGTGGAACAAGCCACACGTCAAGTGCGGAGCCGGTCTCGCGAACGACGTCGCGTAAGGTTGGCCTAGACCGCTTCAATCTCACTATCCCGCGTCATAAGAAGAACACAAACAAGAGGCTTGCAACAGAAAACATCAACGCCCGCAACAACCATGTTGCGTTCTACTCGTGAAACACATCTACGCTTAGATCTAGCTCTGATACCACTGAAGGGTTTCGCGGCATAGTAAATCAAAATTTTCTACGGATGCGAACAGAGGGAAAGCCAAGATCTAATCTAGGAGATGCAAACAACGAGAGAGATTGGATTAGATCTTCATACCCTTGAAGATTCGCCTGTTGAACGTTCGCGGAACATGGGTGATGTAGTGCATTTCGCCTCCTCCTCGCGATCCGATCCGATCTAGCACCACAAGTGGCGATGACTCCGTGAGATGCACACGTGCGGCACCTCGACGTCTCCTCCTTCCTTGGTCCAGCAAGTATGGTGGAGAGATGGGTTGGATCTACAACGCGACGGCGCGGTGCAATTGGTGGAGAATTTTTGCAGCAGGGTTTCGCCTACAAGCAGTCGGGAGGGAGAGAGGAGGGAAGCGGGGCGGCTAGGGTTGGAGGGGAAGGTGTGGGGGGTTGGTGCGCCCCCACCCCTCTTTATATAGAGGGGGGGAGCAGCCCTAGCCCCTCCCCAAGCCCAAACCGGCGGCCCCAAGGAGGAGGAGTGGGGGGCAAGGAAACCCCCCCTTCTAGAAACTCTATCTCGAGTTTAAACCTCTCTAGGCCGGCTGGGCCCTATGGGTCCTTGTGCCCCTGGCCCAATGCGGCCAGGGCACTCCCTCATAGGCCCATTCCCCCTCCCGGAAGGTGGGGCCACGTTGGTCCCCTTCCGAAAGGTTCTAGAAGCTTTTGGTACAATACCGATTAACCCGGAACAATTCCAAACTCCAAAAACTGCACTGCCTTATATGAATCTTATTCTCCGGACCACTCCGGAACCTCTCGTGATGTACCGGATCCCATCCGAGACTCCAAAAAAAAACTCATAAACCAATTATCCAATCTATCCTAGCGTCGAGACACGTTAAGTGTGTGACCCTGCGGGTTCGAGAATATGCAGACATGATCTTCTATCAATAATCAACAAGTGCGGAAACCCATATTGACTCTACACATTCATCGATGATCATATCGGATGAACCACGATGCCAGGATTCAATCAATCCCATATATATATTCCCTTCGTCTCGCGATATTTTACTTGCCCGAGATTCGATCATCGATGCCGTCATACCTAGTTCAATCTCGTTCACGCAAGTACTTTACTCCCGTAATCCGATATCACTTTTGATTAACTCCTTAACCACATGCTTGCAAGCGGTGTTGATATCGACACGAAAGGGCCCAAGTATATCTCTCCGACTTGGGAGGAAATCCCATCTCGATACATACAACCCAATGATACTTTCCGATCACCGAGAGACACCTTTATGATCACCTCTCATAGGATGACGCTTTGATGAACTCAAAGCTTTCTTCCGATACTGTGGAGTTGTATTATCTCATGGTCTAAGGAATACAATATTTGACATAAGAAAAGCTTCGCAAAGACGAACACGATGACACGATCTAATTGCTTCGCTTAGTTTGGGTCTGTCCATCATATCATTCTCCCAATGATATGATCTCATTATCAATTGACAACTCATGTCTATGGTTAGGAAACCTTAACCATCATTGATCAATGAGCTAGTCCATAGAGGCGTACTAGGGACACGGTGTTGTTCACAAACCACACAAGTATTAAAGTTTCCGCTTAATACAATTCTAGCATGGAATATAAACATTATCATGAACAAGAATTATAATAATAACATCTTTATTATTGCCTCTAGGGCATAATTCCAACAGAAGTGTCATGTAGTCGACTTTCACATGACACCACTAGAAGAATAGCACCACAACTTAAATACTAAACCATTGAATAATAACTCATCATAGATTCACTACTAACAACATGATTTCTCCCATGTCCTCAAGAACTAAACGAACTACTCATAAGACATCATATGGATCAAGATCAAAGATGATATGGTAATGGATAACAATCTAAACATAAACAATAATACAATGGTTCCACTCACAAGCATCAACTACAATAGTAACCGGGAAAGTTCCCCCTAATGAACTAAAGCAATATCCAACACAATTGTTACAGCGGGACGGCGTGGTGATGATGGTGCTGGTGGAGATGATGGTGTGGATGATGATGATGATCCCGATGAAGCCTAGCTTGATGACGGTGTTTATGGCGACGGTCTCCCCTCTCCGAGAAGGAACTCCCCCGGCAGAAATCTGTATGCGAGAGAGATCTTTCTCTCTTGGTGTTTTCCGCCCCCAGAGGCGGCGGAAATCTATCTGTGGTTGCTCCCTGAGCCTTAGGGTTTCGACGGGAAGGTATAGGCGAATGGGCAGAGTCTGAGGCCGAGCAGGTGGGCCACACCTGCCCTAGGCATGGTGTCAGGTGGGCCCGCGCCTAGGGGGGCTGAGGCCCCACTTCGTCCCTCCTTTTGGCTTCCTTCGTCTTCTGGTGAAATAATATGTTTCCATATTTTTCTGGTATTTTTCTGATCTTCACGAAATTGCACCGAAACGCCTTCTTTTCCATTAGAATCCAGACTCCGGCAGTCCATCCTCCAAGAATCATCCAACATGCATAAATAGATGAAAAGCCATAAGTAATACCTCATAATAGGACAAATATCAATGAATAGAGGTAAATTATATAGAATGGTGATGCAAATTGGGCGTATCAACTCCCCCAAGCTTAGACTTCTTTGTCTGGCGAATCCGAGCTTAGTAAACATGTCCCCAGGTTTATGGAGTGAAGTGTTGATAAAAAATACGAACAAGAAGCATCATACTTACCATTGCACAACTCATAGAAGAAAGCAACTCACCATTATATAACTTAGCTTGCAACCAAGTACAACAATCACAATAGAGATGCATAAAGATAAATCATAATTGGAATTGGCACTTGTTCTTGGTCAGAGAACACCTGGTAAACAGTTTCACAAAAGATTTTTGTAGAAGTTTCAAAACAGGAACACTCTTTGCTCAAAAAGGTTTTTCACAAGTGAAGGCTTTCAAAGTAATACTCAATAAATAAGAGTTTTATGCAAACAAGGAAGATAGAGAACATGATTGAATAAATCACCATATGAATGCTTGAAACACAACAACTCAAAAACTTGCTGGAGATAGAGAGGAAGTAGGTTTACTGACTCAACTTGGAAGTGGGAGAAAGGTCCCTTCTTAGAGGGCAGCAGGGATTACAAGTCATAAAGAGATTCCAAAAGATTATGGTACTTGCTAGCTTTGAGCCCTCATTGCCCCTATCATAAGCATATTGAGATGATTAAGGTTAAAGTGAACAAAGATGGAGTATATGCTTGACGAAATATAAGTTGGCAATCTCATGTCCCTTGAATATGAGGGACACTCCTCATGCATACTCAACTTTGGGCCCAGGTAAGTTCTTGTCATTCTAAGTATTTGCATATCATTGAGAACCGCCAACCGGGTATCCCTTGCACATGGTGCATGAGCTTTCCCATAACCAAAATAACAAGGCAAGCAGATAATGAGCATCTCAGCAATATTTTTATTTACCATGTGTATAGCTTTTTATTGAGGATGCTTCATATATGACTCACTATGGTGATGCTGCAAGTTTCAACCGTGATTAAGCATGGCTTAGGCTAGCGGCCCAGGCGTTTCTCTAACACAAAATACAAACTCCATGGACTTACAAGTTCCCTCTTTATTTCACACCGTTGACATCCATAGACAAATGAGCATGATATCAACTGTGTATAGAGTACAAGTGCAATGTTGAAAACGTTCCCCGTGACAGCACGGTTTTGATAATTCCAACGTATAGATGCAAGCATATACAACTTTGATGTTCACAATGGTTCAAGTCTATTAGGGGCAAGTAAATAAGGTGTGCCATCAAGTTCGTGAGATCTTTACTAACTAGTTTTCACATAAAAAATACTTTTTAATTCGAAAGGTAGATGAAGCTTGAGAATTTTCTTGGAATAGCAAAAGCTACTAGGTAGATATGGTGGACACAAGTGGCAAAAGTTTCGGGTTCAAAGGATTTTGGAAACAAGAGAAGTATGCCTTCTCAAAACAGATTTTTGGCTAGCAAGGCTCGGTAGCAAGCAAGAGAGTTGAAAGAAACAAGCAAACATACAAGTAATAGAGCCAAAAATGCAATCTTCCTTGAAGACACAAAAGAATCTTAAATAAAGAATACTAAGCTTATGAGCCAACAATAAAGAAAACAAATGATACCAAATACATGTAAGCTTTTTGTTTCTTTCTTTCTTTTAAACTAATGCCACTGACTAGAACTCGGTTTGCCAAAACCAATTTAGATCCACTTGATGATCCCAAAGTGGTGCCAATACTGATCAACAAGATCCATCATATAATAGAGATTACAAACTAAAATAAGAAGTGCAAAAAGTAAAAGATGAGACTTCTCATTAATATTCCAATAAAGGCACTCACACCAAAGGATACATAGATAATAAACTAAAGGAGAGATACTTCCACATGAAAACCAAACTATAAGATAACCTCTCTACCATAGATATGAATCCACTAAAAAGGTAAAAGATAAAGATAATGATGGTGATACCGCGGCACTCCCCCAAGCTTGGAACAAGCCAAGGGGATGTCAAACCTGATGACGAATTACTCCTTCGGTGGTGGTGGTGTTATCTTGATAAGATCCTCAATAAGTTTCTTCAAATCCTCCATATCGAAGGTCAGAGTATGAATTAACTCCGACTTATGCTCAATGAAACACATGATCAACTCGGACCGAGGATCCTAGTCCTTGTTATTCTTTCTCCATTCTTCCAAATTAGAGTGTTTCTTTCCTGCACAGTTAGAACAAGGGGTACTAGGAGGAAGTGTGTGCGGAGCGAGGATATGACGCAGAGTTCTCCCTCCTGTAGACATCCGTGCTGTCCTCCTAAGCTGGGTAGGTTGTGCCACCAAATCAATGCTTGCGATGGTAGCATGAGTGTCCGGTTGCTTGTCCTCCTCCATGTCTCCTTCATAACCTATCGGAATCTCCTCTTCCTTGGGGACTTGAGGTTCTTATTTCTCGGGCTCCTTGCCTTTGTCGTTGGCAGAGGCGATGGTGCTCTAAACTTGAGAAGATTTCCTGATAGAAACAGATTGAAACAAAAACACGACGAGAACACGATGCATGAACCTCGGGGGATCCGGGGGTTATATATTATGAAGTTTCAATGCATAAGGAATGTTTTGACATGGAAACGAGGCGGAGATGAAGTTCGAGGGGGGGAACACCCCCTCCAGGCGTGACGAGGTTTAATCTCGTCAATGCCCATTTTTATGGACTTGGGGTTTGGAGAAGAAGGGGATGCTGGAGATCGCGGAACGGTTAGCAAACAAGCAATACGGGACACGAGGTTTACCCAGGTTCAGGGCCCCGGAGGGAAAACCCTACTCCTGCTTGTCTGCTCTTGATTATGGCGGAACCGGTGATTACAGGGGTGCGTATATACAATCTGGCGTGGAGGTGCGTATGCGAAAGTATGAGAGAGATCTAGGTCACGCCCTCCTAGCCTTTATATAGACTTAGGCAGGTCCCAGGCACAGATCTAGTCGGTTACAGGTTCTAGGGTTTACCCCTTTGAATTTCCTATCTACTCTAGTCTTGCTCTCCAAGGATCTGAAGGCGTCATGGGCCTTGGCCACCCGAAAGTCTTCATGGGACGACGTATATTTGCCGTGGAACTTCCTTGGGCTGGACTAGGTATGCTGAGGTCGTGTATCCGCGGGGTATAACCATGTCAGTAGCCCCCGAGTGTTCGTCGAATCGTAGATTCGGCTGAGGACTCTTCAATCCTTCGGGTGCAACTCTGTCTTCAAAGAGAATGTGTAGGGATTGTTGATGCGTGTGCCTGACTCTCCCGACGGATCAGGGTCAGTTAACTGTCTTAGGACAAAACAACACGATCTTCTTCAGGTTCGAGTCCCTCGACTCGAACCCGGAACATATGCTGGCGTAATTCGACTCAGGCCGCGGAGGACTTACAGGAGTGGAATTCCAGTGAATTTAATTGATGTACCCAACGCGTCCGTCGGGATTTTTCATCGCGCCTGTTGGCACGGGTTTACACTAGCAGAGCACAGTCATGTACGTTACCAGGCCATCAGATGATATCTATAGGTCTTATCTTTGCGTCGCAGACACAGCATCCGAATTTTATCACCGCGGAGGTGTTTCGGGTAGCCAAGGAGAATGCTACTCACTTAGCGTTTAATTGGGGCAGAGTTGCCAAAAAGTTTTTGCGTACTGATCTGAAGGATCGCAGTCGAAATTTCATAGGGTGCGCGACCAGCGCTCCCTATGGGAGTAGCTCGAGTGTCTGCTCGAGTGAGACTCGGCAGACTTTAATTCAGCCGTTGTTCAGTGTCAGGTCCGTAGGACACAAATTTTTTCGGATGCTTAAATCCATCCTCCCTACGGGAGTAGCCACCGAGTCCGTAATGGAGTCGTAGACTCAACATAGGACTCGAAGAAACAATTCAGTTCTGTAACGTGTTTTTCTACTTGTTTCGTTATTTGTTTCGTTTCTTTGTTTGTTTCATCGTTCTGTTTCTTATTTCGCGTTGTGACAGAATCGCAGATTATCATCTAAACATATTGATCCTCGTATTGGGTCATGGCAAGACCTTAAGTTAAGTCAACCGGGGAGGCTACAAATTCTCGGCTTGCGCCTGTCTCTGAAAAGTGAAGGTCAGCTCCACGTGGGTATTCCATCCAAACGATGGGAGAAGAGGATGACACTTGTTCGTATTGAAAACCGGAGACGAAGGGAAAGAGGTTTGATTGGAACATGTTCTACAAGAACTCCTGTGTAGAACACGCCCGTATCTATTCTATGGGCTGGCTTCAGGCCAACCCTACTGAAGTAAGTAGAAAGCATCATATTCGTTTTCCAACACTTGATCAGGAACCGGCAGAAATTCCTTGAAGAGACCTACAACCAATGCCTAAATAAAGGCATATGTCGAAAAGTTCCACTACTAATAGATTCAGTAAAGGAAGGCCGGAACGGGCTGAGCTACTGCCCGAAATAGAAGAGGACGACTAGAGTAGAGGAGCAATCCAAACAATTGACGAGGGAGTCTAATTATTTTTCCGTTCTTGATTGTTCCAATTGCACTTTCTTCATTTACGGGTTGCTTGGAAAGTGCGGTAGTTACGGCGCTTGGAGTATACGGATTGAATTCTTCCTCCTTCTATAGGCCTTTCTAGGCGGCGAGGCGGAAAAAAGGTGTAGAGAGGGAGAAGGTACATAAAAAAACACGATTTCTAAGGTAGAAAAGAGGCATCCACCAGTCATTGAGAACAGCAAATCCCGGAATTAGCAGGTCGGTATGCGAAGAGAAGTCTTTCGGTATTGAATCCGCGAGGCCAGGTGAAGAAAAGTCCGATATGGGTGGATTACCTTTTTATGAAGGATAAGTCTCTGGGACTGACTGAACTGAATGTATAGCGTAAAGATAAGAAGCACGGTAGTCGAAGATGTACCTTGTGGGGTGGGGTACAAGTAGACCAGACCAATGATGAAAAGCATAGATACGAGCATGGCCTCCCTGTCTCAAAAGCAGGCCGCCAAGGGTGCTCGCATGAAGCATTTCTCACTCATAAATAAGTAGTTATCACAAATTGAGAAACATGCTCTTATCGAATTTCATTCCGATTTTCCAGTATTCGGAGTTGCTTGGGAAAAGGTCTAGTCAGGGTCGGTTCTGTTCGGAGTTGCGGGTTGTCTGTACACCCTAATTAATACTTTTGTATAGTTTGTGTCAACCTGAGTTTGGTTAAGTGCCCGCCCGCCTAGATAGATACATAAGTGTCAGTTTGAATGAAGTCAAATGTCAACCGTGTCAACAACGAGAAATTGAAGTGTAAATCTGGATGGTTTGAAGTGGAAACCTTAACATGCAAAAGTGTCTACCTCATTAGAAAAGCAAGTATCTACCGGCGATATATTCATTCGAGTATCAACCGGCGTCAACCAGTTGTCAAACTCCAAATATTTCGTAGGGGCATGAAGAAGTTGCTAAACCGGTTGTAAAGATCAAAACCATCATTGCTTTCTTTTGGACTTTTCATCTAGTAACGTGCATGAATGGATATGGTGGGTAAGATTTGAAAACGTTTGACATCAACCGGGCTCTACTTTGCTTTTACTTTACTTCACTTGCCAGGTCATTGTTGTCGATATTGAGGTCTCTTTATTCTCGTTTTATTTCTCACTAAATGATCTAACAAACGCATGATTTGATTACTCAATATTGAGTCAATTCATTGTGTTCAATTACTCGTAAATTCATTGTGTCTTATTTTCCATCGAGATGAATACCAATTTGTTAGAGGTGAGGCATCTTCCATTCATTTCGATTTAGGTCTTTCTGCACCATATTTAGATCTTCCCTTTCTACGATCCGGAATTCCCAGCAAATCCTTGACTCCTCGAATACGATGGGATTTCACACCTGGCGAATCTTTCACTCTACCTCCTCTGACTAAGACTATAGAATGTTCCTGCGAATTATGACCTTCGCCTGGAATGTGAGCAAATATATCATGTCGATTGCTCAACCGTACTTTTGCTATCTTACGTAGAGCTGAATTAGGTTTTTTCGGTGTTCTCGTCGAAACACGCAGGCATACTCCTTGCTTCTGGGGACATTGATCCGAAGCTCGAGTACGGTCCGTGCGCCGTTTTTCTTCTCTACCATGACGAATCAATTGATTTTTTGTAGGCATCCCTCTTTCCTATGTCCTTCCCCCCTTTGCCCTTTCAAAAGTGGTTACTCCCGATCCGAAGCACCCCTTTTCCATTCATAGAGAGATCCAATCGTCAAAATCAATAAAAAGGCCATCATGGACCAAGATCCAAACAATCAATCTTGTTAGGAGGTACTGCCCAAGGAAAAGAAAAGGTGACTTCCGGATCAGGGATAATAAATAAAATAGGAACCGGATAAAATCGTATATCGAAACGACTTCTGGCATCACCGGAGGGATCGGAACCACATTCGTAGGCCGACAATTTTTCTGGATAGGTCGAACTATTGGAAGCAAATGGAAAAGGAACACCGAGTGGAATCAAAGAAACTAGCGGACTGATCACTAAATAGATACAAATAGGTGCAAATTCCGACATCACCAAAGCCCACTTCGTTCTCTCGCTCTCCTCGCGGCGCTCCTTGCTCGCGGAGCGGCATACCGAAAAAAAGACGCTCAGATGTGGATTCGAACCACTGAAGGATTTCAAGGGCAATGCCCCTTGCTCTTCCCACTGAAACAAGAAAAAAAGGATTTGCAGTCCATCAAGAAAACGGATGCGCTAACGCCTTAGTTTCGCGCTCCAAAATCCGTTGCTTGTTTTGCTCTAACCAGCTGAGCTACCAGAACCACTTGCCTAACTTTTCTTCATCTATGAGCATCCTACCTGCAGTGGAGGAGCTTGCTCAAGAACCGAGAGCCGGCCAGGGACTGGACGGCCTCGTTCGGAAGGTCTTCGCTATAGACGCCACCAAGAACAAGAAAGGCGCCCGCTCCTAGTCACTAAGCAGTGCTATTCTGTCCGACGGCGGACTCCATCAATCTGAGGTTCTTTCTCTCACGTAATTTCGCCCGCCCGTTCTACTTCCGTGCCGGAGGAAATGGGATTCGAACCCATGATACAATCTTCTTGTATGTCGATTTAGCAAACCAATGCCTTAAGCCACTCAGCCATACCTCCAAGTTGTTGATCGGAATTGGAAAAAAAGGTTGGTTGCCGAAGATCCACTGCGTAGTAAGCTGCGCGTACTCTTCTTTACTGAGCGAGAAAGACTCTATCCAGATCTCCCCAGCGTCCAAGCGAGACCCCATCCAAACCAAATCCGCCACTCGTTGGGCGAGGCCTTGCTTTCTATGAACACCTCACCACTGAATGAGAAACTTAGCCTCCGACCCGACCAAGAGAGAAGACAGGGTCAAGCCGACGCCGCCCTTCCTCACCTGCCTGAATGGAATGAATATCTCCTTCGTCTAGTCGAGAAGGGAAAAAGCCCGGCGGGGAACAGGACCGTGACTCTTCTAAACCATTACATGACGGAGAAGTCCATTCTCGTCATGATCGATCCACGTCCTACCATAGTGCCCGGAGAACCAGGCTTGCTTCTAGAAGATTCTATAGTGATCCACTGGAATCGGCCTCGGGCCCTAGTCGTCGAAAGATTTCATCCCTCGGTCGTTAAGGTGGGGGTGAAAACTGCAATTAATGCTCTATCTCCGTCATAGAATATGGGATACTAACTTTCAATGGCCTCGCATCCCCAGAGCCTCAGACTGGCCTGCCCTTCCAATCGGGGTTATAACGGGTCCGGTATCAGCAACACCAGCCAATCGTGTTGGTACGGTGGGTTCCCCATACCCACTATTCGGAAAAAAGCTTGCCATAGCAGCTCAAACCTCCGATCGGGAAATGGGAGTTCTAACCGGTCCTAACCCCAATTCCAAACAAATTGATTGGACCGAGGTTCGTGCAGGGAGAGAATAGAAACTAATAACGATGGAGCAAGAAAACGGATGCGCTAACGCCTTAGTTTCGCGCTCCAAAATCCGTTGCTTGTTTGGTTGAGCTCACCCGCCGCCCTACGTCAGTAGTCTTCCTAACTTCTATTCCCTTTTTTTGCTCTAAGGTAAGGTCCTTCAAGAACAGCATTGCGGTCGCAACGGGGCTCTGGGTGAATATTGTCCGCCCGTATGAGCCGGGCTGTGAATATTTATAGGTCGGGGTCTTTACTGAAAAACCACAATACTACACTACAACAATTTGAAGAAATCCCGCAAGTGACTCTAATTTGAATTCACTAGTCGTGTTGAGTTTTATATATTTCAATATAACAAATCTGCCAATCCCGATATTCCCACATTTCATTCTGGTCCAGTGTCCATTCCTAACTGAAAGAAATGAGCTTTTTTCTGTGCCCCTTCACTCACTTCTGAATGACTCCTTTAGCACTCTTTTTTTTTATATAAAAAGAGAAACAGTTTACCTTTACCATACCTTCCAAGCAAGAGTGTTTTATTGCAAGATTAAGTTGTTACTGAACAAAGATCAATTCTCAGGATGAGATCAATTCGGAAGCACTTTTTTCTTATTCTAGCATTTTTCTTAAAATTTAGGACTTTCCAATCGATTTTTATCTTACCTAATTCTATCTACGCCCAGGGGGATAATACCGAAACAGTCCTTTTTTTTCTGATCATAGAGGAGCCGTATGAAGCTAAGGTTTCATGTACGGTTTTGCAATAGCGGTGGGAGCTGTGATGTTATTATCGACTATGATTATCTAACAGTTCAAGTACAGTTGATATAGTTGAAGCACAGCCAAAATATGGTTTTTTTGGATGGAATCTTTGGCGAGAGGAAAATGCACTCTATTTAGTTTAGTGTGAGCGCAGGCACAGAGCTATGTAAGCAAACCATAGGGGGTCCTCGGTAGACTGCTCTTGTTGCTCTTGTTCATTCCACTGGCGTAGAAGTTATTGAAAACCGAAGTCAAAAAGACCAATTTATGAGGTAGGTCTGAATGTGAGATATCCACATCCACCAGGCGGTTTAGCCTACGTTCCAAATTCTCGAGAAATTAAGGAAGATGAGAAAGGACACAAACCCGGCTCTACAGGTCCAGAGGACCCCAGTGACGAAGAATAAATGAGGATTGTTGGCGAGGAAGACGTGGCAGTTTTGGCTTAGCCTATGTTAAAACGTAGGTATCAAGCCATTCCCCACATGATTAGGCTAGAGCCATTGTTCTTGCTTGCAAGTAGAGTTCCATGATGGTTTATCTAGTTTCGAATTGACATAATAAACTAAGCATGTTCTATCTACGAACACCACCCTAGCTCCCGTGTTGCACAAGCATGTCCGGGTCTTTTCTAGAATTATCTTCAACGGAGAGCCATAGCTTCTGTAATCATTTTCTATAATCGTTGGCATTGGGTGTAGACCCTGTAGGCCATTATGTTGCGGCCACAGATGCACGATCTTTTACTCGACCCACAGGAATAGGAAATAATTTAAGGTATCGTTCCAGACATTGATTCGTACCCATTCCTTTTCTATTTCTTATGGCATCATTTCATATTTGCTACGAAATCATAGAGTGGTAGAGCGGTAAAATCCTCCCCGTCCTATTGAAGGAACAGGTCCTGGCGAAGACGAGTAATTAGCGGGGGATTTCTCCAAAGAAAAAAACTGCCATCCGACTATAAAATATTGACTATGTAATTGTTCAGTCGAAGACAGGCAGGAGGTACGTTTACTAAGTGCGGTACATTGATCAGAGTTTACTAGAACAGTAGGAACTCCTCTCTCCGTGCGCGCATAGAAATTGATGAATAAGGTAGAGGAATTGGTCAAGAAAGCCCCATCGGGCAGGTATTGGAGGTGATTGTAGCCATCGGCTTGAAGAAGAAAGGCTACATCTCCGTATCATATTGTAACTTAGGCACTCACTTTCTTCATGCGTATTATAAGAACGGTTTTCTCGATCAGAACAATTTTATTGATCGTTGACTCCGGTCGATATCTCCCTTTTGATCAGAATCTCTTGGCCTAAGCGCACTAGTATTTCTTAATTGATTTCCTACTGGTGAAAAAGGGACTTAGCCCCTATCTAAGAGAAGTGACTGTTCAACGTTTCCAGCTGGTAGCAGAAGTAACGAAGTGAAATGAAAGTAAGGAAAGAGTAACGAAAGTTTCACTAGAATAATGCCTCCTTAACTCCGAGATAAGCATCCCCAACTACAAGCAAGATTAGGGTCTTGTTGAACAAAAGCGGAGTACAAAGACCAAGTATGCAGTTATTAAACCGGAGCCCGCAACTGAGTTATTTCGTCATTTCTAATAACGGGATCGTCCACTTTCCGATCGAGGATCTGAATTCCTATCTTATGAGAGGAGAAGTGCCCAAGGTATCGCTTTACCACCTGCTATGTATTTGTATTATTTGGCCCGTGGCCAGGGACACACTCGTGCGAGCTATGCGCATCTTCATCACCTCGCTCTCGAGGAACCTCAGAACTTTGTTTTGCATCCAGCATCGGAACATACAACTGGCTTCGCAACTAAATAGAGATGGTCGCCCACTGGCAAGCTTTCCTGGAGGTCACCTCTCTTGAGGCTCGCCTATAAGACTACCTTTCCTTGGCTGACGGGAAGACACACACGAAGAGTAAAATGTTCGAGTTTTTTTTTTGGCTGGCGATAGAAATGTGTTAGAGTTCGGCTCTGAGCAGGCCCTGACGACTTTCTTTCGAGAGTATGATTTCCAGCAGTTGAATCGCGCGGGAGAAAGATAAAGGATGCACCATCCATCCAACCCTTTCTTGTTTTGCTTATTAGCGCCTGCTTCGAACAAGGATCCCTTGCTCCGAATAAAGATCTCTCCTGGAGCTTCCTATAAACCTTTCTTCGAGCTTCCCATATCTGTGTTTCCTCCCGAATCAGATACCAATCCAAATATCGAGCTTATAATCAGTATTTTCTTCGGAATCAGATATTGAGCTTTCCATGTCCTCCGAATCGAATACCGAGTTTGCAGTAAGAGCGTTTCCTTCTGAGTCAGCTAGCAAGCTCCTTTCTGAGCCGACTAGCAAGCCTATAATAAGTATTTCCTTCCGAATCAAACGAATTGCAAGACCTCGGTACCGATGCTTGATACTTTCTCTATGGTGTCCTTGCTCATCCTATCCCTGCTTCTACGGCATGCGCACGCGGATCACCACTACTTGTTACTGAATTGCTTACTTAATGCAATTTAGAGATCCGACCAGGGAGGTCAAGATCAGGTTCATCAATCGGGTTCATCAATGAGGCACGGCTTTCTCATCCGGCGGAAGCGAATAAGAAGTGAAGATCGGTAGTCCCGAAGACAAAAAGACAGGTGGTGGTGGGTCATTAAAGCTGGCTATGACTTCGTTCTATGACT